>CM060702.1:149272103-150019603 GCA_030686995.1 Artemisia argyi | reverse complement strand
TTTCTCATTTAATGCTTTTCTATCCTTAGTTTAGTTCTATGATATGAAATATTGGCTTTAAATCAGTTTTTGGCAATCAAAAGTTCATCAGTCACATTATAAGGTGGTGTTTGGCATTAGACTTCTTAGTAGCCTTAACCTATTTTTGCCCTTACTATCTAGTTGAATTAGCTTTAGTATAGTCTTGCAAGTAATTTAAAAGCCAAACCTATTGTTTGTATATAATTTTGTAGCATTTAGTGATTCTTCTAAGAATTTTTTTCACCAACTGTTTTACAAAGAAACCTATGATAGATTAGTATTTAGGCTTTAAATATTGTTGATTTTGATTCAAATTAGTTCAATACATGTTAGAACGTTAGTGCTACATCTGGTCCTTAGGCTTTTTAGTCCAAACATCCTCAATTTTACCCATTTTACCCGCTGAATTGCTGTAAAAAAAGTAGCCCAACAACAAATTAGTTTTTGATTTTTCATTTCTTCGTTATAAGCCCTTTTTACCTGAAATTTGGTATGGATGTAAAGGGGTTGATTTCCAGGTTACCTTTGATTAAACACATCCACAAATGGCAGACCTGTAGATTTTTTTTTTTTTTTTTTTTTTTTTTTTTTTTTTTTTTTTTTTGTCCAAAACAGATTTTGATTTTGATTTTTAGTTTCCTTGTTTTTAATCCAAATGACCCGAAATTTGGTACAGAGCTTCTTGGGTGGCTAGTCTAGTTAACCATATTTTTATTCTATTTTTTAAAATTTTCTTTTACAGCTTTTTGGGTAGCCGAAGTAGCCCCAGAAGCCATTTTTTCTGCAGCCCTTACGTGTAAGTTGCTTATTTTGCTTTTTAGGCTTCGTTAAGTGCTTTTATCTATTCCTTACTGCTTATTATTGTTCCCTTAGTTTCCTGTAGCTTAAATCTACCTAGGTTCAGCTTAAGTTAGCTTTTTAGATAAGCTTTTAGACTTTATAATACTCCTTTATAAGCCTTTTTAGTTAACTATTAGTTCCTTAATTTATTTATGTGCTTATTAGTTTATGAGCATTGCTTATTATTCTGTTCCCCTTAGTGCTTTTTTGGTTCCCCCTGAGTTGCCCTTTTGCTCATTTCCCTTAGTACTATATTAGCTTTTAAGTAGGATTGATCGCTCATTAACCTGCCTTGCACAAGCTTTATTCATTTTGACCCGTTTTTCCTTAGACCATAACTTGGTCAATTATTGACCATATTGCTTGATTTTTGTCGATTTGAGAAGCCCACAGCTTAGGCTAGTTGAACGTACCATTTGTTTACACTCCATAGCCCTTTTACTTGCTTCCGTTTGCTCATTTTTGGGGCCTGTTCTGCTGTATGCACCGGCAGCCCCCACTGAGCCTTGTTGATTCTCTTTTGCTACTTAAATTCCAGCTTATTGAATTGTTGTTAGATGTTTGTTTGAAGTTGACTTTGTTTATGTTGGGTTGGATTTCGCTTATAAGCTTGTTTGGTCGATTGTCTTGCTCCATTTTGAGCTCACATTGGCTTATAAACATCATTCATCATTACTGTTGGTTTTAAAAACTTGTACAAGCTTATTAACAGCTCTTCAGTAAAATCTTTTTCACAAAAGTTGGTTATTTTTGTTGTTTAGATAAGTTGGAAAAAGAAATATTGAAAAGAAAAAAAATAATTGCAAAAAGGGGGGTTGTGTAGAATCGAACTTGGTACCTCCCACTCACAACAGAACACACAGCATACCCTAACCATCTCTGCTACTTGTATTTTTTTTAATAGACTTGCATTGTTGATTATTTAAAGTAGCTTTGTTCACTTTAGTTTATTAGAACCTATTTGCTTAATTTCTGCTTATTTCATATTATTTTTCTTAGATTAGTTTTAAGTTTATTTAGTTACCCAAAAAATTTTCAGAAATTTCCAATAAGTTTTAGTATTTTTTATAATTTAATTTAGTTTTAATTATCATTAAATCAATATAAAAAATTAAAAAGCAAAAAAAAAAAAAAAATCTTTTTCCAAAAATTTTCTTTTATTATTAGAATCGTAGAAAAATAATTTTCATACCCGTAGGATTAGTATTGCTCTCGTTTCACTTTTTATTTTGCACGTAGATGTTATTTTTAACGTAAACGCGCATTTTTAAATTTAAATACGTTCTAGGGTAATTTGGTTTTACGTTTTCGTTATTATTGTTCGTTTTTGTCATTTTCACTGATATTTCCTTAGTTTAATCACATATACCCTTTCCCATTCAAATTCACCCGATCACAATCTCGTTTTTAATACCATCACACCTCGTCGGGACATAACGACCCGGGGAAACACTGTATTCCATGGAGCATTGACTATTGGCAGTTTGACCTTGTTGACCATTCACATTGGTTGATTTAGGTTGACCGTTTGGAGCCAATTAGTAATCAATTAGACAACTAACTAAGGGTTAAACATGTAACAATAATGCACTAAAGATGAGTGTATACAAGGAAGGCTAAGGTGATTTGGGTGTACATTTGGGGGTGGATTGGGATAAATTCTTCCTTTTAGTAAAATTCTTAAAGTTAGAAACGAAAAAGATAGGCTTTGAGGGGTGTACTAGGGGTATCGTGTACTAAAAATGAGTACAACGCAAAGGTGCGGGAAAATTACTTGACCAATGAAGGTAATGTAATTATAAAACAGATTTAAAACATGGGTTATCTTAATGCCTCTTATCATATAGCAAATCCTAACTACACGAATGTAGTTTTACTAGCGGTCTTAGGATGCATCACTAACGCAAGTTCTAGAATCTAAATACTACCAGCACACTTATAAGCATCAACAATGAATTCTTTTTGCTAAAGATCTAAAGGCGAACCTGATGACGCTCGAATTATACATATTTTATATAGCGTTATTTGTTAGTTTCTATATGATTTATAAGGACTTTCGATACTTAATTGCATGAAAATACATTTCAGGTTCAATAGACAAAGAACTTCAAGATCCAAGGCAAAGTGTACGAATCCAAGATAATCTTATGATAAAGCCTATTCCAAGTGAAAAGAGGGCCGAGCTTTTGTCTCAAGTATGCTGGTTACATGGTCGTATATAAATCAAGTCAATACAATAAAGAGCGGCGATCTTAGTATTAATGTGCCCCGATCTTCAGCCTGAATAATGACCCTTTGTTGCCAAGAAAACTTCTAAAGTCCACCTTGGTTTTGCTCCAAGATCTCTAGCATTCTATATGAAGACCACCGACTTTCGTATTAAGTGCGACATGCTTCAGTGCCTGGGCACTTCTCCACGCATATAAATAGAGCCCTATTTCATCTCAATTTCACACACCTCTCATCGCAACAACCTCTAAAGTTCTGATACTCAGTCTCTCTCATAATCCAATCATTGGAGTGCTCAAGTGAAGTAAAAGATCCTTTAAAGCGTTGAAATACTTCTTAGATATTATTGTGGCGATCGCTAGTGACGATAGCTTATTCATTACATTAATTCAGAAGCATGTTGATCATTTCAAAAGTTATTATCACTGTAAGCTTGTTTGTGTAGATTCCAGTTGAGCAAACAATCTTTATAGAAGTTGACTTGAATTAATACTTAAGCTAAAACGTGGAATATTAAAGCTTAACTTAAGAAGAACAGTTAATCACTATTAGCACTTCAATATATTAATAGTACGCACACTCGACAATGCTAGGGTTTTACAACCTTGAAGTGTAAACGAAAACAAAAGTAATACGTGCCTACTCTAACCATTGGCACCTCCTTCTATAGGCCAAGGAGTCCTATTAGGTTTACGATTACCTTCTACACAAGATAAGAATATTCTAAATGTATAAGATATACACACAATCTATTCTATAACTATCCACTCGTGTAGACAATTCTATCTCTTCAGCAGCAGACTCTCCAGCAATACCTTCACTTAGCAATAGATTGATTACTCAGGCAGCAAACAACATATTCATATTACCAGCAGTTTGACACTTGGTGAAATTCTAAACAGCAGAATCTCAAAACCCAACAATCCTCCCCTAAACTTAATATTTATTTCTAAATGATTAAGTTTCTTCAAAGCTTAAATAATCACCGTGAGGATGCTTCCAAACACTAACATCTTCTGATCTCTTTGAAAGCTTTTTCTAATAGTTGGATCCAAAATCTTTTCATACTTTTTTGTCAATTTGTAAGCTAGGTGATCAAACACATAATGTTGTTGACACTTGAGAAATCCAGGTCTAACCATTTGTCTAAGTATCTCCTTACACTTATTCAAACTAGGATAGTCCTTTTCCACAAAAAAAAATAGAGTAACTACACCAATTCTTAACTCATGAACCCCACAAGATTGATATAAAAACCATTTATCTACCTTGCTGAATCCAATTTCATTCCATTCACTATGACCTGGCTGAGGATCAAACATAATCTTCAAGCTGCGATACACTATCTTTTCGAATACAAGATTCATATCAAGAGCAGTATTCATTTCCTTTCCATCATACTTCTCTTTATATAATCTCCATATAACAATCGCATCATCCCTATCCATCTTATCAAATATCTGTTGTGGAAAACTAGAAGGGGGGGGGACGTTAAATAGTTTTACGTCTTTTTTTTATTATGAAAACTTAGTTTAGTTTTAAAACCTTGTTTACTTTTAAAACTTTGATTCGATCTTATGTGAACTCATAACTTGAACAATATGAACAACTATATCTAACTATGAACAATAATAATAATGTAAGCTAAGTATGTGAAATCAACACATGCATATAATAAACAATTATAGCTATATACGTGAGATAAGTAAGTGAATGTTTATTTTGTAATCCTTAATTATATTTTGTATGAAAACTATACTTGATCGAAATGATCAATTATATGTATGTTGCCTTTTTAGTTTGATTGTAAAAACTTTGTTTTGTGAATGAAACTTTTGTTTGATCTTTAAGTGAAATCAACACTAGCACTATATGAGCAACAATATATATACGTCTACGTCTACAAAAGTAATAACGATATAAGCAAGATAATAAGTAAGAGATGGAAAGATCTAACCGCGAGACAAGAGATTTATAGTGGTTCGGCTACAAGGACACCTTCCTTGCCCTACTCCACTCCCCGAGCACCTAACTCGATAGTTTTCTTCACTATGTCAACAAGCTCCCTTATGGCGGAGAAAACCTTAAACACCAATAATCACACCACAACTTCGTCACACCTTTTTCACAACTTCTACACAACTACTTCACAACTTCTTCACACCTAAGCACTACCTAATCACATTACTTCTTCTTCACACCTATACTACTTGCACACCACAATCAATTCACAACTTCTCTACCTACACACCTTACTAGCCTAACTCCTTTTGTTTACTTATATCTAACCAATATTCACAACTAATACACAAATGGATGAATACTCTACAAGTGATGATGCACAAACAACTTGGATGTGGAGATCACAACAAGTTGTAATACTTCTTGTCTTGAAGGATTGAAGTATTCTTCTCTTGCGCTTGAAAGGTTGAAGCTTGGATCACTTGGAAACAAAAGCTTATGATTATATGATCAAAGGGTTGAAGAGAATGGTATAGAAGATTTAGATCAGAAAATTTATAGTGCAAAAGGTGAGGAAAAATGCCAGATTTGAGCCAGTATTTATAGAAGAAAAAATACTATTTAGGAGCGTGGCCGGTCCCCTTAATTACGGTCCGGTCCCATTAATTATTAAGGGGGCCGCCCTCCCAAAACGTCCATAAAATTTGTCTTTTATTGGGGAAGGTTTTTCTGAAACATTTTTACCATTTTTGGTTGAAAATTTGAATTCGTATATTTATAATGATTTAAACATATTCTTTTATTTCCAAAAATGATTTTGTAAAAGTTATAAAATGTTTTGTGACATTTTATAAAAAGTCTAGTGTTTAAGAAAATTGTTCCTTTGATCATAGAATGCAATAAACACTTTGTTTATTCATACCTTAAGTGATTTGGATGTAAAGAGAATATTTACCACTAAATACTTGTTTATATCATAATTTTTAGCTCAATGGGTTTACGTATTGTGATTATCAAAACATAGAGATATCGATAAATGTTAATAATGTTTTTAGGCATTATTTATATCAACATCTGTGAAATTTCAATAAAACCTTGAACTTCATGATTTGACCTCATGAACTCCCAATATCCTGCACTTCCACCTCTTATCTTAAAAGTATATGAGATGATAGGATGTTTTGTAGCTAAAGGCTTTGCCTTGATAAGCTCTGGTTCTTCTAGTTTAGACCAAATAGCCAGAGTTTCCTCTTGCTCCTTTTCTTCTGCAACTTCTTCTGCCTTTTCCAAGTCACTACTGCTTTCATCAGTAATTTTTTTCTTCTTCCTAGCAAAGGTCTTGTAACCAACACTTTTTCGTTTAACACTTTTACTAGGAGGAATTTTAGTCTCTATCTCTTTTACTTGCTCTGCCTCAATAAGCTCTACTTTATCTGATTTCTCAAGCACCAACTTCTTATTCATTTGAGCAAAATGTTCTAGATCTTCTATTCATAACAATCTCTTATAAAGTGATGTCTTATCTCAATATGTTTTGTTTTAGAATGAAAAACAATGTTTTTAATGATGCAAAGTGTGCTGTTGTTATCAATGTGAATCTTGGTGTTCATGAAATTATACCCATAATCCAGTAGTTGATTTTGCATCCGAAGCCATGACACCAATCTGTTTCCAAGAAATTGACAACCTCCAGTTGTTGACTTTCTATCCAAGCATGCTCCAAGATAGTCACTGTCTGAGTACGCTACCAAATCAAAAGGTGAATCCTTAGGATACCAGAGGCCCAATTTAGGTTGATGCCTCAGATACCTAAAAATTCTCTTCACCGCATTGAGATGTGATTCTCTGGGACACACTTGGAATCTTGCATAGGCACATACAACAAACATAATATTTGTCCTTGAAGCTGTAAGGTACATCAATGAACCAATCATTGATCTGTACAAGTGAACATCTACTTCTTTTCCACTTTCATCCTTCAACAATGGTTTATTGGATTCCATGGTTGTCTTAGCAGGCTTAGCATCTTCAAATCCAAACTTCTTCAAAATGTCATTAACATACTTATCCTGACTAATAAATATGCCATCTTCCTTTTGTATGACTTGCAGACCCAAGAAGAAGGTGAGTTCCCCCATTGAACTCATGGCAAACTTATCCTTCATAAGTTTCTCAAACTCAACACACATAGCTTTGTTTGTAGAACTAAAGATGATGTCGTCAACATAGATTTGTACCCGCAAAATATCATCCTTGTGTTTTTTGAGAAACAAAGTCTTGTCAATCTTTCCTCTACTAAACCTAGAGTCTAACAAATATGTTGACAAGGTATCATACCAAGCTCTGGGAGCTTGATGTAAACCATACATTGCTCTATTCACCTTGTAAACTTTGTCAGGATGGTCAGGGTCTTCAAAACTTGGTGGTTGGGATACATAAACTTCTTCTGTAATAGTCCCATATAGAAAAGCACTTTTGACATCCATCTGATACACCACAAAATCTTTATATGAAGCATAAGCCAAGAATAATCTAATGGCCTCTATCCTTGCCACAGGTACAAATACTTCATCATAGTCAATTCCTTCTTGTTGAGTATATCCTTGTGCTACTAACCTTGCCTTGTTTCTGATGACTATCCCTCTTTCATCTCTTTTGCATCTGAAAACCCATTTAGTACCAATCACCCTTTGCCTATTTGGCAAATCAACCAAGGTCCATATTTCTTGTAGTTTAAATTGCAGAAGCTCATCTTGCATTGCTTCCACCCAGCTTGTCTCTTGTAAGGCTTTGTAAGTATTTTTGAGTTCAATCTGAGATAGAAAACAGGCAAAAAAGTAATTTTGCAGATCTTTGTGACTGTTTCTTTGGTGAAGAGATCTTGCAAAGAAACTTTGATGTTGTAGATCTTTCAGCTCTTTAGTCATTATTCTTGTTTGAACAGATGATGTTGGATCACTGAGAATTTGATCTTTGGGATGATTCTTGTGAACTCTTGTGGTAGTAGTAGGACTAACAGGAATATTGAGTTCCATGTTATCAATGTCTGCATCTTCTCCAAACAATATACCATCAAGAGCTTCATCATCTGTATAATAGTAAATATTCTCTAGAGGAGGCATATTTGGATCATCAGGATAGTTTGGATCAGCAAGAGACCTACCCTGAATGTCCACAGATGGAAACTTTGGTGAAGAAGTAGAGTCAATTGGCTTGGTAACAGAATTGATTGAAGAAGTAGTTGTTTTTTTTTGGCCTAGCTGTAGAGTCTTCTGAGTCAGCAGTAAAGTCTTCTGGCCTTGTTGGAGAGACATCAACAACTACTTTAGGTGCTTCATTTATTACCTTTTCAACATCAACAGGTATCTCAATGCCTTCTTCTGTTTCCTTAGGTTTCTCTTGAGTAACAACATCTTCTTGTGAACTTTGATCCTTCTGAAAGGGTAGTAAAGTTGGACCAATCTTTAATTTCTCAACCAAAACAAATTCTTCTTGAGGTTTGTTAGTGTCTACACTTGCAATAACTGGCACATAATTCATAGTCTTGGTAAGAATATCAACATTAAACAACCATTTTGGTCCCTACCCTTCAACATTAAATGTGTTCTCACTAAACTTGATATGCAAATTCTCCTCTACATGTTTGTTTCTCTTATTGTACACCCTGAAAGCTTTACTATTTACAGAGCAACCAACCAAGTATCCTTCATCTGCTTTCTCTTCAAACTTGCCTAACTGATCCTTTGTGTTCAAAATAGTAACAGGACATCCAAATGGTTTCAGAAAATCAATCATTGGTTTCTTTCCATGAAATAACTCATATGGAGTCTTGTTGTGAGGCTTAACTACCTTACTTTTGTTTTGCACAAAACATGAAGTGTTTACAGCTTCAGCCCAAAAAGGTATAGGTAATTTAGATTCAGATAACATTGTTCTTGCAGCCTCAATCTGTGTCCTGTTACTTCTCTCTGCAACACCATTCTGTTGTAGAGTTCTTGCAATACTATACTGTCTTAGAATACCCTTTCCCAAACAGAATTGATTCATCACACTATTCTTGAACTCTGTTCCATTGTCACATCTGATTATTTTCACCTTGTGGTTGTGCAGGTTTTCAACTCTAGTTATGAATGCCTTGAGTATCTCTGGAGTTTGATCTTTAGTAGCTAGAAAGAACACCCAAGTAAACCTGCTAAAGTCATCTGTGGCAACTAGGCCCAAATAGACTTCTTGTTCAAACTTTTCACAAAAACAGGCCCAAATAGATCCATGTGAAGTAGATGTAGGAGCTTAGTAATTGTGTTTACAGTCTTGGACTTGAATGAAACTCTGTGCTGTTTACTATTTTGACATGCAACACAAATTTTACAATTTTCAAACATCTTTGTAGGCATCCCTCTCACAAGATTTCCTTTCACCAATTTTTTCATGGTCTTGAAGTTCAGATGTCCAAGTCTTCTATGCCATAATTTGGACTCGTCAATAGTGGCCTTTGCAATTAGACAAGTTAAAGCTCTTTTGGGAACAATGTTCTTAATATGGTCACTGTATATATTTTTAGTTCTAGGGACTTTCAATAGCACAAATTTATCATCTAGCAACTGAAAATCAGGAGAAAGGATCATACATTCAGTGTCTGTAAAAAAAACAAAGTTCTTTTTGTCACACATTTGTGAGACACTAAAGAGGTTAAACTTAAGCCCTTTCACAAGAAACACCTTCTCAAAGTCCAAATTCCCTGTTTTTAATGTTCCTCTGCCAATAATCTTTCCACCTTTTGGATCATTCCCAAAAGCAACATAACCACCTTCAAAAGGCTCAAAGTATTCTAGTTGAGACTCATCACCTGTCATGTGTCCAGAGCATCCACTATCAACTATAACAATATCCTTTAGCTCATCCTGTAGATTACCCTGCACATGAGAATAGACAAATTAGTTTCTCTTGGGGACCCAAGCCATTACTAACTTGGATCTGCCTTGTGCATCAACATAGTCAAATTTCTTTAAGTCAACTAATGCACTGCTGTTTTTGGAAACATTGTTTGAAACAGATGATTTAGGTTTCCAAGTCCAGCAAGCTGAGGCCTTAACAGCATAAAAATGATTTCCGACAACTGTATTTGTTAAAACTTTTGGCCCAGAAGTAGAAAGTTTTGTTCTAGCAGTAGAGTGCTTACTAGCAACAGAGCCAGCAATAGAACCAATTCTGGTTTTAAAAGCAACATTTGATTTAGCAGCAAAAATAGATCTAGTTGCACCAGATCTTAACAACACAGCCCTTGGAATCATATTTCTATTTGGATGAGGATGAGTATTCTTTGAAACGTATTTATGATTCACCCTTGAGTATTGATTGCAAACTGCCTTTTGGTGGTCTTTACAACTATTTATCAAATGTTTAAAACTACCACACTTATAAAAAGCCTTATTTTTTAATTGAAACTCATTACCTAACTTATTTGAAACTAGGTTATTAAAGTTTCTCTGATTACCACTAGGCTTATTATAAAATCTTTTCAACTGATCTCTAGGAACCTCATTATATTCTACCATTTTCCTAGAGATACCCTTACCCAACACAGGTCTCACAAACTTAACATGTTCAAATTTAGGTTCAACTTTTACAGTAATTTCTTCCTTTTTCACACTTTGTTTTAATTCAACCTATTCCTCATCACTATCTGAATTCCAGTCTTCAATAGTAGGAGCCTCAGGAAATTTTCTAACTTCAACCTTAGGTGTTTCTATGACACTAGATTCACCTTCAGGTTTTTCCATGTCTAACTCCCTAATAAAGCACAGTTCTTTTCCTGGTGGAGCATAGGCACTTTTAACTGGAGGAGCAACTTCATTGTAGCATATTCCACTTCCTTTTCTCATCAAAGTACTCTCAATAGATTTATTAACCAAATCAGAAACATATTTTTGTTTACTTACTCTTACTATATGTTTATCTTTATCAGCAAGAGTTGCATCCCTATTTTTTTCTACTTCTTCTAACTTATTCTTGAGAAATTCAATCTCACTGTTTTTCTTATAGATCTTAACATCCTGTTGGTTAATTCTATCTACATATTCTAACTTACACTGTTTGAGACATTCTAATCTTCTTTCCACATTTTGAATACCTACTTTGTAACCTAAGTTATCAAGTTTTAGGTGTTCAACTTCTCTTATTAGACTCTCATTCCTAAACTTAAGTTCTTCTACAGTGTCAGCATATGATTTAAAAGAACACACAGATAGATCAGAATCATTAGATACCTCAGATTCTGATCCAGAAGATGATGATGCATAGGCCATAAGTGCAAAGTTATGCACTTTAGGCTTGACTTGAGCTACCAGAGAATAATTGGGTTCTTCTTTAGCCATGTCACTCCAATCTTAATCTCCCAACCCATCACAAGATACCAATGCAGTAGTGGTATTCTTTGATTCTTTAGAGGTCTTCTTTGGAGCTTCAGTATTCTTCTTTGGAGCTCTACATTCTCTAGCAAAGTGGCCCTTCCTGTTGCAATTGTAGCACTCCATCTTTGACTTGTCAAAACCCAAACTTTCTTTAGCCCTGTACTTGACTTCTCTCCGGTCCTCTTCAAGAAATGTCTTTCCCTTAAGGTCAGCATGGCCATCTGCCATTTAAGATCAATTTCTTCAAGATCATCAGGATCAATATGATCCATATCTTGATTGAGAACCTGTGACCTCATGTTGGTTGTCAGATCAGGCAAGAATGCACATATGGCAGCATCACTGATGGAATTATTATCATTAGAACTAGCAGCAGATCCATCAGATGTAGCAGCAGATACCCCATAAGCAGTAGAGTGGGATTCTTGAGATCCTTTAGACTTTGAAGATACAAAGGCAAGATTTTAAGTACCAGAAGATGAAGTAGTTGAAGAAGTCAACTCTGGTTCATATACTTTCAAAATTGTTGTAAAGGCTTTCCAACTTAATAGTTTCAAAATCAGGCTTATTACTCCAAACAACTTTATGCATACTCTATTTAGGTGCAAGACTTCTAAGAAACTTAAGGTTTACATCTTCTTGAGGAATCACATAACCAACAAGCTTTAAGTGACTAATAAGTTGATTAAGCCTGTTGTATGTACCATCAATCTTTTCTCCACTTATAGCAGAAAAGTTCTCAAACTGATGCTTTAACATATTTTTCCTTGACTTCTTAGTAGCATCTTTCCCTCCAAATCTGAATTCCACAACATCCATCAAGGCTTTTGCAGTCTCACAGCTATCAAAGTCTAATTGAAATTCATTCGGTATTCCCATCAACAGAATACTATGTGCCTTGATCTCCATCTTCCTTACTGAGTTTTCTTCAGCAGACTTGATAGGTATCTCTTTTCCATCAGGACCTTTTTGTGGTGAAGAGTCACCATTCACGATCACATTCCACACGTTGAAGTCAATCTTTCGAATGTACTGTCTGATTCTCATCTTCCATAGCTCATACTCTCAAGGATTGAGCATGGGAACCTTTGAAGCAGTCACCATGTGTGTGCTGTCACCCATCTTCAGCAATTGATTAGGAACAGTAAACTTGTAAGGAACAAATTCTTCTTGATTACAACTTCTAGATCACAAGCTCTAATACCACTTGTAGATCCCAGTTGAGCAAATGATCTTTATAGAAGTTGACTTGAATTAATACTTAAGCTAAAATGCGGAATATTAAAGCTTAACTTAAGAAGAATAGTTAGTCACTATCAATACTTCAATATATTAATAATATGACCACTCGACAATGCTAGGGTTTTATAACTTTGAAGTGTAAACGAAAACAAAAGTAATACGTGCCTACTCTCCTAGGCACCTCCTTTTATAGGCCAAGGAGTCCTATTTGGTTTACGATTACTTACTACACAAGATAAGAATATTCTAAAAGTATAAGATATACACACAATCTATTCTATATTTATCCACTCATGTATACAATTCTATCTCTTCAGCGGTAGACTCTCCAGCAAGACTTTCACATAGCAGTAGATTGATTACTCTGGCAGCAGAATCATTAACCTTAGCAGCAGACTCATATTAGCAGCAGTTTGACACTTGGTGAAATTCTGAGCAGTAGAATCTCAAAACTCAACAGTTTGTTAAAGCCATGTTAGGCTAAACTTATTATGGTTGCTTGGATATGTTAATATAATAAAGTGATTGGTTGTGGTTATGATCTCTTGTTGATTTCTTGTTTATGTTTAGCTCCTGTCGTGTTCTAAACTTATCACCATTGTTTATTTCTTTGATTATAATTGATAATTGGAAAAGGATCGAAAGATTCAATTAGTATTTTATGGTTTTTAACATCTGTCTATGTATGTTAATCAATTGAAGGAGAAATCGCTTTTGTATTGATATAAACAATAGAGTTTTAAACGTTATAACTATTTCTTAAACTTATTAACCATTTTTTTAAGGACTAGCAGACATAAGTCTTGAATCACAATCGTTAACTGATGAAACGTTATTTTGACGAAAACAACTACTCATTTGTTGAACAACTAAACCACTGAGATCATCATCATAAGCCACCATTGAATTATAGCAACTATCCAAGTAAACCATATTTATCTCATACTTGAATTTCGTAGTACTATTTGCATAAGTTTTGTAAATCACTTTTCATTAGGTAATTGATACTTAAGAGTAATCTCAGTCCCTGTGGAACGACCTGGTCTTACAAAAACTCTTTACTATAAACGAGGGTTATACTTTTACCCGTGTGTTTTGAATTAAGAGAATCGGTGAAATAAGTTATTATAAATTTAAAGCTTTCGAAACGCATCTGAATCTCACATATTTGGGGTGGAAATTTTTTAGTGGTATGGTTTTTGTGCTAGTCATATAATTTCTATCCATAGGACGCTTATTAAGACTAAAGTTTCACTCCTATATGTTGCAAAAATTTTTAAATTTGGTGCCAAAATTACCCTAACAAGTACTTCTCCTAGTTTTATTACACATTTACTATTAAACAAAATAAAAATCAAGCGAAGTTATAGTTTCTAAGGTATCCCATTTTACCTCCCTTACACTTAAGTCAAACATTGTCCCCAATGTTCAAAACAAAAGATGTAAAAGCAAAGTTAAATGAAAATAAAAGAAAATTACCCTAAAAATTACTTCTCCTAGTTTTATTATACATTTACTATTAAAAAAAACAAAATCAAGCGAAGTTATAGTTTCTAAGGTATCCCATTTTACCTCCCTTACACTTAAGTCGAACATTGTCCCCAATGTTCAAAATTAAAGATGTTAAAGCAAAGTTAAATGAAAATGGAAGAAAATTTCCCTAACAAGTACTTATCTAAGTTTTATTACACATTTACTATTAAAAAACAAAAATCAAGCGAAGTTATAGTTTCTAAGGTATCCCATTTTACCTCCCTTACACTTAACTAGAACATTGTCCCCAATGTTCAAAATAAAAGATGTAAAAGAAAAGTTAAATGAAAATGAAAGAAACTAATACTCCCTTGATTCGCTCGGTACGGACGATATGGTAACATGGTTAAATCCTCCTCCAAGAAAATTGTTGGGAATAGACTTTATTATTTCAAGTGTCAGTCATTGAGTTTTGTTATAGGTTGCATTATTTAGTTTATACATTAGTGATTTTATATGTTTTATAAAGTTTTATGCTAAGTTTATAGGTTTGGAAAAAGTCTAAGGGCTAAGTTTGTAATATTAGCAAAGTATGGTGAACCCCTAATTCTCACCTATAAATAGACTTGTAACACCTCATTTGAAGGGGTTGGTTCACCTAGTAATATCATTAGTCTCTTATTTTCATATTAAGTGTTCCTTCCACTCACTCTCTCTACTTACTTTCTCTCTCTAGAAATCTTAGTGATTATGTTATAAAATGGTGACCTAACAAGTGGTATCCTTCGCCAAGGGATAATATAGGTTGATTTAGGTTTCATTTGGTAGAAAAACTTGGTTTTAAAAGGTTTTTTTGAGCTTTACGGTTACTGTTCATCGCCTTACTTGCGAGTTTGGAATTTTTCTATCGAGTTAGGAAAATTTGTCACACCGAGTTTGGAATAAAAGTTAGCGAGTTAGGTAATTGACTTAGCGAGTTTGGGATAAAAGTTAGCGAGTTAGACTTCAGTTTCTGCGAGTTTGCTTTTGTTCTTATCAAGTTTCAGTTATTATTGGCGAGTTAGCCTGTTTGCCTTATCGTACATCGAGTAAGGTTATAAGTGGCAACTTACTAAGGGAAACTCTGCTCAAATTAACTCTCATTAGCGAGTTTAACAAACATCCCAACTTACCGAGTTTGAAAGTTTATAAAACTTACCGAGTTTCAAAGTATTTCAGACATACAGAGTTTGATAACTTTTTTTGGATTTTTAAGGACATACCGAGTTAGACAAATTGCTAATCCTACCAAGTTTGAATGACCAAACTTATCAAGTTTTTTCAAATCAACATAAAATTAGAACCTTTATTTATCTTTAACGATCAAAGTTTACCATAATCACGAAAGATGTCTCAACCACCTAATTACTTCTTTTCTCATCCTTCGCAACATCAGTATCCGCAATATCAACAGCTACAATCGAATCAACAATCGTATCAACAACCGTTCCGTCCACAACAACCATATCTCATGATGCAACAACATCAACTCATTCCTCAACAACAACCATATTCAATGTCACTACAACCGAATTAGTATTCGTCCAAACAACCTCACTGGTTTGATCGTATGTGTGAAGTTATTACAACTCAACAATCCAGACATGAGGCAGGTTCACTTGATACACCCCCAATGCTCACACTTGGGAATTATGTTCAATGGCCAAGTCGATTCTTACGCTTTCTTGAACTTAAGAAACCCCATAGAAAATTGTAAAAACAAGTGATACTTGAAGGACCTTTTCAGTGGCCAACAAAACTAGATAGTGGTGATCCTACTGCTGATCCTCCACGTGCTCCTGTAGAGAAACCTATTCCAGAATCTCAACTCACAGAAGAACAGAAACTACATCGTGAAGCTGATGAGTATGCCATGGCTAATATACTTCAAGGAATACCAAATCCTATCTATCGAAGTGTGGATGCTCAGAAAACTGCAAAAGCTATTTGGGAACATGTTCATCTCTTAATGGAAGGCACTCAATTGAACAAAGATGATATGGAATCAAAACTCTACATGGAATACACAAACATCACAATTGAACCAGGGGAGTCACTTGAATCATATTATCACCATTTCACTAATGTGGTTAATGATTTGGAACGTCACAAAATTACAATACCAAGGATTGCAGTGAACTCCAAATTTGTCGGTAGTCTTGGTCCTGATTGGCAAAAGTATGTGACATTTGTTCGACAAACGAAAAATCTTCATGATGCACCATATAGCTTGTTGTATGATTTTTTGAAACACCATGAACCTGAAGTGGAAAAAGATTGAGCTCTTCGAGGAGGTTACTCACCACCACCAACACCAAATTCTTTGGCACTTGTGGCTCAATCTCATCATGCTCCACCTCCAATGACAAATCATGCTTATGCTCAAGAACAAAGTTACTTCAGCTATCCACAAACTTCTACCTCAAATCCAATGGTCTCTTATGATTCATCCCCACAGCATTCTTCCAATCAACTTGCACTACAAGAAAAGGGGGCTTTTAGGACGAAACTTTTTGGAACGGTAAAAAAATTGTGCCAAATACATGTATTTGGCACTTGTAGGGTAACCGTGACAAAAAAGTTGGTATTTGGGACGGCTGTTAAGAAACTGTACCAAATACTTATGCATTTGGAACGTTTTGTAATAATGGTGCCAAATACTTGTGCATTTGGGTCAGTTTGATTTACCAGTGCCAAATATTTATGTATTTAGGACAGTTGGTACCACCGGTGCCAAATTTATGTATGTATTTGGACCACTATATGTTGTTGGTGCCAAATGCTCATGTATCTGGAACGGTTGGTATGAATGGTGCCAAATACATATATGTATTTGGGAACATTATATAATGTTGGTGCCAAATACTTATGTATTTGGAACGGTTTTATAGGTTGTGAAAAATACAAATGTATTTGGCGTGATTTTTGTAAAATGTTTTTAATTATTATGTATGCGGAACATCTTTGAAAAACTACCCAATTTACACTTTTTTCCCGCACATACGCGTTGATTATATTTTGTCTTTATTATCTTGGACATCAAATTAATTTTTTAACTGATTTTATTAATTTATGTCATTAACTTTTCATCTATATAATCAATCTATATATTAAATGAATATCTATCGTACATTACAAGAAAAAGGGGCAACACCCATGAAATTTTATATGGAAATTTTTGAAGGAAATTACCTAGGGAATTCCTACAATTTTCCCATTGATTATGTCCGTAGTTATTTGTGATGGTTTTCTTGGTGATTTCCTAGCAATTAGTGACAAAACATTCGCCCTAGCTAATATGTCGGAATTTCCTTGTGATTTGCTAGGGATTTCTTATGAATAATTAGGGGCGGAGCATAAATTTTGGTCGAAGGGGCACACTTTTATAAATTTTAGAACTACACTATAAATTGGTATTTAGGGGGGATTTACGAAAAAAGCCAAATAATTTTAAAAATTTACACTACAATTTTTTTCGCTAGGGGACACCTGCCCCTTGTGCCCCTTTTATCTCCGCTCATGTAAATAATAGTTACTTAGAAAATCTTTAGGTAAATTATTGCTATTACATAGGGATTTCCTAGTGACTTGTATAAAGAAGTAGTTAAGAATAATAAAAATGAACAAAATGTATATTTTATATATGTGATTATATTGGGATGGCTATTTTTAAGTCAACAATACAAGTATTGTATTGTTTGGCCATAACTCCTTATACGAACTCCGCTTTTGATGATTTAAGGGGCCACGAAGCCAGAAGAAAGATATCTACAACTTTTGTTTAGGTAAAATAGGCCAGTCTCGTGGCATCGCGCACAACCGCACCATGTGACGTGCATCGAATAAAACACATTTAATTAATACTTACAAGAAAAACTAGGGGCGGCAATTCAGGTCGGGTTCGGGTTGGCGTGTCAGAAAACCCTACTCCGAACACGACCCATTTAAATAATCGGGTCAGCCATGTCCACCTTAACCCGTTTACACATAACCCGAACACGACCTACTAAATCAGTCTAGATATATGGGTTGGCGGGTTAAATAGATTAAACGAGTTTCGGGTTGTCCCATTTAACCTGTTTATAAAAACAGATGGCACGAAACATGGGTTTGTGGGTCGACTCGTTTAACGCATTTACTCCATTTAATAATATATATTTATAAATTTTAATTTACGTAAAAAAATATTAAACGGGTTGACGGGTTGACCATTTAATATGTTCCCAACCAGAACTTGACCTGTTTAATAAACAGGTTAGATGAGTCAACCCAAACCCGACCCGGAACCTATTTAAACTCAACCCGAAATTGTTAATTTTCATGTCAGTTTTAAGTCGGGTTTCTTCAGTTAAAAAAAAAAAAAAAAAAAAAACTTTTATTTTTTTGAGGCATTTACATATATATCCTTGGAAATTTCAAAAATTACACATATATTTTTTTGATGCATTAAAAGCATTGTACTTTATGCATTAAAAACTAGTAAAAAGATATATATGTAATTTTTGAAATTTTTAAAGATATACATGTAATTATGCTTATTTTTTTTATCATTTCTAAACTCCTTTCTCCCCAAAAACCCAATCTCAATTTTTCATTTCCCACCAAACCCCAATCTGAAATTTTCGTTTCCCCCCAATAGTCGGCCACACCATCCCCCTCAAACCCAACGTTATCTTTTCTTTTCCCCTAAAACAAAATTGATCTTTGACTGATCCATTCATCCGACTATTCTAGCTACTATTGACAAGGTTAGTGTGTGAGTTATTCTCTATAGTTTGTAATCTGTATAACGTGTGGAACATCTTTGTTATGCTTAACCCAATTTTGACTTAATTTTAAAATTGATATATTATGAAACAACACAAGATTGTTGTATAAATTATTGATAATATTATTAGTTTTCTACGTTTATTTATCCTAGTGTTTTGCAAGTTTGATGGTTATATTAGAAAATCACTAGAATTAGGTGATAAGGGAACAACTTTATAATTGACTATTTTAATGTTTTATAGCAAGTTGTGTGCGTGTAGGTTATTGTGTATTTATTCTGTATGAAATTACAAAAAATGATAGTTGTTTTGCTATTGACTGTTGATTATAATGACTATGTTTAGCGGATCGATGCGGTCATCACAACATCGACGCTAATCGAAAATTGTTCATATGCCACCTACGCAACCATCACTTAGGAGTTGGATTTTTCCATATCAGAATGGGTATGTGTTTACACTTATAGCATATTGACTTTGAGAATGCACTGATAATGGTTGTTCTTTTGATTTTGTAGGTTTACGGAGGCACGTGTTCACCGACATTAACAGGTATCTTCAACTTTTCCTTTGATGGTCATAACATATCCAAACGGGTTGCTATGAGTGTTAATGGGTCATATGGGTTGGGATGGATTTTTTTTATGACTTAGGCTTGTTATGTGTTTACCATCTTCTGTCTATGGTGGATGGCAATGAATAAGGAAAGCTTTGACTGTGCAATGCCATTATAAAATAAGTTGCACCGTGTAGACCTCTTTGTTACTTAAAGTGGGTTTCAAATTCCATTATTCCTCATTTTATTGCAAATATGGAGGTAGATCCTTGTATCGTATGTTGTATTTTACTTTTACCTTTGTTCTATATGATCTAGAAATTTTCAAAGATAATAATATATTGAAAAGGGACTGACTCTTATGTGTAGAAAGGAGTACAACATTTATTAAGTATATGTTCAAAATATACAAAATTCCAAATTACTAAATGCTAATTATGCTTCCTCATTGGACTAAATGGTAATTGTACTTCAAAAGTGTAAAAACATTTTTCAGGATTGTACATGTAAGAGTGGATGCACAGATGAGTGGTTATTTGTGTTGTTTGCTAATTTTACTTTTTTTCACAGATCCCTATTGCCACCTCCGAGACAAGAAACTTTATCGAGGCATTCTTTTCTAGGCCCTAATGGTCTTCGCAGTCAGTGATCAGGTTCTAGTGCCCAGTTAAAGGTATATATCATTATATTTTATATTTATTGTACTTGGATTTGAAATGTGAGACTAATTTGTGTTGCGTGACATAGGTGCAATATACAACATATGACTTAAGTTCTAGTGATCATTTGAGGTCAATATCTTTACAAAACTCGGCATACCCAGATTTACCTCTGAAGCTAGCTCTACAACTGGTGTTTCAGCTACTATGATTTAACAGATATCTACATTCCTCAACAAATCTATTTTACATCTTTTCTTTTATGTTGCTGCTAGACCTTATGTGCTACTATATCCTGTATATATCACAATTTAATACAGTCTGTGCAAAGTGACATCCCTGGTATCAAAGATAGCAACTCAGGAGTGGATACAATGGATTCAGTACTCTTCTTAGATGAGGGTAGATGGTCACGTCCTGCCGCTGAGGATGTGTTATCCCAGTTTGATGTTGATGATTTTCTTTCTGGAAATATTAGACAACCTTCTCCTCCTGTACTTGCTCGACTGCAACCAGAATATACCTATATTTCTAAAGCACAAGTTGTTTACCCACTACCTCGGCCTGCAAATTTGTTTCAAGATGATGCTCACACTACTACGACATATCAACATTTACATATTGTAAGTTCTAATTATGAGATATTCTTTCGATTCTTCTAATTTGATTTAGTAAGGAATACTGGTCAAAACTATTATCAGTAGACCATACAACGTACTGATATAGTGGAGACCAAATATTTAACATGTTATTTAACCTTTTGGTCTCATGCATATTTTATGACTTAAAATTGGTTTGAAAGATGAAAAAATGGGTTGCTTCTGAGGTTTAGTAATAGGTTAAACAGGTCTTTTGACTATTTATATTTGCTGATCTTTTGATTCTTTGGCTGCTGATTTGTTTGGCAACTTGTGTTAGCTGATTTGCTTGTTTGATTGTAAATGATTCCGAGTATTACAAAAATGAATTTAATTACATAGAAAGTTATAAAGGAAAGGGTAGATGGAATGATCAAATATGAATCGGATCCCAGAATGTGTGCGAAAGAATTAATGAGATCTCATAAGTTATGCCTTTTGTCCATTAAAAAATTTGTTTGCCTTTAATGTAATTTTTCTGGCAACATTTTCTTATTAATGATATCAATCTTGCAGCAAGGAATTGAATCAAGTTATTAAGTCGAAGTTGAAATCTTGGATCATTAATTTGTTCGCAATTAATATTTATGAAAGTGTTGGGTATGGCTAAAGGAGAAAAAACGGGATCAACACTAATCACCAGGTGCTCTTGTTAAAACTTGTGTATGTGTTGACAACCTATCAGTTTTTCACATCATAGTCTAATATGTAACTATGTAACTTTCATATATCAAAGTTGCTATTTTTATGTGCAGATTTGCGCTTCAAAAGAGATATTGGGGAGTTCATTACAAATGATGAAGTTGTAGTTCTCTTAGCATTTTTAGGCATTGCGCTTCAAAAGAGATACTGGTTTTTACTTTATGCATGTTGACTTGTTTTAGGGATATTAATAAAAATTAAGTTCAATTTATTTTTGGCTTCTATCAGATTATATTTGCGCATATTTGAGATGGTTGGTTGCTACGATGGAGTACTATAACCTATTTGTAACAGAAAATGGTGCTAATAGTTAGCAATGATTTCGCAAACCGTGCCAAATGATTTTTATAACGAACGCAAAAGCGTGCCAAATGTTATTTGGCAAGGCGGATAAAAATGTGCCAAATATGTTTGGCACAAAAAACTGAAACCGTGCCAAATACGTTTGTGGGTTCTAGTTAATTTTGACACGGTAAATAAAAACTGTACCAAATAGGCATTTGGCACGGGAGATGAATTGGTACCAAATATGCATTTGGCACAAGATATGAAAGTGTGACAAATGCCCATTTTGGAACGGAAGATTGTCACCGGTGCCAAATACCTTACACATGGCACCCTAAAGTTAAACCGTCCCATGAACCGTGCCAAATACTATTTAGCACGGTTTCAACCTGACCCAAATGTATTTGGCACTCTCATATTTAGGACGAGGCCAAAACCGTGCCAAAGCCGTGCCAAATAGCATTTGGCACTGCTTTTTGAGTATTTGGCACAATTTTTCACCCTCCCAAATACCCGTTTTTCTTGTAGTGTTGTTCCATACACCAACAGTGATGCAGTGTACTACTCGAATTCCAATGGAGATGACGATGAGGAAATTAACACACTAAATCAGGGGCTCACTCTCATTGCTCGTGCTTTTAGCAAATTCTCCAACAAGACGAATAACTGTCAATGTTCTTCTTCTAACACAAGGAATCAAGCTGTTGTGCAAGATGGCAGGGTTGAAATTCAGAATCGTAACTTTGGTAGTTAAGGTTCAGGAGGGTCTTCAGGAAATTATGGGAATGGTCAGAGGTTTAATAACAATGGAGGGTTCAGAAACAATTCAGGTGCTTCTCAGCAAAGGTCTGACATAGTTGAAACTGGGAACTCAAATTCTTGGAATGCAGTGTGGTGTTATAACTGTAATGAGAAAGATCATATTGCCACTACATGTCCAAAACCAAGAACTCGGGGCAGTAAGTTTCACAAGCAGGCATTACTTATGGCTCTTCAAGATGAAAAGGAAGGACACTTCATTGAGCAAGAGAACAGCTTCATGGCAAATGCGTACAACGATGATGATATGGAAGACTTGGAAGCTAATGCAGCTGTGATGCTTATGGCCAACATGCAGGAACTTTATACGAATGATTCAGGCCCAGTGTATGACACTGATGGTCTGTCTCATGTACATGATCTTAATGCTTGCTTAATACATGATATAGTATCAACCTATGTTTCTGAATCAGATAGGGCGCAAGTTGTTCCACCTGACTCATCTTTATCTTCTCAAGCAGATGAACAAATAAGCACAGTTGTCATATTTGATGATGACACGGTTGTTTCATCTGATGATCCTATTGAGAATGAAAAACATGATCTGGACGAACAAAATGAACCTTATTCTGATCCTGCTTACCAGATCATGTTGATGGCCAAACAACTACATGATCAAATTTTACTAGTCAAGCAAAAGAATCAAAATAAAGCTTTAAAAGAAACAAATGCGTCACTTGCAAGAGATATTGAGTGTTATAAAATTCAACTTTCAAATATGGAACACAAGGTTAAACATGAAAAAAGTTTCAAAAAAGCTTTTCAATAATATTACAATAAAGAACAAGATCTTCAACATAAAATGCAAGATTTAATTGAGTCAAATGGAAAGATGGTTTCGAAACTAGAAAATGACAAGTGCGAACTTCAAAATCAAGTTGAACAACTTCAAAAAGAGCTTTCAAAAACACAAACAGAGTTTTCAATTTGTAAAAAGGAATTTTGTAAACACAAAATATGAAAAAGGAAGTACATAGATAATCTACTATATGAGAATGTTGATCTTGAAAACAACTCAAAGATTTTCGTAATATTGTTTACAAAACCGGGGGCTCTGTAACAATAATTAAGAAATTTACTTTAAAACCGCGACCCGATAAAGGTTTTGCACTTGGTGATTACAAATATATGTTTCTTCACAAAGCATTCAAAGAAAATCCTAAAATTTACAGTATGGAATGTATGCGTGATGATACGATAGTGCGTACTGTTGTTTTTGATACTGAGGAAGAGGAAGAACTTGAAGAAGAGAGTCGATAAAAAATGAGTCAAGTTGAATACTGGACACCATATGACTATTCAAAAACTCCTCATATTTCTAAATCTTTTGTTCCTCAAAAGGAAATACCTGAAAAATCATGGTTTGTCACTGAGTCATATGTTTCGCCTTCTAATGCGGCTCCTGTCCAAACTGTGGCACAAGTAAATGGTCCTTTACCATCTTCTGATGAAGTTACACCTTTACCAAAAAGTTGTCGTATTCTAAATTATTTCAAAACATTTATGGAAGACATCAAAATTTTGGAGGTAAGAATTGAAAGAAATTCAGAAATAAAAATCGATACTTTTCAATCCGCTTACGAGCGAGAAAAGAGAGATGTTTCTCAAAAACAAATGTTACCAATCGTTCAACACCTCCGTCACTGTTGTCACACCCCCAAAATACCTGAATGGCAGCGGAATGGAATACCCGGGGGTGACTGTCATAGCACCATAATTACAGTTATATTGAACGACCTAAAGTGTCGTTTAGAAAATACAGCGTTTGATCTTTAAAACATTCAGAGTTTACAAAGCTTAGGTCCCAAAAGAGTTTGCCAAAACAGTTAGAAAAAGTTCAACAAGATCAAACGTTTCATAAGTGCAGAAAATATAGTGAGACGCGTCGACTCCGCGACTCCATGAAGGTCCAAATGTATGCACATGAGCTACCTTAATAACCTGAGAAATACATTGCGAAAAAACGGTCAACATAAAGTTGGTGAATAATCATAGGTTTATAAGTAAAATCTAGTGTACAAATTTGCCATAAGTAATGCCAAGAAATAGGATGTCCGGAAAGTATATACATTGGCTCTTAAGCTCATGACCCCGAAGCTAGACGATACTTGGCCCCAATGAGTGTTTACCAGACACTCTAAAAATAAAGACATGAAATGCATTCGTTCCATTTGGAGCAACCCAAACACGAATGGAGGCGTCACCCTCGATAGATCTATCCACTCACTCCCGCTTAGTACCAGAAATTAACGGTCCATGATAATAAAAGGGGACTTTTCAAGACGTGGTAAATAAGACAACTTAAGCAATGTATGAAATTTTATACTTAGGCATGTACACAAAACAAATAATGCAATGTATTCTCCCCCGTGGGATTTGAAATCAAAATATAGAATTAAAACGGGGCTATGAGAACTCACCTCGAAGTAATGGTACAAAGATGGTGCAATGAGGTGAAAGTAGTCGGGACAATGAGGCGCGAGTACTAGCCGCAACCTAAATGAATAACCATGATCTAACTTAGATCAAGCCGTAATGAAATGAATGCACATGCACATGATACTCATACCACTCGTAATTTGAAAATACTAGATATCGTCGTAGAAAAATGGTTTCCATACTTAGGAAAATATATCCATACATAGGAGTATATAACTTGTCGTACTATCTCGTTAAAAAGTGTTAGCGTTAAATTCCTTGTATTGAAAACCTTGAAATACGTCGTTAAGTCGTATAAGTATTCTCTCGGGTCATACGTATTCGTTTGATAAGAAAATAGTCCTTAGTAATATTTACTAGAAAATATACCGTTTAGCGCGTACGCTATTATTTTTATTTGTGTCCATATATATAAATATATAGTTTGACGATGTTAGAATGGGTATAACTTTGTCGTTTTAGGCTCGTTTTCCTTGTTCTTTATGTCCACGGATTCGTCTTTGTATATACTAGTATATTTTAGATAACTCGGCTCTTTTAGGTTACGTTTAATGCTTCAAAATACCCATCGTATTCTGCCCAACAGCAAGCAGTTTTCTGGAAAAGTAGTTTTCGTCGTTAAATTTGCAAAAATCATATCTCCTTCGTTATAAACTCGTTTTAATCCGTTCTTTCACCTAAAGTTTCGTTTTTGAATGTATTTTCTAAATCTTTGGTCAAAACTTAGTCACCATCTACTGATTTTCCCACGAATTTAAAATAGGGACAGTAGGTATTTCAAAAGTTTCAAAAACCATTTCCAAGTCTCTAAACTAGTTCCACCATCCATCAAACCACTTTCAAACACCACAAGGCTAATCTAATCCTACCATACACCTTCTTAGGGTGTCATGGGTCCTTAAACATCATCACTCCACTAGGTCTAACAAGGGTTTCATATGTTTCCATTTTTAGGGCTTCAAAGTTAAAATATACAAAAATGAAGTGGTACAAAATGATGCATGTAAAAGATCTTGTAAGAAAATCATATGAACATAATAATAACTTGTAAAAATCATAAAAATGAGTTTGCATACTTACTTGGTGGTTTAGAGAGTTTAGATGATAAAAAGCTTACTAATCCTTGAGTTTTTATTTCAAAACTCTAACAAGGATGATTATACTAACTAGTTTATAATAAGATCTTGTAAAATTTTTCCTCCTTGCTCCTTGTTTACCCCAAATCGAACCACACTCAAGAGAAATGAAGAGAAAAGTTGCTAGTTGTAAGTAAAAAGTGATTTTGTGTGAAAATGAGTAAGAAAAGTTTAATTTATACAAAGGGGACAATTGTTAGGTAACATTTAAGAGTGTTGGTGAAGTATTAAAGGTTGAAGACCTTTAGGGGGGGGGGGGGGGGTTGGCCGGTTCTAGGGGAGGGAAAAGGGGGAATATGTTGGGTGATTAGTTAGTAAAATTAGTATTAGTAGTAAAGTGTAGTTAGGTTAGGTTTAATCGGGTACCGGGTTTGTTAGAAATAAATTTTATTGAAGTTATTCGGGACGTAATAAGGTCGTAAAAATTGTAAAAAAAATATGTCGGGTACAAGTACGGAGAGTTCGGGTGATTATCGTTTAATTTTGGTGAAAACCGTCGTTATTAAGTTAAACGTACGATACGTAATAGTTAAATTTCCAAAATACTGGGTAAATTAATATTATAGTTTTTATATTATGGAAATGAGTATAAAAATGTATTGGGATCATAGTCGGGAGTGTCGGACATGTTAGACACTTTTATAGTTCGCGTATTAGTGTTTATTTAAAATAAACGTACGTAAATCGTTAATAATACCAAAAGTATTAATTTAGTTATCCTACGAGTGGAATAGTATGCAAGTGCCATAATGATAATATGAAGACTATTTCTAGTCCGTATGAAGTGTCCCTGATAATAATGCATGAATTCGCTCCTGAACCAATACGGTTACGCGAATTTGAACACTCGTAAACTAAATTTACGATGACATGAATAATGCACGTGAATAGTGGTTTTCTCTCGGAAATGAATAGTGTCAAGTGAATAGTAAAATTTCTGAATATGTCTCGGAATGTCAAATTGACCTAAAAAACGATGAATAGTGATCGATGAATAGTAAATGATGAATAGTAACTTGTGAATAGTAAATTGTCGTGGTTTGGAAAATGATCGGAAATTACGAGTTGTGACAGTCTTCCCCACTAACAGGAACTTCGTCCCGAAGTTCAGTTTTGGGTTGGTCTCTAAAGTATATTTGGTAAAAAGACGTGGATACTTGAGTTGCATTCGGTCCTCTCGTTCCCAAGTAAATTCGGGTCCTTTTCAAGAATTCCAGCGAACTTTCGCGATAGGAATTTGACTTGCTTCAACCGTTCGACCTCACGGTCCATGATTTCTATTGGTTATATTACCAAGTTTACGTTTGTCTCAAGGTTGGATTCCCTTCCAAATGGGATTATGATTGACTAATCTGAAAGTCATTTCCTGGATTCAAATAGGTGAAACATAGTTGTGTAATCCGGCTGTTCTTTAACAAGGCTCAAGTCTGAAGGCTACTAGGCCTACTCTGTCTGAATTATTACATGGTCCAGTGTATATCGGTTTTAACTTTACAAATCCTTCCGAATAATATCATGCCCTTCCTAGGCAGAACTTTCAACGTGATCTAGCTACCAACTTGAAGTTTTAATGGTTTACAACTTATAGAATTTGTAATTGATCCTTGACTTGTAGGAAATTTCTGGTTATTTCATGAATGCCTATCAGAATAGTGAGTTTGGCTTTTTCCGAGTTCGGTTCGTCAATAGATGATCAGTGCTTCTTCAGGTTTATAATGTAATATGGGTAATATATGTTGCTGAACTCTGTCAGAACTCAAATCTTATATTTCAGCTGGTCGATTCTAACATGAATCTGAAATGGTCCAATATACTTAAAAGTTCAATCTCTCGTGTTACCAAAATCGTATCATGCCTCTCCAAGGCAAAGCTTTCAATTTAGTTCGTTCTTTTCACGTGAATCTAGTAAATTTGCTTGTTCAAGGATACCCAATCCGTATGATGTGCGTCATGTACCAACATAACTCCTACCAGTTTCTCGTTGCTTGTAACCGATTCTTGTCTTGTGAAATTTCCTTTGTTGTTCCATGGTTTAGTTCTAGACCAGTGAATTTTTAACTTTCCGATTTCAGTTTGTAAACGGGTAATTGGTACTTCGACCATAAAGTGCCTCAAATGGTGTAGTCTCTATGCTCGCGCGATAACTATGGTTGTAAAAGAATCCGATTTATGGTAAATGGTTAGTCCAACCATTTCTAGAGTCAATCACTCATACTCTGAGTATAACCTTCCTATGTTTGAATCGTTCTCCCGTTATGACCATCGATCTGAGGATGATAGGCGGTGTTCACATCTTTATGAGGTTCCGAAGGAAATCTTAAAATGATTGCTAGAAGTCCAAGGTGATTCAATCACCTTTATCAGGAATAATTGAAACGGTACGATAAATCTTGTGACTAATTCCACAACGTTACGTCTTTCGAACACGGCGTTATACGAAGAAGATAGAATACGGTTAACAATATTTGATTCTTTGGGTTTTGGTCTAATGGATTGCTAAGACATGTGTCATTCTTTGCCTACTGTGCTTGGTCTCCATTACTGACATTTGTAATCGTTCTATGATGTTCCTCCTAATTTCCTTCATCACCTATTCCAATATTCCTTATTGTCAAGTCACAAAGCCCTAAATGCACAAGCGATATAGTATGGTGATTTGTTTCCAAATTTATCTCGCGATTTTTGAGTTTTTGGTCGAAATCTTTTTCTGAATAAACAATTTTAGAAAATGGAACAAATGGTATACTCAATATTAGCTTTATTGATGATTCAAAATTTAATAGTTACGAAATGTGACGCGGTTTTCAAACATGTTGTGAATAGAACTATTTACCAAAGTTTGATGTTTAAACATTTCTCATTGTATAATGGTTCAAGTAAATACTGGCTAAAAAGGGTCGTATTTATTCAAAATAGGCAATTCAAAATTATTTTCCACGAGATATGTGATTTGTATGGACAAAATTTTGAAATCCACTTCATTTAAAAGTAAAAATACTAACAAGGATAAAATAGTAGGATCGGAAATATTCGCATAAATGCATAGGTGTCTAACATTCGGTTCCTGACATTAGAAAATGCCTATTGGCGATTATTCGACAAAACTACAAGTCTAGGTATCCAACCAACTTAAGTCCTGAGATGGTTTATCGTTGAAATTGTTATCATGTTGGTAATATGAGGGTTTCAATTGATACCATGTCGATGAATTTCCGTATTGTCTTCACATGTAGCTGGGGAGATATTCTTGAGTTTGATGCCTTTCTCGATGTATAGGTGAGGTTATCCAGAAGTTCTAAAGAACATAATGCTTTAGGGGAATCTATATCGATATCCATAATTCGAATCAATCATTCTTGTCGTAAACTCACTGCAGGGAAGTTTGCGTATGGATGAGACCATGTTAACTCAAAACACTTTACAGTATCGGTTAGGAGGCTTGGTTTATTCCCATGGTGTTGCTTAGCATACCTTCCCAATGTGTTTGATCCCGTAGCTCAGTCTAGCTAGTACCTTTGAATAATAAAATCGGACAACTAGGTCAGAGATGGTGAGTCGGATGTTCGCTTGGTATCTTAAGATTGTCGTTGAGTTATAAATTTTTTTCTCAGTCTAGGTATAGTAGTTCCGTAATCCTTTTATTGTTTTTCTTGTATCAAGGAATCCTCCTAGTACTTAATATGGGAAGTCTCTCCTAAAGAAGTCAATGGAAAGTCTAACTTAATGACTAAGTGTTTGACAGGTGGGGTAAGTATCCAGAGAAAATTTGTCAGAAAGAAATATTCATAAAAGAGTTTATTTGTTTAAAACGCTTTTGGATGAAGATTGTTATTAACAATACTTTATAAAGTAACTATTTCCTTCATGGCATAATCTTTCCTGAAGTATACATAGGTGATCAGGCTATGTATAGTTGAGGACTAATGATGCGATGCTTGATTTAATCAAAATAATATTATTTTTCTCAAAAGCTTTAGATGGTGTTCAACGTTTTGTTTCGAAGAATGGTATTCTAGTCATTTCATTTCAAAGTAATATAAAAATTGTTTCGCGTAATAATAGTAAATATTTGGCGTAATATCGGAAAATCAGTTTATAGTACGGTAACAAAACGACTTATTTTAGAAATTCGGTAAAAACAATTTCCCCATAAGGTAGTAAAATAGTTTGAAATAAAACTCGTTGAATGGTTTATTGGATACATGGGTAAATACTATGGATTGGTAATAATCTACTAATCCGTCAATTACGAAATCGGTCAAATCCTTAATAAGACAATGGCATAATGTTACGAAACGATTGAAAATTGAACGATTGGGATAGAAAGCGGTGTAAACGAAGGTTATGGTTATCATAGAGGTAACAAAAGATAGTCATTACATTGGATAGGAAAGTGCTTAATACAACTAGGTTACATCAACGTACTTATGGAAAGTACCAAAAGAAAGTACAACCCTAGAGGGCTCGAACTATGGTTTTAAAACATGAACTGCCTCCTCCAGTTCCGGTCTCTCAACACCGGGCATTCACTCTTGAAGTGTCCCACTACTCCACATTCACGGCAGATTACCGTGAGTTCCTGATGCTTTGTGAGGGTGGGAGTCTTGCAATCCTTGGCTTTGTGTCTGATTTTCTTACAGTTGCCACATGGTTCTGGGCAACGTCCTTTGTGATGAAACTGACACTTGTTGCACTCGGGTAATTTACCTACATATCCTTTCTTTTGGCTTGACCCAGCAGTAAAGGTCTCCACCACTTGTTGTATCTTAAATGGTCGTTGAGTAGCATTAGCACCCTGATTACCGACCCATTTTCTCTTGTTGTTATTATTGTCTCCCGATGTCTTGTCGCGAACTATGAGTTCCTTTGTTTCGATTGCCATCTGGATAGCTTCAGACATGGTATTGGGTTCACATGCGATGACCATCCTACGAATTTCAGGAGAAAGTCCTCCGATGTACCTTTCGAGTTTCTTGCTTTCCGGTTCATCCATTGCAGAGCCTAGTCGAGCAAAATCATAAAAATAAGCAGTATACTTGACAACATCATCTCCTTCCATGGTAAGGTTTAGTGTTTCTTGTTCAATTGCTTGTAATTCGCTTTTCACACAGAACTTCAAACTCATCATCCTTTTTAGTTTCTCCCAAGAGTGTGAGTAAGCAGCATCAACTCCTACTACCTGGACATACTTAGTCCACCATTTCTGGGCATGCTTCTGAAAAGTGCAAGTGGCGAACTTAACCTTGTCTTCCTTACGACAGTCACCACTTTGAAAGATTGTTTCTAATTCTTTGAACCATTTGAGAAATTCTTTTGTGTCTACATTTCCGCTAAAGAAGGGGGGATTACAACCCATAAATTCCACGTGAGTAAGTTCCTTGGTGAGGGCGGTAGTTGCGTTCCTGGCAATGAATTGTCCAACAGCGGCTTGCGTCATGCTTGGAGTGGTTTGTGTAACACCCCCAAAATACCGCAGCGGAAGACTGTGTCATAGGGATGCTACTTCAGGGCACAAAGTACAAGATATAGAAAACGCCCTCTAAATGAGACGTTTTTGAAAAGTTACCATTCGAATAGATAAAAGTAATAGTTTACAAAACAAAGATCCCAAAGTAGAATAATACATAAGTTTTTAAAGTGTATCGAATGGTAAACGATAAAAGTGAAAGTCTCCAAAAGCATGCCCTAAGACTCTCAGCTCCACAACCTGCTATCGCCTTTCTAACCTGAGATAAACATGCTTAAAGTGTCAACACAAAGGTTGGTGAGTTCATAGAGTTTGTCTTAATACAGTTGAAAAGCCTATAAAGAATGTTCACACAGCAAAGGCATCGTAAATCCACTCAGTTACAAGTCCCGTCATAAGAGACTTGTAACCTGTGTGTTTACAACCCACTGCTACAATATAATATGATTAAGATATGTATAAGTTCATAACAACAGTTAAGCAATTAGTAGTGAGTCTACACTTCATCTCCGAAGACCCCACTTAAGTATGTATACTTCCATGGTTGTGCCCAGAAACTTAATCTGGGGCCATAGGAAGTATATATGTCTCCATGGTTGTGCCCAGAACTAAATCTGGGGCCATTGGAAGTATGTATGTATGTATCCATCACAGTTTAGTATAACACAGTTAAGTATAACACAATCACGTATGTATGACATCAAGTATAATGTAATCAAGTATAAGTGTAATCAAGTATAAGTGTTATGTAAACCGGTACAAGTAAGCAAGTAGTAGCATGTATCTCCCCCAAAGAGTTGATAAAACAATTAAAAGAGTAGGGGCTATGACTCACCTCGAAGTAATAGTACAATGCAACGGAATGTTAAGGACAACAATGCACGGTTAACTGCCGCAACCTAAAATGAATGATGAATGTTCTCATTTAGATCACCAAATGATGTTATGAATGTCCATGCTCATGTTTCTATACCACTCTACTCTTTGGAAAAACACTTGTGTTATCAAAAATATATAATCCAAGAATTTGGAAAAATATTGCTATTAGAAAATATAATAAGCTAGTTGTAATATATATATACTTATATATATATATATATATATATATATATATATATATATATATATATATCGTATGTTTCCATGTTAGTGTTGAAAGCCTCGGGTTGTAATCCTTGTAATATCGCCTTGAAATGATGAAAACATTCTTGTAATAACTAATACTACATTAGTTATAAAGCTTGGTACTTAATATTATGTCTAGCTTATAAAAGTACTTCGTAGTTTTTGCGCCAAGTTTATATAAAAGCTGTCAAATATAAAATGGTTTTAGCCGATATTCAAACGTGAATATCTTTGTCGTTACTTGTCTGTTTTACTTGTTCTTTATATCCACGGTTACGTCTTAGTATGTAGTAATATATTTTGGAAAGCTCGGCTCCTCCGGGTTACGTCTAAAGTCTCTTTTTGACCGACGAAAAACGTCCAACAGCAACTAATTTCCAGAAAATACTTTTCGTCAACAATCTTGCAAAAATCATAACTTCTTCGTTATTAACTCTTTTTAATCCGTTCTTTCGCCTACGGATTCGTTTTTGAAAGTATTTTCTAAAAATTTTGCCAAAGTTTCCTTGGTGTTTACTGATTTTTCAGATTTTACAAAACGGGACAGCATGTCTAAAATAGGTTCCAAATCAAGTTTTCAAGGTCTAAAACTAATTTCTACCATCACCAATCCTCTTGTAATCACCACATGGCTAATCTAATCTTACCATACACCTTCTTAGGGTGCCATGGACTCCTAACCAAGTTATTAGAGCAAGGGGATTCATAACTAAAAAGTTAGGGTTTGTATGTTCCATTTTTGACCAAATAAGTGGTGGTATAGCTAGTTGTACATGGTTTTTAGCATGGAAATCATGTAATACAAGTAAATATAAGATGTTTCATGTAAAAATAAAGTTGATAACTTACTTGATAAAATGAGATGATTAGATGGCTAGAAACCTTGGATTACTTGTGTGTTTGATGCAAGAATCTTGATTAGAATGATAAAATGAATAACTTTGGTGCTTTAAACTTTTGAAAACCATGGATTGATCATGGAGTTGAGAAAAAGTCGTGGGTTTGCTAGAGAGAATGGAAGAGATGAGATAACTTTGATCTTAGCTAATAAAGTGAAGAAATGATTTAGGTTTTTGGTTAATGAAATGATTTTAGAGGTTTATTAGTTAAATATAGATAAGTTAATGCTAGAGGTTAAAAGGGTTCATGTGGCCTGTTTTGGTGAGCCAAGGAGGGGGGTAGGGGTGCTTGGTATTTAATTAGAAATCTAGTGTATCGTTAAGTGTTATTACGTGTTATTCGTTAAAATCGGGTACCGGGTTTAATAGCAATAAACGTTCACAAAGTTAACCGGGATGAAAATAATGTTATAATAATGTTAAAAACATATTAAAAATATGTTGGGTACATTTACTGAGTGATCGGGTGATTAATGTTTAGTTTTCACGAAAACCGTCGTTATATTCATACGCGTACGTTATAAATAAAATAAATTTCCAAAATACTGGGTAACTGAATGTTATAAGTTTTATGATGTTAAAATGGATATAAAAATATGTCGGGACCATCGTGGGAATATTTAGATATATTCGTCGTGTATAAACCGGGTGTTAACGTTTACTATAATTACTTATACGTAAAAACGTTAAATGTACTGAATATAGGAATTTGAAAATCCTGAGAGTGGTATAACATGAAAATGCTGTTATGATGATATGCAGACTATCTCCAGTCCGTATGCAGTGTACTTAACACTAATGAAATGAATTCGCACCTAAACCAATCCGGTTACGCGAATTTGAATACTCGTAAACTAAATTTACGATGAAATGAGTAATGCAAGTGAATGATGAAAAGTTTTCCGGAAATGAATAGTGTTTAGTGAATAGTAAATTTCCCAAAAGTTTCTTAGAATATCAAAATGACCTCGAAAATGATGAATAGTAAAACGATGAATAGTGTTCTGACGAATAGTGATTTATGAATAGTGTTTTCCAAAGTTCCCGAAATGACCTGAAATGACCTGAAATGATGAGTTGTGACATTTGCTTAAATCTATTTCCATCAAATCATGAGAGTCCATGAGAATTTATCGGTAATAACAATCATCATATTCATAACACATGAATATAATACATGAAGGTTTCGGTCTATATGGGCCAATATCATAGATAGCACAACCATTCCCCTATAGTAGAGTCAATACTTGGTGATTCCGTTCGTACATCAATCAAAATACTACAAGTTTCTTCGAACTATGCCACACCTCTCGTGGCTGGGGTAATAGCAACAACTAGTAAGGATATAAGTCTAGTCTAAAGACTTCCTGTAGTCCTTCTAAGTGAAATCAGGTTTATGGCATCATAAGGTCGAGATAGTCCTGAAGTGGTATCTGTAGTTGTGCATCGATCAAGTTCTAGATAGCGTAGGTTCTAAACCATTCTTGAGGAACCTGCGGATGTTCCTGTTGAGTCCGTAATCTTGGTATTATCCACAAGGTGTTATCTAATTCATGGCAAGTGAAAATGGAAAAGGAAACTGACAATGGTGGTATTCTAAAGGATGAGAATAACATTGATGACAATGAGATCCTAGTGATGAGTTAGGAGATACTGGTGATAATAGTGAATGGGATACTACCCTCTTTCGCGCTATCTCGCGAAATCCAAGAGGTAAAGTTGAAGTACGCACTATGGGACGACCAATAGTGAAATAAGTAACTGACGGTGGTGGTAGTACCTGAGTAGTAAGCGTCCTACTAGTGGAGGAAAGAAAACATGCTATCTCCCTTGTAATAAGCATCCTAATAAGTCCATTAGAATTAAGTCTGAATACTCTACCAAACGGCATTCTATGTATAGGCTGAATGATAGGAAAACCTTATTCCTATAACAATTCAATAGTGCTAACGGTGGTATACGTGCAACTGGTGGTATAATGGTAGTGGAAGATGACAAGGCATCTTCAATGTCGGAATCCGACGAAAGGATAACGGCGTGGGTATCTGAAGACATGTCACTTGTGAACCAGGTCAATATAATCATATATATATATATATGAGTATGGGTATGAATAACTTGCACAGTGTGTGCGTAAAACAACATGTATAGTGAATATGCACCTATGATGAAATGATGAGATGCTATGATGATGTGGTTATAGTCTAGGGTCCAAGATACATCCTAGTTCGCTATAACCTTAGCTCTGGTACCAATCTGTCACACCCCCAAAATACCTGAATGGCAGCGGAATGGAATACCCGGGGGTGACTGTCATAGCACCATAATTACAGTTATATTGAACGACCTAAAGTGTCGTTTAGAAAATACAGCGTTTGATCTTTAAAACATTCAGAGTTTACAAAGCTTAGGTCCCAAAAGAGTTTGCCAAAACAGTTAGAAAAAGTTCAACAAGATCAAACGTTTCATAAGTGCAGAAAATATAGTGAGACGCGTCGACTCCGCGACTCCATGAAGGTCCAAATGTATGCACATGAGCTACCTTAATAACCTGAGAAATACATTGCGAAAAAACGGTCAACATAAAGTTGGTGAATAATCATAGGTTTATAAGTAAAATCTAGTGTACAAATTTGCCATAAGTAATGCCAAGAAATAGGATGTCCGGAAAGTATATACATTGGCTCTTAAGCTCATGACCCCGAAGCTAGACGATACTTGGCCCCAATGAGTGTTTACCAGACACTCTAAAAATAAAGACATGAAATGCATTCGTTCCATTTGGAGCAACCCAAACACGAATGGAGGCGTCACCCTCGATAGATCTACCCACTCACTCCCGCTTAGTACCAGAAATTAACGGTCCATGATAATAAAAGGGGACTTTTCAAGACGTGGTAAATAAGACAACTTAAGCAATGTATGAAATTTTATACTTAGGCATGTACACAAAACAAATAATGCAATGTATTCTCCCCCGTGGGATTTGAAATCAAAATATAGAATTAAAACGGGGCTATGAGAACTCACCTCGAAGTAATGGTACAAAGATGGTGCAATGAGGTGAAAGTAGTCGGGACAATGAGGCGCGAGTACTAGCCGCAACCTAAATGAATAACCATGATCTAACTTAGATCAAGCCGTAATGAAATGAATGCACATGCACATGATACTCATACCACTCGTAATTTGAAAATACTAGATATCGTCGTAGAAAAATGGTTTCCATACTTAGGAAAATATATCCATACATAGGAGTATATAACTTGTCGTACTATCTCGTTAAAAAGTGTTAGCGTTAAATTCCTTGTATTGAAAACCTTGAAATACGTCGTTAAGTCGTATAAATATTCTCTCGGGTCATACGTATTCGTTTGATAAGAAAATAGTCCTTAGTAATATTTACTAGAAAATATACCGTTTAGCGCGTACGCTATTATTTTTATTTGTGTCCATATATATAAATATATAGTTTGACGATGTTAGAATGGGTATAACTTTGTCGTTTTAGGCTCGTTTTCCTTGTTCTTTATGTCCACGGATTCGTCTTTGTATATACTAGTATATTTTAGATAACTCGGCTCTTTTAGGTTACGTTTAATGCTTCAAAATACCCATCGTATTCTGCCCAACAGCAAGCAGTTTTCTGGAAAAGTAGTTTTCGTCGTTAAATTTGCAAAAATCATATCTCCTTCGTTATAAACTCGTTTTAATCCGTTCTTTCACCTAAAGTTTCGTTTTTGAATGTATTTTCTAAATCTTTGGTCAAAACTTAGTCACCATCTACTGATTTTCCCACGAATTTAAAATAGGGACAGTAGGTATTTCAAAAGTTTCAAAAACCATTTCCAAGTCTCTAAACTAGTTCCACCATCCATCAAACCACTTTCAAACACCACAAGGCTAATCTAATCCTACCATACACCTTCTTAGGGTGTCATGGGTCCTTAAACATCATCACTCCACTAGGTCTAACAAGGGTTTCATATGTTTCCATTTTTAGGGCTTCAAAGTTAAAATATACAAAAATGAAGTGGTACAAAATGATGCATGTAAAAGATCTTGTAAGAAAATCATATGAACATAATAATAACTTGTAAAAATCATAAAAATGAGTTTGTATACTTACTTGGTGGTTTAGAGAGTTTAGATGATAAAAAGCTTACTAATCCTTGAGTTTTTATTTCAAAACTCTAACAAGGATGATTATACTAACTAGTTTATAATAAGATCTTGTAAAATTTTTCCTCCTTGCTCCTTGTTTACCCCAAATCGAACCACACTCAAGAGAAATGAAGAGAAAAGTTGCTAGTTGTAAGTAAAAAGTGATTTTGTGTGAAAATGAGTAAGAAAAGTTTAATTTATACAAAGGGGACAATTGTTAGGTAACATTTAAGAGTGTTGGTGAAGTATTAAAGGTTGAAGACCTTTAGGGGGGGGGGGGGGTTGGCCGGTTCTAGGGGAGGGAAAAGGGGGAATATGTTGGGTGATTAGTTAGTAAAATTAGTATTAGTAGTAAAGTGTAGTTAGGTTAGGTTTAATCGGGTACCGGGTTTGTTAGAAATAAATTTTATTGAAGTTATTCGGGACGTAATAAGGTCGTAAAAATTGTAAAAAAAATATGTCGGGTACAAGTACGGAGAGTTCGGGTGATTATCGTTTAATTTTGGTGAAAACCGTCGTTATTAAGTTAAACGTACGATACGTAATAGTTAAATTTCCAAAATACTGGGTAAATTAATATTATAGTTTTTATATTATGGAAATGAGTATAAAAATGTATTGGGATCATAGTCGGGAGTGTCGGACATGTTAGACACTTTTATAGTTCGCGTATTAGTGTTTATTTAAAATAAACGTACGTAAATCGTTAATATTACCAAAAGTATTAATTTAGTTATCCTACGAGTGGAATAGTATGCAAGTGCCATAATGATAATATGAAGACTATTTCTAGTCCGTATGAAGTGTCCCTGATAATAATGCATGAATTCGCTCCTGAACCAATACGGTTACGCGAATTTGAACACTCGTAAACTAAATTTACGATGACATGAATAATGCACGTGAATAGTGGTTTTCTCTCGGAAATGAATAGTGTCAAGTGAATAGTAAAATTTCTGAATATGTCTCGGAATGTCAAATTGACCTCAAAAACGATGAATAGTGATCGATGAATAGTAAATGATGAATAGTAACTTGTGAATAGTAAATTGTCGTGGTTTGGAAAATGATCGGAAATTACGAGTTATGACTACTGTGCTACACTTTGGGAACAGGAACTTTAAAAAGATGTCAAATCAATGATAAACATTTTTCATTCAAATGAAAATGTGATTTTGATTCAAAAACAAAGAAACAGATTTTTGAAAAATGATGCTGATCAACTCTTGGGATAAGTTCTCAATGCTGATATTTTGTCTATTATCATGAATGATCTCTATAAATCTGGTATTTCTATGCTTGTGGATGATCTTTATGTGGATAATAATTTGCTGAACACAGAAGTAGAGACATTAAGACATGATAATGATATGTTAAGGAAAAACAATGATGATGTGACACAACGTTTTTCAAATGAAATTTGTCAACTCAAACAAAGACTTGAATGGTGTCAAGCTCAAAGTCTTGAAACGGAATTGCAACTTCAGAGTCAAAATGTTTCAAAGTATTGTCAAAGTTGCAAAAATACCGAGTCTTTTAAAAGTCTGTGTCTCAAATATGAGAAGGAAATTGCGGAATTAAAAATTGAAAACGCTGAATGGCAACAAAACCGCGATGACATCAATTATTGCAACGTGAAACTTGAATCTGAAATTCAGGATAAAAATCACATCATCATTAATTTAAAAGAGAAAATTAGGATACTTGAGAAAGGAAAGTTTGTTGACACTACAGTGATTGCACCAGGACAATTCCACTTAGACAAAACTGATAAAAGAAATCATGCTCAAAGTTCTAATGTTAATTCTTCAACATCTACAGGATTAGTCTCCACTAAAAGCGTTAGCAGACCAAAGAGAAAAAGTAATGAAAAGACTAGGACGACTAAGATCTGGCAATGTAATAGTTGAAAACTAGAAGTCCAAGGAGTAGAAGATCAACTTAGGAATTTGAATAAAACTCATGTTGCACCTGACTTAGATTGTAATCTGGCAAATTGTAATCAACATCTCAGTGTTAGGAATGATGTACCTGTAAATGCTTCTAATGCATCTTGTGTGTTCTCTCGTAAAAGTGTGTTATCGGGTGATCATACTAAATGTCTTGCTAATTCATTGTTAAATCGTCGTAAGAAACGTAGGACATGCATTCTTTTTAGGCCCACTACTGCATCTAAGTCTATATTAGGAAAACCGCCATCTACTGTTTCTAATGAGGTTGAGGTTACCCCCATAGTCAGGAACAATTCTAGGAACAAGCCCAAAGCTAGTGAATACACCATAAAGAAAGCAAGAACTAGTTGGAATTGGCAACGTTGGTTACAAGATAAACCAGACTTTAAATGGATTCCTAAATTATTGAATATGTGTGCTTCTAACCAACTGGAACCCGCACTTTCTTTTGGTTCCACCCTTACTTTTGTTCCATCTTCGTCGTCTTCTTGTGATGCAGGTGGTTCAGATTGTTCTCTGGATTGTTGATAGTGGATGCACCTGACATATGACAGGCAATCTCAAACTGTTAGTCAACTTTGTCTCAAAGTTTATCGGAACTGTTAGATTCGGGAATGATCATTACGCTTTAATTATGGGATACGGTGACTATGTCAGTGGGAACATCGAAATCAGTCGTGTTTATTATGTGGAAGGCTTAGGTCACAACCTCTTTTCAGTCGGTCAATTTTGTGATGGGGATTTAGAAGTTGCATTTCATGAGAAAACTTGTTTCGTTTGTAACTTACAAGGAAATGATCTTATGTTCCACTCACGTGGTTCGAATCTTTACACAATATCGATGTCTGATATGATTGCTTCGTCTCTGATATGTCTTCTCTCCAAAGCTGAATCGCCTAAATCCTGGTTATGGCATAAACGTCTTTCGCACTTGAATTTTAAAACTATGATTGAACTTGCTCGTCATAAACTTGTTGATGGTTTTCCAAGATTCCGTTTTACAAAAGATCACTTATGTTTGGCCTGTGAACAAGGAAAAAGTACTCGTGCTCATTTTCCTTCTAAAATCGAGCACAGTACGAATCATGTTTTACAATTGCTTCATATGGATTTGTGTGGTCCAATGCGTGTTTAAAGTATCAACGGTAAACGCTACATACTTGTAATTGTGGATGATTACTCTAGATGGACTTAGGTTTACTTTCTACGCAGCAAAGATCAAGCTCCATCAATGATCATCACCTTTCTCACTAAAATTCAAGTTCAGTTACGTAACACATTCAGAATGGTCAGAACTGACAATGGTACAGAATTTAAGAATCAGACTCTTCGGTCATATTTTGAGAAAGTGGGAATTGAACATCAAACATCTATTCCACGAAGCCCAGAACAGAATGGAGTCGTTGAAAGACGCAATAGGACGTTAGTGGAAGCTGCACGAACTATGTTGATAAATGCTCAATTACCAGATTACTTATGGGCGGAAGCTGTATCAACGGCATGTTACACCCAAAACCGTTGCATGATCACAAAACACCATATCAGATTGTTCACAAAAGAAAAACAAACATCAACTACTTTCATGTATTTAGAGCACTTTCTTATCCGAACAATGATTATGATGATTTAGGTAAACTTAAAGCAAAGGCTGACATCAGAGTGTTCATTGGTTATTGTGAAAATTCAAAAGGCTTTCGGATATGGAACCGTCGTACAAGAGAAATTCAAGAAACCATTCATGCTAATTTCGATGAACTCACTCAAATGGCTTCTGAGCAAAATAGCTTAGGACCTGTATCCAACTGTCTTAACTTTCCGGACTCTTCGGCTGAACCATTGCCTCTTAACCGTAAAGAATTGGAAACCTTGTTTACTCCACTGTTTGATGATACAATTGAATACCGTTCTTCTGAGGTCTCACCAATTTCCGCTGCACAACCTGAAAATATTCAAGTGCCTGACTCACCTCAACAAAGAACTACAACTGTTGAGAAAGACGGTCCTCCAATTGCATCTCCCGTAACAGCAGAACAAACCTCTTCCAACTCATGACAATCAGCTGAAGATCCTACACCACAATTAGTTCAACAACCCGCAGAGTATGATCCAAATACATTCTTTAACCCGTTTGCACCGACTCCAACATTTCCTGAAGTAGCTGAATCATCTACACGTAATTTGGATCCTGCTAACATGCGAGATACTTATCAACTTCACCCTTCGACACACAAATGGACTAGAGATCACCCATTAGTTCAAATTATTGGCCATCCAGATGCACCTATTATGACAAGACAACGCCTTCACACAGACGGTGAAACTTGCATATACGCACTCACAGTATGTGAAACCGTGCCAAAGAACATCAAAGAAGCTATGACTTACGAAAACTAGATTGAGTCTATGCAAGAAGAATTTGAATCCTTTCAAAGATTGGAAGTCTGGGAAATGGTTGAAAAACCCGAAGGAATCATTGTCATTGGCTTAAAATGGATCTGGAAAAACAAACTGGATGCCGAAGGAACTGTCATACGCAACAAATCATGCTTGGTAGCAAAAGGATACTCTCAAGAAGAAGGAATTGACTTTGAAGAATCATTTGCTCCAGTTGCTAGACTTGAAGCTGTACGAATCTTCTTAGCTTATGCTGCTCATCGGAATATGATTGTTTACCAAATGGACGTGAAAACGATTTTCTGAATGGTCAACTCCGTGAAGTTGTTTATGTCAGTCAACCTGAAGGATTCGTTGATCCAGAACGTCCCAATCAAGTCTACAAGCTTAAGAAGTCTCTCCACAGTCTCAAACAAGCCCCCAGGGCGTGGTATGATAAGTTATATAAATTCCTGTTGACCAATAACTTTACTCCAGGATTGGTGGACCCAACACTGTTTACAAAAACATACGGGGCGGACTTATTAATCGTTCAAATTTATGTCGATGACATTATTTTTGCTTCAAGCAACAAACTTTACTCAATGAATTTTGCAAAATTAATGGCAGATAATTTCGAAATGTCCATGATGGGTGAACTTACGTTCTTTTTAGGACTACAAGTTCATCAATCACCCCATGGAATTTTTATAAATCAGTCCAAATATGCTCTTGAGATTTTAAAGAAACATGGAATGCAAAGCTGTGATACAATGAATACACCTATGGCCAATTCCACAAATCTAGATGCTGATATACATGGGACTCCTGTAGACCCTACCAAATACCGAAGTATTATTGGGTCCCTTACGTATCTCACATCTAGTACACCTGATATTTTTTTTGCTGTCTACATGTGTTCTCGTTATCAGTCAAAACCGACTGAAAGGCACCTCAATGAGGCTAAAAGAATCCTTTGATACATAAAGGGAACCATTAACTTGGGAATCTGGTATCCGAAGGATTCTGGTTTTGAACTAATTGCTTTTTTAGACGCTGACCATGCAGGATGTTTTGACACGCGAAAAAGTACATCAGGTGGATTACAGTTTCTTGGAGATAAGCTTGTCTCTTGGCAATCTAAGAAGCAGGACTGCACATCACTGTCATCAACCGAATCTGAGTATGTAGCTATGTCTGCTTGTTGTGCTCAAGTCATCTGGATGAGATCACAACTTACGGACTATGGCTACCTATTCAATAAGATTCCCATCTACAGCGACTCCAAAAGTGCCATTGCCATTTCCTGCAACACCGTTCATCACTGCAAATCTAAACACATCGATCTTCGATATCATTTCATCAAGGAGCATGTTGAAAAGGGTACAGTTGAATTATATTTTGTTGGAACTGAGTACCAATTGGCGGACTTACTTACCAAAGCCTTAGCTCCATCAATGTTTGCTAGTTTAGTTCACTTAATTGGTATGCGATGTTTGACTCCAGACGATCTGGAAAAGTTTTTAAAACACAAGTAATAGTCAAACATCAAAACTATCTGTTGTAAATAATTTTCAAAAAAACCAAATACAAAAATATAAAATCTACAAAAAAAAAAAAAAAAAAAAAAAAAAATCAAAAAGATTTTCTTTTTCTCTTCATTTTAAAAAAAAAATAAAATAAAATAAAATAAACAAAAAAACAAATAAAAAAAAAACTTTCTTTCTTCAAGATATGTCATTCTCAATCTTTTCTAAATCATTCTAAAATGCATATCTTGAGGGGGAGACAAAATCTTTTTCAACTTCTTCACTTTCAAAATTTTTCTCATCTCAATAAATTTTTTCTCGATACATCGTGAACCACCGTTTATTAAAATTTTTAAAGTCAAATATCGTGGTTGGTTCTAGAGGGTGCCACATTCATTATACTCGTAACAATTTTCCACGGTCTCATAAGTCATAAAGTTCTTTAATACTAGAGGGCTAAATGTGGTTAATTAAGATATGTTTTAAATGATTAACAAGTATAGGGACCATAGGTGTCATTTATCCAAAATTTCAAATTTTATACCTAAGTCTATATGTCGGCTTCATTAGTTTTCACGCATACTAACACCCCAGCGATTATAAAACTTTTCTGACTCCAAGATTTTAAAGATTTACTAGTTCCAGAGATTGTAAGTGTTTATGCTCGTCATTTTTTTCATTAACTCTTTCATCCATCCGTACTTTGTGTGGTTACTATGGTCTAGAATCGATTTCTTGAGGGTTTATCACATTAAATTTGGGTGTTTCTTTATAAGAGTGTTTGAGATTAATTGATGCTTATGTCCAATTGCGGCCGGTCCTAGAGAGTGTATAGCCACCTTTGCATTGATGTCTTTTTCTTCTAAATTGCGATTATTTGGTTATATAAGATTCTGATGCGTGGGAATTGCACCAGGCTTTACCTCTCGAGGGATCTCGAGAAGCTTACAACCCCCACCAGGCAGTGTACCTGATCGTTGTAGTATAGTATAGTGACAAGTACTAGGGGATTGATCGTTCAACTTGGGAATAGTGTCGCTAGGATTAGAAAACCTAAAGACTAGGTCTAGAGATGAGGGATGATTCTTTTTGTGTTTTTTTTTTTATATTTTATGGAAGCAATTAAAAATCTCGGTTTTGAAGGAGTTGGACGGAATTAGTTGCTAATCAACTAACCCAATTACTAAGATGCAATCAAAATAAAATACTAAAAATGAAATTAAACTAAATTAAGATAATGGTGTGAGCAATATATGGGAGAATTGTGTTTATTTAGATTTCACTACTCTCTAGATATCTTTTACAGGTTAATTACTTGTTACAGTTGCATGGATGACGGATTGTATTCCTTAATACCATTCATGGGGTGGCGTACTTACTACCCCAATCCTATAAGCTCCTACTTCACTCCTATGTCGAGCCGGCTAAGAAGCTCCTAACATGGGATCACTAGAATTCACTCATGCATTAAATACAATCATAAAAACCTAGTACACATCGGTTCATGTTTCTTAAGACGTTCAAGCAAGTTACACAATGGTGATCTGCCAATTTTCTTAAGCCTAACATTGAAATAATTCATCGATTATAACTATAAACAAGCAATCAACCTATAATCAACATCTAGGTTTCATTACATCTAAGCAAACACATGAAAGATCTAGCCTAGCATGTTAAAATCAAGACAAGTATAAGATATATTCAAACAACACATAGACATATTGAATAATTGAAAGATGACTTATCTTAATTGAACATGAAAGGTTTCAAGGGGTGAAAACCCTTGAAAATACTGTTACAAACGACCTAGGGTTTATTAGGTTCGACCCTAGTATTTTCTACACAAGTTCCTTTATTAATGAATGAAAATAGAAAAGTATATATATATATTTTGTGGGGTGACGGCGTCAAGATTAAATGTCTGACGCCGTCATCTCACCGCCAATAAACTCCTCGGACTGCCTAGATCTAGGTTTGACGCCGTCACGTGTAGTCCATCTTTAGGCCGTCACCAATTTAACTCTTGACGCCCTTCTCTTGACGCCTTCAGGTTTTCACTGGGTCGTCATGGATTTTACTCCTGACGCCGTCACAATTTCCTTCTTGACGCCGTCAGGTACTGTTCTCAGCATGGAAAATTAAGTATTTGCCGTTTTCTTCACTTTTATGCTCCAAAAACGTCCAAAATGCTTTCTTTTCCAGAATTCACTCCCAAAGTACCTAAAATCACAAAAGGAACGATTTAGGGCAATATTTGATCAAATAAATTCAATTTCGGGCTTAAATGACCCTCTAAAAAGGGTTCATTTTTCGCCTCATCATATACCCTTACACTTGAGATTTGCTTGTCCTCAAGTAAATGCTCTTTTATTCTAATTAAAATACAAGTTAGGGGTCATTTAACACTAATATAAAAGTAATTAAAACAAATAATCATTCCACTAAAGACCAAAGACAAGCACGGTGGTCATATACTAGCACCTCACAAATAGTGTTTAGATACTCACATCTCTCGGGTGTAATAAAGTAATATCACAATACGGAAATCGACAACATCTCTCACTACCTGTCATAGCAAAATAGATTACCATAGGCTTGGGAAAGGATCAAACCTCCACCGCATGGCGTAAGCACCTAGGATAAACTATCAAAGAGGTCTTTTAAAGGGTTGTAACGTTAGGTGTAGGGATATGGAATACACGGTTTTGTTGGATATAGGCAATCTTTACTGGTGGCGAGTTAATCATCTTTGTTAATTACACGTACAATATGGCGTTGCTAAGCCAAGACTAGACTCGACTTAAGCTAATAAATGAAAAATAACAAAAACATAAAATAAACATAGAATGAAAAGGGATGGTAGTCCGTATGTTTTTCTCTTTTCTTTTTTCTATTTTTTTTTCTTTTTCTTTTTCTTGATTTTTCGTTTTTTTTTTTTTTTTTTTTTTTTTTTTTTTTTTTTTTTTTTTTTTTTCATACACTCCTACCCCACCATCCAAAATAATACATGTTAGCATTAAAAGTGACGATCATTATTGAGTCGATAAGTATTGTAATAGGTTAACGTTTAATAGTTAGTCATAGTACTAGTCCAAGTATTTAATGTAAAGCCTTAAAGGCTCAACCCATTAAGGGCCCATTGTAAGCCCATCCATCTCATGTGATGGAAGTATAAAAGGCACACCAAGGCTCATTTGTAAGGTGTGCTTGTATGTGTATTGTGTGTGTTTTTTTAATAAAAGTTCTCTTCATCTTATACTCTCTTTATACAAGTTAACGCCACACTTACATATCATCAAGTCACCATCATTACTTCATCTAGTGCTATATTGTTATTAAAGTTGATATATCTAAGGTCCTACAAGTGGTATCAATCACCTAACAATGATTTAGGAGTGTTTTTATCAAGTTTTTTGTTAAAAAGTTTCGTATTTTTCATTTATACGTGTACTTTTTCTTTAAAAAGCTTTGATTTTTACGTGTTTGAGTGTTAAAGTTGTTGTTTTTATTGAAGTTTTAGTGATTCTAAGTGTTTTGGGAAAGATTTGATCAAAAGAAACAAGTGAAAAAGGTGTTTTTGGTTGAAAAAATCGTATTTTTGAGCTGTTTGGCACGTTTATGCGTAAGTTTTTGCCTAAAACCCTGTTTCTACGCGTAAGTTTAAGCCTAAAACCCTTTTCCTACGCATAAGTGAAGATCCTACGCCTAAGTCTGATTTCCTACGCATAAGTGAAAGTTTCTACGCAGAAGTTCTACGCATAAGTTTCTACGCAGAAGTTCTACGCGAAAGATTCTACGCATAAGTTTTTCTACGCATAAGATCCTACGCATAAGTTTTCTTCAACGATCAGAGACTACTCAGTAATTCCCTGACTTGGATAAGTTTGTGGAATACTTCGACACGGGATATCTTTCAAGCTTGGACAAGTTTGAGAGATCAATTTGGTTGAAAAAACCTTACGCGTAACATTCTTACGCATAAACTCTAAGTTTACGCGTAAAATCAAAGTCTACGCATAAACAATATTGTTTACGCATAACTTTAGATCTTACGCATAACTTAAAGGTTACGCATAACATCTTACGCGTAAGATTATTCAAGGTTTACGCGTAAAATCAAGCTTTACGCGTAAGTTTTTGACTTTTTGACAACCAAACTTCAAACGGCCATAACGTTTGAACCGTAACTCCGTTTTCGACGAATCAGCTGTCAAAACGACCGTGAGACAAAGGAGAATGACACGCTAAATAGATTTATTGATTTAGGCGAAGTTTCGAGGCCTAAAAACGCTCCAGAAAAAAGTTATTGAGGTTTTAAGGTTTTAGATCAAACTTTTCATCATAAAAACTTGCATAAACTTACACTAAACACTACTCCTATCTCGTTGGAACGATCCAAGATCAACTTTATCACACATCAGAACCTAATGGAAACAGAAATGCAAATGAAGGAGAGAGATTTTAAGAAAAAGTTTACAGTGTTCAAGTCACAGGTTGAGAAGGTTATAAACATATTTGGATATGAGTCAAGGTTCTGACAAGCATTTGAACACTACGTCAGAGACCGATTTCATTATTTCAAAGAAAAACTCAATCAAAGCCTGAATCAACTTGAAAAGCTACTTAATGAAGAAGAACTTCATACACGTGACTGCAGAGAAGCTCTTATAGTGATCTAAACTCAATTTCAAAGTATCTTTAACCCTTGGATAATGAACCAGTCTGAGTTTATCACTGCATTTTACCAAAAATTTAGGGTAAGCTATTCAACATTCAGAACTCAATGCATAAATGACATGGGGTAACTCGAAACGATACTTGATGCTGAGGAAACTGAGTTAAATGAAATTAAGAAGCTGAAACGGGAAAGAGAGCAGATTGAAAAAGATATGCAGTTTAAAGAAAGTGAGCTAATTGAAAGAGAGAAGCAGTTAATGGAAACAGAGGTGATTGAAAAAGAGACAGAGAACGATGTTCAAACAACAGAGGAAACATCAATGAGGGTGATGCATCAGATGATAGTTTGGTTTTCACGGGAAGTGATTCATCTTCAGAACAACAGGTTGAAAGCAGCATTCCTAGCTATGATTCAGATACTGATGGTACACAAAGGAATGAAGTTGTTTGGGACACCAAAGATGATCATATCAGACCTTCATCAGACACAGAGATATTGGCTACGGTACAACATTCACATGCTCATGATAATGTTGATATATTTGAGAATATGTTTGTTCATGATCAGACACATCCTGAGCATCCTGAGTCTATTAGTGACACTTATGTGGTGGAACAAAATGATAGTAATATCACTTTTGATACTCTAGATATGGATCCTAATAGAGGTGAGCCTGCCCAGGATGGATCTTCTTATGAACAAGATCGTGCCTTATTTGCTTCATTAATCAATAATTTCAAACATGAACTTGAAAAGTGCAAAGAGGGCAATCGCAAAGCTAAGCAAACGAATGTCTTATTGACAAAAGAGCTTGCGAGATTTAAAGAAATGGAAAAAGGTTTTCAAAATGTAACAAAAAGAAAAACTGAACTCGAATTTGAAAACTCAAACCTTAAATCTCAAGCTCAAAAGTTTGAAATCTATGGAGAGTCTGTCAAACCACTTTTAAAAAGAAATGAAGAACTTGAAGTTGGTTATAGAGAAGCTGTTCTTCGTGAAAAACGTTCCATTCAAAATCTGGATGCTCAAATGGTTCTAAAACAACAGAAAGGTTCAAGCGCTTGTAAAAGAGAACAGTGATTTAAAAAGTGAAAATTCAAGGCTTAAGAAAACCACTTCAAATTTTGAGATTGTTAATACAAAACTTGAGAATGAAAATCAAGAATTTTTTAAACGAACAAACGATCTTGAAAACAAACTTCGAAAATTGGGACAGACTTCTCAGACTATCAACATGCTGCCTACTAAAGATGAGGAGGTTGAGAAACAAACATCTGGGATTGGTTTTGTGAATAATGCTAATGTGGAAAATGAAAAACCTTGTTTTTTAAACAAAGTGCAAAAGTTGACACCTATTTTGTATAACGCTAATGATATGGGAAATGAATTGTCAGATGATCTTTTGTTTGAGTCTCAAGATATTTTAAAATCTGAAGAGGAAAAACGTTTGAAAGTAAAACAAACAAAACACCCACTCTCGTACCACGGCTTTGTGTATGGTTGTCTACAATTGACAGATATACCAAAAGAACCTTTCAAAAGAAAAGACACAAATGTGAAAAGATTTTTCAAAGAAGCTCAACTTGCTACCTATGATGCTAAGTTATGGCAAAATAGAGCAAGGAAACAATTTTGTAATCTTAAACATCACATCGAGCAAACGTTAAAGGTCATTTGGTTTAAGCAAGAAAACATCACAAACAACATTTTCTCTAATCCTCTTTCATCAGATTTACGCCTTAAGTTAGAAGTCAAAAAGATTTTGAAAGAGGAAATTGAACCTCGTGTGAAAGATATTAACTTATGTTTTGAGTACTTTGAAAAACATCTTGTAACTGAAATGAGAGAAGATCTAAAGTACGTTCACTCTCTTGAAGACGAATTTGATGAAAAATGCTTAATTCTGGACATTCAAAAAGAATTTTTCACAAATCAAATAGAGTCGTTCAAGTCAGTATCTGTTAGCCATGAGTATGAGAATGTGCATTTTGAACAAACATCTTTCTTGAAATATGAAAATCTTTTTCTCAAAAAGAAAATCACTGAGCTTTCAAAAGAAGCAGCTGATATCAAAGAAGAACTGTCAAAAAGAACTGCTCAGTTTGAGAAACATCTTGCAATACTCGAAGCACAAAGTATCTCTTTCCAACTTAAACTGCAAGAGAAGAATGAGAAAAAGTCTTCTGAAAACTCTTTGACATCAGTGCCTAAAGAGAAGGAAAAGATTTTTGAAGAAAAATGTGATGATACCAATATAAAGTTTGATTTTGATGAACTTGATACAAAAAATCTTGAATTGGAACATGTTGTGGCATCATTACAAAAAGAAAATGAGCAATTGAAACAGACTTACAAAAACTTGTTTGATTCAATCAAGCGGTCAAGAGTTCAGAATCAAACTTCAAACAAATTTGACTCTCTGATCACACCAAATCATCTTTTTGAAAAAGAAAAGTCAGTGCTTCAAAAGAAAATTGTTGAATTGGAAAAAACGATTGCACAACAAACCAAGGATTTTGGTGATGCCAAAAATGATTTTTCAATCAAAACAGACAAATATGAAAAATATTTTGCACATCTTGAAAATCAAAATGCTTCTTTGCATGAAAAACTGGCATCATCAGATCATCTTTCTCTTCAAAAAGAATACAATGATTTGAGAACCTCATACAATGCCTTAAAAGCAAAGTTTGATGTTCTTAACCGGTCAAAAGGAAAATCTCAAGTTTCAAACGAGTCTAAACCACAAGTAAGTGTTTCGGAGAAGGTTTACAGGGGTGAATCTTCAAAACCATTTTCAAAAAAGGTTTCTCAGTTTACAACTTATTCTTTGCAAAAAGGAAGGAAATTTTCAAAGAGACCTACTTTTTTTGAAACATTTACTCCTCAAAAGGTTTCAAATGCAAGTGCTCATAAAGAAAAGAATCAAGATTTTCAAACTCCATACTCTCGTTTTACTCCGGTAAAGCCAGTGTGTAAACCAAAGCAAAGCCGTTCAAAACATTTGAAATATTCATACTCTGAAATGCTTCCGCTAAAACAAAGGAATGGCTATGCTTGGAAAAATCCTAATTCTGGAAGGTTTCCATTCATCTCAAAAACGAATTTTCGAAATGAAACGCCGAGCTTCAACAATGGATGGAAAACTTCTTCTTCAAGTTTTAAAACTCCAAGAGAGATACCGAGTTTCTCAAACAACTTTCAAAAGCAAAAGAGTTTTAAATCACCGTTGATTCCACGAGCTTTATTTCAAAATGAAACACCGATTTTCAGTCCTTGTTGGAATTCAACTTCTTTGTCTCGGATTGACACAACTTTCAAATGGATTTCAAAATATGGTAAACCTGTTGGCGCCGTGCTTAAATGGGTTCCAAAAGTTGTTGCATAATCCAAAAACGTGATGACTTCTTAGTACTTCTGCTAAGGACTCAGACTTCAACATAATGACTTCTTAGTACTTCTGCTAAGGACTCGTTCTTCAAATAAAGGAAAGTGCTTAATCATCCAAAGGTTTTAAACATTTTTCGAGCACTTATCCTAAAAACATTATGGCTTATGCACACATAACAGTGTATAACCCGCGATTTTTCAAAGAAAGGACCATGTTGTACATTTATGTGCGACAATCCTAAAAGATAAGAAGACTTCTCACCAAAACGCTTATCAAATTCTTCTTAATTTTTGAGCAAAATTTCAAAATATGTTTCAAAAGGTTTTCAAAACTTTTCACGATGTTGCTCAAGATATTACTCCCTCACATCCTTAAATCGCTTAATTTACTCAAAATGTTCTATTTTAGAGGGGGAGTAATAACAAGAAGTTCCAAAAAGATCATGCTTAAAAGAAACTAATTCGGGAACTACAAACATCCGTTTCTCCCATATGCTATCCAAAAAGAAAAGGTTTTAATCAATTGGTATAAAAAATACCATAGATATGCTATTTTTGAGGGGGAGAAGACGTGATTAAAATGTGATCAATGTGTTTAAGATTGTGGCTGAATCTCGTGCGAGCTCGACTTAGAAATGACCCAAGAATTGATGAAACAACAAAAGTTAGTAATCGAAAAGACTTATCCTCGATGGGTAATAACATCAAGTTAGTTACTAGAGCTAGTTGTCACCTAAAAGCTGACAATGGAACTCTTTAACTAGGCACGTAAGTGTGTCTCGAAAAGGATTTGTCGTAGTAGAAATGTACCATTTCGATAAACTTTCTGTGGACTTGACCAGGCCGGGTAATAACTTCAAGCTAGTCTAACTAGTGATGTAAGCGTGTCTCGAATCGGTTATGTTCATTGAAAGTGGATCAATTCAAAAGTGCAAACTCCTCCCGCATGCGCAAATTTCCTAAAATATACATGAGCACATGTGAAGGGGGAGTCCTTCAAATGAAATGCAAAACTCTCAAAGTGGTAACAATAATGTGTTTTATTATCATAAACATTTTGAGAGATTTTTCACAAAAAGGTTTTTTTTTTGGCGTGTGATCAATTATAGGATAGTCATGGAGTTATAAGGTGACTAAGGTTAGGTAAAACCATCCTATGATCTGCCAGAGCCGGAGGGATCTACCCAAGGACAAATTCCAATAGTTAGAATTAGAAGTCCTTAGGGATGATTTGAAAAAAGGAGAAAAGAATGAAAGGAGAAAGAAGGGGTTGAAGAATTAAAAAGAAAAGTTAGGAAAAGGGTGAAAAGAAATAGCCCTCCAAATGTTCAACCTTAGGGCAGACACCGGGTTCAACTCATATGCTACTGGTTGTTACTATGGTGACACCGGTATTGAAGACAAGACGTCATGGACCCAGTGACGCACTGCACTAAACCTTCTAGCCACTCAAGTTCTCTCAAAAGAGCTTGTTTCATTCTCACGGGGAACCGGTGTAATCTATCGACCTGTCTCTTAGAGATGGTTGATATTGAAGCAGGAGACCCATCCCTAGTCTCCGCATAGGAAACCAAATTATGCACTTATCGAGTCTAGAGCCATGAGATACATTAAAAGATCTCTTAGGATACACTTCCTATGAATACACTTGTGTTCGCCAAAAAGGACACAAGTTGTAAGAGTCTTTATGAGATCCATGGATCTTGCCTTATCTTTCATGATGGTTACTATGTTCCAAAACGGTGTACAGTTGTGGGGTGATCTCCAGTAACTCACCTGAATCATTGATGTACTTCGGTGGATCTAGTAAGCCCTTTCAGGGTTATCTGATTCAGGAACGGCCTTAGTAAGGATTAGAAGGAGTCTTCACACGATGCTGTTGATGATCTCTAATTCCGAACCTGTAAGAACCAGATACTTTATTGCTAACTGTTTTATGCAGGTTCTCATGAATATTCCTTGGAGAAAGACCGTTACCATCACTCAAAGATCCACATGCTCATACCCTGCAAAGCTCTCTTCAAAGATATAAGCAAAGCAAAGTTCAGAATGTTTCTAAGTCAAAGTCAAAGAATCTTCAAACTAAAGAAACAAAGATTAAAGTCAAAAAGAAGAGAACGTCACAAAGATTCAAAGTCAAACGAAGTATGAGCATGTTGGAAAAGACGTAAAGACAACATAGTAAATATGTTGATCAAAGGCAAGAAAGATCACATAGCATGATCGGAACAAAGGAACTAGCAAAACTATTACACAAGGATTCAAAGTTCAAGATAACAAGCTTCAAAGATCAAAGATCAAAGTCACAAAAGAGAGATCTCAATGATCACCCTTAGGGGGAGATTGTTAGCATTAGAAGTGTTGATCATTTATGTAATCAAAGGGAGATCTCAATGATCGTCCCTCAGGGGGAGATTGTTAGCATTAAAAGTGACGATCATTATTGAGACGATAAGTATTGTAATAGGTTAACGTTTAATAGTTAGTCATAGTGCTAGTCCAAGTATTTAATGTAAAGCCTTAAAGGCTCAACCCATTAAGGGCCCATTGTAAGCCCATCCATCTCATGTGATGGAAGTATAAAAGGCACACCAAGGCTCATTTGTAAGGTGTGCTTGTATGTGTATTGTGTGTGTTTTTTAATAAAAGTTCTCTTCATCTTATACTCTCTTTATACAAGTTAACACCACACTTACATATCATCAAGGCACCATCTTTACTTCATCTAGTGCTATATTGTTATTAAAGTTGATATATCTAAGGTCCTACAATACATCATAGGGAATGAAAATTCCCCTTACACTTGAATTTTTACATACTTTACAATAAACTAATCTAATGACTCGAATCAACATAATCAAAACACTTGGAGTACTTTTAAAATTAACGTACATATGGGGGTAATAATATGATGTTCTTCCCCATTACTCCATAACATAAGTACTTTACCCTTGAGTCCCAATCGTCCCAAAACAATATGTACAAGGATATGACTTGACTTAGCAACCATGTAATGAATTAGATAATTAACTAAGGGTTTAAACATATAACAATAATGCACTAAAGATGAGTGCATACACGGGAGAATAAGGCAATTTGGTTGTACATTTAAGTGGGGTGTAACAAATTCTTCCTTTAAGTAAGATGCTTAAAGTTAGAAATGAAAAGATAGGCTCGGAGGGGTGTACTAGGGGTTTCGTGTACTAAAAATGAGTACAACGCTAAGGGTGTAGGAAAAATTAGTTGACTTAACTAGCCAAGTAATATGACTTTAATGGTCAAGTAATTATGATACGGGTTTAACACAAGGGTGATCCTAATGCATCTTATCATGTAGTAAATCCTACTACACGAATGTAGTCTCACTAGCGGTCTCGGGATGCATCACTAACGCAAGTTCTAGAATCTAAATGCTACCGGTACACTCATAAGCACTAATAGTAAATGCTTTTCCTATCAAATCTAAAGGCGAACCTCACATATTTGGGTGGAAAATTTTTCTGAATGGTACGGTTTTGTGCTAGTCATACGACTCCTATCCATGAGACGCTTGCTATGGATAAAGTTTCACTCCTAAATGTTGTAAAAAAATTTAAATTTGGCACTAAAATTGCACTAACAAGTATTTCTCATAGTTTTATTACACACCTACCATCGAACAAACAAACTCAAGTGCAATAGTATTCTATAAGGTATCATCGTTTACCCTCCCCTTACACTTAGGATGAACATTGTCCCCAATGTTTAATTAAAGAATGTAAAAGTGAAATAGGTAAAAGAATGAAAGCAAATACTCCCCAGATTCGTTCGGTGTGGATAGTGTGGTAACAAGGTTATTTCTTCCTCCAAGAAAATGAACGTTCAAAGCTTCCCTTCCAGAAATATAAATCATCTTCTTGTCATATATAACCTGTTAAACCTGAGAAAACAGACAAGGCAACCTCGCGTAAAATCGGCGGCAATCTATCTATGCTAACAAAACCTAGAAAGCAAATTAAGATATAATGCTTGTGGAATGATGTTTGCAGATCTCCTGGAGATTAAAAAACCAAAGATTCAACAAAAACTTTAAGACTCCGTTAGAAAAAGAAAACTAATAAAATTTCCAGAATTTTACACGTGATGCCGTCAGGAGTTACTTCCTGACGCCGTTAGAAGTGACCTGCAGAAATTCTTATGTTAAGTTTCCGGAAAATTTCTGAAAAAACTTATGTCCTACTTCCTATAAAATCCTGTAAAACATCATTATGACTCGATACAAGCATTTGACTCTAACAAATACAAATATACATGTTCACTTAATATTGTGGAGATTCATGATCAAGTTTGTTTCTTAAAAACATATTTGGGGTTTCCCCTTACACTTATCTTTTGCGAAATACCTTTGGATGAAGTTAAGACTAAGCTAAACAACAAAATAAAGTATTTTCACCATTTTAGTTTGAAACATGATCTACCAACAATAAAAATAAAGCATGCATACGGAAACAAATAACAATCAAGCAAATAAAAATCACACAAAACATGGGTTGCCTCCCAAGAAGCGCTTTTCTTTATTTACGACTCTTGTAGCTAGAGTCAAGGTCATGGGTTACTACGTGACCTCATTGTTGGTTTCACTCTCTAGGTCATCTCCTACACCAGTTTTGTATTCTGGACCTAGTTGCAAGCATTCTTTGTAGAAACCAAACATCCTATTCATCACATACTCTACTCCTCTACGTCTATCCTCATCATTCCTATAATAAGCCGCTTGCTTGTGTTCCTTTTCTATGTTTGACAGGAGGCGGTACTGCTCAATCTTATAGGGCATTTGGTAGGCAATCTCATCATTCTCCTCCTTGAACCTAACTATCCCTAGAGTTGGATCATAACTCAGCTTAGTGGCCTCAACGAATGGTTTTCCGAACACTACTTGACTTAGGCAAGAATCTATCACCGGACGAGGATCCTCTACTATCAAAAAATCGATCTCATAAGTGAAATTTCCGATAATCACATGCAATCCCTTCACTCTTCCTACAAAATTACTTATTAAATTCTTATTGGGCATCATCCTATATCCAATTTGTTTCTTCATTACCCAATTATAATAAGTCCTAGTCATGATGTTTATAGGAGATCTAGGATCGATATAAGCTTTCCATATATGCATATGCCCAATGTTGAATGGTATGTTGATGTTATAGGGATCTGCCATTTTGATAAGGGGTGAGCCAAGGGTATATGGTGTCTCGGGGCCATCGAATAAATCCTTATGATATTCCCGTTCTTCCTTGGTGGGCAACTTATCAAAGTACTCTTCTACAGTCTCCACTTCCTCTAACTCTTCTCCCTTAGTAACCTCAACTTCCCTAATTTCATCCCTAGTCTCGGTTTCTACTCCAACTTCATCTTTGTCACTTTCTTCTATATCCATATCTATTGGCTTAATGGTGACAACATTGACAAAGTGGACGTGTTTGGATGACGAGGGGTCCTCAGTTTGGATTCCGCTATTGGCGTCCCTAGTATCCTTCCTAGGTGTAGTTAACGCTTGGTTGTTGAGGGCTTTCAACAAGTTGCCAATCTTATTGGTCATCTCCGTTTGTTGTTGGTTGAATTCAGTTTCAAACCTAGCTATGCGAGCCTCTTGAGATGCCATAAACTTCGACATCAATCCTTCAATATTGTAGGTACTACCATAGTTGTTAGAAGGATTGTTGTTGAAAGTACGGTTGGAGGGTGGACCGTTTGGTTGGTAACGATTAGGCGGATTGGAAGAATTGACTTGGTTTTGCTTCCACCTAAGGTTTGGGTGATTTTTCCAAGAGTGGTTGTAGGAATCACCGTAAGGGTTTGGCTCGGGCTTGAAAGTGTACCAGTTATCTCCTGTTTCGTCGGTACGCGAGGACGCGTAGTCCGCAAAAGCTGTTCCGGGCAGTTCCACGCAATCACGAGTGTCATGAGGACCACTACATAATTCGCATAAAGAAGTGATTTTATTCATGTCACACCCCCAAAATACCTGAATGGCAGCGGAATGGAATACCCGGGGGTGACTGTCATAGCACCATAATTACAGTTATATTGAACGACCTAAAGTGTCGTTTAGAAAATACAGCGTTTGATCTTTAAAACATTCAGAGTTTACAAAGCTTAGGTCCCAAAAGAGTTTGCCAAAACAGTTAGAAAAAGTTCAACAAGATCAAACGTTTCATAAGTGCAGAAAATATAGTGAGACGCGTCGACTCCGCGACTCCATGAAGGTCCAAATGTATGCACATGAGCTACCTTAATAACCTGAGAAATACATTGCGAAAAAACGGTCAACATAAAGTTGGTGAATAATCATAGGTTCATAAGTAAATCTAGTGTACAAATGCCATAAGTAATGCCAAGAAATAGGATGTCCGGAAAGTATATACATTGGCTCTTAAGCTCATGACCCCGAAGCTAGACGATACTTGGCCCCAATGAGTGTTTACCAGACACTCTAATAATAAAGACATGAAATGCATTCGTTCCATTTGGAGCAACCCAAACACGAATGGAGGCGTCACCCTCGATAGATCTATCCACTCACTCCCGCTTAGTACCAGAAATTAACGGTCCATGATAATAAAAGGGGACTTTTCAAGACGTGGTAAATAAGACAACTTAAGCAATGTATGAATTTTATACTTAGGCATGTACACAAAAATAAGTAATGCAATGTATTCTCCCCCGTGGGATTTGAAATCAAAATATAGAATTAAAACGGGGCTATGAGAACTCACCTCGAAGTGATGGTACAAAGATGGTGCAATGAGGTAAATGTAGTCGGGACAATGAGGCGCGAGTACTAGCCGCAACCTAAATGAATAACCATGATCTAACTTAGATCAAGCCGTAATGAAATGAATGCACATGCACATGATACTCATACCACTCGTAATTTGAAAATACTAGTTATCGTCGTAGAACAATGGTTTCCATACTTAGGAAAATAAGTCCTTATATAGGAGTATATAACTTGTCGTACTATCTCGTTAAAAAGTGTTAGCGTTAAATTCCTTGTATTGAAAACCTTGAAATATGTCGTTAAGTCGTATAAGTATTCTCTCGGGTCATACGTATTCGCTTGATAAGAAAATAGTCCTTAGTAATATTTTCTAGAAAATGTACCGTTTAGCGCGTACGTTATTATTTTTATTTGTGTCCATATATATATATATATAGTTTGACGATGTTAGAATGGGTATAACTTTGTCGTTTCAAGCTCGTTTTCCTTGTTCTTTATGTCCACGGATTCGTCTTTGTATATACTAGTATATTTTAGATAACTCGGCTCTTTTAGGTTACGTTTAAGGCCTCAAAATACCCATCGTATTCTGCCCAACAGCAAGCAGTTTTCTGGAAAAGTAGTTTTCGTCGTTAAGTTTGCAAAAATCATAACTCCTTCGTTATAAACTCGTTTTAATCCGTTCTTTCGCCTAAAGTTTCGTTTTTGAATGTATTTTCTAAATCTTTGGTCAAAACTTAGTCACCATCTACTGATTTTCCCACGAATTTAAAATAGGGACAGTAGGTATATCAAAAGTTTCAAAAACCATTTTCAAGTCTCTAAACTAGTTCCATCATCCATCAATCCACTTTCAAACACCACAAGACTAATCTAATCCTACCATACACCTTCTTAGGGTGTCATGGGTCCTTAAATATCATCAAACCACTAGGTCTAACAAGAGTTTCATATGTTTCCATTTCTAGGGCTTCAAAGTTAAAATATACAAAAATGAAGTGGTACAAAATGATGCATGTAAAAGATCTTGTAAGAAAATCATATGAACATAATAATAACTTGTAAAAATCATAAAAATGAGTTTGTATACTTACTTGGTGGTTTAGAGAGTTTAGATGATAAAAAGCTTACTAATCCTTGAGTTTTTATTTCAAAACTCTAACAAGGATGATTATACTAACTAGTTTATAATAAGATCTTGTAAAATTTACCCTCCTTGCTCCTTGATCACCTTGGATCGAACCAAACACAAGAGAAATGAAGAGAAAAGTTGCTAGTTGTAAGTAAAAAGTGATTTTGTGTGAAAATGAGTAAGAAAAGTTTAATTTATACAAAGGGGACAATTGTTTGGTGACATTTAATTAGTTTGGTGAGGTTTAAATGCTTGAAGACCTTTAGGGGGGGGGGGGGGGTGGCCGGTTCTAGGGGAGGGAAAAGGGGGTTGTGTTGAAAAATTTAATTAGAAAAAGTTAGTAGTATTATGTAATTAAGTTAGTTTTAGGTTTAATCGGGTACCGGGTTTGTTAGAAATAAATTTTATTGAAGTTATTCGGGACGTAATAAGGTCGTAAAAATTGTAAAAATATGTCGGGTACAAGTACGGAGAGTTCGGGTGATTATCGTTTAATTTTGGTGAAAACCGTCGTTATTAAGTTAAACGTACGATACGTAATAGTTAAATTTCCAAAATACTGGGTAAATTAATATTATAGTTTTTATATTATGGAAATGAGTATAAAAATGTATTGGGATCATAGTCGGGAGTGTCGGACATGTTAGATACTTTTATAGTTCGCGTATTAGTGTTTATCTAAAATAAACGTACGTAAATCGTTAATAATACCAAAAGTATTAATTTAGTTATCCTACGAGTGGAATAGTATGCAAGTGCCATAATGATAATATGAAGACTATTTCTAGTCCGTATGAAGTGTCCCTGATAATAATGCATGAATTCGCTCCTGAACCAATACGGTTACGCGAATTTGAACACTCGTAAACTAAATTTACGATGACATGAATAATGCACGTGAATAGTGGTAATTCTTCCGGAAATGAATAGTGTCAAGTGAATAGTAAAATTTCTGAATATGTCTCGGAATGTCAAATTGACCTCAAAAACGATGAATAGTGATCGATGAATAGTAAATGATGAATAGTAACTTGTGAATAGTAAATTGTCGTGGTTTGGAAAATGATCGGAAATTACGAGTTGTGACAGTCTTCCCCACTAACAGGAACTTCGTCCCGAAGTTCAGTTTTGGTTGGTCTCTGAAGTATATTTGGTAAAAAGACGTGGATACTTGAGTTGCATTCGGTCCTCTCGTTCCCAAGTAAATTCGGGTCCTTTTCAAGAATTCCAGCGAACTTTCGCGATAGGAATTTGACTTGCTTCAACCGTTCGACCTCACGGTCCATGATTTCTATTGGTTATATTACCAAGTTTACGTTTGTCTCAAGGTTGGATTCCCTTCCAAATGGGATTATGATTGACTAATCTGAAAGTCATTTCCTGGATTCAAATAGGTGAAACATAGTTGTGTAATCCGGCTGTTCTTTAACAAGGCTCAAGTCTGAAGGCTACTAGGCCTACTCTGTCTGAATTATTACATGGTCCAGTGTATATCGGTTTTAACTTTACAAATCCTTCCGAATAATATCATGCCCTTCCTAGGCAGAACTTTCAACGTGATCTAGCTACCAACTTGAAGTTTTAATGGTTTACAACTTATAGAATTTGTAATTGATTCTCGACTTGTAGGAAAATTCTGGTTATTTCATGAATGCCTACTGGAATAGTGAGTTTGGCTTTTTCCGAGTTCGGTTCGTCAATAGATGATCAGTGCTTCTTCAGATTTATAATGTAATATGGGTAATATATGTTGCTGAACTCTGTCAGAACTCAAATCTTATACGTCAGTTGGTCGATTCTAAAATGAATCCGAAATGATCCAATATACTAAAGGTTAAGTCCTTCGTGTTACTAAAATCGTATCATGCCTCTCCAAGGCAAAGCTTTCAATTTAGTTCATTCTTTCACGTGAATCTAGTAAATTTGCTTGTTCAAGGATACCCAATCCGTATGATGTGCGTCATGTACCAACATAACTCCTACCAGTTTCTCGTTGCTTGTAACCGATTCTTGTCTTGTGAAATTTCCTTTGTTGTTCCATGGTTTAGTTCTAGACCAGTGAATTTTTAACTTTCCGATTTCAGTTTGTAAACGGGTAATTGGTACTTCGACCATAAAGTGCCTCAAATGGTGTAGTCTCTATGCTCGCGCGATAACTATGGTTGTAAAAGAATCCGATTTATGGTAAATGGTTAGTCCAACCATTTCTAGAGTCAATCACTCATACTCTGAGTATAACTTTCCTATGTTTGAATCGTTCTCCCGTTATGACCATCGATCTGAGGATGATAGGCGGTGTTCACATCTTTATGAGGTTCCGAAGGAAATCTTAAAATGATTGCTAGAAGTCCAAGGTGATTCAATCACCTTTATCAGGAATAATTGAAACGGTACGATAAATCTTGTGACTAATTCCACAACGTTACGTCTTTCGAACACGGCGTTATACGAAGAAGATAGAATACGGTTAACAATATTTGATTCTTTGGGTTTTGGTCTAATGGATTGCTAAGACATGTGTCATTCTTTGCCTACTGTGCTTGGTCTCCATTACTGACGTTTGTAATCGTTCTATGATGTTCCTCCTAATTTCCTTCATCACCTATTCCAATATTCCTTATTGTCAAGTCACAAAGCCCTAAATGCACAAGCGATATAGTATGGTGATTTGTTTCCAAATTTATCTCGCGATTTTCGAGTTTTTGGTCGAAATCTTTTTCTGAATAAACAATTTTAGAAAATGGAACAAATGGTATACTCAATATTAGCTTTATTGATGATTCAAAATTTAATAGTTACGAAATGTGACGCGGTTTTCAAACATGTTGTGAATAGAACTATTTACCAAAGTTTGATGTTTAAACATTTCTCATTGTATAATGGTTCAAGTAAATACTGGCTAAAAAGGGTCGTATTTATTCAAAATAGGCAATTCAAAATTATTTTCCACGAGATATGTGATTTGTATGGACAAAATTTTGAAATCCACTTCATTTAAAAGTAAAAATACTAACAAGGATAAAATAGTAGGATCGGAAATATTCGCATAAATGCATAGGTGTCTAACATTCGGTTCCTGACATTAGAAAATGCCTATTGGCGATTATTCGACAAAACTACAAGTCTAGGTATCCAACCAACTTAAGTCCTGAGATGGTTTATCGTTGAAATTGTTATCATGTTGGTAATATGAGGGTTTCAATTGATACCATGTCGATGAATTTCCGTATTGTCTTCACATGTAGCTGGGGAGATATTCTTGAGTTTGATGCCTTTCTCGATGTATAGGTGAGGTTATCCAGAAGTTCTAAAGAACATAATGCTTTAGGGGAATCTATATCGATATCCATAATTCGAATCAATCATTCTTGTCGTAAACTCACTGCAGGGAAGTTTGCGTATGGATGAGACCATGTTAACTCAAAACACTTTACAGTATCGGTTAGGAGGCTTGGTTTATTCCCATGGTGTTGCTTAGCGTACCTTCCCAATGTGTTTGATCCCGTAGCTCAGTCTAGCTAGTACCTTTGAATAATAAAATCGGACAACTAGGTCAGAGATGGTGAGTCGGATGTTCGCTTGGTATCTTAAGATTGTCGTTGAGTTATAAATTTTTTTCTCAGTCTAGGTATAGTAGTTCCGTAATCCTTTTATTGTTTTTCTTGTATCAAGGAATCCTCCTAGTACTTAATATGGGAAGTCTCTCCTAAAGAAGTCAATGGAAAGTCTAACTTAATGACTAAGTGTTTGACAGGTGGGGTAAGTATCCAGAGAAAATTTGTCAGAAAGAAATATTCATAAAAGAGTTTATTTGTTTAAAACGCTTTTGGATGAAGATTGTTATTAACAATACTTTATAAAGTAACTATTTCCTTCATGGCATAATCTTTCCTGAAGTATACATAGGTGATCAGGCTATGTATAGTTGAGGACTAATGATGCGATGCTTGATTTAATCAAAATAATATTATTTTTCTCAAAAGCTTTAGATGGTGTTCAACGCGTTGTTATTAAAAATGGTATACTAAATATTCCCTTTCAAAGTAATATAAAAATTGTTTCGCGTAATAATAGTAAATATTTGGCGTAGTATCGGAAAAATCAGTTTATAGTATGGTAACAAAACGGCTTAATTTAGAAATTTGATAAAAACAATTCCTCCATAAGGTAGTAAAATAGTTTGAAATAAAACTCGTGGAATGGTTTATTGGATACATGGGTAAATACTACGGAATGGTAATAATCTACTAGTCCGTCAAATACTAAATCGGCCTAATCTCTAATAAGGCAATGACATAATGTTACGAAACGATTTAAAATTGAACGATTGGGATAGAAAGCGGAGTAAACGAAAGTTATGGTTATCATAGAGGTAACAAAAGATAGTCATTACATTGGATAGGAAAGTGCTTAATACAACTAGGTTACATCAACGTACTTATGGAAAGTACCAAAAGAAAGTACAACCCTAGAGGGCTCGAACTATGGTTTTAAAACATGAACTGCCTCCTCCAGTTCCGGTCTCTCAACACCGGGCATTCACTCTTGAAGTGTCCCACTACTCCACATTCACGGCAGATTACCGTGAGTTCCTGATGCTTTGTGAGGGTGGGAGTCTTGCAATCCTTGGCTTTGTGTCCGATTTTCTTACAGTTGCCACATGGTTCCGGGCAACGTCCTTTGTGATGAAACTGACACCTGTTGCACTCGGGTAATTTGCCTACATATCCTTTCTTTTGGCTTGACCCAGCAGTAAAGGTCTCCACCACTTGTTGTATCTTAAATGGTCGTTGAGTAGCATTAGCATCCTGATTACCGACCTCTTTTCTCTTGTTGTTATTATTGTCTCCCGATGTCTTGTCGCGAACTATGAGTTCCTTTGTTTCGATTGCCATCTGGATAGCTTCAGACATGGTATTGGGTTCACATGCGCTGACCATCCTACGAATTTCAGGAGAAAGTCCTCCGATGTACCTTTCGAGTTTCTTGCTTTCCGGTTCATCCATTGCAGAGCCTAGTCGAGCAAAATCATAAAAATAAGCAGTATACTTGACAACATCATCTCCTTCCATGGTAAGGTTTAGTGTTTCTTGTTCAATTGCTCGTAATTCGCTTTTCACACAGAACTTCAAACTCATCATCCTTTTTAGTTTCTCCCAAGAGTGTGAGTAAGCAGCATCAACTCCTACTACCTGGACATACTTAGTCCACCATTTCTGGGCATGCTTCTGAAAAGTGCAAGTGGCGAACTTAGCCTTGTCTTCCTTACGACAGTCACCACTTTGGAAGATTGTTTCTAATTCTTTGAACCATTTGAGAAATTCTTTTGTGTCTACATTTCCGCTAAAGAAGGGGGGATTACAACCCATAAATTCCACGTGAGTAAGTTCCTTGGTGAGGGCGGTAGTTGCGTTCCTGGCAATGAATTGTCCAACAGCGGCTTGCGTCATGCTTGGAGTGGTTTGCTTAAATCTATTTCCATCAAATCATGAGGGTCCATGAGAATCTATAGGTAATAAAAATAATCATATTCATAACACATGAATATAATACATGAAGGTTTCGGTCTATATGGGCCAATATCATAGATAGCACAACCATTCCCCTATAGTAGAGTCAATACTTGGTGATTCCGTTTGTACAACAATCAAACTACCACAAGTTTCTTCGAACTATGCCACACCTCTCATGGCTAGGATAATAGTAAAAGCTAGTAAAGACATAAGTCTAGTCTAGAGACTTCTTGGCGTTGCGGAGGTTCCTGTTGAGTCCGCAATTCTTGGTATTATCCACAAGGCGTTATCTAATTCATGGCAAGTGAAAATGGAAAAGGAAACTGACAATGGTGGTATTCTAAAGGATGAGAATAACATTGATGACAATGAGATCCTAGTGATGAGTTAGGAGATAATGGTGATAATAGTGAATGGGATACTACCCTCTTTCGCGCTATCTCGCGAAATCCAAGAGGTAAAGTTGAAGTACGCACTATGGGACGACCAATAGTGAAATAAGTAACTGACGGTGGTGGTAGTACCTGAGTAGTAAGCGTCCTACTAGTGGAGGAAAGAAAACATGCTATCTCCCTTGTAATAAGCATCCTAATAAGTCCATTAGAATTAAGTCTGAATACTCTACCAAACGGCATTCTATGTATAGGCTGAATGATAGGAAAACCTTATTCCTATAACAAATCAATAGTGCTAACGATGGTATACGTGCAACTGGTGGTATAATGGTAGTGGAAGATGACAAGGCATCTTCAATGTCGGAATCCGACGAAAGGATAACGGCGTGGGTATCTGAAGACATGTCACTTGTGAACCAGGTCAATATAATCATATATATATATATGAGTATGGGTATGAATAACTTGCACAGTGTGCGCGTAAAACAACATGTATAGTGAATATGCACCTATGATGAAATGATGAGATGCTATGATGATGTGGTTATAGTCTAGGGTCCAAGATACATCCTAGTTCGCTATAACCTTAGCTCTGGTACCAATCTGTCACACCCCCAAAATACCTGAATGGCAGCGGAATGGAATACCCGGGGGTGACTGTCATAGCACCATAATTACAGTTATATTGAACGACCTAAAGTGTCGTTTAGAAAATACAGCGTTTGATCTTTAAAACATTCAGAGTTTACAAAGCTTAGGTCCCAAAAGAGTTTGCCAAAACAGTTAGAAAAAGTTCAACAAGATCAAACGTTTCATAAGTGCAGAAAATATAGTGAGACGCGTCGACTCCGCGACTCCATGAAGGTCCAAATGTATGCACATGAGCTACCTTAATAACCTGAGAAATACATTGCGAAAAAACGGTCAACATAAAGTTGGTGAATAATCATAGGTTTATAAGTAAATCTAGTGTACAAATGCCATAAGTAATGCCAAGAAATAGGATGTCCGGAAAGTATATACATTGGCTCTTAAGCTCATGACCCCGAAGCTAGACGATACTTGGCCCCAATGAGTGTTTACCAGACACTCTAATAATAAAGACATGAAATGCATTCGTTCCATTTGGAGCAACCCAAACACGAATGGAGGCGTCACCCTCGATAGATCTATCCACTCACTCCCGCTTAGTACCAGAAATTAACGGTCCATGATAATAAAAGGGGACTTTTCAAGACGTGGTAAATAAGACAACTTAAGCAATGTATGAATTTTATACTTAGGCATGTACACAAAAATAAGTAATGCAATGTATTCTCCCCCGTGGGATTTGAAATCAAAATATAGAATTAAAACGGGGCTATGAGAACTCACCTCGAAGTGATGGTACAAAGATGGTGCAATGAGGTAAATGTAGTCGGGACAATGAGGCGCGAGTACTAGCCGCAACCTAAATGAATAACCATGATCTAACTTAGATCAAGCCGTAATGAAATGAATGCACATGCACATGATACTCATACCACTCGTAATTTGAAAATACTAGTTATCGTCGTAGAACAATGGTTTCCATACTTAGGAAAATAAGTCCTTATATAGGAGTATATAACTTGTCGTACTATCTCGTTAAAAAGTGTTAGCGTTAAATTCCTTGTATTGAAAACCTTGAAATATGTCGTTAAGTCGTATAAGTATTCTCTCGGGTCATACGTATTCGCTTGATAAGAAAATAGTCCTTAGTAATATTTTCTAGAAAATGTACCGTTTAGCGCGTACGTTATTATTTTTATTTGTGTCCATATATATATATATAGTTTGACGATGTTAGAATGGGTATAACTTTGTCGTTTCAAGCTCGTTTTCCTTGTTCTTTATGTCCACGGATTCGTCTTTGTATATACTAGTATATTTTAGATAACTCGGCTCTTTTAGGTTACGTTTAAGGCCTCAAAATACCCATCGTATTCTGCCCAACAGCAAGCAGTTTTCTGGAAAAGTAGTTTTCGTCGTTAAGTTTGCAAAAATCATAACTCCTTCGTTATAAACTCGTTTTAATCCGTTCTTTCGCCTAAAGTTTCGTTTTTGAATGTATTTTCTAAATCTTTGGTCAAAACTTAGTCACCATCTACTGATTTTCCCACGAATTTAAAATAGGGACAGTAGGTATATCAAAAGTTTCAAAAACCATTTTCAAGTCTCTAAACTAGTTCCATCATCCATCAATCCACTTTCAAACACCACAAGACTAATCTAATCCTACCATACACCTTCTTAGGGTGTCATGGGTCCTTAAATATCATCAAACCACTAGGTCTAACAAGAGTTTCATATGTTTCCATTTCTAGGGCTTCAAAGTTAAAATATACAAAAATGAAGTGGTACAAAATGATGCATGTAAAAGATCTTGTAAGAAAATCATATGAACATAATAATAACTTGTAAAAATCATAAAAATGAGTTTGTATACTTACTTGGTGGTTTAGAGAGTTTAGATGATAAAAAGCTTACTAATCCTTGAGTTTTTATTTCAAAACTCTAACAAGGATGATTATACTAACTAGTTTATAATAAGATCTTGTAAAATTTACCCTCCTTGCTCCTTGATCACCTTGGATCGAACCAAACACAAGAGAAATGAAGAGAAAAGTTGCTAGTTGTAAGTAAAAAGTGATTTTGTGTGAAAATGAGTAAGAAAAGTTTAATTTATACAAAGGGGACAATTGTTTGGTGACATTTAATTAGTTTGGTGAGGTTTAAATGCTTGAAGACCTTTAGGGGGGGGGGGGGGGTGGCCGGTTCTAGGGGAGGGAAAAGGGGGTTGTGTTGAAAAATTTAATTAGAAAAAGTTAGTAGTATTATGTAATTAAGTTAGTTTTAGGTTTAATCGGGTACCGGGTTTGTTAGAAATAAATTTTATTGAAGTTATTCGGGACGTAATAAGGTCGTAAAAATTGTAAAAATATGTCGGGTACAAGTACGGAGAGTTCGGGTGATTATCGTTTAATTTTGGTGAAAACCGTCGTTATTAAGTTAAACGTACGATACGTAATAGTTAAATTTCCAAAATACTGGGTAAATTAATATTATAGTTTTTATATTATGGAAATGAGTATAAAAATGTATTGGGATCATAGTCGGGAGTGTCGGACATGTTAGATACTTTTATAGTTCGCGTATTAGTGTTTATCTAAAATAAACGTACGTAAATCGTTAATAATACCAAAAGTATTAATTTAGTTATCCTACGAGTGGAATAGTATGCAAGTGCCATAATGATAATATGAAGACTATTTCTAGTCCGTATGAAGTGTCCCTGATAATAATGCATGAATTCGCTCCTGAACCAATACGGTTACGCGAATTTGAACACTCGTAAACTAAATTTACGATGACATGAATAATGCACGTGAATAGTGGTAATTCTTCCGGAAATGAATAGTGTCAAGTGAATAGTAAAATTTCTGAATATGTCTCGGAATGTCAAATTGACCTCAAAAACGATGAATAGTGATCGATGAATAGTAAATGATGAATAGTAACTTGTGAATAGTAAATTGTCGTGGTTTGGAAAATGATCGGAAATTACGAGTTGTGACAATTCACTTGGCTTGAAGGCTTAGGAGCTTCATAAGATTTCATGAGAAACTTGACTTGGTCCTCCAGTTCCATGATCCTATGGTCGGGAGTGCTAGAATTGTTTGAAGGCAAAGATATTGCCTTGACCATTTTGTTCAAATCACGGGGATCATTCCAACATTCATTGTCATAGAGAGAAAGATCTTCTATGAGTTCCCATGATTCTTCCGCACTTAAATCCCATTGCTTGCCACCGGCCGATTGGTCAATTTTTCCCCTTGTGGAGAGATCGATATGGTTATAGAAGATTTGGACTTGGAGCCAAAGATCTATGCCATGATGAGGGACTTTTTGGAGTAAGTCCTTGAAACGAGTCCATGCTTCATATAGAGTTTCATCTTGACGTTGTTGGAACATCAAGATATCATTTCTAAGCTTGGTAGTTCTCCCCGGTGGGAAGAATTGAGCAAGGTAACGAGTGGTGAGATCATCCTATGAGGTGATGGATCCCGCGGGTAATCGGGTTGACTCTCTAGTTGTAGCATCAAGGTCTATAGAATCTACGATTTTAAGGAAGTCCTTGAGATGTTGATTTGGATCTTCGAAACAAAGTCCATGGAATGCACATCCGCTTTGCACCAACCGGATGGTGTCGGATCGCAAGGGAGACACATTGGCTCATTGGGTGAGCTCAATAGTGTTTCGATAGCCTTGGTGGCTAGGTCAGGAGTACTCTCCTAGGGTTCGGGGCCTAAGAGGTTGGTTAGCTAGTGGTGGGTTTTGTGGGTGGTCTTGTTGTGGCGGGTTGATGGGTTCAAAGATGTTACCATCTTCCATGATGTCGGATGGTAAAGAGTTACGAACAAAAACACGAAGAAATAAGATAGATAAAGAAAACCTAAAAATAAAAATAAAATCTTACTAGAAAGGAATCTAGCAAGTAGACCTAATAAAAAGATATTCTAACCTAGACAATAACTATTCCCAAGGCTGCGGTGCCAAAAACTTGATGCGTGGGAATTGCACCAGGCTTTACCTCTCGAGGGATCTCGAGAAGCTTACAACCCCTACCAGGCAGTGTACCTGATCGTTGTAGTATAGTATAGTGACAAGTACCGGGGGATTGATCATTCAACTTGGGAATAGTGTCACTAGGATTAGAAAACCTAAAGACTAGGTCTAGAGATGAGGGATGATTCTTTTTGTGTTTTTTTTATATTTTATGAAAGCAATTAAAAATCTCGGTTTTGAAGGAGTTGGGCGGAATTAGTTTCTAATCAACTAACCTAATTACTAAGATGCAATGAACATAAAATACTAAAAATGAAATTAAACTAAATTAAGATAATGGTGTGAGCAATATATGGGAGAATTGTGTTTACTTAGATTTCACTACTCCCTAGATATCTTTTACAGGTTAATTACTTGTTACAGTTGCTTGGATGACGGATTGTATTCCTTAATACCATTCATGGGGTGGCGTACTTACTTCCCCAATCCTATAAGCTCCTACTTCACTTCTATGTCGAGCCGGCTAAGAAGCTCCTAACCTGGGATCACTAGAATTCGCTCATGCATTAAATACAATCATAAAAACCTAGTACACATCGGTTCATGTTTCTTAAGACGTTCAAGCAAGTTACACAATGGAGATCTGCCAGTTTTCTTAAGCCTAACATTGAAATCATTCATCCATTACAACTATAAACAAGCAATCAACCTATAATCAACATCTATGTTTCATTACATCTAAGCAAACACACGAAAGATCTAGCCTAGCATGTTAAAATCAAGACAAGCATAAGATATATTCAAACAACACATAGACATATTGAATGAATTGAAAGAGGACTTATCTTAATTGAACATGAAAGGTTTCAAGGGGTGAAAACCCTTGAAAATACTGTTACAAACGACCTAGGGTTTATTAGGTTCGACCCTAGTATTCTCCACACAAGTTCCTCTCTTAATGAATGAAAAATAGAAAAGTATATATAGATTTTGTGGGGTGACGGCGTCAAGAGTAAATGTCTGACGCCGTCATCTTGCCGCCAATAAACTCCTCGGACTGCCTAGATCTAGGTTTGAGCCGTCACGTGTAGTCCATCTTCAGGCCGTCACCAATTTAACTTTTGAAGCCCTTCTCTTGATGCCTTCAGGTTTTCACTGGGTCGTCATGGATTTTACTCCTGACGCCGTCACAATTTCCTTATTGATGCCGTCAGGTACTGTTCTCAGCATGGAAAATTAAGTCTTTGCCGTTTTCTTCACTTTTATGCTCCAAAAACATCCAAAATGCTTCCTTTTCCAGAATTGATTCCCAAAGTACCTAAAATCACAAAAGGAACGATTTAGGGCAATATTTGATCAAATAAATTCAATTTCGGGCTTAAATGACGCCCTAAAAATGGTTCATTTTTCGCGTCATCAGATTCATAAGCTCATTTTAGTACAACACTGGGTTTTGTGTTTATATGCTTATAATATTGTTTATGGCTCATATGTGCTCTTTAGAATGTGGATTAAGTCTTGATTTCATCTACTTGTTGTGTTTTCTAATGTCGTTAATCTATAGGTAGTAGAATTTTTGCGAGTTATGTGATGTATATTATTGTGTTAGGGGTTATTTCTATGCGATTATCAAGTTTAACTGATGATTATTATCGAGTTAGACAATAAGATTTCTTATCGAGTTAAGATTCAATTATGTTAACTTAGTTGTTTTATAGGGATATCGAGTTTAGAATATTGTGGATATCGACTTTGACAATTTCTGTGATTATCGAGTTGGCATAATTTCTTAAACTGCTTATCAAGTTTGGATACTATTGTTGTTATCGTGTTAGACGTGGAAACATATCAAGTTTTGTCTTTCCATTATGCTTATCGAGTTACAAAACTAGTTATCGAGTTTAAGTGGACCTTTCGAGTTTGACTGAGTAATATGAGATTATCGAGTTTGAGTCTAAGACTTGGAGTTATCGAGTTTCAGTATGCTATCAAGTTATGTTTATCGAGTTAAGTATCAGTCTTATCGAGTTTAGTAAGTTTTGTCAAGTTCAAAATATTTTTCTAAGTTATGAAATAATTTTTGTGGAACTAAACTTGTTTCATGGATTTTCACTCCGAGTTAGGAGTTTCAAATGGAACCATCACGTATGGGTTCTAGCTTTTTCTAATTTTATGAAAAGAAATGCTGCCGAAATTTTTCAAAATTTATCAAGTCTTGGTTGTTTTTTTTTCAACGTAGATATATGTTATTGAGCTCTGTGAGTCTAAGTGATGTAATTTTTTATCATGTTGTTCTCTGATTTATTTATCAAGTGATGTATATGTGATGTTGGTTTTGTCTTAGGTGTTTGATTATCTATCATGGGAAATTGTTCTTTTCTCTAACACTAACGAGCTTATCACCACATGGCTTTTGTTGGTTTTATGAATCATTTCAGGTACAAAATGGCAAAGACATCAACACCCAGACACGAATTGATTCAAGGAGATGAAAGAATAATCACAAAGACAAACCATAGGATAGATTTTGAAACATTCACATGTAATCCAACTTGTGCTATCATCCTAGAGTTACTCAAAAAACACTTCATATTTAATCTTCTCACCATCACAGCTACAGTACCAGAAGTCTACTTAACACAATTTTGAGAATCTATTGAAATTAGCAAGAATGAGCAAACATTGGGTGTTCGTCTTGATCACAAACAAATTGTGTTTGATGTACAAACTCTCCACACGGTTCTTAGTTTGCCTTCCAATGTCAAGAAATTCTCTCAGTTGCCATCATTATCAGATGTTATCAGACTTCTTCGAAAACTGCAGTATGATGAATCAGAAGTCAAACTCAACAGAATATCCCATGTCGACAGGAAATTCATTCCACAACCATGGCTCACACTTTACTCAATCCTCACCAATAGTTTAACGGGCAAAGAAACTATGCATGAACATCCTTCTCTAGAGTTAATGCAGATTTTCTGGGGGGTTGTCAATCAAGCAAACATTAACTATGCTCAACTGATCTGGGATGAAATGATTTATCAAGCAAGACAGTTTCTGAAATCCTCCACCACTAGAATTCCATTCTATAGATTCACAAAGTGTCTCATTGCTCATTTCATGGAAACAAACCCAGACATTGATCGTAGATTGGAAGATAACCCTGTTATGGACCATAAGTATTCTAAAACCAAGATTCAAAAGACAAACACTCAGAAAAAAGGAATGAGAATCCCTGATAATCTGATACCTAAAGCAGTCCGTAGTACTGGGGCATATTCAGTATACGATGAAGCTCAAAGAAACGATCAAGTTGGTTTGACTCAACCGAAGAAAGGGAAAACTTCAAAAGCTGCTTCTACAATCAAAATAATTCCCAAATCCAGAACCAAGAAAGTCACTCAACAGTCTAAGAAGAAAGTGACAACTCTTCGAGATGAACCAACGGATGATGAAGGAGATGCTTGATGAGTGCTCAAACACTCATCATTTTTGGTCAAATCTGAACTGTAAAACAAACAAAAACACTCAGAAATGCATCGAAATACTGAAAATATTTCAAAATTGTGTTTTATATGTTTTAGATGCAAAAAGAGTAAAAACAGATGAAAAACGTACAAAGTTTGCAAAATTGGCAGTTTCAGTCCCCCAACTTTCATAAAATGTCAAAACTAGTCCCTGGTCATTCAAAATATGGAAAATTATCACCAAAGGTCTTTTTAAAATCATAAATTGTCATATTTAGTCCTTTGGTGAAAAATCTAAAAAGTTTTGAGAATTTGCAAATTAGTCCCTAGAGTTTCAAAATTGACAGAAATGGTCCCTGGGATTTCAAATTTTGGAAATTATCACTTGTGGTCCTTTGGTTACATAATTTGGAAAGAATGGTATTTGGGTGGAAAGTTTGAGGAAATTTACATGTTCAGTCCCTCAACTTTCAATTTTGGCATAAAAGGTCCCTGGAATTTCATTTTTGAAAAATATGCAATTATGGTCCTTGGTAATTGAGATATGGCAAGTTCAACCCTTATGATGACTTTGGAATATTGCCAAAAACCCACCCTCAAAAATTAGAATATTACATTTTTAGTCCTTATTCTTTTTCACTAGCTAAACCAAATGGACTATATGTAATCTACTAATCCAAACCAAACAAGCCCTTACTTAATACAACCAGCCCACACCCTTACCAACACTTCCCCAAGCCCAATGACACACCTCAGGCCCAAACAAAATCCATAACACCCCGTTAATATTAACAGGGGTTTGACCTCCACCTCCTTCACCCCCACTTGTCTTCAAAAACACTGTGTACCCCCCCCCCACCTTCACCAACTCTGCTACTCTTCCATCACTTGTCTCCTCCACATCTTACTAAACCCCAAACCCCATTAATTATCCACAAATCACTCCAAGAAACCTGCCCAAGTGCTTGTACCTAATTTGGCGCCAAATCTAATTTAAAGGTCAAGATGGAGTGAGAGTTATCAAATGGTCGAAAATGGAAGTGGGATTCACACTGAGGTTCCCAAGAACCCTAATGGTCCCCTATAAAAAGAAAAGGATACAGCAGAGCAGAGTAGTTAGCATTTTAGTAAATTAAGTATAGTAGTTTTCATGTCATAATGTAATTTTACCTTTTCAAGTTTTAATTTAGCTTTTTAACTGTAATATTAGACTTCTTGGTGTATTTCAAGTGATCTTAATACAAATTGCAGTTTCCTCTTAGCTCCACTTTAACTTTTTGCTATTTCCAATTTGAAAATCTTAGTATCACTAGCAGTTGTTAAAAGTTGTTGTTAAAAGTTCACTCAAGCTCACTTTAGCCTAATTACAAGCTTCCTTAAGTTTTTAAAGTAGTGGAATCAGTTTTTACTCAGTTTATTATAAATCTCAAAAATACCTCATAAATAGCTATAAAATAAAAATTCAGCATAGATGGAAGTACGTGGAAGCAAGAAGCAGAGTTGGATTTGGACTGCAATGGGTTTAGTTGCCTCTTGGGAGGTTTTAGGAGTGGTTTGTAGTTCATGGTTCACTAGTTTTCAGTCAGGATGCATTTTTAAGTATTGATTCCATTTTGACAATTTACTGTGATTGTATTGTAATAAGTTTTATTCTAGTAATTCTGTGCTTAATTAATATAGTTAAGTTGATTTATGGTAATAAATCTGAAGTTTGTTCACTGAAACTCATATTAGCTTTTTTATTATACTTCAACCATCAAAATTGCATATCAATGCTTAAACAGGTTTATGATGTTTTTGTTGGTATTTCTATAGTTAAATGATCTTGTGTTTTCAAAATTTAAACTGGGGCATCAGTTTCATGATCTCAATTAGGAATACATGGTGAAAACTCAAAACAGATGCCCATTAAGGGGTGTTTGGGATTGACTGTGTAGCTGTGTTATTGTTATTGGTTTGGGATAAAAATGGGTTAGACACCTCTATTAGGCTTACAATAGTTCAATCTAAATGTGGCTTTGGTAGTTTGCAAGCAAAAAGTCAGAATGAACCTCCACTTTTTATATAAGCTTAACTATTGGTGTTTTGGTCTAGCTTAATCCTTAATTTAGTTTAGAACCTGTGTAGTTTGCTTGATTTAGTCTCAATTAGGTAAATTAAACATCAATAAATCATATAGGATCAGTCTAATCTCATATTAGTCAAAGGAGGTGTTAGGTCACCATTTTTATAACATAATCACTTAGAATCCTAGAGAGAGAAAGTAATTAGAGAGAGAGAGTGGAAGGAACACCTAATGGCAATAAGAGACTAATAATATTACTAGTGAACCAACCAACCTCAAAATGAGGTTATACATAGCTATTTATAGGAAAGGATTAGGGCTTCACCACACTTAGACAATATTACACACTTAGCCCTTAGACTTTATCCTAACCTATAAACTAAGCATAAAACTTAATAAAACATATGAAATAACTAACGTATTAACTAACTAATGCAACCTATAACAAAATTCAATGACCGACACTTGAAATACTAAAGTCTATTCCCAACAATCTCCCCCTAAGTGTTGGTCATCAATGGTTGCTTGACGTCGTCATCTTCTATACTTTGACTTTGTAGTTGACGTCCTCAAAAGTTGTTAGCAAAATCTTTCATCGTTCTTTGTACTTCGTTCTTTGTTGATGTGATGGTGATCATGTTATGAAGTTGTCTGCCAATCATCACTTCTGTGTCTGTGGTGGTCGTCCGCCATTCCAGCATGCTCATACATTTAGACTTTCGAAAGCACGAGGTTCCTTTACATACACTTTGATCTTTAGTCTTTATACTTTGTAGATTCTTCTTTTTGGCGTAGAATCTTTCTTTGAACTTTGTTGTGCTAAGATCTTTCGGGGAGCTTTCATTTGCTTCAAGATGTATGTATAAGCATGCTGGAATCTACCATCATGGAGGAGATGTACCTGCAAGTAAACAGTTAGCAATAATCAACCAGTACTTACAGATAAGGAATTAGAGCTTGTCAACAGCATATTGTGAAGACTCCTTCTAATCCTTATCCAGGCCGTTCCCATATCAGATATTCCCGAAGGAGTTTACGAGACCTACTAGGTAGCTCAATGACTGGGTGAGTCGCTGGGGATCACTCCACGACTGTAGACCGCTAAAGAACCACCACGAACACTAAGCGTAACCCTTGTGGGGTTACCGAAGTGACCTGCTATCAGGGCTGTTTGATGTTGACCCTGGCAGGAATTTCCGTTCAATCATTGAGAAATACATATGTAATTCTCTCATAAACGTTCCTGGCAGATTGCAAAGATCTACGAAGGACTCGATAATTTACAGCTGGTGCCCATTGATGTAGAACACCCGTTGTAGAAATACTAAGTGTTCCTAAGAGATCTTTGATGTATCTCATGGCTCTAGACTCGATAAGTGCTCACTTAGGTTTCCTATACGGAGACTAGGGAGGGGTCTCCTGCTTCAATATCAACTATCTCTAAGAGATAAGTCAATAGATTACACTGGTTCCCCGTGAGAATGAAACAAGCTCTTTTAAGAGAACTTGAGTGGCTAGAAGGTTTAGTGCATTGCGTCACTGGGTCCATGACGACTTAATCTTCAATACCAGTGTTGTCTTTGCAACATCCAGTAGCATATGAATTGAACCCGATGTCTGCCCTAAGGTTGAACATATGGAGGGCTATTTCTTTTCACCCTTTTTCTTTACGTTTCTTTTTCATTCTTCAACCCCTTCTTTCTCCTTTTCATTCTTTACTCCTTTTTTTCGTATCATACCTAAGGACTTCTAGTTCTAACTATTGGTGATGTCCTTGGGTAGATCCCTCCGGTTTAGGCGGATCATAGGACGGTTATTACCTAAGCTTAGTCACCTTATAACTCCATGACTATCCTATAATTGCCATTGAAACCTTTGAAAAATCTCTCAAAGTGTTTGTGTTTGTCAAACATTTTGTTTAACACTTTGAGAGTTTTATGTTTTACTTCTGAAGGGCTCCCCCTTCACATGTGCTCATATGTATTTAATAAATTTGCACATGTGGGAGGAGCAAGCACTTTTGAATTGATCCACTTTCGGTGAACAAGACCGATTCGAGACACGCTTACATCACTAGTTAGACTAGCTTGAAGTTATTACCCGGCCTAGTCAAGTACACAGAAAGTTTCTCGAAACGGTACATTTCTACTAAGACTAATCCTTTTCGAAACACGCTTACGTGGCTAGTTAAAGAGTTTCATTGTCAGCTTTTAGGTGACAACTAGCTCTAGTAACTAACTTGATGTTATTACCCGTCGAGGAAAAGTCTTTTCGAATTTGCTAACTTTTATGTTTCGTCAATTCCTGGGTGAATCTGGGTCTAGCTCGCATGAGATTTGACATTTCAGCAACTTTTAACTTTCATATTTTAATCACTTTCCTTTTCTCCCCCTCAAAAATAGCATATAAGATGTTGTTTTTGAGAAACAGTTGATTAAAATATGCTTTTTGAGTCTTATGGGGAGATATCAACAAGAACTTTTGTTTTCCAAAACGATGAGTTTTCAAGTGCTCCCCCTCAACAAGTGAATACTCATTGAGGTGAAATACTTGTCTTTTGAGCAGAATTATGAAAATCAGAAAATGTTTGATTAATTCTACTCAAAAGTAAGAAGCCTTCGCTCCTTATATAAGGATTGAGGCACTGATGCGTACCTTAGGGTCCTTTAATTACAAGCACGGGTTGTACACTGTTATGTGTGCACAAACCATAGTAATAGATGAAGAAAATATTATGAGGAAACAATGTTAATGTTATACCAACATGATCATGCTCGAGGAGTATTCAGACGGCGGTAAGTGAGAATGTCAGGAATCGGTTCCCTTGCTCCAATCAAGCTCTCCAATCTGCGTATCTGCTCCCTGAACCTAAGCTTTTGATTAATCCTATCCAAGAACTTAAGTGCTTCTTTCACATCTCTTTTATTCCATCCCACTTTAATCCCACTATTATGTTCTTTGAGCTTTTCATTCAGCTGAATTCTGACAAATCTAAGAGTCTGATCCCCGAACTTATGAACCTCTTCGTATTTCATGAAACGGTAACTATCGTTGTGCGGGTAAATCACTCCAAAAGGTTTTTTGTTGAAGATGAATGGTCTTAAATGCGGGATGTTAGGAGGATATAATTGTGGAGCAGTAAAGTTGAGTGACTTTTGATAACTTTTGACCCCAAGTTATGCATCTTCGACTCTTGCTTTGATAATGGTTTTGGCGCATGAAGAGCAAAATGGAGTTGATGACGTCATACTGAAGGCTACCAGACAAGTTTTGAAGTTTGCCTTGAACCGTGAGCAAGTATATGTCAGCAATGTCATTGAGGTTCAAACGATGATAGTCAGCTTCACTGAATGTATAAAGTTGATCTTCACTTCGGCGGACCTCAATTTTATCAAGAAAGTTATATCCATATCTTTTCTCGGTACTTGGGACTGCTGTGATGGCAAGAATGCAATGATTCGAGAAGACTCTGTGGTTGGATCGGAATGTCAGCTTGTATTTGTAGAACCATTTACGCATCTCTGGCCAGGGAAGTGTACATAAGGCAGCTTCATGATTATATTTGGAGATAGATGTGGAATGCAAGTCTCTCATTTGATCTTCTAGTGTTTCCAGAGGATATGAGGCGGCTCTGAATTTGGTGAGAGATGTTGAATAACGGTGATTCGGATTCGTGCTCCCATGAATAAGATAGAGAAGGTCTTTGTTGAAGAAGTATTGCTTGGGAAGCTTAGGATCACTTGGAGGACCAACAAGGGGTAACGGTTGAGTAAAATCTTGATATTTGAACTCATCAACGAGAGGTTCCGTTCCATGATAGAGTTTGTCCCATGATGGTCTCTTTTCCCAAGTAATGTTTTAAGATAGAGCTCTTGCAACCTCTTCCACGTTGTATTCGAACTCAAGTTCAGTAGTTGTGCATGTTTTGAACTCCGTGAACCCTGCTTTGCGAATCTTTACCAAGTCAGAAAGCTGAAGTCTTTGAGTCTGCATCACCTTTTTGATTCTTTTTGCGAAGCTTATAATAGAACCTTCAGTCATTTCTTCAGCTTCAGTGTCATCTGGGTGAGCATCAACCATTTCATCAAACCAGTTAAAAGAAGGAGCATCTGGGTTAATCCATTCAGGAACAGGAATTAATTGAGCATCCTTGGGTGGTTCCGTAATGGTATCAGTGATAACCGGAGGGATTTCATCCATATCTACATCAGCATCTTCGGTTGATAGTGATGGGTGTAGATCCTCGGTTGTTTGTGGAGGGTTTGGATCACCTGAAACATTAACGGTTGTGGTAGTTGTTGGAGCTCTGGAGGTGGAACCGGACGCTTTCTTCCTCTTTTCAGGTTGTGGCTGATCATCTGGGTCAGAATCTTCATGTCGACGCTTAGTAGCCATAGTCTTTTTGCAGGATTCGATTTTCTTTTCAGCTTTCTTTATAGACTTGATAAGTGCTTTGCGTAGATCATTTTCATCCGGATCATTCACAATTTCTTCCAATAATTTGCCTTTGAGATCACTTATGGAAGGTTTAGGAGGTAGAGTCTGAACAGTGATTGGTGTAGTTTGAAACCTGTGAGAAACGATCTCTGCAAGATTCCTGTTGACATAATGTCTCACCGCAGAAGGAAGTTCCTTTTGGACATACTTCTGAACTTCCCCAGGTAATCTCTGTTTCACCTGGTCCTCAACTACTTCATCAACTTTATAAGTTTTGAACGCTTCAATAACACGCTTTTTTTCATTAACTTGTGACTGGAGCACGTTGTATTGAACATGTAATGATTTCAACAGGCTTGAGTGAACAACAGTTGTATTAGGGCTTTGCAGAGGGTGACTTTGAGGTTGTGATAAAGGTTGTTGTTGTGGTTGAGCTATTGGTTGAACTTCATCAACTCCTACAATGTCAATAGGGGTATCTTGACTAGTTTCAAGTAACTCATCCTTTTTCTCACCATCCGACTCCTCATCATCTTCATCATTCACATCTTCTTCATCATTAACTTCTTCACTTTCCGATTTATCTTCCTCATCGCTACTCTCTTCATTCTCGGATTCCTCATCGTCTTTGTCTTTTGAAGCTTCAACTTCAACTTCAGTTTCAGCCGGTTTATCGAGAGATTCATTTGGATCAGAACTTGATGACTCAGCTTCATCTTCAGAGTTATCATCACCTTGTTCAGACGATGATTCGGTTCGTGAATGTGTTTCTTCTGATGTTTGATCTTCTCTTTCGGGTTCTGGAGTTGGGCTTAGCTCCTGAGTACCTGAACCTTCACCTTTCTTTGTAACTTTTACGATTCTTTCTGCTTCCGATTCTTTGCTTTTCCTTAAGGTTAGTTGCATTTGTTCATCTTCTTCGGATTCAGACATTGGTGAGGTGACTGATTCTTCTTGAGTTCCAATAGCTTTTCCCTTATCTGCCTTCTTGCTTGAAGTCTCTGTGAGTTTTTCAGTTTCTTTTTCCAGATGAGCATCTCCTTCATCATCCGTTGGTTCATCACGAATAGTTGTCACTTTCTTCTTAGGCTCACTTGTGACCTTTTTGGTTCTGGATTTGGGAATGGTTTTGATTGTAGAAGCATTTGTTGAAGTTTTCCTTTTAGAAGGTTTCCTTTTCTTTGTCACAGTCAAACCTACTTTACCAATTTTCTGAGCTTCATCATACAAAATATATGCCTCAGTGTCACGAACATCATCAGGCATAAGACTATCGGGAATTCTCATTCCTTGGTTTTGAGTGTTTGTCTTCTGAATCCTGGTTTTAGAGTATTTATGATCCACAGAGGGGGGGGGGGTGTCTCTTATCTTCCGATCTACGATCAATATCTGGGTTTTTCTCCATGAAATGAGCAACGAGACACTTTGTGAATCTGTAGAATGGAATTTTTGAGGTAGACGATTTGAGAAACTATCTTGCGTGCTTAACCATGTCCACCCAAATTAGTTGAGCATAGTCAATTTGAGCTTGTTTGACGACCCCCCAGAAAATCTGCATCATTTCTAGAGTAGGATGTTCATGCCCAGTTTCTTTGCCCGTTAAACTGTTGGTGAGAATTGAGTAAAGTGTGAGCCAGGGTTGTGGAATGTATTTCCTGTCAACGTGGGATATGGTTTTGAGTTGGATTATTGATTCATCATACTGCAGTTCTCGAAGAAGTCTGATAACATCTGATAATGACGGCATATGAGAGAATTTCTTGACATTAGGCAAACCGAGAACAGTGCGGAGAGTTTGTACATCAAACACAATAAGTTTGTGATCGAGATGAACCCCCAATGACTTTTCATCTTTGCTAATTTCAATAGTCTCCCAAAACTGTGTTAAGTAGACTTCAGGTACTTCAGTGGTAATGGTGAGGAGGTTGTAAATGAAGTGTCTCTTAAGTATTTCCAGGATGATTGCACACGTATCATGACATGTGATTGAATCGAGATCTATCCTATGGTTTGTCTTAGCGATTACTCTTTCATCTCCTTGAATCAATTCGTGTCTAGGTGTTGATTTCTTTGCCATATCGAGACCTAAAATGATTCATAAACCAACAAAAGCCATGTGGTGATTAGCTCGTTAGTGTTAGACAAAAGAATAATATCCGAAAACAATCGCCTAAGATAAGGTCAACATCACATATACAACACATGATAAGTCAAACCAAGAGACACATACAATCCTCATAAGAATCAATCACAAATCTTAGATTAACATAAAACGCGATCATCTCATAATTTGACAAATTTTGAAAAATTTCGGCAGCATTTCTTTTCATAAAAATGGAAAAACTAGAACCCATACGTGATGGTTCCATTTCGAAACTCCTGACTCGGAGTGAAAAAAGTAAGAGATAAGATAACTAAACTCGAAAAACATTTTAGACTTAACAAAAAATTTGTCAAACTTGATATCCATCCCAAACTCGGAAACCATTTTTGTTCTAAACTCGAAAACCATTTTGTTCCAAACTCGATAAGGAAGATTGCTCAAACTCGATAACAAAACAACTTCAAACTCGATAAGTTTTAACTTTACCAAACTTGATAAAGAAAGTGGTTCAAACTCGATAACAACAAGAAACTGCTAACTCGATAAGCCTTTTAACTTTACCAAACTCGATAAAAAGATTTGTCATCAAACTCGATAAAGTAAGTGGTTCAAACACGATATGCTCAAATGATTCAAACTCGATAAAAAAAATTTGTCATCAAACTCGATAAGTCTCAAACATTTCCAAACTCGATAATCATCAACTATTCAAACTCGATAGGCACCAGATAACACCCAAACTCGATAAGCCACAAAATAATGTCAAACTCGATAAGATTTCTAAAAATAATCTCAAACTCGACAAGCATGTAGAAAAGTAAGCACCTAACTCGATAAGCATAAGCTATTCAAACTCGATAGGCACCAGATTACATCCAAACTCGATAAACATCCACAAAGATACTCAAACTCGATAAGCATTAAAAATCCTTAAACTCGATAACAGTCAAGGTGATCAAACTCGATATTCTTATAAGTTTTTCAAACTCGATAAGTTTAAAAATCCTCAAACTCAGTAGCAGTCAAATTTTCAAACTTGATATACAATAAAGATTCTAACTCGATAGACCTATGAGTTTTACAAACTTGATAAGCCCAATAATCAAACTCGATATTAACCAAAGATTTCAAACAGGCGGTATTCCACAGTGATTGCGAGTCCAAATTATAAGCACAACACCTTTCAAGTACACCAAATCCCAGTGATAGCCAAAAACAGAATAATGGGCTTATGAAACTTAAAACCACCTATCATTCACTAAGATGAGGCAACTAAAATCAAGGCATGGTGAAATAAGGTACAATAGGACATGCCGCAATTAGCCATATCAATCAATTAACCTAATTCACTACATACAAGAAACACCCAAATTTAGAATTCATATAAACCCTAGATAATCGATTAGACACATATTAACATATAAGATGCATGTAATGGTAAATAATGTGGCAATTGTGAACACTCACAATCAATGAACCTTGAAAAAAATCTTGAAAAATTCTTGATGTTTGGAATAAAATGGGGCACGTTTGATGTATTCAGTTTTTGGGAAAAAAAAGAAGCAGGGAGTGAAATCACAAGTCTATACTAAAATCTTTGAGAAATTGACACTTATGGCCCCTCTACTTGGTTTTCCAGTCAAAACTTAAAATCTTTGAGAAATATACACATTGAGTCCCTTGAGTTTCAAAATGACTTTACAAATTATGAGACTGAAAAAATGTAACGAGAATTATGGATGTGGCACCCTCTTGAACCAACCTAAAAAAATAATTCGGAAAATTTTAACACGTAATGGTTCAAGAGGTGTCGAGAATGAGATTTAGTAGTGATGAGAAAGAATTGTAAACTAAAGAAGTTTAAAAGAAAAATTTATGTCTCCCCCTCAAGATATGCCTTTTGTTTTTAGAAAAACGTATGTGAATGACATATCTTGAACAAGGGATTTTATTTATTTATTATTTTTTTATTATTTTTTTTAATGACAATAAAATATTTACAAAGATAGTTTGATGTTTGACGATCAGTAGTGTTTTAAAAACTTTTCCAGATCATCTGGAGTCAAACATCGCATACCAATTTGGTGAACTAGACTCGCAAACCTAGATGGTGCTAAAGATTTGGTAAGTCCGCCAATTGGTACTCAGTCCCAACAAAATAAAGTTCAACGGTACCCTTTTCCACATACTCTTTGATGAAGTGATATCGGAGATCGATGTGTTTGGATTTGCAATGATGTACTGTGTTGCAGGAGATAGCAATTGCACTTTTGGAATCACAGTAGATAGGAATCTTGTTGAATAGGTAGCCATAATCCTTAAGTTGTGACCTCATCCAAATGACTTGAGCACAACAAGCGGACATGGCTACATATTCAGATTTTGTTGACGACAGTGATGTGCAGTCCTGCTTCTTTGATTGCCATGACACAAGTTTGTCTCTGAGAAACTGTAATCCACCAGATGTACTTTTGCGTGTGTCTAAACATCCTGCATGGTTAGCATCTGAAAAAGCAATTAGTTAAAAACCAGAATCCTTCGGATACCAGATTCCCAAGTGATGCGTGGGAATCGCAACAGGCTTTACCTCTCGAGGGATCTCGAGAAGCTTACAACCCCCACCAGGCAGTGTACCTGATCGTTGTAGTATAGTATAGTGACAAGTACCGGGGGATTGATCGTTCAGCTTAGGAATAGTGTCGCTAGGATTAGAAAGCCTAAATACTAGTTCTAAAGGTGTGGGATGATTATTTTTGTATTTTTATATTTTTTAGAAAGCAAGTAAATATCTCGGGTTTGAAGGATTTGGGCGGAATTAGTTGCTAATCAACTAACCCAATACTAAGATGCAATCAAAATAAAATACAAAAAAATGAAATTAAGCTAAATTATACTAAAGTTGTGAGCAGTAATTGGAGAAAATGTGTTTACTTAGATTTCACTACTCCCTAGACATCTTTTACACGTTAATTACTTGTTATAATTGCATGGATGACGGATCGTATTCCTTAATACCATTCATGGGGTGGCACACATAACTCCCCAATTCTATGAGCTCTTATCTCCTCCTACACCATGCCCAACACAACTATAGGGATTGTAAACAGTGGCTCATGCATTAAATACAACCAATAAAGACCTAGTGTGCCTCAGTTCATGTTTCTTAAGACGTTCAAGCATATTACCAAGTGGAGATCTGCCAGTTTTCTTAAGCCTAACATATAAATCACTCATCCAAGACAAAGATAAACAAGTAATCAACACATAATTAACATCTAGGTTTCATTAGATCTAAGCAAACACAAGATAGATCTAGCCTAGCATAATGGAATTGAGACAAGAACAAGATATAGACAACCAACACATAGACATATTGATTGAATTAAAGGAACGCTTATCTCAATTACAATGCAAGGTATCAAGGGTTTGGAACCCTTGAAAAACCTGTAAAAGTTGCACCAAAATCGTACTTAGGGTTTCTCCAAAATTTCTCTCTATAATGTGTGAAAATTAGAAAACTATATATAGAAAAATAGGTTTGATGGCGTCAAGACAAAGCTTGTGACGCCGTCACCTCGCCGCCAAAACTCATCTCGGACTGCCTTGATCTACATTTGACGCCGTCAAGACTTATACACTTCCAGGCCGTCATGACTCTTTTACTCTTGACGCCCTTCCTACGTGACGCCGTCAAATCTGTTCTGGGTCATCATGGAAATTCATGAAATTTGCTCTTGACGCCGTCAAGGTATTGCTCTTGACGCCGTCACCTACTGTTCCCAGCATGGAAAATTAAGACTTTGGCGTTTTCTTCACTTTTATGCTCCAAAAACGTCCGAATTGCTTCCTTTTCCAGTTTTCTCTCCCAAAGTACCTAAAATCACAAAAGGAACGATTTAGGGCAATATTTGATCAAATAAATTCGGATTCGGGCTTAAATGACCCCCTAAAAACAGATCATTTTTCGCCTCATCATATACCCTTACACTTGAGATTTGCTTGTCCTCAAGCAAATGCGCTTTTATTCTAGTCAAAATACAAGTTAGGGGTCATTTAACACTAACATAAAAGTAATTACAACAAATAATCGTTCCACTAAAGACCAATAGACAAGCACGGAGGTCATACACTAGCACCTCACAAATAGTGTTTAGATACTCATATCTCTCGGGTGTAATAAAGTGTAAATTACAATATGGAAACGGAAGATGTCTCTCACTACCTGTCATAGCAAAATAGATTACCATAGGCTTGGGAAAGGATCAAACCTCCACCACATGGCGTAAGCACCTAGGATAAACTATCAAAGAGGTCTTTTAAAGGGTTGTAACGTTAGGTGTAGGGGTATGAAATACACGGTTTTGTTGGATAAAGGAAGTTTTACTGGTGGCGAGTTAACAAGCTTAGTCAATTACATGTACAATATGGCGTTGCTAAGCCAAGACTAGACTCGACTTATGCTAATAAATGAAAAATAACAAAAATATAAAATGAACATAGAATAAAAAGGGATGGTAGTCCGTATGTTTTTTTTCTTTTCTTTTTCTTATTTATTTATTTATTTATTTTTTTTCGATTTATTTTTTTTTTGATTAACTTTTTTTTTTATTTTTTTTTTATTTTTGCATACACTCTTACCCTACCATCCAAAATAATACATCATAGGGAATGAACATTTCCCTTACACTTGAATCTTTACATACTTTACAATAAACTAATCTAATGACTCGAATTAAGAAAATCAAAACACTTGGAGCACTTTTAAGATTGACGTACGTATGGGGGTAATAAATGATGTTCTTCCCCATTACTCCATAAAATAAGTACTTACCCATGAGTCCCAATCGTCCCAAAACAATATGTACAAGGATATGACTCGATTTAGCAACCATGTAATCAATTAGAAAGTTAACTTAGGGTTTAACAAATAACAATAATGCACTAAAAATGAGCGCATACACGGAAGGCTAAGGTGATTTGGTTGTACATTTAAGTGGGGTGTAACAAATTCTTCCTTTAAGTAGGATGCTTAAAGTTAGAAACGAAAAGATAGGCTCGGAGGGGTGTACTAGGGGTTTCGTGTACTAAAAATGAGTACAACGCTAAGGGTGTGGGAAAAATTAGTTGACTTAACTAGCCAAGTAATATGACTTAAATGGTCAAGTAATTATAATACGGGTTTAACACAAGAGTAATCCTAATGCCTCTTATCATGTAGTAAATCCTACCACACGAATGTAGTCTCACTAGCGGTCTCGGGATGCATCACTAACGCAAGTTCTAGAATCTAAATGCTACCGGTATACTCATAAGCACTAATAGTAAATGCTTTTCCTATCAAATCTAAAGGCGAACCTCACATATTTGGGTGGAAAATTTTTCTGAATATACGGTTATGTGCTAGTCATACAATCTCCTATCCATGAGACGCTTGCTATGGCTAAAGTTTCACTCCTAAATGTTGTAAAAAATTTTAAATTTGGCGCTAAAATTGCACTAACAAGTATTTCTCATAGTTTTATTACACATCTACCATCAAACAAAACAAACTCAAGCGAAAGTGCATATGTAAGGTATCATCTTTTTACCCTCCCCTTACACTTAAGATGAACATTGTCCCTAATGTTCAAGTAAAGAATGTAAAAGTGAAAAAGTAAAGAGAATGAAATCAAATACTCCCCTGATTCGCTCGGTATGGATAATAGGGTGGCTAGGTTAAATCTTCCTCCAAGAAAACGAACAATCAAAGCTTCCCTTCCAGAATGTAAATCATCTTCTTGTCATACATAACCTGTAAAACCTGATAAAATAGACAAGACAACCTCGCGTAAAATCGGTGGCATTCTATATAAGTTACTAAATCCTAGAAAACAAGATAAGATATAATGCTTGTGGAATGAAGTTTGCAGACTCCTAGAGATTATAAAACTTAATAATTCACAAAAACCATACGACTCCGTTAGAAAAACAAAACTGGTAAAATTTCCAGATTTTAACTCCTGACGCCGTCAAGAGTAAACCCCTGACGCCGTCAGAATTGACCTGCAGAAATCCTTATGTTAAGTTTCCGGAAAATTTCTGGAAAAACTTGGTCCTACTTCCTGGAAAATCCTGCAAAACTTCATTATGACTCAATACAAGCATTTGACTCTAACAAATACGAATACACATGTTCATTTAATATTGTGGAGAATCATGATCGATTTGTTTTTTAAAAACATATTTGGGGTTTCCCCTTACACTTATCTTTTGCAAAAATACCTTTAGGTGGAGTTAAGACTAGGCCAAAACAACAAAGTAGAGTATTTCCATTATTTAGTTTAGAAACATGATCAACCAACAATAAAAATTAAGCATGCATACGGAAGCAAATAACAATCAAACAAATAAAATCACACAAAACATGGGTTGCCTCCCAAGAAGCGCTTGTTTTTGTTTGAGTCACGAGCCTGACTGTACCCTTATTTCACGGATAAAGGTAAGGTTTTCCCTACACTTAGGATTAAGTGCGGGTGGAAGTAGAGATACACACCCTTAAGGTGGAAGTATTCCACGTGAGAAAAGAGTGGTGGATGAATTATATTCTCAAAGGGGTGTGCTCCTATCATCATAACCTTACCTAGTTCACTTTGGTCAATGGGTAAGTTGAAGTTTTCTCCTAGAAAGGGATCATTTTCTATCAACCTCAAGAGACTACTATTTGGGGATCCATCTTGACCCAATAAACCCGGTTTAAACCCATAATGTTTCTTGTGATCAATCATAAATGGGTGATGTAAGTATGTAAGGTCATGTTCCACTCCTATATTGGTTTCCTCTCTACAAGGCTTAGAGTCAACTACCTTTATCCTAAGACTACCCGGACTATATGGTTTGATGGGTGGATCGGAACCTATCTCAATTCCTAAATTCACATCCAAGGATGGAAGATTAGGTAACGGTTTTGGTTGATGCTCCGGTTCATCAAAACTAGGAACTTCCCTAGAACTAAGAGTAAGGTTATCATTGTAAGTATTCAAACCTATATGCTCTAGTTGTGTTTGGTTCAAAGGTTCTACCTCAATTGGGATTCCTAAAGTCTTTTCTACTTCTTCAGGGTAAGTCACAGGCGGTGTGTGAGCCTTAAATGATGGTAGGACTTGTGGGGTACTTAGTGAGCTCATGTTATTTACTTCATCATTCCTTGTGTCAAGATCACCTATATCCTTAACATGTGTTTTATTACAATCTAACCCTAACATCTTCCCAAGTATCTCACGTGCTTCTCTAGGCATCTCAACTTCTATGTCCGAATCATACGGATCATCCTCAATATTATGACTACTATATACAAATTGCCCAAAAGATTCATCACCTGTTTCTTGAGATTCATCATCATTGATCATAAAACCTAGGTCTTTTTTATCAATGTGATCATGTTCGGCTACATCCTCCATCACATCAAGGTCACCTATGTGTTCATCTTGTATTATTGTAGGGCCTAACCATGACATGCAGCTAGGTGGCTCATACGAAACTATCCTAGGAGAAGGCTCATATGGTGTATAGGTTTCACTAAGTGAGGCATTTTGAGGGGTTGATGGAGCTCCTAAGGTGAATTCTTTAAAAGCATTATGCACTTGGCCTCTTTTCTCAAGGTACTCAATAAAATCAATATAAAATCCCGTCATCCTCATTTCATTCCTCCATCTTGTTATATCCAAACTAGTGTAATTATATTTTTTCTGGTAAAACTCTAGTGTCGGACTTGGTGGATTCGCGTTCTCCATAATGGCTAACGGAATAGTCAATGGAAAGGTTTTTACAAACAAAGACACAAAGAAAAAGATAGACTACAGAAAACCTAAAAATAAAAATAAAATCTTACTAGAAAGGAATCTAGCAAGTAGACCTAATAAAAAGAAATTCTAACCTAGACAATAACTATTCCCCGGGCTGTGGCGCCAAAAACTTGATGCGTGGGAATCGAAACAGGCTTTACCTCTCGAGGGATCTCGAGAAGCTTACAACCCCCACCAGGCAGTGTACCTGATCATTGTAGTATAGTATAGTGACAAGTACCGGGGGATTGATCGTTCAGCTTAGGAATAGTGTCGCTAGGATTAGAAAGCTAAATACTAGTTCTAAAGGTGTGGGATGATTATTTTTGTATTTTTATATTTTTTAGAAAGCAAGTAAATATCTCGGGTTTGAAGGATTTGGGCGGAATTAGTTGCTAATCAACTAACCCAATACTAAGATGCAATCAAAATAAAATACAAAAAAATGAAATTAAGCTAAATTATACTAAAGTTGTGAGCAGTAATTGGAGAAAATGTGTTTACTTAGATTTCACTACTCCCTAGACATCTTTTACACGTTAATTACTTGTTATAATTGCATGGATGACAGATCGTATTCCTTAATACCATTCATGGGGTGGCACACATAACTCCCCAATTCTATGAGCTCTTATCTCCTCCTACACCATGCCCAACACAACTATAGGGATTGTAAACAGTAGCTCATGCATTAAATACAACCAATAAAGACCTAGTGCGCCTCGGTTCGTGTTTCTTAAGACGTTCAAGCATGTTACCAAGTGGAGATCTGCCAGTTTTCTTAAGCCTAACATATAAATCACTCATCCAAGACAAAGATAAACAAGTAATCAACACATTATTAACATCTAGGTTTCATTAGATCTAAGCAAACACAAGATAGATCTAGCCTAGCATAATGGAATTGAGACAAGAACAAGATATAGACAACCAACACATAGACATATTGATTGAATTAAAGGAACGCTTATCTCAATTACAATGCAAGGTATCAAGGGTTTGGAACCCTTGAAAAACCTATAAAAGTTGCACCAAAATCGTACTTAGGGTTTCTCCAAAATTTCTCTCTATAATGTGTGAAAATTAGAAAACTATATATAGAAAAATAGGTTTGACGGCGTCAAGACAAAGCTTGTGATGCCGTCACCTCGTCGCCAAAACTCTTCTCGGACTGCCTTGATCTACATTTGACGCCGTCAAGACTTATACACTTCCAGGCCGTCATGACTCTTTTACTCTTGACGCCCTTCCTACGTGACACCGTCAAATCTGTTCTGGGTCGTCATGGAAATACATGAAATTTGCTCTTGACGCCGTCAAGGTATTGCTCTTGACGCCGTCACCTACTGTTCCCAGCATGGAAAATTAAGACTTTGGCGTTTTCTTCACTTTTATGCTCCAAAAACGTCCGAATTGCTTCCTTTTCCAGATTTCTCTCCCAAAGTACCTAAAATCACAAAAGGAACGATTTAGGGCAATATTTGATCAAATAAATTCGGATTCGGGCTTAAATGACCCCCTAAAAATGGATCATTTTTCGCCTCATCACCAAGTTAATGGTTCCCTTTATGTATCAAAGGATTCTTTTGACCTCACTGAGGTGTTTTTCAGCTGGTTTGGACTGATAGCGAGAGCACATGTAGACAGCAAATACTATATCAGGTCTACTAGCTGTGAGATACATGAGTGACCCAATCATACTGCGGTATTTGGTAGGGTCAACAGGAGTCCCATGTAAGTCAGCATCTTGTTTTGTGGTATAGCCCATTGGTGTATTATAAGTATCACATATCATCATCCCATGTTTCTTTAAAATTTAAGAGCATATTTGGACTGATTTATAAGAATTCCACGGGGTGATTGATGAACTTGTAGTCCTAGAAAGAACGAAAGTTCACCCATCATGGACATTTCAAAATTATCTTTCATAAGTTTTGCAAAATCATTAGAGTAACTTCTTTTTGTTGAAGCAAAAATAATGTCATCGACATATATTTGAACAACGAGTAAATCCTCCCCGTAAGTTTTTGTAAAAAATGTTGGATCCACCAAACCTTTAGAAAATTTATTGGTCAGCAAGAAAGTAGAAATTTTGTCATACCACGCCCGTGGGGCTTGTTTGAGTCCGTAGAGTGCCTTTTTGAGTCGGTAAACGTGATTAGGACGCTCAGGATCAACGAAGCCGTCTGGTTGGCTTACATACACTTCTTCACGGAGGTCTCCATTAAGAAATGCTGTTTTCACATCTATTTGGTAAACAACCATGTTCCTGTGTGCAGCATAGGCCAAGAAGATCCGAACAGCTTCATGTCTAGCCACTGGAGCAAAGGATTCAGCAAAATCAAGTCCTTCTAGTTGGGAGTATCCTTTCGCTACCAGGCGTGATTTGTTACGTATGACAGTGCCTTCTGCATCTAGCTTATTTTTCCAAATCCATTTTAACCCGATGACAAAGACTCCGTCAGGTCTTTCAACTAATTCCCAGACTTCTAATCGGATGAACTGCTGAAATTCCTCTTGCATAGATTCAATCCAGTTGTCATAAGTCATTGCTTCTTTAATGTTCTTTGGTTCCTCTTGACAAACTGTGAGAGCATAGATACAAGTTTCTCCATCAGTGTGAAGTCGTTGTCTTGTCATTACAGGTGCATCTGGATGACCAATAATATGAACTAGTGGATGGTATCGAGTCCATTTGTGTGTTGAAGGGTGTAGTGGATAAGTATCTCGCATGTTAGCAGGATCCAAATTGCGTGTAGATGACTCAGCTATATCAGGAAATGAAGGAGCCGGTGCAAACGGGTTGAAGAACGCATCAGGATCATGCTCTGCGGGTTGTGGAACTGATTGTGGAGTAGGATCTTCAGCTGAATGTCGGGAGTTAGAAACAGTTTGTTCTGCTGTAGATGGTGATGCAATTGGAGGACCGTCTCTCTCAACACTTGTTGTAGTTTGTTGAGGTGAGTCTGGTACTTGAATGTTTTCAGGTTGAGTAGCGGAATTAGGTGAGACCTCAGAAGAACGGTATACAATTGTATCATCAAATAGTGGAGCAAACAAGGTTTCCAATTCTTTGCGGTTGAGTGGCAATGGTTCAGCCGAAGATTCCGGAGAGTGAAGACGGTTGAATTCGGGTCCTAAGCTGTGTTGCTCAGAAGCCATTTGTGTGAGTTCATCAAAATTAGCGTGAATGGTTTCTTGAATTTCTCTTGTACGACGATTCCATATCCGAAAACCTTTGGAATTTTCACAGTATCCAACGAACACTCCGATGTCAGCCTTTTCTTTAAATTTACCTAAATCATCACGATCATTTTTTGGATAACAAAGTGCTCCAAATACATGAAAGTAATCGATGTTCGGTTTCCTCTTGTGAACAATTTGATAAGGTGTTTTGCGATGGTGTTTTGTGATCATGCAACGGTTTTGGGTATAACATGCAGTTGAAACAGCTTCCGCCCACAAGTAATCGGGTAATTGAGCATTAATCAACATAGTTCTAGCAGCTTCCACTAACGTCCTGTTGCGTCTTTCAACGACTCCATTTTGTTCTGGGCTTCTAGGAATAGATGTTTGATGTTCAATTCCCACTTTCTCAAAGTATGACCGAAGTGTCTGATTCTTAAATTCAGTTCCATTATCAGTTCTGACTATTCGTACCGTATTGCGTAGCTGAACTTGAATTTTAGTGAGAAAGGTGATGATCATTGAAGGAGCCTGATCTTTACTTCGTAGAAAATAAACCCAAGTCCATCTGGAATAATCATCCACAATTACAAGAATATAGCGTTTACCGTTGATACTTTGAACACGCATCGGGCCACACAAATCCATATGAAGCAATTGTAACACATGATTCGTACTATGCTCAGGTTTATTAGGAAAATGAGCACGAGTACTTTTTCCTTGTTCACAGGCTGGACATAAGTGATCTTTGGTAAAGCGGAATCTTGGAAATCCATCAACAAGTTTATAACGAGCAAGGTCAGTCATGGTTTTGAAATTCAAGTGCGAAAGACGTTTGTGCCATAACCAAGATTTAGTCGATTCTGCTTTGGATAGAAGACATATCGGAGAAGTAGCGATCATATCTGACATTGATATTGTATAAAGGTTAGAACCACGTGAGCCAGACATTAGATCGTTTCCTTGTAAGTCACGAACGAAACAGGTTTTCTCATGAAATGCGCCTTCTAGATCCCCATCACAAAACTGACCAACAGAGAAAAGGTTGTGTCCAAGGCCTTCCACATAATAAACACGACTGATTTCAATGTTCCAACTGACATAGTCACCATATCCCATGATTAAAGCGTAATGATCATTCCCGAATCTGACAGTACCAATGAACTTTGTGACAAAGTTTTGCAACAGTTTGAGATTGCCTGTCATACGTCGGGTGCATCCGCTATCAACAATCCAGAGAACAATCTGTACCACCTGCATCACAAGAAGAAGACATGGATGGAACAGAAGTAAGGGTGGAACCCAAAGAAAGTGCGGGTTCCTGTTGGTTAGAAGCACATGTATTCAACAATTTAGGAATCCATTGGAAGTCAGGTTTATGTTGTAACCAACGTTGCCAATTCCAACTAGTTTTTGCTTTCTTAATGGTGAATTCACTAGTAGTTGGCTTATTCATAGATTTGTTCTCTGCACTTATGGGGGTAAATTCAACTTCATTAGAAATCGTAGAAGGCGGCTTTCCTAAGATAGATTTAGAGGCAGTAGTGGGCCTAGAAGGAATGCGTGTCCTACGTTTCTTATGACGAGTAAGAAGAGAATTAGCTATGCATTTAGTATGATCACCAGATGATACGCTTTTGCGACAAAACACACAAGATGCATTAATATTCGAAATATTCAAAGGTTCATCATTCGTTACATTTAGATTTGGATTAGAATTTGCCAGATTAGAATCTAAATCTAATGCAACATGAGTTTTATTCAAATTTCTAAGTTGGTCTTCTACTCCTTGAGCTTCTAGTGATCCTCTTTTACGTTGCCAGAGCCTATTCTTCTTTTTACTTTTTCGCTTGGGTCTGCTAACGCTATTAGTGGAGACTAGTCCTGTAGAAGTGGAGTTACCAACATTAGTATTTTGAACAACATTCCCTTTAGAAGTTTTGTCTAATTGATACATTCCTGGTGCTATCACCGTGGTGTCAACCATTTTACCTTTTTGAAGTAGGTTAATTTTCTCTTTCAAATCGATCATGATGTGATTTTTATCCTGAATTTCAGACTCAAGTTTCACATTGCAGTAATTAATGTCATCGCGGTTTTGTTGCCATTCGACATTTTCAATTTTTAAATCCGCGATTTCTTTCTCATATTTGAGACAAAGACTTTTTAAAGACTCATTGTTTTTGCAAAGCTGACAAGAGTTTGAAACATTTTGACTTTGAAGTTTCAATTCCATTTCAAGACTTTGAGCTTGACACCATTCAAGCCTTTGTTTGAGTTGACAAATTTCTTTTGAAAATTGTTTTGTCACATCATCATTCTTAATTCTCAGCTTTTCATTCTCATGATTCAGTGTCTCAATTTCCACATTCAACGAGTTATTATCAACACAAAGATCATCCATACGCATAGAAGTACCAGAATTATAGAGATCATTCATGATAACAGACAAAATATCAGCATTGAGAACTTGTTCCAAGAGTCGATCAACATCATTTTTTAAAACTCTATTTCTTTGCTTTTGAGCCAAAATCTCATTTTCAGTTGAGTTGAAAATGTTTATCATATTTTTGACCTCGTTTTGTAGTTCCTGATCCCAACGTGTAGCACAGTGTCACAACTCACCATTTCACGTCATTTACCATTTCAGGTCATTTTCCCAAACTTCGACTTTTTACTATTCATAAATCACTATTCATCAAAACACTATTCATCGTTTTACTATTCATCGTTTTCGAGGTCAGTTTGATGTTCTGAGAAACTTTTTGGAAATTTACTATTCACCGAACACTATTCATTTCCGGAAAAGTTTTCATCATTCACTTGCATTACTCATTTCATCGTAAATTTAGTTTACGGGTATTCAAATTCGCGTAACCGGATTGGTTTAGGTGCGAATTCATTTCATTAGTGTTAAGTACACTGCATACGGACTGGGGATAGTCTGCATATCATCATAACAGCATTTTCATGTTATACCACTCTCAGGATTTTCAAAATTTCCATATTCAGTACATTTAACGTTTTTACGTATACGTAATTATAATAAACGTTAACACCCGGTTTATACACGACGAATATATCTAAATATTCCCACAATGGTCCCGACATATTTTTATATCCATTTTAACATCATAAAAGTTATAACATTCAGTTACCCAGTATTTTGGAAATTTATTTTATTTTTAACGTACGCGTATAAATATAACGACGGTTTTCGTGAAAACTAAACAATAATCACCCGATCACTCAGTAAATGTACCCAACATATTTTTAATATGTTTTTAACATTATTATAACTTTATTTCATCCCGGTAAACTTCGTGGACATTTATTTCTAATAAAACCGATACCCGATCGTAACTAAAAACGCTAACTAGTGCAAATTCTTTCAAGGTTTCCTAATTAAATCCCAAGTACCCTAACCCCCCCTCCTACCCTTTGAAAACCAGCCCCAAGACACACCCTTTTTAACCTATTGCATTAACTAAACCTTATTTAACTAATAAACCTCTTAAACCTTAACTTTACTAAAATTACAAATCATAATTCATCTTTTCAACAAAGATCAAAAGTTCATTTTCTTCTTCCTCCTCTTGAAACCCACGACCATAAATCAATCTCCATGATCAAGTGATCATTTTTCATGAAGTAAAACACCAATGTTGTTCATTTTACAAGTCTAATCAAGATACAAGTAACAAAAACACAAGAACATCAAGCATAATCATCCAATAATCATCTCTTTTGGTCAAGTAAGTTTTCATCTTTATTTTTTCATGAATCATCCTATTTTTACATGTATTACATAAGTATCATGCTAAAAACCATGTATAAGTAGCTATACTACACTTTATTTTGGCTAAAATGAAACATACAAACCCTAACTTTTTAGTTATGCATTCCCTAGCTCTAATAACTTGGTTAGGAGTCCATGGCACCCTAAGAAGGTGTATGGTAAGATTAGATTAGCCATGTGGTGATTACAAGAGGTTTGGTGATGGTAGAAATTAGTTTTTAACCTTGGAAACTTGATTTGGAACCTATTTTAGACATGCTGTCCCGTTTTGTAAAAATCTGGAAAATCAGTAAACACCAAGGAAACTTTGGCAAAATTTTTAGAAAATACTTTCAAAAACGAATCCGTAGGCGAAAGAACGGATTAAAAAGAGTCTATAACGAAGGAGTTATGATTTTTGCAAGATTGTAGACGAAAAGTATTTTTCAGAAAATGTTTGCTGTTGGACGTTTTTCATTGGACAAAAAGAGACTTTAGACGTAACCCGGAGGAGCCGAGCTTTCCAAAATATATTACTATATACTAAGACGAAACCGTGGATATAAAGAACAAGTAAAACGGACAAGTAACGACAAAGATATACTCGTTTGAATATCGGCTAAAACCATTTTATAATTGACAGCTTTTATTAAATTTGGCGCAAAAACTACGAAGTACATTTTCAAGCTAGAAGTAATATCAAGTACCGAGCTTTATAACTAACGTAGTATTAGTTATTACGAGTATGTTTTCATCATTTCAAGGATTACAACCCGAGGAATTCAACGCTAACATGGAAACTTACGAAATATATATATAAGTATATATATATTACAACTAGCTTATTTTATTTTCTAATAGCAATATTTTTCCAAATACTTGGATTATATACTTTTGATAACACAAATGTTTTTCCAAAGAGTAGAGTGGTATAGAAACATGTGCATGGACATTCATAACATCATTTCATGATCTAAAGTAGATCGTTCATCATTCATTTTAGGTTGCGGCTAGTGTGCGCGCCTTGTTTTTCAGCTCATTACATGTTCATGGTACCATCATATCAGGTGAGTCATAGCCCCACTTTTACTGGTTTAATTACTTTACAAACTCTTTGGGGGAGATACATGCTTAAATACTCGTGTTATACTTTTATACGATTTCACTTCCTATGGGGGAGAATACATTGCAGCAACTATTTTTGTACAATGCCAAAGTATAAAGTTCTTACATTGCTTAAGTAGTCTTATTACCACGACACGACAAGTCCCCTTTATTTCATGGACCGTTAATTTCAAGTACTAAGCGAGAGTGAGTGAATAGATCTATTGAGGGTGACGCCTCCATTCGTGTTTGGGTTGCTCCAACGGAATTACGAATGCATTTCATGTCTAATATATTACGAGTGTCTGGTAAACACTCATTTGGGGCAGGATTTAGTACGTCTAGCTTCGGGGCCATGAGCTTAAGAGACAATGTGGGTTTCATTATTGAAATCTTAGTACTTTACTTTATACTTGGGCTATTGTACATACAAAACTACTGAAATACGATGCTTTTGCATCAAGTCTTATTACTGAAATACGATGCCTTTGCATCAGCCTTATTACTGAATTACAATGCTTTTGTATCAAACTTATTACATTTGGCAGTGGGTTGTAAACACACAGGTTACAAGTCTCTTATGGCGGGACTTGGAACTGAGTGGATTTACGATGCCTTTGCTGGGAAATCTTCATTTCAATGCATTACATTCTTTTTCACAAGACTCTATGAACTCACCAACCATTGTGTTGACACTTTAGCATGTATTTTCAGGTATTAACCAATGGCACGCTACTGGAGGTTTTGGCAGGGCATGGCATGGTCATAGAAGACTCTGATTTAATCATTTGGGGACCGTTTTAAACTATTTTAAGGGCCTACTTCCGCATTACTTTTAACAATGTAAAATCAACATTTTGATTTAACTATTTTATTCTAAATGATTCAAGTGCAAACTATTTTTGAACTAGTGTTGTAATACCAATTGAGTTACACCCCAGCTACATGTATGCTTCCGCTGGACCCGATTTTGGGGGTGTGACAGATTGGTATCAGAGCTATGGCTATAGCGAACTAAGTGTTTTTAAAACCTAGACTATAGCTACTTTCAAGAAAACTTAACCCTATGACCGTCACGTGCCTGCCTGCCAAGCTGAAGCCTCATTTGTGGTTAGTTGCTGACATAGGTGATGAGACTGTGTCTCATTATCTGATATATTATATTCATTTATTATAGTTGATTACTATAATTGTTTTTCATATAAGCATGTTCACGTATCATATATGTCACCGCATTATGTTTTTCCTTGCATAGTTTCATCATTTGACCTCGAGCTTGGTCACCTGCCTTAGTCTTTCAGAACGTATTGGTATTTGTGAAAGACATAGTATTAGTATGACTGAGCTGAGTATTTCAAAATTCATGGAACCTCGGTGGAATATAGACTAGTCACCTATATTCAACCCGGGATAGTGGGACATAGGCTGACTACCTATGTCTGACTCAGAGATGAATTTTGCAACACTGAGAATGGTTATAATAAAATTCTGTCTGGAATAAATTCTCAACTCATTTTCCAAATGTTTCATGCATGTGTGTATACCCTCATTGTCAGAACATTCATACTTTTCATCACCTTTTCACCAATATGTTTTCAGAGACCAACATAAACTGAACTTCGGGACGAAGTTCCTTTTAGAGGGGAAGACTGTCACAACTCACCATTTCACGTCATTTACCATTTCAGGTCATTTTCCCAAACTTCGACTTTTTACTATTCATAAATCACTATTCATCAAAACACTATTCATCGTTTTACTATTCATCGTTTTCGAGGTCAGTTTGATGTTCTGAGAAACTTTTTGGAAATTTACTATTCACCGAACACTATTCATTTCCGGAAAAGTTTTCATCATTCACTTGCATTACTCATTTCATCGTAAATTTAGTTTACGGGTATTCAAATTCGCGTAATCGGATTGGTTTAGGTGCGAATTCATTTCATTAGTGTTAAGTACACTGCATACGGACTGGGGATAGTCTGCATATCATCATAACAGCATTTTCATGTTATACCACTCTCAGGATTTTCAAAATTTCCATATTCAGTACATTTAACGTTTTTACGTATACGTAATTATAATAAACGTTAACACCCGGTTTATACACGACGAATATATCTAAATATTCCCACAATGGTCCCGACATATTTTTATATCCATTTTAACATCATAAAAGTTATAACATTCAGTTACCCAGTATTTTGGAAATTTATTTTATTTTTAACGTACGCGTATAAATATAACGACGGTTTTCGTGAAAACTAAACAATAATCACCCGATCACTCAGTAAATGTACCCAACATATTTTTAATATGTTTTTAACATTATTATAACTTTATTTCATCCCGGTAAACTTCGTGGACATTTATTTCTAATAAAACCGATACCCGATCGTAACTAAAAACGCTAACTAGTGCAAATTCTTTCAAGGTTTCCTAATTAAATCCCAAGTACCCTAACCCCCCCTCCTACCCTTTGAAAACCAGCCCCAAGACACACCCTTTTTAACCTATTGCATTAACTAAACCTTATTTAACTAATAAACCTCTTAAACCTTAACTTTACTAAAATTACAAATCATAATTCATCTTTTCAACAAAGATCAAAAGTTCATTTTCTTCTTCCTCCTCTTGAAACCCACGACCATAAATCAATCTCCATGATCAAGTGATCATTTTTCATGAAGTAAAACACCAATGTTGTTCATTTTACAAGTCTAATCAAGATACAAGTAACAAAAACACAAGAACATCAAGCATAATCATCCAATAATCATCTCTTTTGGTCAAGTAAGTTTTCATCTTTATTTTTTCATGAATCATCCTATTTTTACATGTATTACATAAGTATCATGCTAAAAACCATGTATAAGTAGCTATACTACACTTTATTTTGGCTAAAATGAAACATACAAACCCTAACTTTTTAGTTATGCATTCCCTAGCTCTAATAACTTGGTTAGGAGTCCATGGCACCCTAAGAAGGTGTATGGTAAGATTAGATTAGCCATGTGGTGATTACAAGAGGTTTGGTGATGGTAGAAATTAGTTTTTAACCTTGGAAACTTGATTTGGAACCTATTTTAGACATGCTGTCCCGTTTTGTAAAAATCTGGAAAATCAGTAAACACCAAGGAAACTTTGGCAAAATTTTTAGAAAATACTTTCAAAAACGAATCCGTAGGCGAAAGAACGGATTAAAAAGAGTCTATAACGAAGGAGTTATGATTTTTGCAAGATTGTAGACGAAAAGTATTTTTCAGAAAATGTTTGCTGTTGGACGTTTTTCATTGGACAAAAAGAGACTTTAGACGTAACCCGGAGGAGCCGAGCTTTCCAAAATATATTACTATATACTAAGACGAAACCGTGGATATAAAGAACAAGTAAAACGGACAAGTAACGACAAAGATATACTCGTTTGAATATCGGCTAAAACCATTTTATAATTGACAGCTTTTATTAAATTTGGCGCAAAAACTACGAAGTACATTTTCAAGCTAGAAGTAATATCAAGTACCGAGCTTTATAACTAACGTAGTATTAGTTATTACGAGTATGTTTTCATCATTTCAAGGATTACAACCCGAGGAATTCAACGCTAACATGGAAACTTACGAAATATATATATAAGTATATATATATTACAACTAGCTTATTTTATTTTCTAATAGCAATATTTTTCCAAATACTTGGATTATATACTTTTGATAACACAAATGTTTTTCCAAAGAGTAGAGTGGTATAGAAACATGTGCATGGACATTCATAACATCATTTCATGATCTAAAGTAGATCGTTCATCATTCATTTTAGGTTGCGGCTAGTGTGCGCGCCTTGTTTTTCAGCTCATTACATGTTCATGGTACCATCATATCAGGTGAGTCATAGCCCCACTTTTACTGGTTTAATTACTTTACAAACTCTTTGGGGGAGATACATGCTTAAATACTCGTGTTATACTTTTATACGATTTCACTTCCTATGGGGGAGAATACATTGCAGCAACTATTTTTGTACAATGCCAAAGTATAAAGTTCTTACATTGCTTAAGTAGTCTTATTACCACGACACGACAAGTCCCCTTTATTTCATGGACCGTTAATTTCAAGTACTAAGCGAGAGTGAGTGAATAGATCTATTGAGGGTGACGCCTCCATTCGTGTTTGGGTTGCTCCAACGGAATTACGAATGCATTTCATGTCTAATATATTACGAGTGTCTGGTAAACACTCATTTGGGGCAGGATTTAGTACGTCTAGCTTCGGGGCCATGAGCTTAAGAGACAATGTGGGTTTCATTATTGAAATCTTAGTACTTTACTTTATACTTGGGCTATTGTACATACAAAACTACTGAAATACGATGCTTTTGCATCAAGTCTTATTACTGAAATACGATGCCTTTGCATCAGCCTTATTACTGAATTACAATGCTTTTGTATCAAACTTATTACATTTGGCAGTGGGTTGTAAACACACAGGTTACAAGTCTCTTATGGCGGGACTTGGAACTGAGTGGATTTACGATGCCTTTGCTGGGAAATCTTCATTTCAATGCATTACATTCTTTTTCACAAGACTCTATGAACTCACCAACCATTGTGTTGACACTTTAGCATGTATTTTCAGGTATTAACCAATGGCACGCTACTGGAGGTTTTGGCAGGGCATGGCATGGTCATAGAAGACTCTGATTTAATCATTTGGGGACCGTTTTAAACTATTTTAAGGGCCTACTTCCGCATTACTTTTAACAATGTAAAATCAACATTTTGATTTAACTATTTTATTCTAAATGATTCAAGTGCAAACTATTTTTGAACTAGTGTTGTAATACCAATTGAGTTACACCCCAGCTACATGTATGCTTCCGCTGGACCCGATTTTGGGGGTGTGACACACAGAGACGGAGGTGTTTGACAATTGGCAACATTTGTTTTTGAAAAATATCTCTCTTTTCTCGCTCGTAAGCAGATTGAAAAGTTTCAATTTTTATTTCAGAATTGCGTTCAATTGTTTCCTCCAAAATTTCAATGTCTTCCATAAAAGTTTTGAAATAATTTAAGATACGACAACTTTTCGGTAAAGGTGTAAGTTCACCGGATGATGGTAAAGGACCATTAACTTGTGCTACAGTTTGGACAGGGGCCGCATTAGAGGATGAGACATATGACTCTGTGACATACCATGATTTCTCAGGTAATTCCTTTTGAGTCACAAAAGATTTAGAAAGAGGTGGAGCTTTTGAATAGTCATATGGCGTCCAATATTGAACATTACTCATTTTTGATCGACTCTCGTCTTCAAGTTCTTCTTCTTCCTCAGTATCAAAAACAACAGCACGCACAATCGTATTATCAAGCAAATGGTCCATACTGTAAATTTTAGGAATTTCTTTGAATGCCGTGTGAAGAAACATTGAATTGTAATCACCAAGTGCAAAACCTTTATCGGGTCTCGGTTTTAAAGTAAATTTCTGAATTGTTGTGACAGAGTTCCCGTGTTTGTAAACAATGTTACGAAATTCTTTGAGTTGTTTTTCAAGATCAACAATCTCACCGAGTAAGTCATCTATATACTTCCTTTTTCGTATTTTATGTTCACAAAAATCCTTTTTACAATTTGACAATTCTGTTTCTGTTTTTGAAAGTACTGTTTGAAGACGTTCAACTTGCATTTTTAGTTCACACTTTTCACTTTCAAGTTTAGAAATCAACTTTCCGTTTGACTCAATTAAATCTTGCATTTTGTGTTGAAGATCTTGCTCTTTGTTAAAAGAATCCTGAAAAGCTTTTTCAAAACTTTTTGTATGTTTAATCTTGTCTTCCTGATTTGAAAGCTGAATTTTATAGCACTCAATATCTCTTGCAAGTGACGCATTTTGTTCTTTTAAAACTTTGTTTTTCTCGTTGCATTTTGTAATTTGCATTTGTTGAGCATCCAGTTGTTTAGATAACAATATTAGGTCAGGGTCTGGATCAAATGATGGTTCATGTTGTTCTAAATGATCATGTTTATCATTCTCAATAGGATCATCAAATGAAACAACTGTGTCATCATCAAATATGACAACTGTGCTTATTTGTTCATCTGTTTGAGAAGATGAAGAAGATTTAGATGGAACAACTTGTGCCATATCTGATTCAAAAGCAGAAGGTGAGACTATATCATTTATAAAGCATGCATTGAGGTCATGTACCTGAGACAAGCCGTCAGTGTCATACACTGGACCTGAATCATTAAGCTTAAGTTCCTGCATGTTGTCCATAAGCATCACAGCTGCATTAGCTTCCAGATCTTCCATGTCATCATCATTGTTCACATTTGCCATGAAGTTGTTATCATGTTCAGGGAAATGTCCATCTTTTTCATCTTGAAGAGCCATGAGTAATGCCTGCTTGTGAAACTTACTGCCCCGAGTTCTCGGTTTGGGACATGCTGTTGCTATATGACCTTGTTCATTACAATTGTAGCCCCATACATCATTCCCTGAGTTGGAGTTCCTTGTTGCAACTGGTTCAGACCTTTGCTGAGAAGATCCTGAGTTGTTCCTGAACCCCGCATTGTTACTAAACCTCTGACCATTTCCAAAGTTTCCTGAAGAACTTCCTGAACCAGATCGACCATAGCTACGATTCTGAATTTCCACTCTTCCATCATTGACAACAGCTTGATTCCTTGTGTTAGAAGATGAACGTTGACGGTTGTTTGTCTTGTTGGAGAATTTGCTAAAAGCACGAGCAATAAGAGCAAGTCCCTGATTCAACGTGTTAAAGTCATCATCGTCATCGTCATTGGAATTTGAGTAATACACAGCATCATTGTTGTTTAATGGAACAAGTTGAGTGGAAGCATTCTGTGGAGATGAATCATAAGGGACCATTTGGTTCGAGGTAGAAGATTGTGGATAACTGAAGTAGTTCTGCTCTTGAACATATGCATGATTTGACATTGGTGGTGGAGCATAGGGAGATTGAGCTACGAGTGCCAAAGAATTTGGTGTTGGTGTTGGTGTGTATCCTCCTCGTAGAGCTCTATCTTTTTCCACTTCAGGTTCATGGTGTTTCAGAAAATCATACAAGAAACCATATGGAGCATCATGAAGATTTTTTGTTTGACGAACAAATGTTACATATTTATGCCAATCCGGGACAAGACTACCAACGAATTTGGAGTTGACTGCAATCCTTGGTACTGTGATTTTGTGACATTCCAGATCATTGACCACATTTGTGAAACGATGATAGTAGGATTCGAGTGACTCTCCTGGTTCAATTGTGATGTCAGTGTATTCCATGTAGAGTTTGGATTCCATATCATCTTTGTTCAATTGAGTGCCTTCCGTAAGGAGATGAACATGTTCCCACATAGCTTTGGCTGTTTTCTGAGCATCGACACTTTGATAAATTGGATTTGGTATTCCTTGAAGTATATAAGCCATTGCATATTCATCAGCTTCACGATGTAATTTCTGTTCTTCTGTGAGTTGAGATTCTGGAAGAGGTCTATCACCAGGAGGACGTGGAGGATCGGCAGTTGGATCACCAATTTCAAATCTTGTTGGCCACTCAAATGGTCCTTCAAGTATCACTTGTTTCAAGAATTTCCCATGAGGTTTCTTTAGTTCAAGAAATCGTAAGAATCGACTTGACCATTGAACATAGTTTCCTGGTGTTAGCATTGGAGGTGTTTCAGGTGATCCTGCCTCATGTCGGGATTGTTGAGTTGTAATAACTTCACACATTCTGTCAAACCAGTGAGGTTGTTTGGAGGAAAACTGAGTGTTTTGTTGAGACATTTGATATGGTTGTTGTTGAGGAATGATTTGATGTTGTTGCATCATTAGGTAATGATGTAGTGGATTAAACGGTTGTTGTTGAACGTGTGATTGTGAAGGTTGTTGATACGGTTGTTTCTGATACTGCTGATGTTGCTGTTGCTGTTGCTGAGAATGAGGGAAGTAGTAATTAGGTGGTTGAGACATCTTTCGTGATTATGGTAAACTTAGATCGTTAAAGATAAATAAAGGTTGCAATTAGATTTGAAAATTTTGATATCAAACTCGGTATGTTAAGATGTTCAAACTCGGTATGTTCACTTAGTCTTGAAACTCGGTATGTTCAGTTAGTCTTCAAACTCGATATGTTCACTTAGGTTTCAAACTCGGTATGTTCACTTTGATTTCTAACTCGGTATGTTCACTTAGGTTTCTAACTCGATAAGTTCTAGTAAATTACTCAAACTCGGTAAGTTAAGTAAATGTCTAACTCGGTAAGATCTTAGAATTCCTAACTCGGTTGAGAGACTTGAGTTGGGCAGAGTTTCCCCTTAGTTAAAGTCACAATACGCCTAACTCGATAAACGATTAGGAAATGAAGGCTAACTCGCCAAAATCTCAAACTCGATAAGTAAAATTAACACCTAACTCGATAGAATGGATCACTTAACTCGATAGAACTTAAAATTCACCCCTAACTCGCTAAGAATTTGAAACCTAACTCAATAGAACTAGAAACCTAACTCGATAGAAATGTGAACTGACCCCTAACTCGCTAAGAATTCAATCCAAACTCGAAATCTAGGCGATGAACAGTACCAGTTTTACACAAATACACAACAAAACCAAGTTTTTACTACCAAAACAAACCTAAATCAACCTATATTATCCCTTGGCGAATGATACCACTTGTTAGGTCACCATTTTTATAACATAATCACTTAGAATCCTAGAGAGAGAAAATAAGTAGAGAGAGAGAGTGGAAGGAACACCTAATGACAATAAGAGACTAATAATATTACTAGTGAACCAACCAACCTCAAAATGAGGTTATACATAGCTATTTATAGGAAAGGATTAGGGCTTCACCACACTTAGACAATATTACACACTTAGCCCTTAGACTTTATCCTAACCTATAAACTAAGCATAAAACTTAATAAAACATATGAAATAACTAATGCAACCTATAACAAAATTCAATGACCGACACTTGAAATACTAAAGTCTATTCCCAACAGGAGGTGTCTAAACTGAAAAGTCAAAATAGCATTTACTCAGATTTTCCAAATCATCCATGAATTTTTGAGAATTTTAGGATAGGATTTAGACCTCAAAATTTTTAGGATTTATATTCCCCCAGCTTAACTTCAGTGACCCACCTCCATTACATTTTTGCTAATTTTTCTATGGGGTCCACAACCCTTCAAACAGGCCTGCAGGGGAGGGATATCCCCTGTGCAGCAGATCACCACACCACAACCACCACTTTGGTGGTTGATTCTGGCCACCTTAGTGGGTCCCATTGGCCAAACTTGGGATCTTTCAAACCCCCTCCTGGCCACCTTTCTGAATTGATCACTCTTTTGAGCTTCGGCTCAGTGGACCCCACTTGAAATCCACACAAAAGTCTGTCCCATTTTTAGCTCAGAAATAAGATATCATTGTGCTTAACCCGGCTTCTTGGCTTATTCATGGAGCTTATTGATTATATTTTTGCTTAAACCAGTCCAAAAAACTTATTTGAACTTACTTTCATCATTATGGACCCCACATAAGCCAATTTGAGCTTATTTCCTTACTTGGTCAACCAAAGTTAACTGTTAAGCTAACAAGCACTCATAGTGCTTATTTATGATATCTAGAAAAGTTGTTTTTGTAAAAGTTTCATGTTTTAAGTATTTTAAGAGTTTTGTAAAAGAAAATCCATAAAATCCAAATTTAATTATAAGTGATAGTTTCTATTTAATTTTATTTATCTCTTTAATTTTCGTTTTTAGTAATTTATTAAGTAACTTGCATTTTTATATTTTTCTTAAATTTCTTTTAGGTTAAAGTAATTTTAATAATTTTCTCAGATTTTTATATTATAATTTGGTAATTATTAGATTTAGTATTAGTTTAATTAATTATTAATTAATAATTAAGTAGTAAATAGCATAATTTGTTTTTATAAAGTGACACCTAGTTTTTATATTTTTTCTAGCTTTTATATAATATAATATAATTTTAGGAATTTTTCTAGAATTTTTACTATTCATTTTCTATTTTTTATAATTTAAATAGTTTAATTAGTAATTAATTAATATTTAATATAATAATTAGTAAAATAGTGTAAAAACTTATAAAACAAACTTTTTATAATTTTTTAAGATTCCTGTGATGGTTAATTAGATTTGTAAAATTTTTCTTAATTTTCTAAGTTAGTTTGTTATTTTTAATAATTTAAATTAATTAAAATTAGTTAAGAAATTAATAATTAGTAATTAATTAATAATAAATAATTAATTAGTGTAAAAATTTATTTTCCTTTTCTAAAAATTTTATTTCATCCTTAGGTTTGTGAAAAAGTCATTTTCACCCCCTGGGGATTTTCAGATTTTAGTTTTCACTTTTTATTTCGTACGTTCACGTAAATTTAAATTGAACGTACGCGTTTTTAGGTTTTAAACGTTTCTGGTTTTTCTACTTTTACAATCTTGTTATTATAGCTTATTTAAGGTATTTCCTTGTAGATTCAGTAGTTTAATCAATCACAAACCATTTTCTGTCCAAATTCACCCGATCACAAATCCGTTTGATAACAATTCACAACTCGTCGGGACATAACGACCCGGGGAAACCACTATATTCCGCGGAGATTGATTCTAGGTAGTTTGACCTTGTTGACCATTCCTTGGTCAATATAAGTTGACTGTTTAGCGCCAATCAAAATTTAGCGCCGCTGCCGGGGAGGTTGTGCGCGTTATTCTGAACGGTTTTGCGTATTAGTGATTTTGGAATTCATTCATTTGTATATTTATCCACCTTTGTTCATATTATCTTCTTATTTTCATATAAAAACAAAACTGTTCCCGAAAACATTTTAAAATCAGTTTTCAACGAACACAAAAAACACAAAAACATTTTCTTTCCTATTTGTACAAAATCTCTTTCCAAAAAACCAAAAATATTCATCTTTACCCTCCTACCCTTTTGATTCTTCATTCCTTACCCTCCCAAACCTTTTGATTCTTTCTATGTCTCACCCACACCTTTTTATTTTCCATTGGTGTGGTAATCCTTATAATGGTGGCAATTGCCCCAGCTGTGGCATGGTAGAGTCAGGAAACGGGTTTGTCTATAACCAGAATCCCTATTCCTACCATGACACGACTGATTCATTCCATCAGTTACCACACCATGAGACTCAGCAGTTTTACTGTTGTGAGTACTGTGGTGGTTCACACTACAGTCCTGATTGTCAATCGGGAAACACGCTTGTCTATGAGCAGTTTCCTGATACCAATTATGACTCAAGCACATACAACCCACAGCCACATCAGTTTCACTGTTGTGATTACTGTGGAGGTCCACACTCTAGCTCGGATTGTCAAACAAGGAATCCATTTCCTTGTAACAATTACGACTATTCGTTTTCAGACCCACCTCCACATAATCAAATGATCCAAACAACTCCTCATGATACTGAGCAAGACCTTTTACTAAAGGCTCTTGATATATTGAAAGAACTTAAGGAGGAGTTGGTTACTACATCGTTTCAAGACTCTCGTGAGAAATCTACAGCAGAATTACTTGCTGAAGAACGAGAGGCTAGAAACGAATTGAGCATGGAAGAATTGCTAGTCTTAGAACAAGCAGCTAAAACACGTGCCAAATTTCGTAAAGCTTCTCTTCTTGACTGTGATGATGATAGTAATAATGAAGACACCCTTGATATCCTTCAATTTTATAAGGGTTCGTCAGACTCATCATTTGTGATTCCTCCCATTGAAAATCAGGGAGAAAATAATGAGACGGAGAAATTACTAGCAGAAGATCAAATGGAACTTGTACAATCCATGAATGTTAGCTCCTCTCATCTCCCTCAGTCTGTTGTTATCACACCCAAAGTTCACACTCACTCTCTAAACATGGGGGATGAGCATCTTAGCACTGTTCCTAATAAGGAATCAGACAAATTAATAAAGTCTAGTGTTGAGATCCTTGTCCCAATCCTGAGAGAGTCACAGGGAACTTTTGATCAAATGCGTGATATTCCTTCCCCCCCTGATAATCCAAATGATCAAATTGAGACTGTCTCTGATTCCAGTGATGATTGTTTATCTTATGGAGACATTGAGTATGTTGATGCATCCCTTCCCCACTATAATGTTGACTTTCTTCTCGAGGAGTTCATCGATGAACTCACTCACACCAATCCACTTCCATCAGGATGTGATGATGATCTCTTTGATTTCAAAGATGATCTGGAAGAAGTCGAAGCATTCCTTGCCCTAGATAGTTCAACTTCGTATGAAGTTGATGATAACTATCTTGATTCTGAGGGGGATATTCTTTTCCTTGAAAGCTTATTGAATGATGATCCATCACTCAATTCCTATCTCAACACCGGGCTTAGTGATTCAAACACTGATGAAAATTCTTTATCTTTTGGAGACATCAGTGATGTTAATGAAATGCCATCTGAGCCTATCATTGATCACCTTATCATGACTCCTCCGGAGTATGATGGCAAGAAACATCATGATCGGGGGGAAAGATTCTCAATCATGAGAATTTGTATTTCTATGACAAATTATCCCACCCTCCCTCCCGGGATGTTTTCTAACCCTAAGAGCTTAACCGACAAAATCCAAATTCAGGGAACTAAACCTGATCTTGAGGATGAGCATCCTTTCATGATTATTCTCATGACATTCTCGGTGCCTTCTTCTCTTCTTCACTCCTTCGGGAATGAAGATACAATCTTTGATCCCGGCATTTTCATTTACCATTATCTTGAGCCGGGATTATATCTCATCGGTGTGAAACTTTCACGTGCTTCAAATATTTGTCCAAACATCTTGAATGAAAGTCTGATGGAGATTGTTTCTTCCACATCGTACTTCCCCAAGAACAAATGAATTCGGGGTCGAGTCAAGCTAGCGACTCGGTAAACAAAAACAGTAGCATGCTTATAGGGTTTTCACCGTAAGTGTGGGGGAGTTACCCCTACTGTGGTTACAAATAAAGTGAAAAAATGGTGTTTTCCACATTTAGCTTGTAATGTTGCCCTTTTACGTTCAAAGAGTCGACATAATAGCCAGTACTTTGAATATTGAGGACAATATTCATTCTAAGTGTGGGGGGTATTTCGCTATTCTAGCGAATTTTATCACATTTTACTATCCAGTACCCCCGTTTTTGGCCAAAATTTTAAAATTTTTTCACTTAAGTTTAAAAAATTTTTGTGGTTATCAGTCCGCCTTGTCTAACCGACAAAAGGATTGGCTAATCCAGGAGCAAACGACTCTTGGTAAAGATATATCAAATCCGTTGATGGCTTGTAATTTGCCCAAAATTGTATGGTATCTCAACTCGCCATATCCTAAAAAGTGAATGAGTTGGCTAGCCCGCAAGATTATGGCTTGTGGTAAAGGCAGTGGAAAAACCATAATTGGTAATCAGCTCACCAAAATGTTGACTTTGTCCATCAAGAGTTGGCTAGTCCAGAAGCAAACGAGCTTTGGTAAAGACAAATCAAATCTGTTGACAGCTGGTGGTTTGCTCAAAATCACATGGTTATCAAGTGGACCATAGTTCTTACTTGAACTGATACACCTGGCTACTCCAGAAGTAATGGCTTTTGGTAAAAAGATTAAAATCCATTATGTTTTCAAAACAGTTTATTGCTAGGGACTAGCAATAGTTTAGTGTGGGGGATTGATGAGTGCTCAAACACTCATCATTTTTGGTCAAATCTGAACTGCAAAACATACAAAAACACTCAGAAATGCATCAAAATACTGAAAATATTTCAAAATTGTGTTTTATATGTTTTAGATGCAAAAAAGAGTAAAAACAGATGAAAAACGTACAAAGTTCACAAAATTGGCAGTTTGAGTCCCCCAACTTTCATAAAATGTCAAAATTAGTCCCTGGTCATTCAAAATATATATAAAATTATCACCAAAGGTCTTTTTAAAATCATAAGTTGTCATATTTAGTCCTTTGGTGAAAAATCTGAAAAGTTTTGAGAATTTACAAATCAGTCCCTAGAGTTTCAAAATTGACAGAAATGGTCCCTAGGATTTCAAATTTTGGAAATTATCACTTGTGGTCCTTTGGTTACTTAATTTGGCAAGAATGGTATTTGGGTGGAAAGTTTGAGGAAATTTACCTGTTCAGTCCCTTAACTTTCAATTTTGGCATAAAAGGTCCCTGGAATTTCATTTTTGAAAAATATGCAATTATAGTCCTTGGTAATTGAGATATGGCAAGTTCAACCCTTATGATGACTTTGGAATATTTCCAAAAACCCACCCTCAAAAATCAGAATATTACATTCTTAGTCCTTATTCTTTTTCACTAGCTAAACCAAATGGACTATATGTAATCTTACTTAATATAACCAGCCCACACCCTTACCAACACTTCCCCAAGCCTAATCACACATCCCAGGCCCAAACAAAATCCAAAACACCCCATTAATATTAACCAGGGTCAAACCCTTGGTTTGACCTCCACCTCCTTCACCCCCACTTGTCTTCAAAAACACTGTGTACCCCCCTCCCCCACCTTCACCAACTCTGATACTCTCCCATCACTTGTCTCCTCCACATCATACTAAACCCCAAACCCCATTAATTATCCACAAATCACTCCAAGAAACCTGCCCAAGTGCTTGTACCCAATTTGGCACCAAATCTAATTTAAAGGTCAAGATGGAGTGAGAGTTATCAAATGGTCGAAAATGGAAGTGGGATTCACACTGAGGGTCCCAAGAACCCTAATGGTCCCCTATAAAAAGAAAAGGATACAGCAGAGCAGAGTAGTGTGCATTTTAGTAAATTAAGTAGAGTAGTTTTCATGTCATAATGTAATTTTACCTTTTCATGTTTTAATTTAGCTTTTTAATTGTAATATTAGACTTCTTGGTGTATTTCAAGTGATCTTAATACAAATTGCAGTTTCCTCTTAGCTCCACTTTAACTTTTTGCTATTTCCAATTTGAAAATCTGAGTATCACTAGCAGTTGTTAAAAGTTGTTGTTAATAGTTCACTCAAGCTCACTTTAGCCTAATTACAAGCTTCCTTAAGTTTTTAAAGTAGTGGAATCAGTTTTTACTCAGCTTATTATAAATCTCAAAAATACCTCATAAATAGCTATAAAATAAAAATTCAGTATAGATGGAAGTGGAAGCAAGAAGCAGAGTTGGATTTGGATTGCAATGGATTTAGTTGCCTCTTGAGAGGTTTTAGGAGTGGTTTGTAGTTCATGGTTCACTAGTTTTCAGTCAGGATGCATTTGTAAGTATTGATTCCATTTTGACAATTTACTGTGATTGTATTGTAATAAGTTTTATTCTAGTAAGTCTGCGCTTAATTAATATAGTTAAGTTGATTTATGGTTATAAATCTTAAGTTTGTTCACTGAAAATCATATTAGCTTTTTTATCATACTTCAACCATCAAAATTGCATATCAATGCTTAAACAGGTTTCTGATGTTTTTGTTGGTATTTCTATAGTTAAATGATCTTGTGTTTTCAAAATTTAAACTGGGGATTCAGTTTCATGATCTCAATCAGGAATACATGGTGAAAACTCAAAACAGATGCCCATTAAGGGGTGTTTGGGATTGACTGTGTAGCCGTGTTGTTGTTATTGATTTGGGATAAAAATGGTGTAGACACCTCTATTAGGCTTACAATAGTTCAATCTAACTGTGGCTTTGGTAGTTTTCATGCAAAAAGTCAGAATGAACCTTCACTTTTTATATAAGCTTAACTGTTGGTGTTTTGGTCTAGCTTAATCCTTAATTTAGTTTAGAACCTATTTAGTGTGCTGGATTTAGTCTCAATTAGGTAAATTAAACATCAATAAATCATATAGGATCAGTCTAATCTCATATTAGTCAAAGGAGGTGTCTAAACTTAAAATTCAAAATAGCATTTACTCAGATTTTCCAAATCTTGCATGAATTTTTGTGATTTTTAGGTTAGGATTTAGACCTCAAAATTTTTAGGATTTATATTCCCCCAGCTTAACTTCCGTGTCCCACCTCCATTATATTTTTGCTAATTTTTCTGTGGGGTCCACAACCCTTCAAACAAGCCTGCAGGGGAGGGATATCCCTTTTGCAGCAGATAACCACACCACAACCACCACTTTAGTGGTTGATTCTGGCCACCTCAGTGGGTCCCATTGGCTAAACTTGGGTTCTTTCAAACCCCCTCCTGGCTACCTTTCTGGATTGATCACTCTTTTGAGCTTAGGCTTAGTGGAACCCACTTGAAATCCACACAAAAGTCTGTCCCATTTTTAGCTCAGAAATAAGATATCAATGTGCTTAACCCGGATTCTTGGCTTTTTCATGGAGCTTATTGATTATATTTTTGCTTAAACCAGTACAAACAACTTATTTGAACTTACTTTCATCATTGTGGACCCCACATAAGCCAATTTGAGCTTATTTCCTTACTTGGTCAGCCAAAGTCAACTGTTAAGCTAATAAGCACTCATAGTGCTTATTTTTTATATCTAGAAAAGTTGTTTTTGTAAAAGTTTCATGTTTTAAGTATTTTAATAGTTTTGTAAAAGAAACTCCAGAAAATCCAAATTTAATTATAAGTGATAGTTTCTATTTAATTTTATTTATCTTTTTAATTTTCATTTTTAGTAATTTATTAAGTAACTTGCATTTTTATATTTTTCTTAAATTTCTTTTAGGTTAAAGTAATTTTAATAATTTTCTCAGAATTTTATATTATCATTTGGTAATTATTAGATTTAGTATTAGTTTAATTAATTATTAATTAACAATTAAGTAGTAAATAGCATAATTAGTTTTTATAAAGTGACACCTAGTTTTTATATTTTTCCTAGCTTTTATATAATATAATATAATTTTAGGAATTTTTCTAGAATTTTTAATGTTCATTTTCTATTTTTTATAATTTAAATAGTTTAATTAGTAATTAATTAATATTTAATATAATAATTAGTAAAATGGTGTAAAAACTTATAAAACAAACTTTTTATATTTTTTTAGGTTTCCTGTGATGGTTAATTAGATTTGTAAAATTTTTCTGAACTTTCTAAGTTAGTTTGTTATTTTTAATAATTTAAATTAATTAAAATTAGTTAAGTAATTAATAATTAGTAATTAATTAATAATAAATAATTAAATAGTGTAAAAATTTATTTTCTTTTTCTAAAAAATTTATTTCATCCTTAGGTTTGTGAAAAAGTCATTTTCACCCCATAGGGATTTTCAGATTTTAGTTTTCACTTTTTATTTCGTACGTTCACGTAAATTTAAATTGAACGTACGCGTTTTTAGGTTTTAAACGTTTCTAGTTTTTCTACTTTTACAATCTTGTTATTATAGCTTATTTAAGCTATTTACTTGTAGACTCAGTAGTTTAATCAATCACAAACCCTTTCCTGTCCAAATTCACCCGATCACAAATCCTTTTGATAACAATTCACACCTCGTCGGGACATAACGTCCCGAGGAAACCACTATATTCCGCGGAGATTGATTCTAGGCAGTTTAGGGTCAATCAATGCTCAGCAGGAAACTAAAACTGAAAAGCTTACACAGACTAAAAGTAAGAAGGCAGATAAGGGAAAAGCTAAAGAAACTCAAGAAGAATCAGTCACCTCACCAATGTCCGAATCTGAAGAATAAGAAGAATTGCAAGTTACTTTAAGAGAAAGCAAACTATCAGAGGAGGATAGAATTGCAAGATTAACTAAGAAAGGTGAAGGTTCTGGTACTCAGGATGTGGAAATGCCAACTCCTAGCTTAGAAAGAGAAAAACAATCATCAGAAGAAACACGATCTAAACATCGTCATCCTCTGAACAAGGTGATGATAACTCCGATGATGAAGCTAACTCATCCAGTTCTGAACCAAAAGACTCTAACGATAAACCAGAAGTTAGTGAAGAAGTAGAAGCTTCTAAAGGCAAAGATGATGATGTATCTGCGAATGAGGAAAGCAGTGATGAAGAAAAGAATTCTAAAAGTCAAGAAGCTGAGAAATCTGAAGATGATGAAGAAGATAAGAATGATGAAAGTGATGATGATTTGGATGGTGATGGTAAGGATGAGCAACCTAATACAAGTAAAGACACCTCTATTGACATTGTCGGTATTGATGAAGGACCATCCACAGTTCAACCACAACAACAACCTTTATTACCTACACCAAGTCATCCTACAACAGTTGTTCACTCAAGCTTGCTGAGATCATTACATGACCAATACAACGCGCTCCAAAAACAAGTTAACGAACAAAAGCGTGATGTTGAAGCTTTCAAGATTTATAATGTTGATGCAGCAGTTGAGGACCAAGTGAAACAGAGATTACCAAGAGAGGTTCAAAAGTATGTTCAGGAGACACTTCCTTCCGCTGTAGAACACTACATCCGCGATAATCTTGCAGAGATTGTTTCTCAAAGGTTTCAAACTACACCAATCACCATTCAGACTCTACCTTCAAACCCTTCAGTAAGTGATCTCAAAGGCAAACTATTGGAACCAATTGTGAATGATCCGGATGAGAATGATCTACGCAAGGCACTCATCAAGTCAATCAAGAAAGCTGAAAAGAAAAATGAAGCCTGCAAAAATACGAAAGCTACCAAGCGTCGTCATGATGATTCCGACCCAGATGATTAGCCACAACAAGAAAAGAGGAAGAAAGTGTGCGGTTCCACCTCCAGGCCTCCAACTATAACTGCAACCGTCAACGTTTCTGCTGATCCTAACCCTCCACAATCAACCAAGGATCCAAACCCTACACAATCAACTGAGGATGCTAATGTAGATATGGACGGCATCCCTCCACTTATCACCGAAAGCATCACTGAACCACCTAAGGAAGCTCAATTAATTCCAGCTCCTGAATGGATTAACCCCGATGCTCCTTCATTTAACTGGTTTGATGAAATGGTTGATGCTCACCATGATGACACTGAAGCAGAAGAAATGACTGAAGGATCTATAATAAGCTTTACAAAAAGACTCAAAAAGGTGATGCAAACACAAAGACTTTAGCTTTCTGACTTGGTTAAGATTCATAAAGCAGGGTTCACAGAGTTCAAAACTTGCACCACAACTGAACTCGAGTTCGAATATAACATTGATGAGGTTGCTAGAGCTCTATCAGAAAATATTACTTGGGAAAAGAGACCATCTTGGGACAGACTGTATATTGGAACAGATCCTGATGACTTCAAATTTCAAGATTTTCCTAAACCATTACCCCTTGTTGGTCCTCCAAGTGATCCAAAAATCCCTAAGCAATACTTCTTCAACAACGATCTTCTATATCTTATCCATGGGAACACGAATTCTACATACCGTTATGCTACTTCTCTCACCAAATTCAAAGCAGCTTCATACCCTTGGGAAGAACTTGACGACCAAATGAGAGGATTATACTCCACTTCTGTCAGCAAGTACAACATTGAAGCAGCTTTGTGCAACTCTCACTGGCCAGAGATGCGCAGATGGTTCTATAAATACAAGCTGTCATTTTGATCCAACCATAGAGTCTTCTCTAATCAACGCATTCTTGCCATCACAGCCGTTCCACGAACAGAGAAAAGATTTGGGTATAATTTTCAAGATGAAATTCATGTCAAACGAATCGATAATCAACTATTTAAATTCGGAGAAGCAGACTATCATCGGTTGAACCTCAATGACATTGATGACATATACTTACTCAAGGTTCAAGGGAAACTTCAGCACTTGCTCGACAGCCTTCAGTATGACATTATCAACTATGTCTTGCTTTTGATGCGTCAAACTATCATCAAAGCAAGAGTAGAAGATGCACAATTAGGAGTCGAAAGTTATCAGAAAGCCCTCAACTTTACCGCTCCACAAAAACTTACTCATGTGTCACACCCCGCCACGGCGGAAACGTGAGGGTGTAACTTCATGGATATCATCACAACACCTGGTGTCCATATAGAGAACAACTACATCCACAAAAATAGAGCAAATTACAAACACGAAGTGTAGTAACAATACCCCAAAACAAAACAACCAAAACAAAATCCGAAACAATACATAAATTCAAACATAGATGCTAAACCACTTCCAATGCAACTAAAGTCTCGTCTATCCACATCCTTCTATCTTATCCTTAGAAAGCTCACCTGAAAATGATGCTTAAAATGTCAACATAATGTTGGTGAGATTCATAGGTTTAAGACTCTTACACGCTAGGCAACCAAAATCACTGTGATTACAAAATATAGCTGGACAAATAATTATAGTTATCATATAGCTACATGCATTTGCAAGTCAAAAAACACACACAAAGGCAACAACACTCATAAGGAAACCAATAGGACGGCTCGTGTCCTCCGACCCCACAATGATTACAACAGGACGGCTCGTGTCCTCCGACCCCACAATGATTACAACAGGATGGCTCGTGTCCCCCGACCCCATAATAATTACATCAATTAGGTCGCATGCGCGAGCAACAGGATAAGCATCCTCCTAATCGAATAACACAAAAATTCCACCACTTGGGTAAAGTTCTACCCTCATCTCGGGTACAGTTCTACCCTCGATTTTCACAACTTGGGTACAGTTCTACCCTTCACATCTCAGGTACAGTTCTACTCTCGATTTCCACACAAGCAAATAATCACACATAGCATGCATACGATAACATTATAAGTCCAAGCTCTTTAACACCATACACATAATCACAGTAAATCAAATCATTTAAGACAAGCATCATTCTCATCCCAAGTTTAAAACAAAGTAAAAAATGGGACTATGAACTCACCTTAAACTCCGCAGCTTCCACAAAACAATTCACAAACTATAACACACAAAAATAATCCTCATTACACAAGGTCAAGCTAAAAGCTACAACCCATGTAATACACATATGATGGATGTCTAAGACTCATATGATCTACCATGGATCTCCTAGACACCATACTAACCATCACCATAACCTAACACTAACTAAATCCTTTGCACTCTTAAAATCAGAAAACGCATAATTTTTTGGGTACATTCACACACATAAAATCACGACAAATAAAGCTTAAAATCTCACACCAAAAATTCAACATGGTCTCTCATAAGCATAGAAGCTAATCTCAGAAGGCCATGGACCAATAACACACACAAATACTCATAAGAAATTCAAACTTGTCAACTACCCGAATTCGGATCTGAACGCACACCAAAAAGTTTTGATTTTAAATAAATACTTCCACAAGTTTTTATCGCGAATACTTTTCGTGGTAGTCTAATATAACCTAATACTTAACTATTACTAAAGGCCTAGTCAAAATACCACTTTTACAACCACATGACACCCTCAAACTTTTACCCAAAATCTGTCCCGGTTTGACAGCTTTGACACCTTAACAAAGAAAAATCAAAAGACCAACTTCCTGACCTTGAAATCAATTGTGGCTAGACTTTTTGGAAAGATCTTTCATTAAACTTCAATTTAGAATTAAAATTCGTGACTTAACTCTTCACCATCTGTTATTTACACTCACATCTTTACAGCCATAGTTTTCTGTCCAAACCCTAACTCAATAACTAGCATATTTTACACTCAACTTTCTTCACCAATCATCATAATATTACTAATTATTGATCCCAACATGTTTTACTTCATTAATTTATAGAAGTATATAAACCCTAGATTCCATTATAATAATTATTACATGAATCGTAGCAATAATTAATTAGTTACACATAAGGGTTAAGGATTTTACCTTGATTCTTGATTATTGCTTGCAAACTATGAAACCCTAATTTTTTCTTCTTGTTTCCTCCTTGTGTCGACTCTAAATTGCAGGAAAAAGGGGGTTTGGGTCGTTTGTATAGCTTATATGGGTAAGGGTTGGGCTTGTTTGGGTTGAACTAGGATTCCTTGGGCCTGAGAGTCATATTTGTACTCAAATTGGGTTTCCTTTTTCCCCTAAAAACCCTTCTAGCCGAATTTTTATATAAATATATATTTTTTATTTTTTATTATTAAATTAATTTATTACACTCAAAACCTCATACTTTTTATATTTTATAAACTCCCATAACTAATCCTAGCGTCTTACGCGATAAACCTCAGTTTTTACGACAACCCGGACAAGTATCATTTCCAAAAATAAAGTTTTCAAAAATAGAATTACACACTCTTTTGAAACATAACTCATAAAAAAAAACTCCTCGTAACTTACTAATGCTCAATTACTTGAACGAAAATTGTTACGCAAAATCACAAAAACAACAAAACACCAAAAACTACACAAGTCATTTCTACACCACAAAGGTGATCAAAATGAACTTTCCCAAATTTCAAACTTTCCAAATCACAATAAAACCACTTACGCAAAGGGATTTAGTGCTAAAACTCACCTATATCACTTATATATCACTTAAATCACCTAGGACACACCAAGCAAACGTCAACCGAGTCAAGACTATCAGTCAAACTGACCTGCCAAAACCACGGTTGTTACATCATCCCCCACTTAGGGAAATCGCGTCCCGAGATTTCAAGTACTATAGTCACCACTCACAACAGCAAAGGAAATTTATGGATTTTTAATCGGATTAATACCACACCATAAAATCATAGAGAAAGAATCGCAAAAATGTGAACCGACTAAATACTCGAATTCACATGATAGGAAACATTCCGTTACTCCAACGATACACGCAAATAGATACACTCCCTGATCAATAACACCAACGATCAAAACGACTTCTCACAGGTTGGTACGATACTCTCGAACCAAATGAAAATCCAAATGGTAACCGCAGGAAACACCACATATAATGGATACACACAAAACAAACATTAATTACATCTGATCCTCACGTTCCCAAGTAAACTCAGGACCACGCTTAGAATCCCACCATACCTTTACCAACGTTATCTCACCACACTTCAACCCCTTAACAACTCGATCCATAATCTCAATAGGTTTCTTGACAAAACGGAGGGTCTTGTCAACCTTACTTTCATCTATTGGCACATGCGGACTAGCATCCACCAAACACTTCTTTCAATGAGATACATGAAACATATCATGTAACTTAATTCCTCAACTTACTTCAACCGGTATGCCACAAATCAAATCTTTTCCGTAAACCTCAAATGGTCCTACGTATCTCGGTGCTAGCTTGCCTTTCTTACCGAAACGCACAACACCCTTCCAAGGAGATACTTTTAACCTCACAATATTGCCAACACCAAACTCTAAGGGCATTACGGAAATAATCCGCATAACTCTTTTGGTGATCTCTTACTGCCTTAAGTCTTTCCTTAGCTAGAAAACCTTATTCGTAGTCTCTCGTTCTAGTTCAGGGACCAATTAGTTGGCTTGTTCCAACCTTTGCCCACAGAACATTCCATACAACTTTTCACACGACACATACTCAATACTAGAATGATAATTGTTGATTTAGAAGAACTCAGCTAAGGGTAAATGTATACCCCGGCTTCCTCCAACATCAAACACACCCATGCTCTCAGCTTACCACCCAACGCCTGATTTGTACGCTTACTTAGTTCACTCATTAGAGAATGATAAGTCGTACTCATCTACATACGCGTTCTCAAGACTCCATAACATGTTTACCACTATCGCGAAGTAAGTATTTCATCACGTTTCTTGATGATCAACGCGACACCCCATGGCTCATTACCAACTCATCGAGCGAAAAGTCTCGCCTACTCCTCCATACATCTCTTGCTAAGGTAACAATATATCTTATCTATTCTCGGATGTATCAAATACCTTTCATGATTGATGTCCTTACACTTCCTCTCAATGGAACCAATAGTTGGTCCGCAAAGTACATTTCTCCATCTTCGTTCCTTTCCATTTACTGGTCTAAACCAAGGAATCATTCTACATACATGTTCTCATCCTTGAACCTCTCTCTCTATGCTGTCAACATCATCCTCTTAACTCCGGACTGAATTATCATAATCATTGCTCACAAACATCTAAGTTTCACTCGTTCACTCCTGCTCAGCGCTCTTACCATGATGTCTGCTCTTCCTTAACGGTAGCGAATAAGACAATCGTAGTCACTGAAAAATTCCACACCCAACTTCTCTTCAACATATATTAACCTCTTGTCAAATATAAGCTAAAGATTCTTATGATATGGGTAGATAACACTTTCTGCTCCATACAAATATCATGTCCAAGTTCTACTCCCCAACTCTAAGTCACACATCACATAGTTTCTCTTATGGTTCTTCTACCTCCGCTATTCCTGAAGAACGTACATCTTGAAGCTGAACTTCTCACTTGGACACTTGGCAACATCCTCTTCTTTTTCAACAACAAATTGATAATCAAAACGACAATCTATCCTAAGTAAACGACGCGAACCATGAAACCGGTCGAACTAAAACGTATATCAATGAACTCAAAAGGGGTACGAATTACCGACTAGTGAAGTAACGAACATCAAAATCAAAGCTAGAAAAACACAATGAGAAATTTTCCTCCACTAAAAGTAGACACGGATAAAATATTTCATGAAATCCCATACACAGAAAATACATCTACCCATAAAACATCCATAAGCGTACCTCAACGAAAGAAACACTCGATGAATCAAATACATAACAAGTTTGGTAAATGAGATCCATAGACAGTTCTTATTCCCGTACTCGACCTTCTCAAAAAACAAATGAACACCGTTTTTTCACAAGACATATCTTAAACTTATACATTTTTTTATAAAATATATATAAACCATTTTATGTAAGACATTAACATAACTTTCTTTTTCACACTTCATTTCCCATAAAAATATTAGTTTCCATCAAACGACCTTGAAATACCCAAAACAAATTTGTAAAATGCCATAAAGACTCTAACACAACCTCTTAATTGAGCACGAAAGACATTGAAGAATTTCATAATCAAAATAATCATCAAACGAACTCATACCAGTGAACACTCACGTAAATACATTGCAAACCAAGTGAAGAACGCAAAGACTCATTCGTACAATAATCAAACCAAAATCATAGAAAAACACCGATACTAACAGGTCATAAAACATGTCACGAAATTCAATTGGTGTGTGTAAATGAGGGATTAAATATCCACACCAACTCGTCACGAAACAACAATACTTGAAGAATAGTATAACATTCACCCGAGGAATGAATGTATGGAATAACCAAAGAAACAAAACAGTATCCAACAAAAACGAATTCGATTACCCAACACCTATCACGACGTCAAATAGAGAGAATATGGCATCTGTGCCATCAGGGTACGAATGGGAATGCCAACCAAAGAATTAGGTACACAAACGGAGTGACTACCAAACGAACCAACTTAAACACCACTACATAAGTACCCACCGATAATTGAGGTATCAACATATGATAGGTAGGATGGAATCTCACCACCTACACACCCCAACATATAATGACTGCCCAACCGGTTAAGAGAATACTTCTCTAACCATACAGCCATCACCAACATGATATCACATACCATCTGCCACAACATATAACAACAAACATCAATCAATGCAATAATGGTCACAAGTCCACGTGTGTGATACCCTTATAATTATGTTCGTGACCATAGTTATAAGCCTATTCCACACGCATACTTCCAAAACCACACATCTCAATGATAACGCACATATACCACATAGCACCTAATACACCATGCAATCCATGCTATCATACTTGCAAGTCCACTTGTGTTGTGACGCATGTATAATTATGTTGGCCACCATAATTATCTATGCCCCCTTTCATAAGTGTACTCCCTCCTATGACAACACATCATGCAAACAAAAACAAAAGACGTCGCAAACAATCATCTCACATGGAACAATTCCATCGATCACGTAAACTCTATAATCAAAATCACTTGGATAAGGTCGATCCAATATCCAAGAGTAATCACGCTCCTGATGAGTGTCTAAATACTCATCATTTTATACCAATTTGAACTGCCATAACATACAAAAACACTCAAATATGCATCAAAATACTTAGAAGTGTGTTTTATATGTTTCAAATGCAAAATATGCAAAAATAGATGAAAAACGTACAAAGTTTGCATAATTGGCAGTTTCAGTCCCTCAAGTTTCAAAAGTTGTCAAATCTAGTCCAGCGTAAATCAAAACATGAAAAATATCATCAAAGGTCCTTAGGGATTCATAAGTTGTCAAGTATAGTTCTTTAAAGTAAAAAAATTACAAAATGACAACTTTAGTCCCTCAAGTTTCAAAAATGTCAAAATTAGTCCTTAAGGTTTTAAAAATGGGAAATTAATAAAATAAACCTAGAACTATTCTTAAATGACAAAATTGGTCCTTATGATAACATTTTGAGAAATTACATCTTCAGTCCCTTAAAAATCCAAATTTACATAAATGGTCCCTGGAGTTTGAGAAATTAGCAGAAAAGGTCCCTGGGTTTTAAAAATAAAAATATTACATCTTTGGTCCTTGGAATATTCATAAAATGCATAAATGGTCCTTATAAGTAGTATGGGAAAATTGCAAAATCAGTCCTTTAACTTTGCTCAAATTACAAATTTGGTCCTTGTAACAATAAAACCAACCGGACGATTTTTATTAAACCTAAACCTAATCCTAAGCCTAGTCAAAAATCTTTACCCAAGCCCACCCTTTTTCCCCCTAGGCCCAAAATAAGCTCAGCCCATACACCCTTATTAAATAAAACGGGCGTTGACCCGTTTGACCACCCCAAACCGCCAACACTGTAGCACCATCTCCCTCACCACTGTAAACCAGAAACCAGGTGGTCTTCCACCACCTCACCACCTTCCACCTCATCCCCTACTCCCCCCTAACCTCCTTTCCACCTCACACCCTTATCCCACACCTCATTAAATGCAATTCCCACCCCTTTTCACTCCAAATCATGCCCTGCTCCCTGTTTTTCTTCCATATAGCCCCAACTTGTCTGAAAACCATCCCAATTGTCCCCTGCCACCTTCACATGATCCCAAAATTCTTTAATTGCACAGCTTTGGCCCCAAGTTAACTTGGAGACTTTTTGGCGCCAAAATTCTTTAAACGGATAAGATTGATTCAGAGAAATGGAGGGTCAAGATCTAAAGTGGATATGCTCAGAAGCTCTCAAGTAACCTTAATGTGGGCTTATAAAAGGAATAGAAGTGCAGAAGACCAATATATAGTTTATATTAGCTTAATTAATCTCGTTTAAATTGTAACTTGTTATTTCAGTTAATTCTCAAGCTTTTAAGCATTGTGTTAGTTAATTCAGGTGTAATCTCAACTTTTGTGATAATCGAATTCAAGTTTTAAGTCATATCTCAGATTGTGCAATTTTCATCTTCATTTTAAATTTCTCAATAAGCTATATTGTTGTTATTGTTAGATTATATGGATTCATAAGCTCATATAAGCTCCTCAGAAAGCTTATGAAAGCTTTTAGAAACCTTTAAAGCAGTTATAATAGAGAAACTCATAAATCATAAAAAATTAAGAAAAATAAAGAAAAAATCTAAAATCATGGTTATGGTGATCATCAAGTAGGAGCAAGGTAAATTCTGGAAGGCCTTGGGTTAGTGAATCTGTGGAGATTCCATAGGATTGTTCTTGGTTCATAGTTTGAGTAGGAAAGCATATTGTAAGTCATCAAAAATCTCATATCTGTCTTTTTACTGTAACTTTGCTTATTACTTTGCTTTTTCAGTTGCTTTGTGCTTATTTAGTTCTAGATAGCGATAATACAACATAAAATTAGTATCTTGTTTGTTGGAATCCATAGTTGCTAAAATACTAAAGTTACACAGTCAAATTAGTATAATAAGTAATCTTGGTTAATTGTTGTTATTTCCTGTGTTTAAATGTTCATTTATACTTAATTAATCATATTAAGTTGTTTTGGATCTAGTTCATAAGCTCTTATATCCATTTACTTAAAAAATCTCAAAACAGTCAATCTTTAGGTGTGTTTGGATCAGTGTGATCCAAGGTGTTGTGGTGTTTACTAGTTGGTGTTTCTTGTTTAAACCAGTCACATAGGTCCATGTCAACTCAGAACAAGCAATAACTCAGACCTAGTTCACCAATAAAGTCAAAATCACCAAGAGATAGGCATAATCTCCATCTGTGTTGGATTTAGAGTAGCATAAGCCCCATAACCATTCATAAGTAGTTGTTCTAGCTTAATATAGTGTTATCATAGCTTATTATAGCACAATCAATCAGAAAATTAAGGTAGAGTTTCATAAAAGTCAACTTAGATTATAATCTTTAAAAGTCAAAAGTGCAATCTCAGTTTTTCTCAAAAATGGTAGGAATTTTCATGATTTGTGTATTTGGATCTAGGTTTTGAAACTTGTTGTGAGTGTTGTCTATTAGTAAAACTTGTGATTTACACACTTGTTACATTTTTGAGAATTTTATTTGTGGACCTTTTTGCCCTTGGAAAACACCTGCAGGGCAACCATCTCCCCTGTACACAGCTTTTGACCCTTTTTCTTTGAACCATAGTGTGCTCTCCTGTGGACCCCACACCCCAATCTTTAGCTTAATTAATAGCTTATCACCTCAGTTTTTCATATCTAGGTTTAGTTTGTCCATTAGCTTATTGTAGCATAGCTGATTTGACTTAGCTTGTAGCCTGTGTCAAACACCCTACACTAACCACTCAGTGTGTGATCCCTTTTACCAAGCCCCACTCAGAGTTCCCTATTAAGCCATAAGCCCTGCTTATTGGCTTATTTGAAAGCTTGACAGGTGTACTTTAAGGTTCAGGGTTCATTTTGAACCTCCCCTCACCTTTGTGGACCCCACAGAGGTCCAAAATACCATCCTCAGGCCTGTTTGGTTGTCAGGATTGTGATAATTGCTTATTTGGATTCCCTGGCTTATCCAGAGTGCTTATTTGTGTTTTTAGTCTTATTTCAAGTTAGTATGCATGTGTAAGAACTTATTTGATCATTTAAACAACTTTTCACCAAGTCACAAACCCTAATAAGTTACCCTGTGCATCAGTAGACCATCAGGTAACCACCACCACTTTGGTGATTATTTGTGGCTACCCCAGTGGGTCCCACACTTCCTAATTGGTTTTTCCCAACCCCCCTCCTACCAGGGATTAAGGATTGACCATTGTCATGACCATTAGACCAGTGGACCCCACTTAGTTTTGCATCAAAACTCTGTCCCAATTCTGTGTTGAGTTTCAGTTTGCATAAGTGCTTATTTCATTCCCAATAGCTTATCAGTGATCATTGCTAGTTGTTTTCAGCTTAATTAAGTTTGTTTAGCTTATTTGTATCTAGTTTTATCATTGTGGACCCCACCTTCAGTCATTTGTGCTTATTTGCTTACTTAGTCAACATAAGTCAAACTGCTTAAGTAAAGGGGGTGCATACTGCTTATTTTTAAGCTTTGTAAGAAGTTGTTTCACAAAAGTATCTTATTTTCATCTTATATTTAGCTGTCTAAAAGAAAAACTCCAAAAAAGCAAACACAAAAATAGTGATAGCTTCTATTTAATAGAAACTATCTTTTTCATTTTTCATTTTGGCTTATTAATAAGCACTTTTCAAATTTTATAATTTTATTAATTTCTTAGTACCATTAAATAGTTAAAATAATTTTCTTAGATTTTTCCTAAATAGTTTACTATTTATTAGAATTAAAAGTAGTTTAAATAATTAAATAGGTAATATTAGTAATTAAATAGTTTTCTTTAATTTTAATTAACAACAGTAGAATTTTATATTTTTCCTAAGTTTTATAAAGTAGTTAAGACTTTTAGAAAATAGTTTCATAATTTCCACTATCCATTTTCTAATTTTCCTATTTAATTTAATTAAATTAGATTTAAATTAATTAATAAGTAATTAATTAGTTAATTAGCTTAAATATAATTTTTAGCAACTTTTTATAATTTTTTTAGGATTCCTGTAATGGTTAATTAGTTTTATAAATTTTTACATAATTTTTTAAGTCATTTAGGTATTAATAGTAATTTAAAATAGTTTAAATAGTTTAATTAAGATAAATAGTTTTTAATTTATAGAAAACTCATAAAAGGACAAAAATATTTATTTTCATTTTTTATACTTTCTTCAAGTTCTAATTAAGGTTTAGAAATTATTTTTGCAAGTTTTTAGGGTAATTGGTAATATTTATCATTTTTAGTTAATTTAAATTAGATTTTTAAAATAGTTTTATTAATTAAATAATATTTAAATATTATAATAATCACTTTTATAATTTCATTTTCATTTTTAAATTTCTTTTTAAATTTTAAGTTTTCAAAAGTTTCAAAAGTACCCCCTGTAGTTTGTAATTTGTTTAAACCCACTTGTCTCTGTCTGTTATCTGATTTTCTTATTCGTGCTTTTGTGTGTATCTCTGTTATTGTTTATATCTTTTCATATTATCTAAATACCAAGCAATCAGTAGTATAATCATCCCTCAATCATTTTGGTTACTGACCTCAGTACCACTCATTCTCCTAATCGTTCCAAAATACAATTTCAATCTCGTTGGGATTTAACGACCCAGGGATTTCCCTATATTTCCACGGTCAATAATAACTTGCACTTTCTCCCAGGTGGGCCTATCAGCTGCACACGGTTGACTGGTTGGTTTGGGAGGAGTCAAAATTTGGCGCCGCTGCCGGGGAGGTTGTTGCGTATTTCAAAACGGTTTAAGTTTAGTGGTTTTCAAAAACCCTCCTGTACAAATACAATCACTTTGTAAATTTTTGAGAAAATCAAAATCATATCTGAAAAAGTTCATTAACATTTCTCCTGAGGTGTTAAAAACACCAAACAAATCATAAACAACAAAACAAACTGTGAAGTTAAATTACTTCGTTATCTTTAAGATTACAACCTATACAGTTGGTTTAAGGTAAGTTCTGACATTAAATTGCGAACTTAAGAGGGATCCATATATTTCCTCCCGCCAGCCTGCGAGTAATCTTAAAGGAACGATTTCGGTTAACGAATCAGTTCCAAAAATATTGTCCAAGTTTTTTCACCCATACACGAAAAGTCAAAAACATTTTACTGTGAATATAATTACATAAAAGTTACCACCGAAAACCAAGGCAGAACACCTACCAACTAGGGGTGTGAACATAATAAGTTCCCAAACTTAAGATTTAAAACTTACCATTATATCCTTGTGAATAGTGTACCTTTTTTAAAGGAGCTGTTCATTTGTGATTATTGGATTCAAGTTCACTGTCGTTTTGCCTCTGTCTTGTTTTGATGGATACCGTTTTTAGTGCATGCGCACTCGTTCGCAAACAAAGCGTAATAAAGGAAAAAACGTAACTAAGTTACGTACTGTTGAAGAAAAACAACCAATAAAAATGAACGACGAGCCCCCATTCCCTCCCAAGGAGGAACCAGTTCTGGACACCCGAACAATGGAGGAACTGTGTCAACCTACCATGCAAGGGAGGGGTGGACCCATTGCACCCCTCACTATTGGAGCCACAGATTTTGGATTAAAACACCACATGATACAACAGATCCAGAATACGTGCCAGTTCCACGGATTGCAGGGTGAAGATGCTAACAAACATCTAGACAAATTTTTAACTGTCACCCAAAGCATGAAACAAAATGGCGTCACCGACGACGGCCTACGTTTGTACCTTTTTCCCTATTCACTCACTCATCATGCGACTTCATGGTTTGATCGACTTCCAAAGAATTCGATCAACACTTTTGATGAGATGATCAAAAAATTTTTGGCCAAATACTTTCCACCATCTATGGTCACAAAGCTGAGGAATGATATCAGCAATTTCAGACAGCTTCCCGAAGAGTCCTTATTTGAGGCATGGGAACGCTACAAACTTGCTATTGATAGGTGTCCCAATCATAACATGCTTCTCGTCACCATTATTGATACCTTTTATAATTGTTTGACACTCCGTCATCGTGACACCATCAATGCTGTTGCTGGGGGCACCTTTATGAAAAGGACTCCTGAAGAGTGCTATGACTTAATCGAAAACATGACTGCCCATCATAATTTTTGGGACTCCTCTGCTGAGAGGAACGACTAATTTAAGTCAGTCACTCCGGCAAGCAATGAAATATCCATCCTAGCTAAAAAGCTGGATGATTTGTCTACAGCAGTTTTGCGTATCCATCTGACAAATCATAATCAGGTCAAAGCTGTTAACCCAAGTTGTGAAACTTGCGGTGGTCTACATTCTTACACAGAGTGCCCAGCCTCCGGTGGCTCGGCTCGTGAAAACGTGTATGCAGCTCAAGGTTCCTATAATACGGGAGGTAATTCTTACCAACCGCAAGGAGATCGAAACCTTTTGACCTACCGATCTAATAACTACATCGGACCACCAGGGTTTAATCAATCCCAGAACCAAAATGGTCAAAACAGAAACCAGAACTTTAACCAAAATCATAACCAAGGGAATTATAACCGAAATCAAGGTCAGAACAATTACCCACAGGGTAATTTTCAACAACAAAACCACTTCCAGGGTAATAACAACCAGCAACATGGGAATTTCCAGAACAATCGGGCTCAAAATTTTCCAAACCAAAATCAAGCCATTGTTCCAACTGGACCATCACATGATGAGTTATTAAAACAGTTTATGAAATCTCAAGAAGAACTGAACAAAATGCTAGTTAGTCAAATATCTAATTTGCAGAAGTCTTTAAATGATCGACCCTCGGGCTCAGGTACTACTTTACCTAGCAACACGATCGCTAATCCGAGGGGCGATGTAAAGGCGATCACCACAAGAAGTGGAGTTTCTTACCAAGGACCTACAGCTCCATCTACCTCTTCTCCTATCCCTGTAGAGGAATGTGAAACTGAGGATACTACGGAAACGGTACTTCCTACTAATAACGGAGGTACCAATGACATCCCTCCTCCAGTTATCCCGGTCCCGACTCCTCCTAAAAGAGTCGTGTTTGAAACTACCGAAGGTCCTGTTGAAAATCCAAAAGCCAACCAAAAACCAACAATTCCATATCCCTCACGATTGCAAGACCAGAAGCTCCGTGACAAAGCTAATCATCAGATGGAAAAATTCTTTCAAATTTTCCAAGAACTGCACTTCGATATTAGTTTTACAGATACTCTTCTTTTAATGCCCAAATTCGCATCGACAATAAAAAACCTGTTGAGCAATAAAGAAAAACTGTTTGAGATGGCACGAACTCCACTCAATGAGAACTGCTCTGCAGTTCTGTTGAAACAGCTTCCTGAAAAGCTAGGAGACCCCGGGAGATTTCTAATACCATGTATTTTCCCGGGTATTGTTGAATGTTTTGCCTTGGCCGATCTTTGTGCAAGCATCAACTTAATGCCCCACTCAGTTTGGAAAAAGCTCTCTCTTCAGGCACTTAGTCCCACATGCATGACTCTCGAGCTTGCAGACCGTTCAATTTCACGTCCCCTTGGTATTGCCGAGGACGTATTTGGTAATCGCTAATTCTTCTCCTTCCCTCACTCCGTTTGAGGGAAGTGATTTCGTCCTTGAGGAATTAGAGGCCTTTCTCAAAAGTGATTCAGTTCCCGAAGGAATTAATTACCAAGAGATTGACCCGGAGAGGGATATACTTCTCATTGAGAAGTTATTGAACAAAGATCCTTCTCCCATTCCTGTTCTACCTCCACAACTTCATAAGGCAGAAGTCAAATATGTTGAGAAAAATGATGATTTCCCCGAGGTTGAACTTAAGGACCTGCCTCCTAATCTAGAATATGCATTCTTGGAAGGTAACGATAAGTTACCGGTCATTATTGCAAAAGACTTAAAGGATGAGGAGAAAACCGTGCTGCTTAAGGTTTTAAAGGCCCACAAGCAAGCAATTGCTTGGAAGCTCTTAGACATAAAGGGTATTAACCCGGATTTTTGTACACACAAAATCCTAATGGAAGAGGACTTTAAACCTGCCGTGCAGCATCAAAGAAGGGTAAATCCAAAAATCCATGAAGTTATAAAGGCAGAAGTTATCAAACTTCTTGATGCGGGATTGATTTACCCTATATCAGATAGTCCTTGGGTTAGCCCAATACATTGTGTTCCAAAGAAGGGTGGCATTACGGTTATTACAAATGAGGATAATGAGTTGATACCAACTCGTTTGGTTACAGGGTGGCGAGTATGTATTGATTACAGAAAGCTTAACGAAGCCACCTGCAAAGACCATTTTCCTCTGCCCTTTATGGATCAAATGCTCAAAAGACTGGCGGGAAATGAGTATTATTGTTTTCTCGACGGCTTCTCGGGTTACTTCCAAATTCCCATTGATCCACAGGATCAAGATAAGACTACCTTCACATGCCCTTACGGGACATTTGCCTATCGCTGCATGCCTTTTGGGTTATGCAATGCTCCGGGCACTTTCCAGAGGTGCATGATGGCTATTTTCCATGACATGATCGGAAAAACCATGGAGGTATTCATGGATGACATCTCAGTCATCAGGAATTCTTTCGACTCATGCCTCTCCCATTTAGAAAAAATGCTTCAACATTTTGAAAACACTAATCTTTGTCTAAACTGGGAGAAGAGCCATTTTATGGTTAAGGAGGGCATTGTCCTCGGCCATAAAATTTCAAAAAGTGGGATTGAGGTCGATAAAGCCAAAATCGATGTTATTGCTAAACTGCCTCATCCCACCACTGTTAAAGGAATAAGGAGTTTTCTCGGCCATGCCGGGTTCTATCGGAGATTCATACAGGATTTCTCCAAAATAGCCCGGCCTATGACTCATCTTCTTGAAAAGGATGCTCCTTTCATCTTTTCCACCGAGTGCATCGAAGCTTTTTCTACTTTAAAGAAAAGACTTACCGAAGCACCAATCCTTGTTGCCCCCGACTGGGACTTACCCTTTGAACTTATGTGCGATGCTAGCGATTATGCTATTGGTGCAGTTTTGGGGCAACGCAAAACCAAACATTTCCAGCCAATACACTACGCAAGTAAGACCATGAACGAAGCTCAAACACACTATACCACCACAGAAAAAGAATTATTAGCTGTGGTATATGCTTTTGAAAAATTTCGGTCTTACTTAATCTTAACCAAAAGCGTGGTGTATACGGACCATTCGGATCTGAAATACCTATTCACTAAACAGGATGCAAAACCAAGACTGCTCCGTTGGGTCTTGCTCCTCCAGGAATTCGATATTCTCATAATAGATAAAAAAGGAGCAGAGAACCTTGCAGCTGATCACTTGTCCCGGTTAGAAAATCCTCATCAGGATATTCTCGAGAGAAAAGAAATTAATGAAACTTTTCCTTTGGAGACTCTAAATCTAATCTCTACTCAGGATGATACCACTACCCCATGGTTTGCCGATTTTGCAAATTACCGTGCGGGAATTTCGTTGTGAAACGGATGTCGTCCCAACAGAAAAGAAAATTCTTTAAAGATGTAAAACATTACTTCTGGGACGACCCCTACTTGTTCAAAATATGTGCGGATCAAGTCATCCGACGGTGTGTCCATGGCCAAGAAGCCATGGAAATTCTTAAAGCTTGTCATGATGGACCCACGGGGGGACATCATAACCCAAACTACACCGCCAAAAAGGTGTTTGATTCAGGATTCTTTTGGCCCACGATCTATAAAGACGCCCATGAACTTATCAAAACCTGTGAGGCTTGCCAGCGTCACGGGAATATTTCCAAAAAGAATGAGATGCCGCAAAACGACATCCAAGTCTGTGAAATATTTGATATGTGGGGCATTGATTTTATGGGGCCATTCCCGTCTTCACGAGGGAATAAATACACACTCGTGGCTGTCGACTATCTGTCAAAATGGGTTGAAGCAAAAGCTTTACCCACCAATGATGCCCGAGTAGTCGTTAAATTTTTAGAGTCTCTCTTTGCCAGATTCGGGACTCCTCGTGCCATTATCAGTGATCGTGGCACTCACTTCTGTAATGAACAATTTGCAAGAGTGATGCTGAAATATGGTGTAACTCACCGTCTTTCTACAGCATACCACCCACAAACAAGTGGGCAGGTGGAGGTCTCAAATCGGGGTATTAAGAGAATTCTAGAGAGGACGGTTGGTGAAAACTGTGCCTCTTGGTCAGATAAGCTGGACGATGCATTATGGGCTTTCCGCACTGCTTACAAAACACCCATCGGGTGTACTCCATATAAGTTAGTGTACGGGAAAGCATGTCATCTTCCGATCGAACTAGAACATAAGGCCTATTGGGCCTTAAAACATGCAAATTTCGACCTTCAGACAGCGGGTGATCACCGTAAAGTTCAACTAAACGAACTAAATGAATTACGTGATCAAGCTTACGAAAATTCTTTATTCTATAAAGAAAAGACTAAGAAGATACATGACTCTAAAATTAAGAACCGCGTTTTCAACGTTGGTGACAGAGTTCTTCTTTTCAATTCAAGATTAAATTTTTTTTTGGGTAAACTAAAAACCCGTTGGTCTGGACCATTTACTATAACAAAAGTATACCCATATGGAACTGTTGAGTTATTGCAACCCGACGGTCCCAATTTTAAAGTAAATGGTCATCGGTTAAAACACTATTTTGGAGGGGACATACAACCAATGGTTGTCCCAGATCTCCAAACTTACCCCATGGACCAATAAATTCGGGGTCGAGTCAAGCTAGTGACTCGGTTAACAAAAACAATAGCTTCCCCAAGGACAATTTAATTCGGGGTCGAGTCAAGCTAGTGACTCGGTTAACAAAAACAATAGCTTCCCCAAGGACAATTTAATTCGGGGTCGAGTCAAGCTAGCGACTCGGTAATCAAAAACAGTAGCTACCTCACGGACAATTTAATTCGAGGTCGAGTCAAGCTAGTGACTCGGTAATCAAAAACAGTAGAAATATGGGTTTTCACCCATATTTCTGTCTCCTCACCCCTTTCTATCACCCTAGTGTGGGGGAGATGAACCACATGTTGTACATATGTAAATATTCTTTTCAAAAAAAAAAAAAATGCGTTTGTATGTAAATAGACTAAAATGAAAGGTTAATAGTATTTCCTTCTTACGTTCTAAGTCTTGGTGGGACACCAAGTACTTTGAATATTGAGGGCAATATTCAGTTCTAAGTGTGGGGGAGAGTTCTCACGAATTCAAAACACATGTTCCATCAAGAACCCCCATTTGATCAAAATTACCAATTTTTTCACACTTAGAAATGCAAATAATGGTCATCAATCCACCATGTCTAACCCACAAAAGGATTGGCTAGTCCAGGAGCAAACGGCTCTTGGTAAAGACATCTCAAATCCGTTGATGGCTTGCAATTTGCCCAAAATTGTATGGTACCTCAACTCACCATATCCCATAAAGCGAATGAGTTGGCTAGCCCGCAAGATTATGGCTTGTGGTAAAGGCAGTAGAAAAACCATAATGGGTAATCAGCTCACCAAGATGTTGACTATTCCATCAAGAGTTGGCTAGTCCAGAAGCAAACGGCTTTTGGTAAAGACAAATCAAATCCGTTGACAGCTGGTGGTTTGCTCAAAATCACACGGTTATCAGATGTGCCACAGTTCTTACATCTGGCTACTCCAGAAGTTATGGATTTTGGTAAAGAGTAAAAATCCATTAATTTTTTCTCAAAAGATTGCTAGGGACTAGCAATAGTTTAGTGTGGGGGACTGATGAGTGTCTAAATACTCATCATTTTATACCAATCTGAACTGCCAAAACATACAAAAACACTCAAATATGCATCAAAATACTTAGAAGTGTGTTTTATATGTGTCAAATGCAAAATATGCAAAAACAGATGAAAAACGTACAAAGTTTGCATAATTGGCAGTTTCAGTCCCTCAAGTTTCAAAAGTTGTCAAATCTAGTCCTTGGTAAATCAAAACATGAAAAATATCATCAAAGGTCCTTAGGGATTCATAAGTTGTCAAGTATAGTTCTATAAAGTAAAAAAATTACAAAATGACAACTTTAGTCCCTCAAGTTTAAAAAATGTCAAAATTAGTCCTTAAGATTTTAAAAATGGGAAATTAATAAAATAAACCTGGAACTATTCTTAAATGACAAAATTGGTCCTTATGATAACATTTTGAGAAATTACATCTTCAGTCCCTTAAAAATCCAAATTTACATAAATGGTCCATAGAGTTTGAGAAATTGGCAGAAAAGGTCCCTGGGTTTTAAAAATAAAAATATTACATCTTTGGTCCTTGGAATATTCATAAAATGCATAAATGATCCTTATAAGTAGTTTGGGAAAATTGCAAAATCAGTCCTTTAACTTTGCTCAAATTACAAATTTGGTCCTTGTAACAATAAAACCAACCGGACCCTTTTTATTAAACCTAAACCTAATCCTAAGCCTAGTCCAAAAACTTTACCCAAGCCCACCCTTTTTCCCCCTAGGCCCAAAATAAGCTCAGCCCATACACCCTTATTAAATAAAACGGGCGTTGACCCGTTTGACCACCCCAAACCGCCAACACTGTAACACCATCTCCCTCACCACTGTAAACCAGAAACCAGGTGGTTTTGCACCACCTCACCACCTTTCACCTCATCCCCTACTCCCCCCTAACCTCCTTTCCACCTCACAACCTTATCCCACACCTCATTAAATGCAATTCCCACCCCTTTTCACTCCAAACCATGCCCTGCTCCCTGTTTTTCTTCCATATAGCCCCAACTTGTCTGAAAACCATCCCAATTGTCCCCTGCCACCTTTACATGATCCCAAAATTCTTTAATTGCACAGCTTTGGCCCCAAGTTAACTTGGAGACTTTTTGGCGCCAAAATTCTTTAAACGGATAAGATTGATTCAGAGAAATGGAGGGTCAAGATCTAAAGTGGATATGCTCAGAAGCTCTCAAGTAACCCTAATGTGGGCTTATAAAAGGAAGAGAAGTGCAGAAGACCAATATATAGTTTATCTTAGCTTAATTAATCTCGTTTAAATTGTAACTTGTTATTTTAGTTAATTCTCAAGCTTTTAAGCATTGTGTTAGTTAATTCAGGTGTAATCTCAACTTTTGTGATAATCAAATTCAAGTTTTAAGTCATATCTCAAATTGTGCAATTTTCATCTTCATTTCAAATTTCTCAATAAGCTATATTGTTGTTATTGTTAGATTATATGGATTCATAAGCTCATATAAGCTCATCAGAAAGCTTATGAAAGCTTTTAGAAACCTTTAAAGCAGTTATAATAGAGAAACTCATAAATCATAAAAAATTAAGAAAAATAAAGAAAAAATCTAAAATCATGGTTATGGTGATCATCAAGTAGGAGCAAGGTAAATTCTGGAAGGCCTTGGGTTAGTGAATCTGTGGAGATTCCATAGGATTGTTCTTGGTTCATGGTTTGAGCAGGAAAGCATATTGTAAGTCATCAAAAATCTCATATCTGTCTTTTTACTGTAGCTTTGCTTATTACTTTGCTTTTTCAGTTGCTTTGTGCGATAATACAACATAAAATTAGTATCTTGTTTGTTGGAATCCATAGTTGCTAAAATACTAAAGTTACACAGTCAAATTAGTATAATAAGTAATCTTGGTTAATTGTTGTTATTTCCTGTGTTTAAATGTTCATTTATACTTAATTAATCATATTAAGTTGTTTTGGATCTAGTTCATAAGCTCTTATATCCATTTACTTAAAAAATCTCAAAACAGTCAATCTTTAGGTGTGTTTGGATCAGTGTGATCCAAGGTGTTGTGGTGTTTACTAGTTGGTGTTTCTTGTTTAAACCAGTCACATAGGTCCATGTCAACTCAGAACAAGCAATAACTCAGACCTAGTTCACCAATAAAGTCAAAATCACCAAGAGATAGGCATAACCTCCATCTGTGTTAGATTTAGTGTAGCATAAGCCCCATAACCATTCATAAGTAGTTGTTCTAGCTTAATATAGTCTTATCATAGCTTATTATAACACAATCAATCAGAAAATTAAGGTAGAGTCTCATAAAAATCAACTTAGATTATAATCTTTAAAAGTCAAAAGTGCAATCTCAGTTTTTCTCTAAAATAGTAGGAATTTTCATGATTTGTGTATTTGGATCTAGGTTTTGAAACTTGTTGTGAGTGTTGTCTATCAGTAAAACTTGTGATTTACACACTTGTTACATTTTTGAGAATTTTATTTGTGGACCTTTTGGCCCTTGGAAAACACCTGCAGGGCAACCATCTCCCCTGTACACAGCTTTTGACCCTTTTTCTTTGAACCATAGTGTGCTCTCCTGTGGACCCCACACCCCAATCTTTAGCTTAATTAATAGCTTATCACCTCATTTTTTCATATCTAGGTTTAGTTTGTCCATTAGCTTATTGTAGCATAGCTGATTTGACTTAGCTTGTAGCCTGTGTCAAACACCCTACACTGACCACTCAGTGTGTGATCCCTTTTACCAAGCCCCACTCAGAGTTCCCTATTAAGCCATAAGCCCTGCTTATTGGCTTATTTGAAAGCTTGACAGGTGTACTTTAAGGTTCAGGGTTCATTTTGAACCTCCCCTCACCTTTGTGGACCCCACAGAGGTCCAAAATACCATCCTCAGGCCTGTTTGGTTGTCAGGATTGTGATAATTGCTTATTTGGATTCCCTGGCTTATCCAGAGTGCTTATTTGTATTTTTAGTCTTATTTTAAGTTAGTATGCATGTGTAAGAACTTATTTGATCATTTAAACAACTTTTCACCAAGTCACAAACCCTAATAAGTTACCCTGTGCATCAGCAGACCATCAGGTAACCACCACCACTTTGGTGATTATTTGTGGCTACCCCAGTGGGTCCCACACTTCCTAATTGGTTTTTCCCAACCCCCCTCCTACCAGGGATTAAGGATTGACCATTGTCTTGACCATTAGACCAGTGGACCCCACTTAGTTTTGCATCAAAACTCTGTCCCAATTCTGTGTTGAGTTTCAGTTTGCATAAGTGCTTATTTCATTCCCAATAGCTGATCAGTGATCATTGCTAGTTGTTTTCAGCTTAATTAAGTTTGTTTAGCTTATTTGTATCTAGTTTTATCATTGTGGACCCCACCTTCAGTCATTTGTGCTTATTTGCTTACTTAGTCAACATAAGTCAAACTGCTTAAGTAAAGGGGGTGCATACTGCTTATTTTTAAGCTTTGTAAGATGTTGTTTCACAAAAGTATCTTATTTTCATCTTATATTTAGCTGTCTAAAAGAAAAACTCCAAAAAGGCAAACATAAAAATAGTGATAGCTTCAATTTAATAGAAACTATCTTTTTCATTTTTCATTTTGGCTTATTAATAAGCACTTTTCAAATTTTATAATTTTATTAATTTCCTAGTACCTTTAAATAGTTAAAATAATTTTCTTAGATTTTTCCTAAACAGTTTACTATTTATTAGAATTAAAAGTAGTTTAAATAATTAAATAGGTAATATTAGTAATTAAATAGTTTTCTTTAATTTTAATTAACAACAGAAGAATTTTATATTTTTCCTAAGTTTTATAAAGTAGTTAAGACTTTTAGAAAATAGTTTCATAATTTCCACTGTCCATTTTCTAATTTTCCTATTTGAATTAATTAAATTAGATTTAAATTAATTAATAAGTAATTAATTAGTTAATTAGCTTAAATATAATTTTTAGCAACTTTTTATAATTTTTTTAGGATTCCTGTAATGGTTAATTAGTTTTATTAATTTTTACATAATTTTATAAGTCATTTAGGTATTAATAGTAATTTAAAATAGTTTAAATAGTTTAATTAAGATAAATAGTTTTTAATTTATAGAAAACTCATAAAAGGACAAAAATATTTATTTTCATTTTTTATACTTTCTTCAAGTTCTAATTAAGGTTTAGAAATTATTTTTGCAAGTTTTTAGGGTAATTTGTAATATTTGTCATTTTTAGTTAATTTAAATTAGATTTAAATTAGATTTTTAAAATAGTTTTATTAATTAAATAATATTTAAATATTATAATAATCACTTTTATAGTTTCATTTTCATTTTTAAATTTCTTTCTAAATTTTAAGTTTTCAAAAGTTTCAAAAGCACCCCCTGTAGTTTGTAATTTGTTTAAACCCACTTGTCTCTGTCTGTTATCTGATTTTCTTATTTGTGCTTTTGTGTGTATCTCTGTTATTGTTTATATCTTTTCATATTATCTAATATACGAAGCAATCAGTAGTATAATCATCCCTCAATCATTTTGGTTACTGACCTCAGTACCACTCATTCTCCTAATCGTTCCAAAATACAATTTCAATCTCGTTGGGATTTTACGACCCGGGGATTTCCCTATATTTCCACGGTCAATAATAACTTGCACTTTCTCCCAGGTGGGCCTATCAGCTGCACACGGTTGACTGGTTGGTGTGGGAGGAGTCAGTACCACATGGCTCCTGACGGCGAAAGACAATATATGAAGTCCAAAACATAAAACAAAACAAAAGACATCGCATAATGGCTCAAACTGCACTCTCGCACTTATTTCCCCACTCAGATCAATTCAACTTACTATTCGTTGTGGACTCTAGATCCAAATCCACGCCATTCCATCCTAACTCCCTTTCTTCTTTACTCAACCACCCATTCCTATTTCTATACGTTGAGGAAATCGACAACATACAAAACCATCTCTATTCTTTCTTCCAATCCCGTATGATTCACAAGTGCATACAAATCACAAGGTTTAGACTAAACCACCTCTCCTTCATATGTGAAGTGAGGACACTACCAAGGGTATTTGGTAATGGCTCTATCTCTAGAAGTCATCGTGGTTCCAAACCTCTCCACTTCTTCTCTACCAACGTATTCTATAAACATCCTCTCCATGTTTGAACATGGATACATGCTAGCGGGAACTCGGATTCTGCGGTTAGTCCGCTTCATCCTACCACTTCTCTCGCATCCGATAGCGACAACGGTAGTCTAACGAAGCATCTTACGCGCGGAAGACGATATAATAAAGTCGATATATACAATACTACGTATAGGGAATAGAATAGACGTCCGAAACTCAATAAAACATCTCATAAATATAAGAAAATAGACATATAAAATACTATACTTACACATAGGTCCTAAATGCAACTATATGAGGGACTCCTAGGTTATAGTCTAGGTCCAACCGCCTAATTCTCTATAACCAAGGCTCTGATACCAATCTGTCACACCCCGCCACGGCGGAAACGCAAGGGTGTAACTTCATGGATATCATCACAACACCTGGTGTCCATATAGAGAATAGCTACATGCACAAAAATATAGCAAAGTACAAACACGAAGTGTTGTAACAATACCCCAAAACAAAACAACCAAAACAAAATCCGAAACAATACATAAATTCAAACATAGATGCTAAACCACTTCCAATGCAACTAAGGTCTCGTCTCTCCACATCCTTCTATCTTATCCTTAGAAAGCTCACCTGAAATAATGCTTAAAATGTCAACATAATGTTGGTGAGATTCATAGGTTTAAGACTCATACACGCTAGGCAACTAAAATCACTTTGATTACAAAATATAGCTGGACAAATAATTATAGTTATCATATAGCTACATGCATTTGCAATTCAATAATCACACACAAAGGCAACAACACTCATAAGGAAACCAATAGGACGGCTCGTGTCCTTCGACCCTATAATGATTAGAACAGGACGGCTCGTGTCCTCCGACCCCACAATGATTACAACAAGACGGCTCGTGTCCCCCGAACCCATAATAATTACATCAATTAGGTCGCATGCGCGAGCAACAGGATAAGCATCCTCCTAATTGAATCACATACTGTAACAATTCGCAATTTCAAGTTAACTTTTATTCCCGAAAATTTCACTATTCACTTTTTACTATTCATCTCAGAAATTTTTATTTCATATTCTCGTAAGTTAAACTATTTTAACGATAATCCGAGAGTTTGACGCTCGTCGAATCATTTCTGCAAAAATCACAAAGCCGTGTCCGAGATTTACTTTTAGGTTTAAACGTCATTCTAGCATCCCGATATGTCCATAAAATATTATAAACAATAGAAATATGATTTTCTCTCATTTTAGGACAATTCCAAAAGTTTCAGAATTTTACGTTTTCCAGTTCAGCGTTTTATGCGAATTGCGCGTTTTAGACCCGTGTTTTCAGTTTTTAGCAGGGTTTTAGCACCCGATATATCCTACCACTCATTTTATATTTTATTATGGAGTATATTGATAAGTTCGAGCATATTTATAAGTTTCATAATTTTAGGATACCCGGTTTTACGTTTCGTGACTTAAAAACTTACGGTTAGCAATTTACGGAGTCAAAACTAGCTACATAAGTAGGATAATACCATCAAAAGACCACACTTGCTCCCCAAGACTTATGAACCGCCACTAGGGGGGGGGGGCATTCACACTTGTGGCATCATCTCATTACTTTAGCCATTAGATCATTTTTAATTACAACTTTGTCACCAAGTTATTGTAATTTCCTAGTAAGCTTCCTAACCTCCTCATTCATAGTATAAATACAAGCTCATTTGCTTCCTTTCTTCATCACCAAAAATGCCACAACATATATACCTAGCACCATGATCCTTTGATCTTCAATATACAAGTTACACTACAAAGTTCAATGTCTTAGTATTCTCTACCTAGTTCTTAAGTTTGTTTGGTGATTCCATGGTTGAATTAGGAGCTACACAAGGTTACTAGGGCTGAAGTTAAATGGTTTTCACAAGGGTTAGATCAAGGCTAGCAAGGGTTACAAGAGTTATGGTGAAGGGTTTACAAGCATAGGTTTAGTGTCCTAGTTTTATACTTGACTTCCTTTCTTTAGAAAGCCAAAAGTTGTAAGAAATCCTATCACACTTTCTTGCTCAATATCATTTTCATGCTTATTATGTTTCATTCATGCTATATATGGTCTTTGTATTGTGTTCATGATGTTTAAAAATGGATAAAACGAGTATTGGTATACATATGTTAACTTATGACAAGTAAACAAGCAAACTAGTGATTTTTATGGAGAACCACGACCAAAACATTATATAAATGATATTTGACACTTACTTACTGTTAAAGAGGACTTAACAAGGAAAACATAGCAATTTGAATCACCCAAAACGAGTACACGAGTCAAAAGATACAGCCATAAGAAGTTAGCGACACCAAAACGCCGAAACAGCCAAATACCTTACTGTTTGCATTCTGCCATTTTGAAAGTCACCCTTCTGTTCCGATTCATCAAAAAGTTAAATCATGAAAGTTGTCCGGAACGACGTTTTCGTTCAGGAACAAAGATGCTCGAGCCCTGAAAATGCTTTCTGAGTGATAATTTTCTTCAAATTCCTAACAGCCCATTTTAGACCAAAGTTACTATATAATCATTATAATTAGATGAGACCAAGAGGTCTAATGACCTAAAGCCAAGACCACAACCATGGCTAAAGCCAAGGTTGAGTCTCAAGACCATGGTAACAATGACCAATGTCACGGCAAAGCCACGGCTAAAGACAATATAACTTTTAAAGATCAAAGCTTATATATATATATATATATATATATATATATATATATATATATATATATATATGTTATCAAATACTACAATAGTAGGGAGCCTCATGTGAGGAGTTCATTAAGTAAGCCGTCGAGACGAGTTGTGGATTTACGAGTTAAAGTGTCCTGGCTCCTCGAACGTTTACTCCATGACTTCTGAATTATGTCGGCCCGAACGGTAGTAAGAGATATACAACCTATACATGTTTCATAAACCATTTATATTCAACGACTTACGCTATATACTAAGTACTACATCATGAACATTATGCAAGACATATATAGGCAATTCTTCGTATTCTTAGACGTTACTCCAAACCTAAGTCGCAACGTTCTATTATAGGCTGCTCTTAGAGACTTTCGCGATTCGACTACCACTTTCATTTCTCATTACATAAGCTTAAGGTGAGTCATAGCCCCTACTTTTTCATACTTGTTTTAACTCTTTGGGGGGGGGGGGGGATACATGCACAACTACTTGCTTACTTGTACAAATACTTGATCGCATTATACTTGATTGTTCTATACTTGATTGTCTTATACTTGATCGCATTATACTTGATTTCATACATACATGATTGTGTTATACTTAACTGCGTTATACTTGATTGTGTTACTGCCAGTGGCTCCAGATTAAGTTGCTGGATGACCATTGAGACTGCCAGTGGCTCCAGATTAAGTTGCTGGATGACCATTGAGACTTCCGGTGGCTCCAAATTAAGTTTTGGATGACCATTGAGGCTATTGATACATCCTAACATTTGCGAATGTTGGATACATCATAAACGTGAGGTCTTCGGAGATGAAGTGTAGACTCACGACTAATTGCTTAACTGTTTTGATGAACTTATACATGTCTTTATTATAATATATTTGTAGCAGTGGGTTGTGAACACACAAGTTACAAGTCTCTTATGGCGGGACTTGTAACTGAGTGGATTCTCAATGCCTTTGCTGTGTGAATATTCTTTTAAGGCTTTTCAACTGTTTTAAGACAAACTCTATGAAATCACCAACCATTGTGTTGACACTTTAGCATGTTTATCTCAGGTTAGTAAGGCGATAGCTAGTGCGTGGAACTTAGAGTCAAGCTGCATATTCTGAAGACTTACGCTTTTATCATTTACCATTCAAAACATTTTGTATACATTTATGTATCATACTTTGGAATCTCATGTTTATAACTTTGAATTCATTAATCGAATGGTAACTTTTCAAAACGTCTCATTTAGAGTTCGTTTTCTATAACTAGTACTTTGTATTATGAAGTAGCACCCCAGTGACACAGTCTTCCGCTGCGGTATTTTGGGGGTGTTACAGATTGGTACCAGAGCCTTGGTTATAGAGAACTAGGTTGCATTTAGTGCCTAGACTATGACTGCTATATACGTTGGGACCTTCCTCTTTATTTGCCTTACACACAATACATACACATATGCTTTTTGGTTAGAGGTTTGCTTAGTTCCACGCTGTTAGATGATGTGACTTTAGTATTATAAGGAGCCCCAGAGATTCGTCGAGTCATTAAAAACATGGAGCTCAGTAATAACTAATTAGTTAACTTGATCTTGTGACAGTTCTTGTTTGATGAGACACAAGATTTGAGTTAAATAATATTATTGCTTAGCTTTAGGGATTTGATGACTTAATTATCTTACTATCGGCCTCAGAAGGCGGATTTTGTGTCGGAAATTCTTAAGTAGGATGATTTAGAATCTCCTTATTTAAATGGATTGGGACGCCTCTTCAGTTAAATAAAGAAATTGTAAATCACCGAACCATAAGTTTATGAGACCTTACTTACATAAATTTGGACGCTTCTTTATGTAAGTAATGTGTTATAAATAAGTGGGCTTAATTGTAGCCGATACGACTCCTTAACCAGAACCTTAGACGAATCAGAGTGAACACCACTATTTTAGAGATCCTGAAATCCCGAATTTTCTTAGACACATCATAAGTAGTTAACATCAACAGAACTTCGGGACGAAGTTCTCCTTAAGGGGTAGAGACTGTAACAATTCGCAATTTCAGGTTAACTTTTATTCCCGAAAATTTCACTATTCACTTTTCACTATTCACTTTTTACTATTCACTTTTCACTATTCATCTCAGAAATTTTTATTTCATATTCTCGTAAGTTAAACTATTTTAACGATAATCCGAGAGTTTGACGCTCGTCGGATCATTTCTGCAAAAATCACAAAGCCGTGTCCGAGATTTACTTTTAGGTTTAAACGTCATTCTAGCATCCCGATATGTCCATAAAACATTATAAACAATAGAAATATGATTTTCTCTCATTTTAGGACAATTCCAAAAGTTTCGAAATTTTACGTTTTCCAGTTCAGCGTTTTACGCGAATTGCGCGTTTTAGACCCGTGTTTTCAGTTTTTAGCAGGGTTTTAGCACCCGATAGATCCTACCACTCATTTTATATTTTATTATGGAGTATATTTATAAGTTCTAGCATATTTATAAGTTTCATATTTTTAGGATACCCGGTTTTACGTTTCGTGACTTAAAAACTTACGGTTAGCAATTTACGGAGTCAAAACTAGCTACATAAGTAGGATAATACCATCAAAAGTCCACACTTGCACCCCAAGACTTATGAACCGCCACTAGGGGGGGGGGGGCATTCACACTTGTGGCATCATCTCATTACTTTAGCCATTAGATCATTTTTAATTACAACTTTGTCACCAAGTTATTGTAATTTCCTAGTAAGCTTCCTAACCTCCTCATTCATAGTATAAATACAAGCTCATTTGCTTCCTTTCTTCATAACCAAAAATGCCACAACATATATACCTAGCACCATGATCCTTTGATCTTCAATATACAAGTTACACTACAAAGTTCAATGTCTTAGTATTCTCTACCTAGTTCTTAAGTTTGTTTGGTGATTCCATGGTTGAATTAGGAGCTACACAAGGTTACTAGGGCTGAAGTTAAATGGTTTTCATAAGGGTTAGATCAAGGCTAGCAAGGGTTACAAGAGTTATGGTGAAGGGTTTACAAGCATAGGTTTAGTGTCCTAGTTCTATACTTGACTTCCTTTCTTTAGAAAGCCAAAAGTTGTAAGAAATCCTATCACACTTTCTTGCTCAATATCATTTTCATGCTTATTATGTTTCATTCATGCTATATATGGTCTTTGTATTGTGTTCATGATGTTTAAAAATGGATAAAACGAGTATTGGTATACATATGTTAACTTATGACAAGTAAACAAGCAAACTAGTGATTTTTATAGAGAACCACGACCAAAACATTATATAAATGATATTTGACACTTACTTACTGTTAAAGAGGACTTAACAAGGAAAACATAGCAATTTGAATCACCCAAAACGAGTACACGAGTCAAAAGATACGGCCATAAGAAGTTAGCGACACCAAAACGCCGAAACTGCCAAATACCTTACTGTTTGCATTCTGCCATTTTGAAAGTCACCCTTCTGGTCCGATTCATCAAAAAGTTAAAACACGAAAGTTGTCCGGAACGACGTTTTCGTTCAGGTACAAAGAAGCTCGAGCCCTGAAAATGCTTTCTGAGTGATAATTTTCTTCAAATTCTTAACAGCCCATTTTAGACCAAAGTTACTATATAATCATTATAATTAGATGAGACCAAGAGGTCTAATGACCTAAAGCCAAGACCACAACCATGGCTAAAGCCAAGGTTGAGTCTCAAGACCATGGTAACAATGACCAATGTCACGGCAAAGCCACGGCTAAAGACCATATAACTTTTAAAGATCAAAGCTTATATATATATATATATATATATATATATATATATATATATATATATATATATATATATATATATATGTTATCAAATACTACAATAGTAGGGAGCCTCATGTGAGGAGTTCATTAAGTAAGCCGTCGAGACGAGTTGTGGATTTACGTGTTAAAGTGTCCTGGCTCCTCGAACGTTTACTCCATGACTTCTGAATTATGTCGGCGCGAACGGTAGTAAGAGATATACAACCTATACATGTTTCATAAACCATTTATATTCAACGACTTACGCTATATACTAAGTACTACATCATGAACATTATGCAAGACATATATAGGCAATTCTTTGTATTCTTAGACGTTACTCCAAACCTAAGTCGCAACGTTCTGTTATAGGCTGCTCTTAGAGACTTTCGCGATTCGACTACCACTTTCATTTCTCATTACATAAGCTTAAGGTGAGTCATAGCCCCTACTTTTTCATACTTGTTTTAACTCTTTGGGGGGGATACATGCACAACTACTTGCTTACTTGTACAAATACTTGATCGCATTATACTTGATTGTTCTATACTTGATTGTCTTATACTTGATCGCATTATACTTGATTTCATACATACATGATTGTGTTATACTTAACTGCGTTATACTTGATTGTGTTACTGCCAGTGGCTCCAGATTAAGTTGCTGGATGACCATTGAGACTGCCAGTGGCTCCAGATTAAGTTGTTGGATGACCATTGAGACTTCCGGTGGCTCCAAATTAAGTTTTGGATGACCATTGAGGCTATTGATACATCCTAACATTTGCGAATGTTGGATACATCATAAACGTGAGGTCTTCGGAGATGAAGTGTAGACTCACGACTAATTGCTTAACTGTTTTGATGAACTTATACATGTCTTTATTATAATATATTTGTAGCAGTGGGTTGTGAACACACAAGTTACAAGTCTCTTATGGCGGGACTTGTAACTGAGTGGATTCTCAATGCCTTTGCTGTGTGAATATTCTTTTAAGGCTTTTCAACTGTTTTAAGACAAACTCTATGAAATCACCAACCATTGTGTTGACACTTTAGCATGTTTATCTCAGGTTAGTAAGGCGATAGCTAGTGCGTGGAACTTAGAGTCAAGCTGCATATTCTGAAGACTTACGCTTTTATCATTTACCATTCAAAACATTTTGTATACATTTATGTATCATACTTTGGAATCTCATGTTTATAACTTTGAATTCATTAATCGAATGGTAACTTTTCAAAACGTCTCATTTAGAGTTCGTTTTCTATAACTAGTACTTTGTATTATGAAGTAGCACCCCAGTGACACAGTCTTCCGCTGCGGTATTTTGGGGGTGTTACAGATTGGTACCAGAGCCTTGGTTATAGAGAACTAGGTTGCATTTAGTGCCTAGACTATGACTGCTATATACGTTGGGACCTTCCTCTTTATTTGCCTTACACACAATACATACACATATGCTTTTTGGTTAGAGGTTTGCTTAGTTCCACGCTGTTAGATGATGTGACTTTAGTATTATAAGGAGCCCCAGAGATTCGTCGAGTCATTAAAAACATGGAGCTCAGTAATAACTAATTAGTTAACTTGATCTTGTGACAGTTCTTGTTTGATGAGACACAAGATTTGAGTTAAATAATATTATTGCTTAGCTTTAGGGATTTGATGACTTAATTATCTTACTATCGGCCTCAGAAGGCGGATTTTGTGTCGGAAATTCTTAAGTAGGATGATTTAGAATCTCCTTATTTAAATGGATTGGGACGCCTCTTCAGTTAAATAAAGAAATTGTAAATCACCGAACCATAAGTTTATGAGACCTTACTTACATAAATTTGGACGCTTCTTTATGTAAGTAATGTGTTATAAATAAGTGGGCTTAATTGTAGCCGATACGACTCCTTAACCAGAACCTTAGACGAATCAGAGTGAACACCACTATTTTAGAGATCCTGAAATCCCGAATTTTCTTAGACACATCATAAGTAGTTAACATCAACAGAACTTCGGGACGAAGTTCTCCTTAAGGGGTAGAGACTGTAACAATTCGCAATTTCAGGTTAACTTTTATTCCCGAAAATTTCACTATTCACTTTTCACTATTCACTTTTTACTATTCACTTTTCACTATTCATCTCAGAAATTTTTATTTCATATTCTCGTAAGTTAAACTATTTTAACGATAATCCGAGAGTTTGACGCTCGTCGGATCATTTCTGCAAAAATCACAAAGCCGTGTCCGAGATTTACTTTTAGGTTTAAACGTCATTCTAGCATCCCGATATGTCCATAAAACATTATAAACAATAGAAATATGATTTTCTCTCATTTTAGGACAATTCCAAAAGTTTCGAAATTTTACGTTTTCCAGTTCAGCGTTTTACGCGAATTGCGCGTTTTAGACCCGTGTTTTCAGTTTTTAGCAGGGTTTTAGCACCCGATAGATCCTACCACTCATTTTATATTTTATTATGGAGTATATTGATAAGTTCTAGCATATTTATAAGTTTCATATTTTTAGGATACCCGGTTTTACGTTTCGTGACTTAAAAACTTACGGTTAGCAATTTACGGAGTCAAAACTAGCTACATAAGTAGGATAATACCATCAAAAGTCCACACTTGCACCCCAAGACTTATGAACCGCCACTAGGGGGGGGGGGGCATTCACACTTGTGGCATCATCTCATTACTTTAGCCATTAGATCATTTTTAATTACAACTTTGTCACCAAGTTATTGTAATTTCCTAGTAAGCTTCCTAACCTCCTCATTCATAGTATAAATACAAGCTCATTTGCTTCCTTTCTTCATCACCAAAAATGCCACAACATATATACCTAGCACCAAGATCCTTTGATCTTCAATATACAAGTTACACTACAAAGTTCAATGTCTTAGTATTCTCTACCTAGTTCTTAAGTTTGTTTGGTGATTCCATGGTTGAATTAGGAGCTACACAAGGTTACTAGGGCTGAAGTTAAATGGTTTTCATAAGGGTTAGATCAAGGCTAGCAAGGGTTACAAGAGTTATGGTGAAGGGTTTACAAGCATAGGTTTAGTGTCCTAGTTCTATACTTGACTTCCTTTCTTTAGAAAGCCAAAAGTTGTAAGAAATCCTATCACACTTTCTTGCTCAATATCATTTTCATGCTTATTATGTTTCATTCATGCTATATATGGTCTTTGTATTGTGTTCATGATGTTTAAAAATGGATAAAACGAGTATTGGTATACATATGTTAACTTATGACAAGTAAACAAGCAAACTAGTGATTTTTATAGAGAACCACGACCAAAACATTATATAAATGATATTTGACACTTACTTACTGTTAAAGAGGACTTAACAAGGAAAACATAGCAATTTGAATCACCCAAAATGAGTACACGAGTCAAAAGATACGGCCATAAGAAGTTAGCGACACCAAAACGCCGAAACTGCCAAATACCTTACTGTTTGCATTCTGCCATTTTGAAAGTCACCCTTCTGGTCCGATTCATCAAAAAGTTAAAACACGAAAGTTGTCCGGAACGACGTTTTCGTTCAGGTACAAAGAAGCTCGAGCCCTGAAAATGCTTTCTGAGTGATAATTTTCTTCAAATTCTTAACAGCCCATTTTAGACCAAAGTTACTATATAATCATTATAATTAGATGAGACCAAGAGGTCTAATGACCTAAAGCCAAGACCACAACCATGGCTAAAGCCAAGGTTGAGTCTCAAGACCATGGTAACAATGACCAATGTCACGGCAAAGCCACGGCTAAAGACCATATAACTTTTAAAGATCAAAGCTTATATATATATATATATATATATATATATATATATATATATATATATATATATATGTTATCAAATACTACAATAGTAGGGAGCCTCATGTGAGGAGTTCATTAAGTAAGCCGTCGAGACGAGTTGTGGATTTACGTGTTAAAGTGTCCTGGCTCCTCGAACGTTTACTCCATGACTTCTGAATTATGTCGGCGCGAACGGTAGTAAGAGATATACAACCTATACATGTTTCATAAACCATTTATATTCAACGACTTACGCTATATACTAAGTACTACATCATGAACATTATGCAAGACATATATAGGCAATTCTTTGTATTCTTAGACGTTACTCCAAACCTAAGTCGCAACGTTCTGTTATAGGCTGCTCTTAGAGACTTTCGCGATTCGACTACCACTTTCATTTCTCATTACATAAGCTTAAGGTGAGTCATAGCCCCTACTTTTTCATACTTGTTTTAACTCTTTGGGGGGGATACATGCACAACTACTTGCTTACTTGTACAAATACTTGATCGCATTATACTTGATTGTTCTATACTTGATTGTCTTATACTTGATCGCATTATACTTGATTTCATACATACATGATTGTGTTATACTTAACTGCGTTATACTTGATTGTGTTACTGCCAGTGGCTCCAGATTAAGTTGCTGGATGACCATTGAGACTGCCAGTGGCTCCAGATTAAGTTGCTGGATGACCATTGAGACTTCCGGTGGCTCCAAATTAAGTTTTGGATGACCATTGAGGCTATTGATACATCCTAACATTTGCGAATGTTGGATACATCATAAACGTGAGGTCTTCGGAGATGAAGTGTAGACTCACGACTAATTGCTTAACTGTTTTGATGAACTTATACATGTCTTTATTATAATATATTTGTAGCAGTGGGTTGTGAACACACAAGTTACAAGTCTCTTATGGCGGGACTTGTAACTGAGTGGATTCTCAATGCCTTTGCTGTGTGAATATTCTTTTAAGGCTTTTCAACTGTTTTAAGACAAACTCTATGAACTCACCAACCATTGTGTTGACACTTTAGCATGTTTATCTCAAGTTAGTAAGGCGATAGCTAGTGCGTGGAACTTAGAGTCAAGCTGCATATTCTGAAGACTTACGCTTTTATCATTTACCATTCAAAACATTTTGTATACATTTATGTATCATACTTTGGAATCTCATGTTTGTAACTTTGAATTCATTAATCGAATGGTAACTTTTCAAAACGTCTCATTTATAGTTCGTTTTCTATAACTAGTACTTTGTATTATGAAGTAGCACCCCAGTGACACAGTCTTCCGCTGCGGTATTTTGGGGGTGTTACACATACAAATTCCACCACTTGGGTACAGTTCTACCCTCGATTTTCACAACTTGGGTATAGTTCTACCCTTCACATCTTAGGTACAGTTCTACCCTCGATTTCCACACAAGCAAATAATCACACATAGCATGCATATGATAACATTATAAGTCCAAGCTCTTTAACACAATACACATAATCACAGTAAATCAAATCATTTAAGACAAGCATCATTCTCATCCCAAGTTTAAAACAAAGTAAAAATATGGGACTATGAACTCACCTTAAACTCCGCAGCTTCCACAAAACAATTCACAAACTATAACACACAAAAATAATCCACATTACACAAGGTCAAGCTAAAAGCTACAACCCATGTAATACACATATGATGGATGTCTAAGACTCATATGACCTACCATGGATCTCCTAGACACCATACTAACGATCACTATAACCTAACACTCACTAAATCCTTTGCACTCTTAAAATCAGAAAACACAGAATTTTTGGGTACATTCACACACATAAAATCACGACAAATAAAGCTTAACAACCCACACCAAAAATTCAACATGGTCTCTCATAAGCATAGAAGCTAATCCCAGAAGGCCATGGACCAATAACACACACAAATACTCATAAGAAATTCAAACTTTTCAACTACCCAAATTCGGATCTGAACGCACACCAAAAAGTTTTGATTTTAAATAAATACTTCCACAAGTTTTTATCGCGAATCCTTTTCGTGGTAGTCTAATATAACCCATTACTTAACTATTCCAGAAGCCTAGTCAAAATACCACTTTTACAACCACATGACACCCTCAAACTTTTACCCAAAATCTGTCCCGGTTTGACAGCTTTGACACCTTAACAAAGAAAAATCAAAAGACCAACTTCCCGACCTTGAAATCAATCGTGGCTGGATTTTTGGAAAGATCTTTCATTACAATTCAATTTAGAATTAAAATTCGTGACTTAACTCTTCACCATCTGTTATTTACACTCACATCTTTACAGTCATAGTTTTCTGTCCAAACCCTAACTCAATAACTAGCATATTTTACACTCAACTCTCTTCACCAATCATCATACTATTACTAATTATTGATCCCAACATGTTTTACTTCATTAATTTACAGAAGTATATAAACCCTAGATTCCATCATAATAATTATTACATGAATCATAACAATAATTAATTAATTACACATAAGGGTTAAGGATTTTACCTTGATTCTTGATTATTGCTTGCAAACTATGAAACCCTAATTTTTTTCTTCTTGTTTCCTCCTTGTGTCGACTATAAAATGCAGGAAAAAGGGGTTTTGGGTCGTTGTATAGCTTATATGGGTAAGGGTTGGGCTTGTTTGGGTTGAACTAGGATTCCTTGGGCCTAAGAGTTATATTTGGACTCAAATTGGGTTTCCTTTTTCCTCTAAAAACCCTTCTAGCCGAATTTTTATATAAATATATATTTTTTATTTTTTATTATTAAATTAATTTATTACACTCAAAACCTCATACTTTTCATATTTTATAAACTCCCATAACTAATCCTAGCGTCTTACGCGATAAACCTCGGTTTTTATGACAACCCGGAAAAATATCATTTCCAAAAATAAAGTTTCCAAAAACAGAATTACACACTCTTTTAAAACATAACTCATAAAAACAAACTCCTCGTAACTTATTAACGCTCAATTACTTGAACGAAAACTCGTTACGCAAAATCACATAAACACCAAAACACCAAAAACTACACAAGTCATTTCTACACCACAAAGGTGATCAAAATGAACTTTCCCAAATTTCAAACTTTCCAAATCACAATAAAACCACTTACGCAAAGGAATTTAGTGCTAAAACTCACCTATATCACTTATATATCACTTAAATCACCTAGGACACACCAAGCAAACGTCAACCGAGTCAAGACTATCAGTCAAACTGACCTGCCAAAACTACGGTTGTTACATCATGGCATCAAGAACCCTCGACCGTTAATCTTCAATAACAAACCCTTTGGAGTTGTTTATCCATTAAGGGATAGGTACAGATTCATGAGATATGAAGAGGTTCATAAGTTCGGGGATCAGACTCTTAAGAATGACAGAATTCAGTTGAATAAAAAAACTCAAACAACATGATAGTGGGATTAACGTGGGATGGAGTAGAAGAGATGTGAAGGAAGCAATCAAATTCATGGCTAGGATTGATCAGAAGTTAAGGTTCAGGGAGCAGATACGCATACTGGAGAGCTTGATTGGAGCAAGGGAACCGATTCCTGACATTCTCACTTACCGCAGTCCAGATACTCCTCGAGTATGATCATTTTGTTATAACATTACTTTTGTTTCATCATAATTTTCTTCATCAAATAACTTTGGTTTGTGCACACATAACAGTGTACAACCCGCACTTGTAATGAAAGGACCCTGACGTACGCATCAGTGCTTCAATCCTTATATAGGGAGCGAAGGCTTCTTGCTTTTGAGTAGAATTAATCAAACATTTTCTGATTTTCATAATTCTGCTCAAAAGACAAGTATTTCACCTCAATGCGTATTCACTTGTTGAGGGGGAGCACTTGAAAAACTCATCGTTTGCAAAACAAAAATTCTTGTTGATATCTCCCCGTAAGACTCAAAAAGCATATTTTAATCAAAAGTTTATCAAAAACAACATCTCATATGCTATTTTTGAGTGGGAGAAAGTGAAAGTGATTAAAATATGATAATTCAATGTTGCTTAAAAGTCAAATCTCATGTGAGCTAGACTCAGATTCACCCAAGAATTGACGGAACATAAAAGCTATTAATCGAAAGGACTTATCCTCGACGGGTAATAACATCAAGTTAGTTACTAGAGCTAGTTGTCACCTAAAAGCTGACAATGGAACTCTTTAACTAGCCACGTAAGCGTGTCTCGAAAAGGATTTGTCTTAGTAGAAATGTGCCGTCTCGAGAAACTTTCTGTGGACTTGATTAGGCCGGGTAATAATTTCAAACTAGTCTAACTAGTGATGTAAGCGTGTTCGAAGCGGTCTTGTTCACTAAAAGTAGATCAATTCAAAAAGTGCTTGCTCCTCCCGCATGTGCAAATTTATTAAATACTTATGAGCACATGTGAAGGGGGAGCCCTTCATAAGTAAACACAAAACTCTCAAAGTGTTAAACAAAATGTTTGATAATCACAAACACTTTGAGACATTTTCAAAGGTTTCTTGGCTATTATCGGATAATCATGGAGTTATAAGGTGATTAAGATAGGAAAAACCGTCCTATGATCTGCCAGAGCCGGAGGGATCTACCCAAGGACATCTTCAATAGTTAGAAATAGAAGTCCTTTGGTATGATACGAAAAAAGGGAGAAAAGAATGAAAGGGGAAAGAAGGAGTTGAAGAATTAAAAAGAAAAGTAAAGAAAAGGGTGAAAAGAAATAGCCCTCCATATGTTCAACCTTAGGGCAGACACCGGGTTCAATTAGTATGCTACTGGTTGTTGCTAAGGCAACACTGGTATTGAAGATAAAGTCATCATGGACCCAGTGACGCAATGCACTAAACCTTCTTAACCACTCGAGTTCTCTTAAAAGAGCTTGTTTCATTCTCATGGGGAACCAGTGTAATCTATCGACTTATCTCTTAGAGATGGTTGATATTGAAGCAGGAGACCCCCCCTAGTCTCCGCATAGGAAACCTAAGTGTGCACTTTTTGAGTCTAGAGCCATGAGATACATCAAAGATCTCTTAGGAACACTTAGTATTTCTACAACTGGTTTTCTACATCAATGAACACCAGCTGTAAATTATCGAGTCCTTCACAGATCTTAGAAATCTGCCGAGAACGTTTATGAGAGAATTACAAATGTATTTCTCAATGATTGAATGGAAATTCCTGCCAGGGTCAACATCAAACAGCCCTGACAGCAGGTCACTTCGGTAACCCCACAAGGGTTACGCTTAGTGTTCGCGTTGGTTCTTTAGTGGTCTACAGTCGTGGAGTGATCCCCAGCGACTCACCCAGTCATTGAGCTACTTAGTAGGTCTCGTAAGCTCCTTCGGGAGTATCTGACATGGGAACGGCCTTGATAAGGATTAGAAGGAGTCTTCACACTATGCTGTTGACGAGCTCTAATTCCTTATCTTTCAGTACCGGTTGATTATTGCTAACTTTTTACCTGCAGGTACATCACCTCCATGATGGTAGATTAATTCCAGCATGCTCATACATACATCTTGAAGCAAATGAAAGCTCCCCAAAGATCTAAGCACCACAAAATTCAAAGAAAGATTCTATGCCAATAAGAAGAATCTGCAAAGTATAAAGACAAAGATCTTAGAGTATGCAAAGGAACTTCGTACTTTCAAAAGACAAAATCCAAAGATGTATGAGCATGTTGGAATGGCGGACAACCACCAAAGACACAGAAGTGATGATCGATAGGCAACTTCATAACATGATCACCATCACATCAACATAGAACGAAGTACAAAGAACGATGAAAGATTTTGCTAACTATTTTTGAGGACGTCAACTACAAAGTCAAAGTATAGAAGATGATGACGTCAAGCAACCTTTGATGACCAACACTTAGGGGGAGATTGTTGGGAATAGACTTTATTATTTCAAGTGTCGGTCATTGAATTTTGTTATAGGTTGCATTATTTAGTTTATACATTACTGATTTTATATGTTTTATAAAGTTTTATGCTAAGTTTATAGGTTTGGAAAAAGTCTAAGGGCTAGGTTTGTAATATTAGAAAAGTATGGTGAAGCCCTAATCCTCACCTATAAATAGACTTGTAACACCTCATTTGAAGGGGTTGGTTCACCTAGTAATATCATTAGTCTCTTATTTTCATATTAAGTGTTCCTTCCACTCTCTCTCTCTCTACTTACTTTCTCTTTCTAGAAATCTTAATGATTATGTTATAAAATGGTGACCTAACAAAAATGAACTTGCAAAGCTTCACTTATGAAATATAATCATCTTCTTGTCCAATATAACCTGTTACACAATAAAGAAAACAAACACGAAACCTCGCGTAAAATCAGTGGTAAATTCAATATAAAAGTAAATCCTAGAAAGCAAGTAAAGATATAATGCTTGCAAAATAAATGTTTGCAGATTCCTGGAGTTTAAAATTTTTAGATTTTACAAAACTTTACAATTCCAGTAGAAAAACAAAACCTGAAATTTTTTTTTCAGAAAATAACTCCTGACGCCATCAGAACTGATCTGACAGAATTTTTTTGTATTTTGTTTCTGGAAAATTTCTGGAAAAATCTATGTTTTTATACCTGGAATCCTACAAAACATTCATTGTGACTTGATGCAAGCATTTGACTTAAACAAATAATAATATGTATACTAATTTCTAATTGTTATTGTTCATGTTTAATCCGTTCTTAAAAACAAGTATGATCTTCCCTTACACTTATCTTTTGACAAAATACCTTTATATGTAATTAAGACGAGGTTAAAAACAAAATAAAGCATTTTCACAATTTTAGTTGAGGCATGAACAATAAACGATAAGGAAAAGTATACATACGGAAACAAATAAAATCAAATAAACAAACAAATAATGAAAAAGAATCTTGGGTTGCCTCCCAAGAAGCGCTTTTCTTTATTTACGAGTCTTGTAGCTAGACTCAAAGTCACCCCCTATTACGTGACTCCATCATCCCTTAAGATGACGTATCCGTTGGTATAATTCTTATCATTTTTATGGAAAAGTTTCAATCGTTGGGAGTACATAGTCATCTTCCCAACTTTATCATCTACCAAGACTACGGCTCCATTTTTGCACAGACTTTTTATTGTAAAGGGTCCATACCACTAGGATTTGTGTTTTTCGGGAGGCAGTTTCACCCCTAAGTGATGTAGAAGCACCATATCTCCTTCCATAAGCTCAAAGGCATTCCAATCCCGTTGATTGTAGTCAATTTCAGCTTCTTCGGAGCCCTTATTTCTACTCTTTCTTCTCTCTTTCCCAAACTCTTGGTAATTTTTAATCCTTGCTTCCCAAGTAAGGATCGTCTTCCGAACAAGACTGTTAGGTGCACTAGAGTTGGTTGGGAGCTTCTTTCTCATCATGCATTTCCTCATATTGCATGGAGTCATATGAAAATGAATCTATCTTTGCCCTGACTTGAGTTCTATTACCCCCGTTTCGTATTTGATGGTTGCTCGTGCTATAGCAAGGAATGGTGCCCCTAGGGTTATTGGCATATAATCATTTTTTCTATCATCAATGATCATGAAGTCAATAGGATATATAAATCCTGCCATGTTAACTAATACATCTTCTGCTATTCCTAAAGGGTACACATAGGAATGATCTGCAAGGGAAAGCCTAATGCAGGTGGTGGTTGGTATTTTATTGGTCGATTGGCATAAATGGTTAGAGGCAGTATGTTTACTTTTGACCGTTGGTTGGTCAAAGCATCTAAATATTTCAAATCTCCTGTGCCGCATGGTATCTCGAAATTCCCGTAAACCATTTGTTTCTTACTTATTTTCTGCTGAAGAATACTCTTACACAATGGACCTATGGTTAGCGTATTATACTCTTCCTCATCCTTTTTCCCTTTAGAGACTTTAGGTGGATAATTTCGTCCATTGTTTCTTATCCAATTATCTATAGTCTTCTTATTTATGTCGTGTTTCAAATAATACCCTAAGGTTTGGGACTTTGGTGGTTCTCCCATTGGTTGTTTATTAGGGGAGGTCTCCTTTCCTTTATTTGAACATGATTCATTCACTATACCTCCTTCATTTGTTCCATCATCGGCCGTGATGAGGTTGACTCCGCTACTTTCCTTATTGATCAATCGGTTTTTCTCTTCATTGTCGTTCTCATGGACAATGGAGATAGCATTGACAAACTTGGTGATGGGTGTAACACCCCAACCCGACCAAGGGTTAAAATGCTACATTATGGTGTCTATTAGATACAAACAAAATAAGTGCAAGCGGAAGATATCATAAATAAAATAAGTCATGAACATCAAGACTTAAAACATTACAATTCTCCAACAAAATAATGGAAATAAACTGAAACAAACATCCAACATAAGTATAAAATCCTCCAACGAATGTGAAAAATTGAAAATAAAATGTAAGATAAAGGTAGGTCTCTAAGCTCTACTCTCAGCACTCAAAACCCAGCATCCCGCTTAATTCCTACTGCATGGAAAATAAAATGCGGCTAAGCGTAAAAAGCTTAGTGAACAGATATTACAAACAAAAGGTAATAAGCAAAGCAAATGAAACGAATCAAACGAATAATCTTAACAATCATAAGTCAACGAATATAGCATCATAAGGAATTGAATTGTAAAGCATAATCAAAAGTAATTAGAATCAAACGAATATAAATGATCGGATATATCTAACAGAGGCACTCGAATAGATATAAGAAGCCAAGGAACCACGAGCCGACATACCAGAGACACTCGAATAGGTCTAAAGCAGCTACATAATCACATAATCACATATCCATCATATCCAAAGTGTACAGATATGGGAGACCTCTAAGTACCATACGGAGTAGCTAGCTATAACGTGAAGAAGTGTAAGGCACCCACTCTGATGAGATCAAATAAGTATATTTTATTAGCATCATTTATCCTTTTTAATTGACTTGTTTTATATTGTTTTGTATGAGAATTGGTGCTTTAATGTTTACTTTAGTGATTCTCATGTAAAAACAAACAATTGGTGAAAGTTAATGATATTAGACGAATTATGGAGATAAATGATCAAGATTTGAAAAGTCTACTAAAATTCAAGAGATGCGCCGTACCACTCTCAACAGATAAGCCACAAAATCATACTTAGATGAATTCGAAGACCATTGCCTAACTTTGAAGAATGCGTCGCATCTAATTACAACATGCGCCGCATATGAAATTTTGGTCAACAAAGGATAATCAACTTGCTCTACTCCAAATACGCCGCATCTCATTTACAACATGCGACATATCAGCTAAAGACTTCACCAGATACTATCCAAGACGTTAAAGAACATACGTCACATAGAGAAACAAGTTACGCCGCATCTAAAGGCGGTGTACGAATATTCCAGAATATAATAATCTTGGACCCCACGCGAAGTTAAGTAGATGCGCCGCATCTGTCATCAACATGCGCCGCATCGATCCCTCAGACTGAAACTATAAATACCCCAAGACAGATACCCTAGAAAAACACGTAGAGACATCCATTCCTTTAGGATTTTTACACCTTGTTATTATGTTTCGTTACACCATCACCTTAGCCTACCCTGTAGATTTAAGTCCATGGTTAGTTGCTTTGGGAAAGTGTGTTTCCTTGCGTTACATGTGTTCGTGTGCGTAAATTCATTATCTTTGGTTTGGTCGGGAAATTGCACAATGCTATTCGAGTGAAAGTACATATTGTATATTTTTAGTCAGTTTTTCGTGTGTTCACTCTTTTCACTATTACATTATGTCTGAAAGTTTGAAAAGTAAAAAAAATATATCCAGAATTATTGTGATGTTATTGTGGTGAAATTTTACACCATTAGTTATGATAAAAAAAAAATCAAAAAAATGAGAAAAGAAAAAGAAAGAAGAAGTTGGTAGTTTGTTTAAACCAATGATGTAAAGTTTTGTATTAAAGTGGTTGATATCGCTACTATTTATATTTAAGGATTGAAAGGGAGTTGGCCGTTATGGGAATGCCAACTAAGGATTGTCTATTCTTTTTCTAAGATCTTATTGGGTATAATTCATGTCTACCTAAAGCGTGAGTTACAAAAGAGTCAAAGTGTGAGTTATTCAATGTTATGAGTATTATTCATGGGATGGTAGGGAAGTATTCTAACAACACTTAGGACTTTAATCTATTTGTTTCTTGTTTTGTATTTTTACTTTACACCAATTTTATATCCTAAATGTTATCCATACCAAACCGTATTGTTATAGTCGTTGTTAGCTTTCGAGCATCAGAATATGATGATGGCCAAGTAAGAATATTAAATGTACGAATAAGGTAGTGACCATCCGAGTATTAGATTAATTAGCTAATGCGCCAGCGATCTGGTGTGTGAATTGGTGACCATCCGAGTTTAAGATTGATTAAATGATGCGCCAGTGATCTGGTGTGCATCTTGGTGATCATCCATTATGAAAATAATGTTCCAGCGATCCAAGGAACACATTAGTGACCATCCATCATTTGAAAGATCAAGGACTCGCGCCAGCGATCCATGAAGCATACTAGTGACCATCTGTTAGTTAAAGTGTGGAGGACTCGCACCAGTGATCTACTAAGTTTATGCATGAAATGTTCAAGCAATGCTAGGTTTAACCCATGAACCAAAAAACCCTTTTTACCGCTTTAGACTTTTTACTCCTTAGCTTTAGTGGGGGAGATGTGTATCCTTGTCAAGCATATGATAGAATATTCGTCACGTCCGGACAGTTAAATGATTAGATTTGCTTTTATTAATAATATATTTTGTTTCTAATTGGTTAAGTGTTTGGCCATCCAACTATGATAAAACGAATAAGTGCTTAAATGTAAAAATATCCTATCAAGGATACATTTTCATTATGTTTATTCTAAAGGTTTACTTGAGGACAACTAAGTTCAAGTGAGGGATATTTGATGAGATAAATTAGCATCATTTATCCCAATTAATTGACTTGTTTTATATTGTTCTGTATGAGAATTTGTGCTTTAATGTTTAGTTTAGTGATTCTCAGGTAAAAACAAGCAATTGGTGAAAGTTAATGATATTGGACGAATTATGGAGATAAATGATCAAGATTTGAAAAGTCTACTGAAATTCAAGAGATACGCCGTATCACTCTCAACAGGTACGCCGCAACATCATACTTAGATAAATTCGAAGACCATTGCCTGACTTTGAAGAATGTGTCGCATCTAATTACAATATGCGCCGCATATGAAACTTTGGTCAACGAAGGATAATCAACTTGCTCTACTCCAAATACGCCGCATCTCATTTACAACATGCGGCGTATCAGCTAAAGAAATCACCAGATACTATACAAGACGTTAAAGAACATACGCTGCATAGAGAAACAAGTTATGCCGCATCTAAAGGCGGTGTACGAATATTCTAGAATATAATAATCTTGGACCCCACGCGAAGTTAAGTAGATGCGCCGCATCTGTCATCAACATGCGCCGCATCGATCCTTCAGACAGAAACTATAAATACCCCAAGACAGATACGAGTTTGGTGTGTAACAAAACCCTAAGGAGACGAATTCAGTCGAATAAGCATCACAAGACAGGCCCCAAACGAATATCTTAAAGCCGTAAGAAGGTCCTGCACGTGTATAATTCATTAAGTAGTTCTGTTTATTGTATTAGTAAGCTTTAATCCATCAGGATTGATGGGCTTGTGGCCACCATACTGCTCCCCTTAAAATTGCTTTACCATCGGTTAAAGTTTATATGATTGATATTTTTGGTGACTTTTATTTGTACATTGATAACCTCTGTGTTTAGTTGAGTCTTCTGGGCTACCATACCTGTTCCTCGCCTGCTTATCTATTGTCTAGAACGTAGGATAAACATAATTAATCATTAAGAGTTTACTCTCCAATAATTAGGATCCAACGAGACAGATTAGATTGCGATACTCATCATATAAAACTAGCAATAAAACAATTGACAAGCTACTTAATTATAAGGACATGTCTTTTTACGTGTTTCTATTATCTATCTGTGTACGTGATTGGTATTCACTGATTCATTCTCATTAGTTTTACTTTTATTGTTTAATATAAATTTGTGTTAGTCTCTCAGGCTAAACCCCAGTTTATTAGATTAGGATTGTAAAACTAACTTAGATATTAAAATACTGATTAATTCAACTAGATATTACGTTCCATTCTTAGTGTTCGACACTCTACTTACCAATATATACATATTGATCGGGTACACTGCGTTAAGTGTGTCTGTTAGTAATAAGTTGGCTAAATATAAATGTAAAACTTGAAAAGGCTTAAACACCCTATGCTACACTGACATTACACAACGCATCACACTCACATTCACCTTACATAGTAATAAAACAAAGCCTAGAATGCATCCATACACTCCCCGAATCAAACAAAATACATATGCCAGCTCATGACTGGTCACATATATAACTAATTGGCCAGCATCACATATATATCAAACAAAAAGGATTGCCAAGGATCAATCATACCTCCCTAGAAAGTGCCATGCCAGTGGTGCCATCAGTGATACGCCCATGGTACCTAAATGGATAGTTCGTAAGCTCGGGCATAAGAACAAAATCATATCAACAAAGCATATCCATATCAAATGAATCATATCATAATCAAACAAAATCTCAACCATGAGATAGTAATCAGGTAACCAAACAAAATGGATAGTAATCGAATCATATCAAAGGATCAACAAAAAGCTCATAAAAAGGATCACACAAATGAGAACATACTAATGGCAAAGAATCATAGTAACATTGATTGAAGGGAATCTATATTGAATATAGATAGAATATATATATACCTTAAAAGCAAAGCAAAGCAATGAAAGCAATGAACTGCGGAATACTCCTTCTTCAAATGATCTACATGAATTAGGGATCATTAACTTATACGTTCATCAAATATTTTAAATTCTTATTATCAAACATGTCTTTAGTTTAGGGTTTATATGAATTAAATTAAGCTTAGGGCTTGTAGTTATCACATTAAGGTTAAATTACACTTCTGGACCAGTTTCGTATGATTTGTCATGCCTGTAATACAAGCTTCAAAAATTATGAATCAAATATATGTGATTCCCATATTAGTTTAGTATCTTCACAAATTTTTATAGATTTTATTATCAGGTATTAGTACCATATAAAAAATTATCTTTCGAGACTACCCAAAAAATTTACTGCACATAGATGCAAAAAGTTTGCATTTGGGTAGCCAATTTATACCCTTCAGAAAAATTCACAAAAATTCTAGGAAGTCACACATAACCCAAATATCACCCCTGGAAACGGATAGCTCTTAACTCCTTACAGTTTAGAAATGCAAAATCAAAACCACCAACTGAATTTCGGACTCAGATTCTCAGGTTTGACAACTTATGTCGTAAAAATCAAAAAGCACACTTCCCGACCTCAAACAAGCATATAATTTACTTTTAAAGAAAGTAGACAAGTAGTACTTTTGTTTAGACTCAAGAATTATTCAAAAACACATTGGAATCAACAGTTTGGACATCCATCAATCCGACCCAAATTTTCTGTCAGCAATTGCTGAGACAGAAACATCACAACCCTAGTCTATATTAACCCTAATCGACCCTTATTTATATATCTTGGATTTATAGAATTTATATCATAATTAATATATCTTTAATGTTCATATTATGGCTTGTATCTACTGATTCGAATGGAGAAAAATGCACCACAAATCGACACATATTATTAGGGTTTTCATGATTTTATGTGACTATTCAATACGTATAACTTGTTTATTATATTAATGCGATCATCAAAAGGTTTTTATTACTGGTTATTACATGTTTTTAAGAGGTCAAAATAAGAAGAGAAAAAATAGTGAAGATAATACCTTGAGTCGATTATAGGAAGTAAAAGAAAACGGATCAAAACAATACTAAACCGAATTCAGAATCAACACAACCTCTTGAATTTTGTTTCCCTACGAACCTATCACCTTGTGATACCAACAACACTAATCAAACACACCTTCTTGAGCTCTTGGATGAGTCGAATTGGAGCAAGAAAGATGAAGCAGTCGTATATTTTTGTTTTAGGTTTTTAGGGATATACTTTGGATCGATTCTGTTAATACAAATATTGCCTAAAAACGTTATTTATATTTTACGATCTTTGCTAAGTTTTGTTAACGAGAAAGTATAAACTTTAACTCTTAGCAAATCATGAATATAATTTAAGTCTTTCATAACTAGAACTTTATTTCATTTAAACAAAACATTTACTACATTTACATTTTGCATAAAACATAACATTTTCATATTTCTATAAATAGAAAATGTGGTATGACATCATGGCATACATCATGAGAATTTATGGAAAGATTTCCAAATCTAGAAGTTGACTTTCCATAAGATTTCTTACACACTTGGAAAGATTCTTACTCAATCTATCTTGTAGTTGACTTAAAGGATCTTGATTTGACATTCCATAGATATGGAAAGATTTCTTAAGCATTTGACTGTCAGTCGGGCGGAACCCTGTGGATACAACGGCGGAACCCTTGTTTTGGTTCCGCCGGATCTGCCAGCCTGCTGTCATGTTTGGCTCTAAATATCAAGCCACACCCAAGAAATCTTTCATCACTTCTCATTATATTTTACACATACATTCTCAATACATTCATCTAACTCATTAACATTTCATTTCTTTGAGATCTTTTGTAGCAAAGAAGACCACAAAGTTCACACAAAAAGTTAAAAGTCTCAACACAACGTTGCAAGTCTTGATAGCTTAGCATTATGTAAACTCGTGAAGTTTATACATCATTTCATTGTGTAATTTCATTAGTGATCAGTTAATATTTTAGGCCTTAAAATACATAGTGTGGCGGGAGTGGTTGTACCCTTGTAAAAGAACTCGACATCTAGCTTTGTGTCGAAAATCTAGTGTAAGCGACGTGTAAGGTTTTCTCCGCCGGTGAAAGGAGCTTGTTGACTAGTGATTGAAACTCTCGAGTTGGATACTCGGGGCGTGGAGTAGGGCAAGGAAAAAGAGTCCTTGTAGCCGAACCACAATAAATAATCGTGTTGTGGTTTGATCATTTCTTACTTTATACTTGCATATTACTTATCGTTAATTAGTTTCAATTGTTGATTACACGTAATATTTTCAAAATTAAATAAGTTAAAAACCAGTAAACTATTCAACCCCCCTTCTAGTTTTCCACAATTGGCATCAAGAGCTATGTTACTCAAGCTTTTAAAATATATTGTGTTTTAAAACTTGAAACGATACATGGATTTTGAAAATTACAAAGAAGTGCAATCTATGCAAAGACCACCACTTTTTGAAGCAAACGGTTTTATATATTGGAAAAACCGCTTTGAAACTTACGTGAAATCTAAAGATATAGATCTATGGTATATAATCATTGATGGTGATAATATAGCCATTTTTAAGGATACTTCAAGTAGTAAAGATGAGGATAGCTCACTTACTAAACATAATGAAGATCAAAAGAAACTATTTGCCAAAAATAATGAAGCTAAAATGATGTTTTACAATACTTTACCAAAGAAAGAATATGAAAGAGTTTTTATGTGCAAAACCGTTAAAGAAATTTGGCAATCTTTAATAGTCACTTATCAAGGAACTCACAAGTAAAGGATAACAAAATTGATCTTCTTATCCAACAATATGAACACTTTTTTATTCACGAAGATGAGATTATTGATTGTGCATTTGCTAGGTTTAACACTATTATTACTTCGCTTAAAGCACTTGATGAATCTTTTTGTAGCAAGAATTTTGTCAGAAAATTCCTTAGAGCACTCCATCTGAAGTGGGGAGCCAAAGTGACCGCGATTGAAGAATCTAAAGATCTTTCAAGCATGTCACTTGATGAGCTAATTGGAAACCACAAAGTTCATGAAATGGTTATGGAAAGATTCGGAAATAGTTAAAGGAAAGAAGGAAAAGGTCAAGTCCATTGCTTTGAAGGCTAGAGTTCAATCAAGTGATGATTAAGAATCTAGTTCCGATAGTGACGATGAAGAATATGCCATGGCCATTAGAGACTTCAAGAAGTTCTTTCAAAGACGAGGGAAGTTTGTAAGGCAACCTAAAGATGTCAAAACAGCTTTCAGAAAAGATCGTGATGACAAGAAATGAAAGGTTGAAAGCAAATGCTTTAGGGGTGGAGATACAAGTCATCTCATAGGAGAATGTCCAAAACCACCCAAAAGCAAATTTCAAAAAGCTTTTGTAAGTGGTGCTTGGAGCGATAGTGAAGATGATGACGAGGAGCCAAAGAATGACGATATTGCTCTCAAGGATCATGACTCGAATGAGGTACACTCCGACTCATCTTGTTCTTCTATTGATGATGACACCTTACTAAAACAATATAACAAACTTTGTGAACTAAGCTTAAAAATCATAAGCAAAAACAAATTTTTTAAAACTAAAAAGGAGTTTTTAGAAAATGAAGTTTATGACATAAAAGAAAAAGCTAAGAGATTGAAAATGATTAAGAGTATTGACACAATGTGTAAATCTTGTCAAAAGTTTAAACTTGAAAATGAAAGCCTCAAGATTACTCAAAACGATCTAATAAAACAAACCACAAAGTTTAAAAGGTTTGATAAAAGTATTTCTTGTGCGAATGAAATAATAAAACTTCAAAAGTCACCATTTGATAAAACAGGACTAGGTTTCATGAAATCTGAAACTTCAAAGAGTCAAATGAAACTAGATGAAAAAGCACAAGAAACTAACAAAACTGCTACATGTACCCATGGACCAGACGGAACCGATAACTTGGTTCCATCCGTTGAACCCAAAGGTTTCGCGAGATCTGCAGCAGAAAAGCTAATTTCTACGTTGGATCGTACTAAATTCGTTAAAGTTCAAATAGGTGCAAACGAGTGTAAATGATACAAGACTAAAACCAGCAATTAAAATTGGAGTAGGACTTGGCAAAAATCAATTTAGAACTAAAACCTCTCAAACGAGACCTAAAACTTCTATTCCCAAACGCCCTTTTCCAAAGAGTAACTACAACACACAACCAAACTACCAACATGGTTGGAACCAAAACATACCTAGACATTACCGAACTCCAAATTACATGTCATGGAACCCATATGTTCCATTTTCATGCATGGATCAAGTTAATGGTATGTTTAACCAAAATGGACCCATGAGATATTGGGGACCAAACGTTTGAGTGTTTTTCATAAAATAGGTGTGCTTCAAAGTTAGTCTGGAACCGGATGAATAGATCAAAGATAGCGGTTGCTCAAGGCACATGACAGGTAACAAAAGCCTCTTTTCAACATATCAAGAATGTATTGGAGGTAATGTCATGTTTGGTAGCAAATTTAAAAGTAAAATCATCAGACAAGGTACAATTTCTCATGGCTCCCTCTCTATAAATGATGTAGCTCATGTTGATAACCTAGGTTTTAATCTCCTTAGTATTAGTCAACTTTGTCGCAAAAAGTATAACGTCCTTTTCAGTGAAAATGGAAGTAAAATACTTAAAGATGCCATAACCATAGCCAAAGGTGTTCTTAAGAACAACGTGTATGTCATGAAGATGGATCAAACATCTAGAGACAAACTTTGTCTCACCTCATTAGATGAATATTCAACTTTATGACATAGACGTTTAGGACACGCTAACATGAGACTTATTCAAAACCTCTCTTGCAAAGACTTAGTTCGAAACCTACCCAACTTGAAATATGACCAACACGTTTGTGAAGCTTAGATGCTTGCAAAATTGGTAAACAAGTTTGACTCCACCCAAACCAACCTAACATATTAACCAAGGATGTTCAACAGGTCAAGTAGTAAGGGAGAAGAGTGATCAATTTATAATCCGCTGTAAGCACAGTGTTTTCCCGGGTCGTTATATCCCAGCAAGGTTGAAATTGTGTTTTGGAAACGTTTGAGAGATTCAGTGATTTGGGGAAAGTAACAAATAATGATTTGGATTTGATTTACACTACTGGAATGATTGATATTAAGATAAATAACAGTATTAACAAATACAAGATTACAGATTTGTATAAACATAAACCAAATTAAAAACAGATATGATTGCGTACTGGAAAAAATGTGAATTTTAAACCAAATAAAACTAGAGGGGGTGAAAATGTCTTTTTTACAAACTTTATATTAAAAGAAAATTTTAAATTAAAGAATTTTTTTTTATTATTTTATTATTTAATATTAATTAAAACTACTAAACTATTTAATAATTAATTACAACTAATTTAGACTTAATTTTAAATTTAGAAAAATACTAAAGTAACTTAGAAAAATATGAAATATTTTATAAAACTAATTAACCATTACAGGAATCCTAAAAATTATAAAAAGTTTATAAAAATTATATATAATCTAATTTAATAATTATTTACTTATTTAATAATTAAAACCTAATTAAACTAATTTTAATTATGAAAAATACTAAATGAACAGTAAAAATTGTGAAATTTTTTCTGAAAATACTTTATTAATTATAAAAGCTATAATGCATTTGGGACTATTCTATAATTAGAAAGGCTGAAAATTCAGACTTTTACTTGCTCATTATGGAAGGATTTCAAAATTAATTGGTTAGGAAGGAGGTTGCTTAAGAAGTTGGCTTAACCATCTCTACTTATAAAGCATAAAGACAACTAAATGTGTAACCGAATATCCTGTAACACCCCCAAAATACCGCAGCGGAAGACTGTGTCATTGGGGTGCTACTTCATAATACAAAGTACAAGTTATAGAAAACGAACTCTAAATGAGACGTTTTGAAAAGTTACCATTCGATTAATGAATTCAAAGTTACAAACATGAGATTCCAAAGTATGATACATAAATGTATACAAAGTTTTGAATGGTAAATGATAAAAGCGTAAGTCTTCAGAATATGCAGCTTGACTCTAAGTTCCACACACTAGCTATCGCCTTACTAACCTGAGATAAACATGCTAAAGTGTCAACACAATGGTTGGTGAGTTCATAGAGTTTGTCTTAAAACAGTTGAAAAGCCTTAAAAGAATGTTTACACAGCAAAGGCATCGTGAATCCACTCAGTTACAAGTCCCGCCATAAGAGACTTGTAACCTGTGTGTTCACAACCCACTGCTAACATATAGTATAATAAAGACATGTATAAGTTCATCAAGACAATTAAGCAATTAGTAGTGAGTCTCTACTTCATCTCCGAAGACCTCACTTTTATGATGTATCCAACATTCGCAAATGTTAGGATGTATCAAAGACAACTGGGAGCCACTTCCCAAAGAAAACTGGGAGCCACTTCCTAAAGATAACTGGGAGCCACTTCCCAAAGATATAAGTTTACTGGGAGCCACTTCCCAAAGATAAAAGACAGTCATGTATGTATGAAATCAAGTATAATGCCATCAAGTATAAGACAATCAAGTATAAAACAATCAAGTATAAATGTTTTGAGTATTTGTACAAGTAAGCAAGTAGTTGAGCATGTATCCCCCCCAAGAGTTAAAACAAGTACGAAAAGAGTAGGGGCTATGACTCACCTTAAGCTTATGTAATGAGAAATGAAAGTGGTAGTCGAATCGCGAAAGTCTCTAAGAGCAGCCTATAATAGAACGTTGCGACTTAGGTTTGGAGTAACATCTAAGAATACGAAGAATTGCCCATATATGTCTTGCATAATGTTCATGATGTAGTACTTTAGTATAATGTGTAAATCGTTGAATATAAGTGGTCTATGAAACATGTATAGGTTGTAAATCTCTTACTACCGTTCGGGCCGACATAATTCAGAAGTCATGGAGTAAACGTTCGAGGAGCCAGGACACTTTAACTCGTAAATCCACAACTCGTCTCGACGGCTTACTCAATGAACTCCTCACATGAGGCTCTCTACTATTGTAGTATTCGATAACATATATATATATAAGCTTTGATCTTTAAAAGTTATACGGTCTTTAGCCGTGGCTTTGCCGTGACCTTGGTCATTGTTACCATGGTCTTGAGACTCAACCTTGGCTTTAGCCATGGTTGTGGTCTTGGCTTTAGGTCATTAGACCTCTTGGTCTCATCTAATTATAATGATTATATAGTAACTTTGGTATAAAAATGGGCTGTTAAGAATTTGAAGAAACTTATCACTCAGAAAGCGTTTTCAGGGCTCGAGCTTCTTTGTACCTGAACGAAAACGTCGTTCCGGACAACTTTCGTGTTTTAACTTTTTGATGAATCGGACCAGAAGTGGGACTTTCAAAATCATAATTTGATCAGAATGCTATTTAGGCAGTTTTGCCGTTTTGTTGTCGCTAACTTCTTATGGCCGTATCTTTTGACTTGTGTACTCGTTTTGGGTGATTCAAATTGCTATGTTTTCCTTGTTAAGTCCTCTTTAACAGTAAGTAAGTGTCAAATATCAAAGTTATACTATTGTGGTCGTGGTTTTCCATAAAAATCACTAGTTTGCTTGTTTGCTTGTCATAAGTTAACAAATGTATACCAATACTCGTTTTACTAGTTTTTATACATCATGAACACAATACAAAGACCATGTATAGCATGAAAGAAACATAATAAGCATGAAAATGATATTGAGCAAGAAAGTGTATAAGGGTTTCTTACAACTTTTGGCTTTCACTTAAGAAAGGAAGTCAAGTATAGAACTAGGACACTAAACCTAATCTTGTAAACCCTTCACCATAACTCTTGTAACCCTTGCTAGCCTTGATCCAACCCTTGTGAAAACCATTTAACTTCAGCCCTAGTAACCTTGTGTAGCTCCTAATTCAACCATGGAATCACCAAACAAACTTAAGAACTAGGTAGAGAATACTAAGACCTTGAACTTTGTAGTGTAACTTGTATATTGAAGATCAAAGGATCATGGTGCTATGATATAAGGGTGTGGCGTTTTTGTGGTGAAGAAAGGAAGCAAATGAGCTCTCTATTTATAGTAAGAATGAGGAGGTTAGGAAGCTTGCTAGGAAAGTGCTATAACTTGGTGACAAAGTTGTAATTAAGTAAGATCTAATGGCTAAAGTCAAGATTTAACCACACATGGTGACTTCCCCCCCTCCTAAGTCGTTTTTCCAAGGATAAGGGTGACTAGATGAGTAGTCATGGTCTTTGGATGATAATATCCTAAGTATGTAGCTAGTTTTGACTCCGTAAATCGCTAACCGTAAATGATTAAGCCTCAAAACGTAAAACTGGGTATCGTAAAAATATGAAACTTGAAAGTATTGTTAAACATGTCAATATAGTCCATAATAAAATATAAAATGAGTGGTAGGTTCTATCGGGTGCTAAAACCCTGCTAAAAACTGGAAACACGGGTCTAAAACGCGTAATTCGCGTAAAACGCTGAACTGAAAAACGTAAAATTCTGAAACTTTTGGAATTGTCATAAAATGATAGAAAATCATATTTCTATTGTTTATAATGTTTTATGGATATATCGGGATGCTGGAAGGACGTTTAAACCTAAAAGTAAATCTCGGACACGGCTTTGTGATTTTTGCAGAAATGATCCGACGAGCTTCAAACTCTCGGATTATCGTTAAAATAGTTTAACTTATGAGAATATGAAATAAAAATTTCTGAGATGAATAGTAAAAAGTGAATAGTGAAATTTTCGGGAATAAAAGTTAACCTGAAATTGCGAATTGTTACATATCCGAATAACGCAAAATATAGTCATAGGTACCCGCTGCCGCATTGCGCGGGTACCATTCTAGTTAATTATAAAAGCTAGGAAAAAAATATAAAAAGGTACTATTGCTTATAAATAAGCAGAAAAGAAATTTATTTTTGGCTTTTTTAATTAAAACTAATTAAACTTAATTTAATTATTATAAATGCTAAATAAACTCAAAAAATTATGAAAAATTTTCTAAAACTATTTTAATATATTAGAAACTTAAGGAAAATATAAAATTGAAAATTGCTTTTTGAAAAAGCTGAGCAATAAGCCAAATGGCTTACACAGAAGCTATCACTAATTTTATGTTTGGCTTTTCTTGGATTTTCTTTTACAAAACTATTTAACTACTAAAAATAAGCAACTTTTACAAAACCAAACTTTTTTAAAGCTTAAAAATAAGCTGTGTAAAAACCAAAAAGTATGAAAGAAGTCCTAATAGTCTTTTAAAAAGTGGATTTTGGTTCAATAAGCTACTGATAAGCTACCAAAGACTAAATAAGCTATAAACAACTGAAATACACACCAATAAGCTAGAAATGAACAATAAGCACAAGGAAATAAGCTAGAGAGCAAATATAAGCAATCCAAAAACCACACAGACCAACAGGCAAAATGAAGCACTAGCAGCCCTATGTGAGGCCCACAAGTTTGACCAGGGGTCCACAATGAGGTTTGGACTGATAAGTTGGGCTGGGGAACTAACCAATAAGCCAATAAGCAGAGCTTAAGGCTCATAAATAAGCTATTGAGAGGCTATTGAAATTGGATCTGGGATCCTACTGATGAATCAGCGGGAATAAACTTGGTAACTTAAAGGCTTGATAAAGCTAAGGGCAAGAATCCCTAGGTTCAAAATAAGCACTAAATGTCACAATTCGAAATTTCAAGTCCTTGTTCAGATGTCGAAATTTCATTTTTCATCTCGGAAGTTACTATTCATCAATTACTATTCACCGATCACTATTTATCATTTTACTATTCATCGTTTTTTGTGTCAATTTGAGATTCCAAGAAGCGTTCAAAAATTTCACTATTCACATGACACTATTCATTTCCGGAGAGAAAACACTATTCATGTACTTTATTCATTTCATTATAAATTTAGTTAACGGATATTTAAATTCGTGTAACCGGTCAGGTTATGCTGCGAATTCATGCATCGTCAATATTTACATTCGCGTAACCGGTCAGGTTAAGCTACAAATTCATGAAATCATCAGTAGGGACACTTCATATGGTCTAGAAATAGCTTAGATACCATCATAATGACATTTGCATACTATTCCACTCATAGGATATTCAAATTAATACTTTTGATATATTTGACTTTTTACGTATGTTTATTTTTAAATAAACGTTAACACGCGACCAATAATGTGACTAACACGTCCGACACTCTCGACTATGATCCTTATATATTTTTATATTCATTTTAATAATATATAAATTATATTATTAATTTACCCGGTATTTTGGAAATTTATTTATTTCGTGTCGTAACTTTAATATAATTACGACGGTTTTCGTAGAAACTAAACAATAATTACCCAAACACTCAATACTTGTACCCAACATATTTTCACAATTTTTATGACTTTATTATGTCCCGGTTAACTTTGTTAAATTTTATTTCTAGCAACCTCGGTACCCGGTATCCCCTAAAACTATTAATATACATATAAAACTACATTATGTCCACAAAAGTCTTCACAAATCTTATCCCCCCCTTTTTTTGCCCTCCCCCCCCCCCCCCCCCCCCCACCATATCAATCACCTTACAAGTTTGAAATTTCTACTAACTCATTAATACTTGTCATCGATTTTGTCTAGTATATATATATATATATATATATATATATATATATATATATATATATATATATATATATATATATATATATATATATATATATATATATATATATATAACATATACTTATACATTATGGTCTCATTTCACAAGATCTACCAAGAAAACTCTTTCTCTTTTCTTTCCTTGGGGGTGCACGGCCAACACAAGAAGAACAAGCAAGAAATATTAATTATTCAAGAACAAGTATTTTTCTAGTGTATTTAGTAATCTTAAAAGGGTTTTGTAATACAAACTCAAGGTTTACTTAGGTTTTCACCATCAAAAGCTCACTAATCTTTCAAGCAAGTGTATAAAACTCATTTTTATAATTTTACCAAGTTTTTATAATGTTCATATGATTTATATACAAGATCTACATGCATATGTTAGTTATACCACTCCATTTTATACATATATAACTTTTGAGCCCTAGAAATAGATTATAGGTAGATCCTTGTTAGATCCACTTGATTTATGATGTTTAGGAACCTATGACACCCTAAGAAGGTGTATGGTAAGATTAGACTAGATTTGTGGTGATTCAAAGTGATTTGGTTGAAGTTGAAACTAGTTTGAAACCCTATAATTGATTTTTGAAACTATATATATACCTACTGTCCTCATTTTAAAAACGTGGGAAAATCAGTAGATGGTGGGTAATTTTTGACCAAAGATTTAGAAAATACATTCAAAAACAAAACTTTTCGAAAGAACGGATTAAAACGAGTTTATAACGAAAGAGATATGATTTTTGCAAGTTTAACGACGAAAACTATTTTCTGAAAATTTAACGTGCTGTTGGACGATTTTCGATGGACAAATAGAGGTGTTAGACGTAACCTAGAGGAGCCGATCTATCAAAAATATATTAACACATGTTAAGACGAATCCGTGGATATAAAGAACTAGGAAAATGAACTTAAAACGACAAAGATATACACGTTTCAAAATCGACGAAACTATATTATTTTGGCAGCTACAATTGGAAATAACAAAGTACGTACTAAATACTATATTTCCTAGAAATATTATTAAAGAACTATATTCTTAACCAATGAAGTACGTATGACCCAAGATAACTAAATACTATATTTCCTAGAAATATTATTAAAGAACTATATTCTTAAAGAACTATACGACTAATTGACGTTATTTTAAGGTTTTCAAAACGAGGAATATAACACTAATATTTTTATGTACAAAATGTTACGACTAGTTTTACAAGTCTAACAAGATATATTTTTCCCAAGATATGGAAAATATTTTACTTTAACGATAACTAGTATTTTCAAGTTACGAGTGGTATAGGTATCATGTGCATTCATTACATCACGTCATGATCTAAAGTACATCGTTATTACTTATATTAGGTTACGGTTGATATTCGCGCCTTGTTGTCTCTATCATTTCACGTCATAGTATCATCACTTCAGGTGAGTTTTCATAGCCCCGTTTTAATTCAATATTTGATTTCAAATCCCACGGGGGAGAATACATTGCATCACCTATTTTTTTGTACATGCCAAAGTATTAAATTCCTTACATTGCTTAAGTTGCCTTATTACCACGTCATGACAAGTCCCCTTTATTATCATGGACCATTAATTAATCTACAAGCGAGAGTGAGTGAATAGATCTATTGAGGGTGACTCCTCCATCCGTGTTTGAGTTGCTCCAACGGGAAAACGGATGCATTTCATGTCTAATATATTTAGAGTGTCTGGTAAACACTCATTTGGGGCCAAGTAACGTCTAGCTTCGGGGTCATGAGCTTAAGAGCCAATGTAGCACTTTTGACATTTTGTCGGTTTACTTTATACTTGTGGCTAATGTACATTCACCAACATTATTGTTGACCGTTTTCGCAATGTATTTTCAGGTAATTAAGACATATTCTTCATGGCATGCATGGAGTCATATCATTGAGTAACAAGGATGACGCGTCTCATTTTGGATTTTCATGCACTTATGAACTATCGTTTGATTGTACTAAACTTATTTCCTTAAACTTTTTCCAGACTTTTGGGACCTATGTTTTATAACTCTAAATATTTTAAATGAATCAAACGATGTATTTTCAAAACAACACTTTAGGTCGTTCAATATAACTTTAACTGTGGTGCTATGACAGTCACCCCCAGGTATTCCATTCCGCTGCCATTCAGGTATTTTGGGGGTGTGACAGATTGGCATCAGAGCTAAGGTTATAGTGAACTAGGATGTATCTTAGACCTTAGACTAGAACCACATCATCATAGCATCTCACCATTTCATCATAGGTGCATATTCATTATACATGTTGTTTCATGCACATTGTGCGAGTTATTTAAGCCCATACTCATATATAATTATATATTGACCTGGTTCACAAGTGACATGTCTTTAGATACCCACCCTGTCATCCTTTTATCGGATTTCGACATTGGAGATGCCTTGTCATCTTCCACTACCATTGTACTACTAGTTGCACTTACACCACCATTAGCACCATTGATTTGTTATAGGAACAGGGTTTTCCTATTATTCAGCCCATACATAGAATATCGTTTGGTAGAGTATTCACTTAATCTTAATTGACCTATTAGGATGCTTATTGCAAGGGAGATAGTATGTTTTCTTTCCTTCACTAGTAGGGCGCTTACTACTCAGGTATTACCACCACCATCAACTACTTATTACACTATTGGTGGTCCCATAGTGTGTACTTCAGTTTTACCTCTTAGATGTCGCGAGATTGTGTGAAAGAGGGTAGTATTCCATTCACTATTATCACCATCGTCTCCTAACTCATCACTAGGATCTCATCATCATCAATGTTATCCTCATCATTTAGAATACCACCATTGTCATTTCCCTTTTCCATTTCCACTTGCTATGAATTAGATAACACCTTGTGGATAATACCAAGACCACGGACTCAACAGGAACATCCGCAGATTCCTCAGGAATGGCTTAGAATCTACACTAACTAGGACTTGATCGATGCACAACTCCAGACCCCACTTCAGTACTATCTCGACCTTATAATGCCACAAAGCTGGTTTCACTCAGAGGGACACCAGTAAGTCTCGAGACTAGACTTATATCTTTACTAGCTTTTACTATTATCCTAGCCACGGGAGGTGTGGCATAGTTGAAAGAAACTTGTAGTATTTTGATTGTTGTACAAACGGAATCACCAAGTATTGACACTACTATAGGGGAATGGTTGTGCTATCTATGATATCGGTCCATGTAGACCAAAAATTTCAGGTGTTATATTCATGAGTTATGAATATGATGGTTTTATTACTTATAGATTCTCATGGTCTCTTATAATTTGATGAAAATAGATTTAAGCAAACCACTTCAAGCATGACGCAAGCCGCTGTTGGACAATTCGCTGCCAGGAACATAGCCACCGCCCTCACCAAGGAACTTACTCATGTGGAATTTATGGGTTGCAATCCCCCCTCCTTTAACGGAACTATAGACACAAAGGAATTTCTCAAATGGTTCGAAGAAATAGAAACAATATTTCAATGTGGCGAGTGCCGTAAGAAATAGAAACAATATTTCGGGACGAAGTTCTCCTTAAGGGGTAGAGACTGTAACAATTCGCAATTTTAGGTTAACTTTTATTCCCGAAAATTTCACTATTCACTTTTTACTATTCACTTTTTACTATTCACTTTTCACTATTCATCTCAGAAAATTTTATTTCATATTCTCGTAAGTTAAACTATTTTAACGATAATTCGAGAGTTTGACGCTCGTCGGATCATTTCTGCAAAAATCACAAAGCCGTGTCCGAGATTTACTTTTTGGTTTAAACGTCCTTCCAGCATCCCGATATATCCATAAAACATTATAAACAATAGAAATATGATTTTCTCTCATTTTAGGACAATTCCAAAAGTTTCAGAATTTCATGTTTTTCAGTTCAGCGTTTTCCGTGAATTACGCGTGTTAGACCCGTGTTTTCAGTTTTTAGCAGGGTTTTAGCACCCAATAGAACCTATCACTTTCCTAGTAAGCTTCCTAACCTCCTCATTCTTGCTATAAATAGCCAACTAGAAACACTTTGATCTTCATCTTTTCATCACCAAAAACGCCACACCCTTTAATTCTAGCACCATGATCCTTTGATCTTCAATATACAAGTTACACTACAAAGTTCAATGTCTTAGTATTCTCTACCTAGTTCTTAAGTTTGTTTAGTGATTCCATGGTTGAATTAGGAGCTACACAAGGTTACTAGGGCTGAAGTTAAATGGTTTTCACAAGGGTTAGATCAAGGCTAGCAAGGGTTACAAGAGTTGTGGTGAAGGGTTTACAAGCATAGGTTTAGTGTCCTAGTTCTATACTTGACTTCCTTTCTTTAGAAAGCCAAAAGTTGTAAGCAAACCCTATTACACTTTCTTGCTCAATATCATTTCATGCTTATTATGTTTCTTTCATGCTATATATGGTCTTTGTATTGTGTTCATGATGTTTAAAAATGAATAAAACAAGTATTGGTATACATATGTTAACTTATGACAAGTAAACAAGCAAACTAGTGATTTTTATGGAAAACCACGACCACAATAGTATAACTTTGATATTTGACACTTACTTAATGTGAAAGAGGACTTCAAAAGGAAAACATAGCAATTTGAATCACCCAAAACGAGTACACGAGTCAAAAGATACGGCCATAAGAAGTTAGCGAAACCAAAACGCCGAAACTGCCTATATAAACTGTTTTGCATTCTGCCATTTTGAAAGTCCCACTTCTGGTCCGATTCATCAAAAAGTTAAAACATGAAAGTTGTCCGGAACGACGTTTTCGTTCAGGATTAAAGAAGCTCGAGCCCTGAAAATGCTTTCTGAGTGATAATTTTCTTCAAATTCTTAACAGCCCATTTTTAGACCAAAGTTACTATATAATGATTATAATTAGATGAGACCAAGAGGTCTAATGACCTAAAGCCAAGACCACAACCATGGTTAAAGCCAAGGTTGAGTCTCAAGACCATGGTAACAATGACCAAGGTCACGGCAAAGCCACGGCTAAAGACCATATAACTTTTAAAGATCAAAAGCTTATATATATATGTTATCAAATACTACAATAGTAGGGAGCCTCATGTGAGGAGTTCATTAAGTAAGCCGTCGAGATGAGTTGTGGATTTACGAATTAAAGTGTCCTGGCTCCTCGAACGTTTACTCCATGACTTCTGAATTATGTCGGCCTGAACGGTAGTAAGAGATATACAACCTATACATGTTTCATAAACCATTTATATTCAAAGACTTACACTATATACTAAGTACTACATCCTGAACATTATGCAAGACATATATAGGAAATTCTTCGTATTCTTAGACGTTACTCCAAACCTAAATCGCAACGTTCTATTATATGCTGCTCTTAGAGACTTTCGCGATTCGACTACCACTTTCATTTCTCATTACATAGACTTAAGGTGAGTCATAGCCCCTACTTTTTCATACTTGTTTTAACTCTTTGGGGGAGATACATGCTCAACTACTTGCTTACTTTTACAAATACTTGATCGCATTATACTTGATTGTTTTATACTTGATTGTCTTATACTTGATTGCATTATACTTGATTTCATACATACATGATTGTGTTATACTTAACTGCGTTATACTTGATTGTGTTACTGCCAGTGGCTCCAGATTAAGTTGTTGGATGACCATTGAGACTTCCGATGGCTCCAAATTAAGTTTGGATGACCATTGAGGCTATTGATACATCCTAACATTTGTGAATGTTGGATACATCATAAACGTGAGGTCTTCGGAGATGAAGAGTAGACTCACGACTAATTGCTTAATTGTTTTGATGAACTTATACATGTCTTAATCATACTATATTGTAGCAGTGGGTTGTGAACACACAGGTTACAAGTCTCTTATGGCGGGACTTGTAACTGAGTGGATTCACGATGCCTTTGCTGTGTGAACATTCTTTTAAGGCTTTTCAACTGTTTTAAGACAAACTCTATGAACTCACCAACCATTGTGTTGACACTTTAGCATGTTTATCTCAGGTTAGTAAGGCGATAGCTAGTGCGTGGAACTTAGAGTCAAGCTGCATATTCTGAAGACTTATGCTTTTTATCATTTACCATTCAAAACATTGTATACATTTATGTATCATACTTTGGAATCTCATGTTTGTAACTTTGAATTCATTAATCGAATGGTAACTTTTCAAAACGTCTCATTTAGAGTTCGTTTTCTATAACTTGTACTTTGTATTATGAAGTAGCACCCCTGTGACACAGTCTTCCGCTGTGGTATTTTGGGGGTGTTACAGATTGGTACCAGAGCCTTGGTTATAGAGAACTAGGTTGCATTTAGTACCTAGACTATAACTGCTAAATACGTTGGGACCTTCCTCTTTATTTGCCTTATACACACTACATACGCATACGCTTTTGTTAGTTATTGGTTTAGTTCCACGCTGTTAGATGATGTGACTTTAGTATTATAAGGAGCCCCAGAGATTAGCCGAGTCATTTGAAACATGGAGCTCAGTAATAACTAATTATTTAACTTGATCTTGTGACAGTTCTTGTTTGATGAGACACAAGATTTGAGTTAAATAATATTATTGCTTAGCTTTAGGGATTTGATGACTTGATTATCTTACTATCAGCCTCAGAAGGCGGATTTTGTGTCAGAAATTCTTAAGTAGGATGATTTAGAATCTCCTTATTTAAATGGATTGGGACGCCTCTTCAGTTAAATAAAGAAATTGTAAATCACCGAACCATAAGTTTGTGAGACCTTACTTGCATAAATTTGGACGCTTCTTTATGTAAGTAATGTGTTATAAATAAGTGGGCTTATTCACATCCGATACAACTCCTTAACCAGAATCTTAGACGAATCAGAGTAAACACCACTATATTAGAGATCCCAAATTCTCTTAGACACACCGTAAGTAGTTAACATCAACTAAACTTCGGGACGAAGTTCTCCTTAAGGGGTAGAGACTGTAACAATTCACAATTTCAGGTTAACTTTTATTCCCGAAAATTTCACTATTCACTTTTCACTATTCATCTCAGAAATTTTTATTTCATATTCTCGTGAGTTAAACTATTTTAACGATAATCCGAGAGTTTGACGCTCGTCGGATCATTTCTGCAAAAATCACAAAGCCGTGTCCGAGATTTGCTTTTAGCTTTAAACGTCCTTCCAGCATCCCGATATATCCATAAAACATTATAAACAATAGAAATATGATTTTCTCTCATTTTAGGACAATTCCAAAAGTTTCAGAATTTTACGTTTTTCAGTTCAGCGTTTTACGCGAATTACGCGTGTTAGACCCGTGTTTCCAGTTTTAGCAGGGTTTTAGCACCCAATAGAACCTACCACTCATTTTATATTTTATTATGGAGTATATTGACATGTTTAACCATACTTTCAAGTTTCATATTTTTAGGATACCCGGTTTTACGTTTTGTGACTTAATAACTTACGGTTAACAATTTACGGGTCCAAAACTAGCTACATACTTAGGGTAATATCATCAAAAGTCCACACCTTGTTCCCCAAGACTTATGAACCGCCACTAGGGGGGGGGGCATTCACACTTGTAGCATCATCTCATGTCTTTAGCCATTAGATCATATTTATTTACAACTTTGTCTCCAAGTTTAAGCACTTTCCTAGTAAGCTTCCTAACCTCCTCATTCTTGCTATAAATAGCCAACTAGAAACACTTTGATCTTCATCTTTTCATCACCAAAAACGCCACACCCTTTAATTCTAGCACCATGATCCTTTGATCTTCAATATACAAGTTACACTACAAAGTTTAATGTCTTAGTATTCTCTACCTAGTTCTTAAGTTTGTTTGGTGATTCCATGGTTGAATTAGGAGCTACACAAGGTTACTAGGGCTGAAGTTAAATGGTTTTCACAAGGGTTAGATCAAGGCTAGCAAGGGTTACAAGAGTTGTGGTGAAGGGTTTACAAGCATAGGTTTAGTGTCCTAGTTCTATACTTGACTTCCTTTCTTTAGAAAGCCAAAAGTTGTAAGCAAACCATATTACACTTTCTTGCTCAATATCATTTCATGCTTATTATGTTTCTTTCATGCTATATATGGTCTTTGTATTGTGTTCATGATGTTTAAAAATGGATAAAACAAGTATTGGTATACATATGTTAACTTATGACAAGTAAACAAGCAAACTAGTGATTTTTATGGAAAACCACAACCACAATAGTATAACTCTGATATTTGACACTTACTTACTGTTAAAGAGGACTTCAAAAGGAAAACATAGCAATTTGAATCACCCAAAACGAGTACACGAGTCAAAAGATATGGCCATAAGAAGTTAGCGAAACCAAAACGCCGAAACTGCCTATACAAACTGTTTTGCATTCTGCCATTTTGAAAGTCCCACTTCTGGTCCGATTCATAAAAAAGTTAAAACACGAAAGTTGTCCGGAACGACGTTTTCGTTCAGGAGTAAAGAAGCTCGAGCCCTGAAAATGCTTTCTGAGTGATAATTTTCTTCAAATTCTTAACAGCCCATTTTTAGACCAAAGTTACTATATAATGATTATAATTAGATGAGACCAAGAGGTCTAATGACCTAAAGCCAAGACCACAACCATGGCTAAAGCCAAGGTTGAGTCTCAAGACCATGGTAACAATGACCAAGGTCACGGCAAAGCCACGGCTAAAGACCATATAACTTTTAAAGATCAAAAGCTTATATATATATGTTATCAAATACTACAATAGTAGGGAGCCTCATGTGAGGAGTTCATTAAGTAAGCCGTTGAGATGAGTTGTGGATTTACGAATTAAAGTGTCCTGGCTCCTCAAACGTTTACTCCATGACTTGTGAATTATGTCGGCCTGAACGGTAGTAAGAGATATACAACCTATACATGTTTCATAAACCATTTATATTCAAAGACTTACACTATATACTAAGTACTACATCATGAACATTATGCAAGACACATATAGGCAATTCTTCGTATTCTTAGACGTTACTCCAAACCTAAGTCGCAACGTTCTATTATAGGCTGCTCTTAGAGACTTTCGCGATTCGACTACCACTTTCATTTCTCATTACATAGACTTAAGGTGAGTCATAGCCCCTACTTTTTCATACTTGTTTTAACTCTTTGGGGGAGATACATGCTCAACTACTTGCTTACTTGTACAAATACTTGATCGCATTATACTTGATTGTTTTATACTTGATTGTCTTATACTTGATTGCATTATACTTGATTTCATACATACATGATTGTGTTATACTTAACTGCGTTATACTTGATTGTGTTACTGCCAGTGGCTCCAGATTAAGTTGCTGGATGACCATTGAGACTGCCAGTGGCTCCAGATTAAGTTGCTGGATGACCATTGAGACTTCCGATGGCTCCAAATTAAGTTTGGATGACCATTGAGGCTATTGATACATCCTAACATTTGCGAATGTTGGATACATCATAAACGTGAGGTCTTCGGAGATGAAGAGTAGACTCACGACTAATTGCTTAATTGTTTTGATGAACTTATACATGTCTTAATCATACTATATTGTAGCAGTGGGTTGTGAACACACAGGTTACAAGTCTCTTATGGCGGGACTTGTAACTGAGTGGATTCACGATGCCTTTGCTGTGTGAACATTCTTTTAAGGCTTTTCAACTGTTTTAAGACAAACTCTATGAACTCACCAACCATTGTGTTGACACTTTAGCATGTTTATCTCAGGTTAGTAAGGCGATAGCTAGTGCGTAGAACTTAGAGTAAAGCTGCATATTCTGAAGAGTTACGCTTTTTATCATTTACCATTCAAAACATTGTATACATTTATGTATCATACTTTGGAATCTCATGTTTGTAACTTTGAATTCATTAATCGAATGGTAACTTTTCAAAACGTCTCATTTAGAGTTCGTTTTCTATAACTTGTACTTTGTATTATGAAGTAGCACCTCTGTGACACAGTCTTCCGCTGCGGTATTTTGGGGGTTTTACAGATGTGAAGAAAACAAGTCCTTCAATATTTGATATCCACGCGACTCCGATTGCTCCCAATGCTCCGCTAGCAAACTAATACCTGAGAAAATACATGCTAAAAAGTCAACATAAAGTTGAGTGAATTCATAGAGTTTAAATAAGTAATAAGTTGAATACAAGATAATTCAGTTTAAGTATGATGGGCTACGTTGTTATACGCCCATAATTAAGTTGACATGTAACAAATACATGTCGGGAAAAAAAAATAAGATTTACAGCATTGAGCTCACGAAACCGAACCTTGACTATGTCTAAATGATGCCCCGCACAAGAGTAATATTGCCAATTACTCTAAATTCTCAATATTATATGTCCGTTTGACCCACAGATGTCAAATGAGCGCTACTCACCCGGACAGGCTTGTCAAGCCAAATATGCATATTTATAATACTAGCGTTCACACAAAATTAACGGTTCATGATGGGGACTTAAGCAAGAATACTCAATGTCAGATGTCCATAAATCATACAATCGGGTCTAGCATACCAAAAGCTACTTGTATTCAATTTGCAAAAACTAGCATGTATCCCCCTCGCGAGGTTTATAAAACATTTAAGTAAGTAAAGGTGAGGCTATGAACTCACCTTAAGAGCAACGAGATCAGAAGTAAAATTGATCTTCGGACGAGTGCAAAGCGTCTAAGCACAACCTAAAAGACGTGACGCGACTTAGAATGATAAAGAAGAGCGATATGAAAAAGTAAATCAAATGATCATGAGATATGTTTCCGAGATAAGCATGGCATTGCACTAAGACTTAACCCTAGATATTTTGACTCTAAGATTGATGTTCGACCAGGTCTTATAGGTAATAAAACACCTACCAAGTTTCATCCCTCAATTCTTATTTTACCTATGTGTATCTACACGTTTTAGAGTTCAAGACAAGACGTAAAATATTAAATTCTGGATTTGACTCTATTTTATAGACCCTTAACTCCTAATCTATAAATGATATGCAGTGTTGTAAAAATCGGCCATGGCGGCCGATATGGCGGCGCCATGGCGGTTGGCGGTGGTCCACCGCCACGATATTTCCCATATCGGTCTAACTTGGCGTTTTGGTCAAAATCGGTCAAAATCGGAGCTTGGCGGTCAAAATCGGTCAAAATCGGCCTTTGCGGCGGTTGGTCAACGCCGGTCAACGCCAGATCTGGGTTTTTTTTTTTTTCAGATTCATGCCGGTCAACGTCGTTTAACTTCAGATCTACGGTTTTTTTTTTTTTTTCATATTTACTTCAGATCTAGCCTAGATCTAGGGTTTGTTTTCATATTCCTTTATAATTTATGTTGTATTTCAAAAATATACATAAATTTCTTTATAATTTATGGTCTCCGATATATCACTGATATATCGCCGCCATATCGGTCTTGGCGCTTGGCGGTGGTCGACCGCCGAGGTACCGCCGAGCGATATTTACAACAATGATGATATGAATACAAGGCCTTCACCCCTGGAAAGCTCTTTGAGTCTAGTTTTCAAAAATCCAGGTCTCAACTTCTGAAAGATTAAGAATCATGTGAAATGACTATTTTACCCTGAACATCCAACCCATAATATTTTCTGAAGTTTAATCTCTTACGAAAATGGCCATAAATCCTAAATTATGATAGCAATTTAAGTGAGACCAATTCGAGGTGTTAGCCTAAGATGTCTACTACTGAGACAAGTTTTAAAACCCAACACTATAGCACAAAAATATGGAGTTAAACTCCTTTTTCAAACAGTAGTTCAGAACTGACTAGTTTTCGTAAAATGACCAAATCTCCCTCATCCGGAGGAATTGGTAAACCCTCCAATTTGCCACATGGTGCTCATATGTTGTACCATTCACCCATGTAAAAACCCAGTAGCCCCTAGTTCAAAATTTATTAATTACAAGTGAAACAATCTGCATTACAATTTCTGGGTATACAATAAATATGTTTCCACGGTTTTGGTCTTATCTCGACCATCCGGAATAGTTGGTTTTCCGACCAACTCGCCACTAGGACCTGAGATATTAACCTATTCATTTTTGAAAAGCTTCAGTAGGCTCTAAGCCAAAAATTTACCATTAACACACAAACAATCTGCAAGTTACCTATTTTGACTAGTTTTACTAATTTGGGCATAAATTGATCATCCGGAGGAGATAAAAATTCCTCCAACTCGCCACATGAAGCTTAGACCTATATCTAACTAAAAGTGTAATTTAATCATAGGCTCCAGGCCAAAACTTAATAAGAAAACCCACGTTTTTCTACGGATGTAAAAACAGTCCCATCAAATCCAACTAAACCTATTCTAAACTCATCCAAAACGTCATCAATCATCATGAAATGCCACACTAATCATCACAAACAACTCAAGAACATTAAAACTCATCAAAATCAGAAAACCCATGATTAATTAAATAACAAAAACCATTTGCATGTGACAAAAATCAAAGAGGATTATGAGATTAGCTTACAAGGAGTGATAAATCACTAATAACCTTTCTAGGGCTTGGATTGGAAACGACCCTAATGACACCAAGACTAGTGGAATCTTCAATTCAATATTCAAAAATGATTACCCACTTGATTAAACAAAGCCCTAATCATGTCTTGAAGAAAAAGACCAAGAAACTCTATGAAAACTTCAAGAAAATCTTCTAAACTTCGAATCAAAACACCATCTTTTTCAAGGACCTTGAAGAGAATGTTGTGAAGATGATTTTATGATCAAAATTAGGCTGAGATGGTGGTGTTGTTGTGGTGATTTCGGCAGCAAAGAGGAGAAGGAGGAGGGAGTTGGATGGTTATGAAGGTTGGTGAGATTTGCATGTAAAGAAAACCTTGAAAATGAAAAATGAGGAGTGTTGGTGTATTAAAAGGGAGAGGGTCCGGTTTTGGTGGCTCCAAGGGTGTATTTTCTTTTATTTCTTTTGTAAAAAAAAGCATAAGTATCAAATGTATGACAAATATAAGTGTTGGAGTGGATTATGTAAGGTAATGAGTAGTTTTTAGGGGTTTTAAGTGGTAATTTTGAAAGGTGAAGAGTGGTGAATGACCCAAGATTGACAAACAAAGATAAAGATCAGATTTTAATAATATTGGATTAATATTTGGTGTATTAGTGTGTTTGTGGGGTTTAAAGCAAGCGTATGGTCTTAAAAACGCGAATTACGCAGTACCGGGTGACCTGAAAACGTGAATTTTAGAAAATTGTTATAAAAATATTTTGAAATTGTTATGAAGTGTTAAAATGGCTAATTTTATTATTTCATGAGAGCCTTGAGTTTATCGGAGTGTTTAAACTTCGTCAAAAATGAAACCGTGAGTCGAAAACACGTTTGGTGACACCGGTTCTTGATAAAAATGACGTAAGCTATAAAAATGACACGACAAGTATAAAACTCTTTAGTAAACATGAAATAGTTTAAAAATTCATAAATATGTAAATTATCATAGTCTAGAGTTGGTTTACTTTGTTAAAACCTTAAAACGTAAATTTAAATTGCGTAAAACGTAAAAGGTGCAAGGTTTATATAAAATTGGAAAAATTAAATTAGGACTGTAGGACCGATAATATATAGATGATTCATGTGGTTCGAGAGGTCGAGGTAGATCAAAATATATGAAAGTATTCATCTTTTTAGAGAGATAAAGTAGAGAGAGGGTGAAGAAAATGGAAGTTTATTAACAATGAAAGTAAAGATACACAATTTCCCACACCCCTCATGGAGAGTCATGAGGGGTATTTATAGGCTCAACATACTCTAAGTTTGCCCCGTTTACATAAGTAGTCCCTACGGGTGCAACTTACTACATATCTAGTCCATTTCACTTGTGTGACGTTATCTTTATAAAAAAGCAAGGCTAACAATCTCCCTCCAAGATATCGTCACATGTGAATGGTTACAATGAGACCTATAAATACATTAACAATGTAAAATTACAACAATAGTAAACTATGTTGACGTTGTTGAAGCGCAGAGTCTCTGTAGTCTAGATACTGAGGCAGACTTGAAGTTCTCTCTTCCGACGATCTCGGTGTACTGATGGCAAAGGTCTTTGTAGCTCTGAACTTCAACTGTAATGGTCTAGTTAGGTTATTACTCCCTCCTAACTAGTGAGTCTTTTCTTTCTTTTTCCTGCTCCCTCCTGAATCGACAACTCTCTTTTCATCACGCAGCGGATAAAGTAGATTCAAAAGTGTAGGCACATGGTTGTCGTTCAGGGAGCATCATGACAATATAACTCACATAACATTGCACAGAAGGTTGGTAATACGCTCCGATGTACACATCATTAGTACTTCTTCAGTTCCAGTGTAAGCACAATTCCCTCGAACAACCAACGTACTAGAGATGAAACACTACTTCTTTTGGCATGTTCTTCTCCCTCCTGATGGTTGCGATTTGTCGAAATCATCATACTATTTTGTGTACATGCCATAATTACACGTACTTTACACTTCTGATGCAATATAGATAGACCATGAAAGCATAATTTGTGAGTATATGTCGCATAAATACTCTCAATACTTTTCTCTCAAATCAACCTTTAAACGAACCTCCTTGTAATTCTCCGTCTACTAGTAATGACCACATATGGAGACTGCCCGATATGACCAGCTTGAAAAAGAAGTAATCATCCTATCTTGTGACTTAATGCTTGTACGATAGATGTGACTTAATACCTATACTGAGCACTACAATGTAACTCCTTTAAGTATGAGGTTGCACGAAATATTCGCCACTTGAACAATCCACTACTTCGTGTGACACTGAGTACTACAACGTAACTCCTTTAAGTGATAGCTATACTGTGAGCACTACAACGTAACCCCTTACATCAGTAATAACTAGATTGTCGAGACTGAATTTTTACTTTGCGCAGACAAGTTATCTTCAAAAATCGTGCATCCAACCACCCTTAGACTTTGAGATAAATAAGTACACATGTTGAAATGCCACTTCAAAGTCAAGTCAATAATACCGTGCAAAAACCCTGTAGTCATTTTTGTTGAACGAAACAATTCTAGCCGTGAACTATGTATCCCCCGTGAAATTTTAATACCCAAATACCTCTCTTTTACCAAATGCTATCAATAATATTATATCTGAAAATAAATTCAGATTATATAATGATAGATCCATGTATTGCAACCCAACGCATAACATTCTTTAGTCCAGCCCAAGAAAGTAATTTGCAGCCCAAAAATCGGATCTCTAAATCAAAGAATAAGCTCAGTCCAACTCCAAAAAGAATACGATCCAAACACCATTAACATAAAGTCACGGTATTAAAATTGTAAACCCTATCTCTTGACTCATTATTTAACCCTAAACACACATACTACAATAAATCCGCCCCATCTCATACATTCTCTCTCACCAAAGCAGATCTTAAAAAATAACGTGGCTTCATTAAACTTAGTTAACCCATTTCATCAATCACAACTCCATCTGTAATCCCAACAACAAATGATGCAGCCCCATTTATACCAATACCATGACCTTTCTTCTTCATAGATTTCTTAAGATGAATTAAGAAAATGTTATACAAGGCTTCAAGATCCTTATGTGGGTCACGGGTAGGTATTAATTGGTTTTGTATTTGTTGTTGAACGAACCAAGAGAAAAAAATAACATAGTTGTTATTAACCTTATCTTTATGTTCGGATATTCAATGAAGTAAAGCTTCAAAAAATGGATCTGATGAAATTGGTTTCTTTTTGTGGTATGATCTTTAAAAAATCTTTGGGCTGTTGTTGTACCACACGAAAGAAAAGAAGCAACTGAGATCTTTGTTTTATATCATTTATACTTGTAACTCAGTTAGAATGAAATGGGTTTAGATAGAGATGTAGACCTGAGGTGGATTGTATTGGGATAGATGTTAGTTTGGATATGTTGGTCTTTGTCGAGGCTGAGGTAACTGAAGTCACTGAGTCGATATGGTATTTGGTTTGTGGTCAAAGTGGTCTCTTATTCTCTTCATCTTCATTTCTCGAAAATTTTTCAAAACATTTCGAAAGTTTTTGTCCAAAAAGTTCCTGATACTTTTTTGTAACTTTTCAAAAATTTTGAACTTATCGAAAACTTGACTTATCAAGATTCTTAGTTTTCGAGATCCTCGGTTATCGAGAACCTGATTTCGATAATTTTTTTAACTTTTCGAAAATGTAACTTCTCGATAATTCAGGGCTTGAAATTCTCTAAAAATAACTTTTCGAAAAAATAGGGTATGAACTTTTCGAAAATTTCTTATACAAGAAATTCCGACTTTTTCTGGCAATTATTCCGACCAAAACTTCTGGCCAGCCTTTTACCCATTTTTCCGGTGAGTTTTCCTATGAGATTTCCGACCTTGCAGACCAATATTCTGACCAAGTTGATGACCACAAACTTCACGAGTATGGACAAAAAATCACATAAATGATAAACTGTGATGATAAAAGTACATGACTTTTTGACCATATTATGGATACAAAACATATTGTATAGAAAAAAACTGTTGCCCATAAAAGATGAGAAAAAAAATTTCTCATATCCAAAAAAACGTGTAACAACAGTTTCAATACAACATATTCGAACCACAAAAATCAAGAAAACAAACATCGTGAGCTCCGATACCAATTGTAGGACCGATAATATATAGATGATTCATGTGGTTCTGGAGGTCGAGGTTGATCAAAGTATATGAAAGTATTCATCTTTTTAGAGAGAGAAAGTAGAGAGAGGGTGAAGAAAATGGAAGTTTATTAACAATGAAAGTAAAGATACACAATTTCCCACACCCCTCATGGAGAGTCATGAGGGGTATTTATAGGCTCAACATACTCTAAGTTTGCCCCATTTACATAAGTAGTCCCTACGGGTGCAACTTACTACATATCTAGTCCATTTCACTTGTGTGACGTTATCTTTATAAAAAAGCAAGGCTAACAAGGACTTTTAAAATAGGATTGTAAGGAAACAAAAATGCATAAGAAGTGTAGAGTAGACATTGTCTAGTCGCAGTTGAATTAATTGAATGTGTTTTGACGTACACGGATAACTTCTGATGAAATTAATTAAAAAAAAAGAATTGTTAAATAATAAGAATATTAAAATTAGTGACATGAAATTTTTTAAATGTCACAGCACGTACCCCTTAAGAGAGCGACGTCTCGGCGCTCAATTCTTCTTAATCATTTTTGGTCGTTTTAAAGATTTTTGGGATGGAATCATGTATAAAAACCATGTTGAAACTCTGGTTTATGGTTGTGATTGTAGAATGTCTATTTTTAAAATTTTAGGAATCATTAGTTGAAACGAAGTTTAAATCAGTCATATCCTCAAGACGTGATTAAAATATGATGTATAAAAAGTGTATTTTAAAATATAGGGCATGGTGTCATTATAAATATTGGTTATAATTTTTACAAAAGAGGGTGGTTAAAACCGACTCTTTAACTTAAGAAGGTCATTTTGGTAATTTAAACACTTGTGAAATATTTGTAAAATTTTCATAAAGACGCATAAAATTTTTATAGAAGCCCATGGAGGTGCTTAATGCATTTTGTGCTCGGGATTTTGACAAAGTAAAAATGTAGCAACTAAGATAGAACAAGTGACAGAAATCACCTAATGTGTATGCAATAGTACGAGGGAACGAATAGAATGTCATGAGGGTCCTTGAAAGAAAGGATAGAATAAAAGTGTAGGCGATAAGACAAAATACGAGACAAGGAATTTATCAAGTCGTCAATTCGTGGAAGCGGATAAAAGTACATTACTATTAGCTTATAAAGCTCGCAGCGGTCGATACAAAATCGGGAAAATCCACATAACAAATTACGAGTCGAGAGGAGTTCATAGCCCAAAGAATGGTTCGTACACATGCTATGGTGGATACACATAAGCCCACTCATTCATAACTCTTCACTTACATAAAGAGGCGTCCCAATCCATGTAAGTGAAGAACTATGAATTTATGGTTCGGCGGTTTATAATTTCCTTATTCAAATGAAGAAGCGTCCCAATTCATTTCAATAAGATGATTATAAATCATCCTACTTAAGTATGTCCATCACAAAACAAAATACACAACAAGATTAAGTGCTACAATAAATGAAAGGATGTCTAATTAACGACATGATTTATCAAAATCATTAGAAGAAGTAATGAGGATAATAATATGACATTAGTCAATCGCATTACCAAAGGTAAGTGCCAAAGGATTACATGATTCGAGATGACAAGTTAAGGTCGTACTCCCATCAATTGGAAGATTTCAAAACAATGGATAATGAAAACAACATACGCGATTCAAAGGTATAAGGAGAATGTTCACACTTAGAGTTGAACAATAAAATAACTAGTGGAATTGACAAAGTACACCGAATGTCAATATCATCAAAAGGAAATAAAGTAAAGTAGCAAAAATGTTTCAGAGATCACCGCATCGTTCATATGAGGTTAAAGTAAACGAATTCATTAATACATGTAATAGTACTACACACATGCATAAGAATTTAAAAAGAGAGTAACACATATATGTACGGGTATCCTTATACAATACTAGTATCGGCGTTCGAGGGAGAATATAAGAAAACACGAAGTATGCGATAATCGGAGTGGTCAGCGTATAAATAACTGACCGATATAAAGTAAATAGTATGACATCATAAGATAGGCATGAGAGAGCGAAATCATGAATAGGGGATATATTCATTAGTCATATAATAGAAGTATGGATGCAAAATAGAGCATATAAGTTACCTGGGAGCAAGCGTGCGTGGATATCGAACAATGGTGAAAGACTTAATAAAAATTTGAAAATCAGTTATAGTTTAGGTTATGAGAAAGACCTATTTCTCTATAACTAACGCTCTGATGCCATTCTTTGACACCCCTAAAATTTAAAACGCAGCGGAATACCAATTTGGGTGTCACTTCATAGTTCATAAAAACAAGTTACATAAAACGACCTCAAAGAGACGTTTAATAAAATGTCACATTCGATTTGATAAATCAGAGTACAAAGGTCCCAACAATTTTTATTCAAAACTTTAAGTTACAAGAGTTCAAACATGACTCATTTGCATATTTAAAAAAATAATAATAATAATCAAATGTGAAGAGAACAAGTCCTTCAATATTTGATATCCACGCGACTCCGATTGCTCCCAATGCTCCGCTAGCAAACTAATACCTGAGAAAATACATGCTAAAAAGTTAACATAAAGTTGAGTGAATTCATAGAATTTAAATAAGTAATAAGTTGAATACAAGATAATTCAGTTTAAATATGATGGGCTACGTTGTTATACGCCCATAATTAAGTTGACATGTAACAAATACATGTCAGGAAAAAAAATAAGATTTACAGCATTGAGCTCACGAAACCGAACCTTGACTATGTCTAAATGATGCCCCGCACAAGAGTAATCTTGCCAATTACCCTAAATTCTCAATATTATATGTCCGTTTGACCCACAGATGTCAAATGAGCGCTACTCACCCAGACAGGCTTGTCAAGCCAAATATGCATATTTATAATACTAGCGTTCACACAAAATTAACGGTTCATGATGGGGACTTAAGCAAGAATACTCAATGTCAAATGTCCATAAATCATACAATCGGGTCTAGCATACCAAAAGCTACTTGTATTCAATTTGCAAAAACTAGCATGTATCCCCCTTGCGAGGTTTATAAAACATTTAAATAAGTAAAGGCGAGTCTATGAACTCACCTTAAGAGCAACGAGATCAGAAGTAAAATGGATCTTCGGACGAGTGCAAAGCGTCTAAGCACAACCTAAAAGACGTGACGCAACTTAGAATGATAAAGAAGAGCGATATGAAAAAGTAAATCAAATGATCATGAGATATATTTCCGAGATAAGCATGGCATTGCACTAAGACTTAACCCAAGATATTTGCACTCTAAGTTTGATGTTCGACCAGGTCTTAAAGGTAATAAAACACCTACCAAGTTTCATCCCTCAATTCTTATTTTACCTATGTGTATCTACACGTTTTAGAGTTCAAGACAAGACGTAAAATATTAAATTCTGGATTTGAATCTATTTTATAGACCCTTAACTCCTAATCTATAAATGATATGAATACAAGGCCTTCACCCCTGGAAAGCTCTTTGAGTCTCGTTTTCAAAAATCCAGGTCTCAACTTCTGAAAGATTAAGAATCATGTGAAAAGACTATTTTACCCCTGAATATCCAACTGTCACACCCCCAAAATACCTGAATGGCAGCGGAATGGAATACCTGGGGGTGACTGTCATAGCACCATTATTACAGTTATATTGAACGACCTAAAGTGTCGTTTAGAAAATACAGCGTTTGATCATTAAAACATTCAGAGTTTACAAAGCTTAGGTCCCAAAAGAGTTTGCCATTTTAGTTAAAATAAGTTCAACAAGATCAAACGTTTCATAAGTGCAGAAATTATAGTGAGACGCGTCGACTCCGCGACTCCATGAAGGTCCAAATGTATGCACATGAGCTACCTTAATAACCTGAGAAATACATTGCGAAAAACGGTCAACATAAAGTTGGTGAATAATCATAGGTTTATAAGTAAATCTAGTGTACAAATTGCCATAAGTAATGCCAAGAAATAAGATGTCCGGAAAGTATATACATTGGCTCTTAAGCTCATGACCCCGAAGCTAGACGATACTTGGCCCCAATGAGTGTTTACCAGACACTCTAATAATAAAGACATGAAATGCATTCGTTCCATTTGGAGCAACCCAAACACGAATGGAGGCGTCACCCTCGATAGATCTATCCACTCACTCCCGCTTAGTACTAGAAATTAACGGTCCATGATATAATAAGGGGACTTATCAAGACGTAGTAATAAGGAAACTTAAGCAATGTATGAATTTTATACTTAGGCATGTACACGAAAATAAGTAATGCAATGTATTCTCCCCCGTGGGATTTGAAATCAAAATATAGAATTAAAACGGGGCTATGAGAACTCACCTCGAAGTGATGGTACAAAGATGGTGCAATGAGGTAAAAGTAGTCAGGACAATGAGGCGCGAGTACTAGCCGCAACCTAAATGAATAACCATGATCTAACTTAGATCAAGCCGAATTGAAATGAATGCACATGCACATGATACTCATACCACTCGTAATTTGAAAATACTAGTTATCGTCGTAGTAAAATAGATTCCATACTTAGGAAAATAAGTCCTTATATAGGAGTATATAACTGGTCGTACTATCTCGTTAAAAAGTGTTAGCGTTAAATTCCTTGTATTGAAAACCTTGAAATACGTCGTTAAGTCGTATAAGTATTCCCTTGGATCATACGTATTCGTTTGATAAGAAAATAGTCCTTAGTAATATTTTCTAGAAAATATACCGTTTAGTACGTACGTTATTATTTTTATTTGTGACTATATATATATATATATATATATATATATATATAGTTTTGACAATGTTAAAACGGGTATAACTCGGTCGTTTTAGGCTCGTTTTCCTTGTTCTTTATGTCCACGGATTCGTCTTTGTATATACTAGTATATTTTAGATAACTCGGCTCTTTTAGGTTACGCTTAATGCTTCAAAACACCCGTCGTATTCTGCCAATCAGCAAGCAGTTTTTGGAAAAGTAGTTTTCGTCGTTAAATTTGCAAAAATCATATCTCCTTCGTTATAAACTCGTTTTAATCCGTTCTTTCGCCTAAAGTTTCGTTTTTGAATGTATTTTCTAAATCTTTGGTCAAAACTTAGTCACCATCTACTGATTTTCCCACGAATTTAAAATAGGGACAGTAGGTATATCAAAAGTTTCAAAAACCATTTTCAAGTCTCGAAATTAGTTCCATCCTCCATCAAACCACTTTCAAACACCACAAAGCTAATCTAATCCTACCATACACCTTCTTAGGGTGTCATGGGTCCTTAAACATCATCAATCCACTAGGTCTAACAAGAGTTTCATATGTTTCCATTTCTAGGGCTTTAAAGTTAATATATACAAAAATGAAGTGGTACAAGATGATGCATGTATAAGATCTTGTAAGAAAATTATATAAACATAATAATAACTTGTAAAAATCATAAAAATGAGTTTGTTTACTTACTTGATGGTTTAGAGAGTTTAGATGATAAAAAGCCTACTAATCCTTGAGTTTTTATTTCAAAACTCTAACAAGGATGATTATATTAACTAGTTTATGACAAGATCTTGTAAAAATTATCCTCCTTGCTCCTTGATCTCCCTAATTCGAACCAACTCAAGAGAAAATGAAGAGAAAAGTTTTCTAGTTGCAAGAAAAGTGATTTTTGTGATAAATGTGTGAAAAAAGTTTTATTTATACAAAGAGACATAAGTTTGGTGACATTTAATTTGGTTGGTGAGGTTATTAAAGCTTGAAGACCTTTAGGGGGGGGGGGGTTGGCCGGTTCTAAGGAGGGAAATGGGGGGATATGTTTGGTGATTAATTAGTAAAATTAGTGTTAGTAGTAAAGTGTAGTTAGGCTAGGTTTAGGTTTAAGGTTTAATCGGGTACCGGGTTTGTTAAAAATAAGTTTTGTTGAAGTTATTCGGGACGTAATAAAGTTATAAAAGTTGTAAAAATAAGTCGGGTACAAGTACGGAGAGTTAGGGTGATTATCGTTTAATTTTGGTGAAAACCGGCGTTATTAAGTTAAACGTACGATACGTAATGGTTAAATTTCCAAAATACCGGGTAAATGAATATTATAGTTTTTATATTATAGAAATGAGTATAAAAATGTATTAGGATCATAGTCGGGAGTGTCGGACATGTTAGACACATTTATAGTTCGCGTATTAGCGTTTATTTAAAATAAACGTACGTAAATCGTTAATCGTACCAAAAGTATAAATTTAATTATCCTACGAGTGGAATAGTATGCAAGTGCCGTAATAATGATATGTCGACTATTTCTAGTCTGTATGCAATGTCCCTGACAATAATGCATGAATTCGCTCCTGAACCAATACGGTTACGCGAATTTGAACACTCGTAAACAAAATTTACGATGACATGAATAATGCACGTGAATAGTGGTTTTCTCTCAGAAATGAATAGTGTCAAGTGAATAGTAAAATTTCTGAATATGTCTCGGAATGTCAAATTGACCTCAAAAACGATGAATAGTGATCGATGAATAGTAAATGATGAATAGTAACTTGTGAATAGTAAATTGTCGTGGTTTGGAAAATGATCGGAAATTACGAGTTGTGACAGTCTTCCCCACTAACAGGAACTTCGTCCCGAAGTTCAGTTTTGGGTTGGTCTCTGAAGTATATTTGGTAAAAAGACGTGGATACTTGAGTTGCATTTGGTCCTCTCGTTCCCAAGTAAATTCGGGTCCTTTTCAAGAATTCCAGCGAACTTTCGCGATAGGAATTTGACTTGCTTCAACCGTTCGACCTCACGGTCCATGATTTCTATTGGTTATATTACCAAGTTTACGTTTGTCTCAAGGTTGGATTCCCTTCCAAATGGGATTATGATTGACTAATCTGAAAGTCATTTCCTGGATTCAAATAGGTGAAACAAAGTTGTGTAATCCGGCTGTTCTTTAACAAGGCTCAAGTCTGAAGGCTACTAGGCCTACTCTGTCTGAATTATTACATGGTCCAGTGTATATCGGTTTTAACTTTACAAATCCTTCCGAATAATATCATGCCCTTCCTAGGCAGAACTTTCAACGTGATCTAGCTACCAACTTGAAGTTTTAATGGTTTACAACTTATAGAATTTGTAATTGATCCTTGACTTGTAGGAAATTTCTGGTTATTTCATGAATGCCTATCAGAATAGTGAGTTTGGCTTTTTCCGAGTTCGGTTCGTCAATAGATGATCAGTGCTTCTTCAGGTTTATAATGTAATATGGGTAATATATGTTGCTGAACTCTGTCAGAACTCAAATCTTATATTTCAGCTGGTCGATTCTGACATGAATCTGAAATGGTCCAATATACTTAAAAGTTCAATCTCTCGTGTTACCAAAATCGTATCATGCCTCTCCAAGGCAAAACTTTCAATTTAGTTCGTTCTTTCACGTGAATCTAGTAAATTTGCTTGTTCAAGGATACCCAATCCGTATGATGTGCGTCATGTACCAACATAACTCCTACCAATTTCTCGTTGCTTGTAACCGATTCTTGACTTGTGAAATTTCCTTTGTTGTTCCATGGTTTAGTTCTATACCAGTGAATTTTTAACTTTCCGATTTCAGTTTGTAAACGGGTAATTGGTACTTCGACCATAAAGTGCCTCAAATGGTGTAGTCTCTATGCTCGCGCGATAACTATGGTTGTAAAAGAATCCAATTTATGGTAAATGGTTAGTCCAACCATTTCTAGAGTCAATCACTCATACTCTGAGTATAACTTTCCTATGTTTGAATCGTTCTCTCGTTATGACCATCGATCTGAGGATGATAGGCGGTGTTCACATCTTTATGAGGTTCCGAAGGAAATCTTAAAATGATTGCTAGAAGTCCAAGGTGATTCGATCACCTTTATCAGGAATAATTGAAACGGTACAATAAATCTTGTGACTAAATCCACAATGTTACGTCTTTTGAACACGGCGTTATACGAAGAAGATAGAATACGGTTAACAATATTTGATTCCTTGTGTTTTGGTCTAATGGATTGCTAAGACATGTGTCATTCTTTGCCTACTGTGCTTGGTCTCCATTACTGACGTTTGTAATCGTTCTATGATGTTCCTCCTAATTTCCTTCATCACCTATTCCAATATTCCTTATTGTCAAGTCACAAAGCCCTAAATGCACAAGCGATATAGCATGGTGATTTGTTTCCAAATTTATCTCGCGATTTTCGAGTTTTTGGTCGAAATCTTTTTCTGAATAAACAATTTTAGAAAATGGAACAAATGGTATACTCAATATTAGCTTTATTGATGATTCAAAATTTAATAGTTATGAAATGTGACGCGGTTTTCAAACATGTTGTGAATAGAACTATTTACCAAAGTTTGATGTTTAAACATTTCTCATTGTATAATGGTTCAAGTAAATACTGGCTAAAAAGGGTCGTATTTATTCAAAATAGGCAATTCAAAATTATTTTCCACGAGATATGTGATTTGTATGGACAAAATTTTGAAATCCACTTCATTTAAAAGTAAAAATACTAGCAAGGATAAAATGGTAGGATCGGAAATATTCGCATAAATGCATAGGTGTCTAACCTTCGGTTCCTGACATTAGAAAATGCCTATTGGCGATTATTCGACAAAACTACAAGTCTAGGTATCCAACCAACTTAAGTCCTGAGATGGTTTATCGTTGAAATTGTTATCATGTTGGCAATATGAGGGTTTCAATTGATACCATGTCGATGAATTTCCGTATTGTCTTCACATGTAGCTGGGGAGATATTCTTGAGTCTGATGCCTTTCTCGATGTATAGGTGAGGTTATCCAGAAGTTCTAAAGAATATAATGCTTTAGGGGAATCTATATCGATATCCATAATTCGAATCAATCATTCTTGTCGTAAACTCACTGCAGGGAAGTTTGCATATGGATGAGACCATGTTAACTCAAAACACTTTACAGTATCGGTTAGGAGGCTTGGTTTATTCCCATGGTGTTGCTTAGCGTACCTTCACAATGTGTTTGATCCCGTAGCTCAGTCTAGCTAGTACCTTTGAATAATAAAATCGGACAACTAGGTCAGAGATGGTGAGTCGGATGTTCGCTTGGTATCTTAAGATTGTCGTTGAGTTATAAATTTTTTTTTTCTCAGTCTAGGTATAATAGTTCCGTAATCCTTTTATTGTTTTTCTTGTATCAAGGAATCCTCCTAGTACTTAATATGGGAAGTCTCTCCTAAAGAAGTCAATGGAAAGTCTAACTTAATGACTAAGTGTGTGACAGGTGGGGTAAGTATCCAGAGAAAATTTGTCATAAAGAAATATTCATAAAAGAGTTTATTTGTTTAAAACGCTTTTGGATGAAGATTGTTATTAACAATACTTTATAAAGTAACTATTTCCTTCATGGCATAATCTTTCCTGAAGTATACATAGGTGATCAGGCTATGTATAGTTGAGGACTAATGATGCGATGCTTGATTTAATCAAAATAATATTATTTTTCTCAAAAGCTTTAGATGGTGTTCAACGTTTTGTTTCGAAGAATGGTATTCTAGTCATTTCCTTTCAAAGTAATATAAAAATTGTTTCGCGTAATAATAGTAAATATTTGGCGTAATATCGGAAAAATCAGTTTATAGTACGGTAACAAAACGACTTATTTTAGAAATTCGGTAAAAACAATTTCCCCATAAGGTAGTAAAATAGTTTGAAATAAAACTCGTTGAATGGTTTATTGGATACATGGGTAAATACTATGGATTGGTAATAATCTACTAATCCGTCAATTACGAAATCGGTCAAATCCTTAATAAAACAATGGCATAATGTTACGAAACGATTGAAAATTGAACGATTGGGATAGAAAGCGGAGTAAACGAAGGTTATGGTTATCATAGAGGTAACAAAAGATAGTCATTACATTGGATAGGAAAGTGCTTAATACAACTAGGTTACATCAACGTACTTATGGAAAGTACCAAAAGAAAGTACAACCCTAGAGGGCTCGAACTATGGTTTTAAAACATGAACTGCTTCCTCCAGTTCCGGTCTCTCAACACCGGGCATTCACTCTTGAAGTGTCCCACTACTCCACATTCACGGCAGATTACCGTGAGTTCCTGATGCTTTGTGAGGGTGGGAGTCTTGCAATCCTTGGCTTTGTGTCCGATTTTCTTACAGTTGCCACATGGTTCCGGGCAACGTCCTTTGTGATGAAACTGACACCTGTTGCACTCGGGTAATTTACCTACATATCCTTTATTTTGGCTTGACCCAGCAGTAAAGGTCTCCACCACTTGTTGTATCTTAAATGGTCGTTGAGTAGCATTAGCATCCTGATTACCGACCTCTTTTCTCTTGTTGTTATTATTGTGTCCCGATGTCTTGTCGCGAACTATGAGTTCCTTTGTTTCGATTGCCATCTGGATAGCTTCAGACATGGTATTGGGTTCACATGCGATGACCATCCTACGAATTTCAGGAGGTAGTCCTCCTACGTACCTTTCAAGTCTCTTGCTTTCCGGTTCATCCATTGCAGAGCCTAGTCGAGCAAAATCATAAAAATAAGCAGTATACTTGACAACGTCATTTCCTTCCATGGTAAGGTTTAGTGTTTCTTGTTCAATTGCTTGTAATTCGCTTTTCACACAGAACTTCAAACTCATCATCCTTTTTAGTTTCTCCCAAGAGTGTGAGTAAGCAGCATCAACTCCTACTACCTGGACATACTTAGTCCACCATTTCTGGGCATGCTTCTGAAAAGTGCAAGTGGCGAACTTAACCTTGTCTTCCTTACGACAGTCACCACTTTGAAAGATTGTTTCTAATTCTTCGAACCATTTGAGAAATTCTTTTGTGTCTACATTTCCGCTAAAGAAGGGGGGATTACAACCCATAAATTCCTCGTGAGTAAGTTCCTTGGTGGGGGCGGTAGTTGCGTTCCTGGCAATGAATTGTCCAACAGCGGCTTGCGTCATGCTTGGAGTGGTTTGCTTAAATCTATTTCCATCAAATCATGAGAGTCCATGAGAATTTATCGGTAATAACAATCATCATATTCATAACACATGAATATAATACATGAAGGTTTCGGTTTATATGGGCCAATATCATAGATAGCACAACCATTCCCATATAGTAGAGTCAATACTTGATGATTCCGTTTGTACAACAATCAAAATACTACAAGTTTCTTCGAACTATGCCACACCTCTCGTGGCTAGGATAATAGTAAAAGCTAGTAAAGACATAAGTCTAGTCTAAAGACTTCCTGTAGTCCTTCTAAGTGAAATCAGGTTTATGGCATCATAAGGTCGAGATAGTCCTGAAGTGGTATCTGTAGTTGTGCATCGATCAAGTTCTAGATAGCGTAGGTTCTAAACCATTCTTGAGGAACCTGCGGATGTTCCTGTTGAGTCCGTAATCTTGGTATTATCCACAAGGTGCCATCTAATTCGTGGCAAGTGGAAATGGAAAAGGGAAATGACAATGGTGGTATTCTAAAGGATGAGAATAACATTGATGAAGATGAAACCCCAGTGATAAGTTAGGAGATAATGGTGATAATAGTGAATGGAATACTACCCTCTTTCGCGCAATCTCGCGACATCCAAGAGGTAAAGTTGAAGTACGCACTATGGGACGACCAATAGTGAAATAAGTAACTGACGGTGGTGGTAGTACCTGAGTAGTAAGCGTCCTACTAGTGGAGGAAAGAAAACATGCTATCTCCCTTGTAATAAGCATCCAAATAAGTCCATTAAAATTAAGTCTGAATACTCTACCAAATGGCATTCTATGTATAGGCTGAATGAGAACCTCGCTCTTATGACAATTCAATAGTGCTAACGGTGGTGTGAGTACAGCTGGTGGTATAATGGTAGTGGAAGATGACAAGGCATCTTCAACGTCGGAATCCGACGAAAGGATAACGGTGTGGGTATCTGAAGACATGTCACTTGTGAACCAGGTCAATATAATCATATATATACATATATATATATATTAGTATGGGTATGAATAACCCGTACAGTGTGTGCGTAAAGCAACATGTATAGTGAATATGCACCTATGATGAAATGATGAGATGCTATGATGATGTGGTTATAGTCTAGGGTCCAAGATACATCCTAGTTCGCTATAACCTTAGCTCTGGTACCAATCTGTCACACCCCCAAAATACCTGAATGGCAGCGGAATGGAATACCTGGGGGTGACTGTCATAGCACCATTATTACAGTTATATTGAACGACCTAAAGTGTCGTTTAGAAAATACAGCGTTTGATCATTAAAACATTCAGAGTTTACAAAGCTTAGGTCCCAAAAGAGTTTGCCATTTTAGTTAAAATAAGTTCAACAAGATCAAACGTTTCATAAGTGCAGAAATTATAGTGAGACGCGTCGACTCCGCAACTCCATGAAGGTCCAAATGTATGCACATGAGCTACCTTAATAACCTGAGAAATACATTGCGAAAAACGGTCAACATAAAGTTGGTGAATAATCATAGGTTTATAAGTAAATCTAGTGTACAAATTGCCATAAGTAATGCCAAGAAATAGGATGTCCGGAAAGTATATACATTGGCTCTTAAGCTCATGACCCCGAAGCTAGACGATACTTGGCCCCAATGAGTGTTTACCAGACACTCTAATAATAAAGACATGAAATGCATTCGTTCCATTTGGAGCAACCCAAACACGAATGGAGGCGTCACCCTCGATAGATCTATCCACTCACTCCCGCTTAGTACTAGAAATTAACGGTCCATGATATAATAAGGGGACTTATCAAGACGTGGTAATAAGGAAACTTAAGCAATGTATGAATTTTATACTTAGGCATGTACACGAAAATAAGTAATGCAATGTATTCTCCCCCGTGGGATTTGAAATCAAAATATAGAATTAAAACGGGGCTATGAGAACTCACCTCGAAGTGATGGTACAAAGATGGTGCAATGAGGTAAAAGTAGTCAGGACAATGAGGCGCGAGTACTAGCCGCAACCTAAATGAATAACCATGATCTAACTTAGATCAAGCCGAATTGAAATGAATGCACATGCACATGATACTCATACCACTCGTAATTTGAAAATACTAGTTATCGTCGTAGTAAAATAGATTCCATACTTAGGAAAATAAGTCCTTATATAGGAGTATATAACTGGTCGTACTATCTCGTTAAAAAGTGTTAGCGTTAAATTCCTTGTATTGAAAACCTTGAAATACGTCGTTAAGTCGTATAAGTATTCCCTTGGATCATACGTATTCGTTTGATAAGAAAATAGTCCTTAGTAATATTTTCTAGAAAATATACCGTTTAGTACGTACGTTATTATTTTTATTTGTGACTATATATATATATATATATATATATATATATATATATATATATATATATATATATATATATATATATAGTTTTGACAATGTTAAAACGGGTATAACTCAGTCGTTTTAGGCTCGTTTTCCTTGTTCTTTATGTCCACGGATTCGTCTTTGTATATACTAGTATATTTTAGATAACTCGGCTCTTTTAGGTTACGCTTAATGCTTCAAAACACCCGTAGTATTCTGCCAATCAGCAAGCAGTTTTTGGAAAAGTAGTTTTCGTCGTTAAATTTGCAAAAATCATATCTCCTTCGTTATAAACTCGTTTTAATCCGTTCTTTCGCCTAAAGTTTCGTTTTTGAATGTATTTTCTAAATCTTTGGTCAAAACTTAGTCACCATCTACTGATTTTCCCACGAATTTAAAATAGGGACAGTAGGTATATCAAAAGTTTCAAAAACCATTTTCAAGTCTCGAAATTAGTTCCATCCTCCATCAAACCACTTTCAAACACCACAAAGCTAATCTAATCCTACCATACACCTTCTTAGGGTGTCATGGGTCCTTAAACATCATCAATCCACTAGGTCTAACAAGAGTTTCATATGTTTCCATTTCTAGGGCTTTAAAGTTAATATATACAAAAATGAAGTGGTACAAGATGATGCATGTATAAGATCTTGTAAGAAAATTATATAAACATAATAATAACTTGTAAAAATCATAAAAATGAGTTTGTTTACTTACTTGATGGTTTAGAGAGTTTAGATGATAAAAAGCCTACTAATCCTTGAGTTTTTATTTCAAAACTCTAACAAGGATGATTATATTAACTAGTTTATGACAAGATCTTGTAAAAATTATCCTCCTTGCTCCTTGATCTCCCTAATTCGAACCAACTCAAGAGAAAATGAAGAGAAAAGTTTTCTAGTTGCAAGAAAAGTGATTTTTGTGATAAATGTGTGAAAAAAGTTTTATTTATACAAAGAGACATAAGTTTGGTGACATTTAATTTGGTTGGTGAGGTTATTAAAGCTTGAAGACCTTTAGGGGGGGGGGGGTTGGCCGGTTCTAAGGAGGGAAATGGGGGGATATGTTTGGTGATTAATTAGTAAAATTAGTGTTAGTAGTAAAGTGTAGTTAGGCTAGGTTTAGGTTTAAGGTTTAATCGGGTACCGGGTTTGTTAAAAATAAGTTTTGTTGAAGTTATTCGGGACGTAATAAAGTTATAAAAGTTGTAAAAATAAGTCGGGTACAAGTACGGAGAGTTAGGGTGATTATCGTTTAATTTTGGTGAAAACCGGCGTTATTAAGTTAAACGTACGATACGTAATGGTTAAATTTCCAAAATACCGGGTAAATGAATATTATAGTTTTTATATTATAGAAATGAGTATAAAAATGTATTGGGATCATAGTCGGGAGTGTCGGACATGTTAGACACATTTATAGTTCGCGTATTAGCGTTTATTTAAAATAAACGTACGTAAATCGTTAATCGTACCAAAAGTATAAATTTAATTATCCTACGAGTGGAATAGTATGCAAGTGCCGTAATAATGATATGTCGACTATTTCTAGTCCGTATGCAATGTCCCTGACAATAATGCATGAATTCGCTCCTGAACCAATACGGTTACGCGAATTTGAACACTCGTAAACAAAATTTACGATGACATGAATAATGCACGTGAATAGTGGTTTTCTCTCAGAAATGAATAGTGTCAAGTGAATAGTAAAATTTCTGAATATGTCTCGGAATGTCAAATTGACCTCAAAAACGATGAATAGTGATCGATGAATAGTAAATGATGAATAGTAACTTGTGAATAGTAAATTGTCGTGGTTTGGAAAATGATCGGAAATTACGAGTTGTGACACCAACCCATAATATTTTCTGAATTTTAATCTCTTACGAAAATGGCCATAAATCCTAAACTATGATAGCAATTTAAGTGAGACCAATTAGAGGTGTTAGCCTAAGATGTCTACTACTGAGACAAGATTTAAAACCCAACACTATAGTACAAAAATCTGGAGTTAAACTCCTTTTTCAAACAGTAGTTCATAACTGACTAGTTTTCGTAAAATGACCAAATCTCCCTCATCCGGAGGAATTGGTAAACCCTCCAATTTGCCACATGGTCCTCATATGTTGTACCATTCACCCATGTAAAAACCCAGTAGCCCCTAGTTCAAAATTTATTAATTCCAAGTGAAACAATCTGCATTACAATTTCTGGGTATACAATAAATATGTTTCCACGGTTTTGGTCATATCTCGACCATCCGGAATTGTTGGTTTTTCGGCCAACTCGCCACTAGGACCTGAGATATTAACCTATTCATTTTTGAAAAGCTTCAGTAGGCTCTAAGCCAAAAATTTACCATTAACACACAAACAATCTGCAAGTTACCTATTTTGACTAGTTTTACTAATTTGGGCATAACTTGATCATCCGGAGGAGATAAAAATTCCTCCAACTCGCCACATGAAGCTTAGACCTATATATATCTAAAAATGTAATTTAATCATAGGCGCCAGGCCAAAACTTAATGAGAAAACCCACGTTTTTCTACTGATGTAAAAACAGTCCCATCAAATCCAACTAAACCTATTCTAAACTCATCTAAAACATCATCAATCATCATGCAATGCCACACTAATCATCACAAACAACTCAAGAACATTAAAACTCATTAAAATCAGAAAACCCATAATTAATTAAATAACAAAAACCTTTTGCATGTGACAAAAATCAAAGAGGATTATGAGATTAGCTTACAAGAAGTGATAAATCACTAATAACCTTTCTAGGGCTTGGATTGGAAACGACCTAATGACACCAAGACTAGTGGAATCTTCAATTCAATATTCACAAATGATTGCCCACTTGATTAAACAAAGCCCTAATAAAGTCTTGAAGAAAAACACCAAGAAACTCTATGAAAACTTCAAGAAAATCTTCTAAACTTCAAATCAAAACACCATCTTTTTCAAGGACCTTGAAGAGAATGTTGTGGAGATGATTTTATGATCAAAATTAGGCTGAGATGGTGGTGTTGTTGTGGTGATTTCGGCAGCAAAGAGGAGAAGGAGGAGGGAGTTGGATGGTTATGAAGGTTGGTGAGATTTGCATGTAAAGAAAACCTTGAAAATTAAAAATGAGGAGTGTTGGTTTATTAAAAGGGAGGGGGTCCGGTTTTGGGGGTTCCAAGGGTGTATTTTATTTTATTTCTTTTGTAAAAAAAGCATAAGTATCAAATGTATGACAAATATAAGTGTTGGAGTGGATTATGTAAGGTATTGAGTAGTTTTTAGGGGTTTTAAGTGGTAATTTGGAAAGGTGAAGAGTGGTGAATGACCCAAGATTGAAAAACAAAGATAAAGATCAGATTTTAATAATATTGGATTAATATTTGGTGTATTAGTGTGTTTGTGGGGTTTAAAGCAAGCATATGGTCTTAAAAACGCGAATTACGCAGTACCGGGTGACCTGAAAACGTGAATTTTAGAAAAGTGTTATAAAAATATTTTGAAATTGTTATGAAGTGTTAAAATGGCTAATTTTAATATTTCATGAGAGCCTTGAGTTTATCGGAGTGTTTAAACTTCGTCAAAAATGAAACCGTGGACGAAAACACGTTTGGTGACACCGGTTCTTGATAAAAATGACATAAGCTATAAAAATGACACGAAAAGTATAAAACTCTTTAGTAAACATGAAATAGTTTAAAAATTCATAAATATGTAAATTATCATAGTCTAGAGTTGGTTGACTTTGTTAAAACCTTAAAACGTAAATTTAAATTGCGTAAAACGTAAAAGGTGCAAGGTTTATGTAAAATTGGAAAAATTAAATTAGGACTTTTAAAATAGGATTGTAAGGAAACAAAAATGCATAAGAAGTGTAGAGTAGACAGAGTCTAGTCGCAGTTGAATTAATTGAATATGTTTTGATGTACACGGATAACTTCTGATGAAATTAATTTAAAAAAAAAAGAATTGTTAAATAAAAAGAATATTAAAATTAGTGACATGAAATTTTTGAAATATCACATTGAACACCATCTAAAACTTTTGAGAAAAATAATGATATTTTGACTAACTCAAGCATTGCATCATTAGTCCTCAATTATACATAGCCTGATCACCTATGTATAATTCAGGATGGATTATGCTATGAAGAAAATAATGACTTTTTAGGGATTGCTAATAACAATCTTCATTCAAAAGCGTTGTAAACAAGTAAACTTTTTCATAAACATCTCTTTTTGACAAACCCTCCCTGGATACTTACCCCACCTGTCACTCACTCAGACATTAAGTCGGATTTTTCCATTGACTTCTCTAGGAAAGACTTTCCAAATCAATTACAAGGAGGATTCCTCGATACAAGAAAACCAATAAAAGGATTACAGAACTACTAACATAGACTAGAAGTATACAGTAAGATAATTTATAACTCAACAACAATTTTAAGATACCACGAGACCATCCAAACCACCATCTCTGACCTAGTTGTCCAATTATATCATTCAGAAGTACTAGCTAGATTGAGTTGCAGGATCGAACACACTATGAAGGTGTGCTAAGCAATACTATAGAAATAAACCAAGCCTCTTAATCGATACTATAAAGCATTCCAATTAAACATGGCCTCATCCATACGCAAACTTCCCTGCAGTGAGTTTACGCCAAGAATGATTGATTCGAATTATGGATATCGATATAGATTCCCCTAAAGCGTTGTGTCCTCAAGAAATTCTAGATAACCTCACCTATACATCAAGAGAAGCATCAGGCCCAAGCATATCTCCCCAGCTTCATGTGGAAATAAAATAGACATTCATCGACATAGTATCAATGGACACCCTCATTTTGCCAACACGATGACAATTTCAACTATAAACCATTTCAGGACTTAAGTTGGTTGAATACCTAGGCTTGTAGTTTTGTCGGATAATCGCCAATGGGCATATTCCAATATCAGGTACTAAACGTTAGACATCTATGCATTTATGCGAACATTACTGTCACAACTCGTAATTTCCGGTCATTTTCCAAACTTCGACAATTTACTATTCATCAGTTACTATTCATCATTTTACTATTCATCATTTTTGAGGCCAATTTGACATTCCGAGATACATTCAGAAATTTTACTATTCACTAGACACTATTCATTTCCGGAAGAAAAACCACTATTCACGTGCATTACTCATGTCATCGTAAACTTAGTTTACGGGTATTCAAAATTCGCGTAACCATATTGGTTCAGGAGCGAATTCATGCATTATCATTGGGACACTTTGTACGGACTAGAAATAGTCTTCATTTTATCATTATGGCACTTGCATACTATTCCACTCGTAGGGTAATTAAATTAATACTTTTGGTATAATTTACTTTTACGTATAACTATTTCCAAATAAACGTTAACAAACGATCAATAATGTGACTAACACGACCGACACTTCCAACTATGATCCTAATATATTTTTATATTCATTTTAATAATATAAAAATTATTATATTAATTTACCCGGTATTTTGGAAATTTATTTAAATTAATATCGTACGTCTAATTTAAACTACGACGGTTTTCGTGGAAACTAAACAATAATCACCCAAACTCTCCATACTTGTATCCAACATATTTTTACAACTTTTACGACTTTATTATGTTCCGAATAACTTTGATAAAATTTATTTCTAACAAACCCGGTACCCGATTATAACTAAAACTAGCTACAACTACACTAAAACTACACTAATATCCTAATTAAATCCAAGACAAGTTCCCCTCTTTCCCTCCTTTGTGAACCGCCCCCCCCCCCCTCCTAAGCCATCTAATGAGCTAATCTCACCAACTCAATTTAATGTTTACCAAACTATTGTCTCCAAAGTATATAATGCATTTTTTTTCACCCATTTATCACTAAACTCATTTTACTAGCACAAGCAAAATTTTTCTCTTCATTTCTCTTGAGGTGAATTCGAATTAGGGTGGTCAAGGAGCAAGGAGAATAAATTTTACAAAGATCTTGGCATAAGCTTGTTTATATAATCATCCTTGTTAGAGTTTTGAAATAGAAACTCAAGGATTAGTAGGTTTTTCATCATCCAAACTCCCTAAACCTTCAAGTAAGTTAACAAACTCATTTTTATAATTTTTACAAGTTACTACTATGGTTATATACTTTTCTTACAAGAACTCATGCATATAATGATTTATACCACTCTATTTTGTACATATTTAAACTTTGAACCCTAGAAATGAAAACATGAGAAACCCTTGTTAGACCTAGTGGATTGATGATGTTTAAGGACCCATGACACCCTAAGAAGGTGTATGGTAGGGTTAGACTAGTTTTGTGGTGATTGAAAGCGGTTTGGATGAAGTTTGAAACTAGGAAAATGATTTTGGAAAATATACATATACCTACTGTTACTATTTTGAAAACGTGGGAGACTCAGGAACTCAAGGTTAACTTTTGACCAAAGATTTAGAAAATACATTCCGAGACGAAACTATGGCCGAAAACGGGGATAAAAACGAGTTAATAACGAAGGAGATATGATTTTCCGAATATTAAGAACGAAAAATACTTTCAAATATAGGTTCTGTCCCGAATCGCCAATTTCAGAAAACTCAGGGGTTTCCGGGTAACATTGGGTTAGATATTCAGAAAGTACTTTCAAAAACGAAACCGTGGCCGCTTGAATCACTAAAATCCGAGTTACGACGAAAAAGATATGCTATTTCCAATACTAACGACGAAAACTATTTTCCTGAAAAATTACTTGCTGTCCCACGATTTTTATGGACTGTTTTGAGGCTTAAAACTTGATCTAGCCGTCCCGACTTATCAAAAATATATTAGTATGCCATCCCACGATTCCGGGGATATAAAGAGCGTAGAAAACGAGCTTATAACGAAAAAGATACAAGCGTTTGAACTTAGACGATTTTTACAAATTTCCATCAGCTTTTCTATTATTATTTTGCCGTAAAACTGTCTTTGCGAGACACCACTTTCTCGGCTGTTTTTCTTTATGATCGGATCAGTTTGAGTCCGAGCCGTAGTTTTATGAAATCAAGACCTTCCAGCAAGCTTTTCAAATCAATTGGCCGTTCGTCGAATAGACTTATAACGAATAAACTACGACCTCATCTATATACCCGATAAACTATATATTTTTGACAGCTTTTACTATAATGAAATTTTCTAAGTGTTGAACATAATACTTTCAAGTAACAACAATAAGAGTCGATTTTCTCATCGATCGAGACCCGTATCGCCAAAGGTTAAATGACGCGACTTCTAGATATTGTTACAAGGTTTTCAAAAACGAGGAATGTAACACTAACATTTTTATATGATATACTACGACAAGTTTTTTTTATAACTCCTATTGGACTTATTTTTCCTAAGTATGGAAACTATTTTACTTTGACAATAACTAGTGTTTCCAAGTTACGAGTGGTATAGGCATCATGTGCACGTGCATTCATTTCATTATGTCATGATCTAAGGTAGATCGTTATTACTCATATTAGGTTGCGGTTAGAGATCGTGCCTCATTTCAGTGTATCCATTCTTGTCATCGTAGCTATCGCACCAGGTGAGTCATAGCCCCTACTTTTTCAATTGTTTTGGTAAACTCTTTGGGGGAGAATACATGCTCGTTTTACTTAAAACGCATTACTTGTTTTACCTGGTTGATTACTCAAATATTTCCAGCTTTATCTATATATATGGTTGATTTCCTACATTTCATTGGTATGCTTGATTACTTGTTTTTCATGTGACTTGTCTCTTAAACTTTGGTACTTATTAGATCTCTGGCGACATTGTCAGTATTAGATCTCTGGCGACATTGTCAGTATTATTTTACCTGGCGACATTGTCAGCTTTGTTTATATGACCTCATAGTCCCCAATTGTTCTTATATGCTCATTGTAATACTGTGGTATTCCCCACTTGGCTGTGATGTCAAACGTAATACTGTGGTATTCCCCACTTGGCTGTGATGTCAAACGTATTGTGGTATTCCCCACTTGGCTGTGATGTCAAACGTAGTATTGTGGTATTCCCCACTTGGCTGTGATGTCAAACGTAGTATTGCTGTTTTCCCTACTTGATTGACCTATATGTCCATTGTAATATTGTGGTATTCCCCACTTGGCTGTGATGTCAAACGTATTGTGGTATTCCCCACTTGGCTGTGATGTCAAACGTAATATTACTGTTTCATTTCTTGACTGAATTGAGATGCCTTTGCATCAACCTTATTACGGGTTTTCCCGCTTGACTGATTTATCATATGGCCTTATTGACTGAATTATTTATATAGCCGTTTTGCTATATTTGTCTGGGAATTTAAATTCAAGTATTACTTTTGTTCACGAAAACTTATTACTTTTGGCAGTGGGTTGTAAACACACAGGTTACAAGTCTCTTATGGCGGGACCTGTAACTGAGTGGATTTACAATGCCTTTGCTGGGCGATCTTTTCTCTATAGGCATTATTTGTTAACAAACTCTATGAACTCACCAACCTTGTGTTGACACTTTAGCATGTATTTTCAGGTTTTTAGCTTATGGCACGCTACAGGAGGTTTTGGCAGGGCATGGCATGGTCATAGAAGACTCTAATTATTTATATAGGGACCGTTTTAAACTACTTTTAAGGGCCTACTTCCGCACTATTTTTAACGATGTAAATTCAACATTTTGATTAAACGATTTTATTCTAAATAATTAAAGTGAAAACTATTTTTGTACTTGTGTTGTGTTACCGATTGAGTTACACCCCAGCTACACGTATGCTTCCGCTGGACCCGATTTTGGGGGTGTGACAGATTGGTATCAGAGCTTTGGCTATAGCGAACTAAGTGTTTTTAAAACCTAGACTATAGCTACTTTTACGAAAAACTTAACCCTATGACCGTCACGTGCCTGCCTGCCAAGATGATGCCTCACTTGTGGTTTGTTGCTGACTTAGGTGATGAGATTTGTGTCTCATTATCTGGTATATTATACTCACTTATTCTAGTTGATTTCTATCATTGTCTTTCATATAAGCATGTTCACGTATCATATATGTCACCCTGTTATGTTTCTCCCTGCATAGTTTCATCATTCGACCTCGAGTTTGGTCACCTGCCTTAGTCTTTCTGAACGTCTTGGTATTGGGAAGGACATGGTATTAGTATAACTGAACTGAGTATTTCAAAATTCATGGAACCTCGGTGGAATATAGACTGGTCATCTATATTCAACCCGGGATAGTGAGATATAGGCTGACCACCTATGTCTGACTCAGAGATGAATTTTGCAACACTGAGAATGGTTATAATAAGATTATGTCTGGATTGAATTCTCAACTCATTTTCCAAATGCTTCATTTACGTGTGTGTATACTCTCGTTGTCATAACATTCCTACTTTTCATCACTTCGTGAACCACCGATTGGAAGCTTGTCAACTAGTCATTTTATTTCATGAATCTTCATATTTATACACAATGCACTTACATTTTCTTTTATCACAATCTCGTTTTGTCGCACTTGTCACAGTCTTTTCCCTTCTTACTATCACTATCATTTCCTTTTCCACCCCCATATATATATAGGAATTAGGTGACACCTTATAGAGTCCTATGTCACTCATCACTCACTACTATCAATATTGATAAGTGGATATTATCAATGACCTCCCTAGGAAAGACTTTCCATACCATCTATGAGGAGGATCCCTCGGTACAGTAAGACCATTCAAAACTCAACAGAAATCCCAAGATATCACAAAACCATTCGAACCACTATCACTGGCCTAATCAGCAAAAATTCCATCATCTGGAAAGTATTGGCTTAACTAAATTATAAAGATTCGTTTCGATACGAGTGCTCACTAAGCAACGCCATAGAGATAAATCCAACCTTTTAACCGAGACTATAAATTGAACATGTCCTCACCAATAGACTTTATTCGAACGTGTTAGACACCTATGCCTTTGTGCAGACATACATACCTGACTATTTTATCCTCTTAATATTTTCACTTTTAAATGGATTTTTCTTCAAACTATAGTTATGCAAAACATATATCTTGTAAGAAATACTTTTCTAAGGAACTTATTTTGACAAGTTAATTTCTTTTAGTTAATTTTTACAAAACTACTAGATGCTAAGAAATTTTAAACATCGATTTTTGATAAATCATATTATCCATCTTATGTTGAAAATAGTTCTATCTTGCATAACTATTAAATTTTGAAACATTAAGAAAAATGTTACTTAAAAAGCCGGTTGCTTAAAAATTTTAAATTCATTTACTCAGGGAAGGGTTATGAACAAAACACACAATCTCAAAACAAACTTTGAAAATCAATCACTATAATACATCACTTATACCTTTAGGAGTTTGTAATTTGATGACCTATAACTTGGGGAAAATCTTAGTAATGGAGACTAAGCACCGTAGGTGGAGAAAGACTCAATTCCTGACATCCTGCGGAGGATCCCAACCTTATCCTCATCTATTATTTTCAACAATACCCTTTTACGGATTTAACCCTGTAAGTCTTTCAAAACAAGATTCATGATACCCATTTCAATTATTCCTAATAAAGGAATTCAATTCACCTCAACTCCTAGCGATTTCATTAAGATCTCTTTGGAACCACACCACCTATCATTTGTAGACCAATGGTCAGAATTTGAGATTGATTTAAACATAGGGAGATATGCCCAAATCGGGTGTGATTGACTCTAGAAATGGTTGGACTAACCATTTTCCATAAATCAGATTCCTTTATAACCATAGTTACCACACGAGCCTAGAGACTACACCATTCGAAGCACTCTATGGTCGAAGTGCCAACATCCATTGACGGATCAAAACTTGGAAAAGCCTAACTCACTAGTCCCGTATGCATTCATGAAATAACCAGGAAATTCCTACAAATCAAGAATCAATTACGAATTCTATAAGTTGTAAACCATTAAAACTTCAAGTTGGTAGCCAGATCATGTTGAAAGTTCTGCCTAGGAAAGGCATGATATCATTCAGAAAACTGGGAAAGTTGAACCCGATATACACTGGACCACGTAATATTTTAGACAGAGTAGGCCTGGTGGCCGTCAGACTTGAGCCTTGTTAGAGAACAACCGGATTACACAACCATGTTTCACCTATTCAAATCTCAGGAAATGACTTTCAGATTAGTCACTCGTGATCCCAATTGGAAAGGAACCCAACCCAAGAACAAACGTAGACTTGGTAATAACCAATAGAAATCATGGACTGTTGGGTCAAACGGTTGAAGCGGAGTCGAATTCCTATCGTGGAAGTTCGTTGGAATTCTCAATTATTATCATCTTTTCACCAATATACTTCAGAGACCAACCAAAACTGAACTTCGGGACGAAGTTCCTGTTAGAAGGGAAGACTGTCACAACTCGTAATTTCCGGTCATTTTCCAAACTTCGACAATTTACTATTCATCAGTTACTATTCATCATTTTACTATTCATCATTTTTGAGGCCAATTTGACATTCCGAGATACATTCAGAAATTTTACTATTCACTAGACACTATTCATTTCCGGAAGAAAAACCACTATTCACGTGCATTACTCATGTCATCGTAAACTTAGTTTACGGGTATTCAAAATTCGTGTAACCATATTGGTTCAGGAGCGAATTCATGCATTATCATTGGGACACTTTGTACGGACTAGAAATAGTCTTCATTTTATCATTATGGCACTTGCATACTATTCCACTCGTAGGGTAATTGAATTAATACTTTTGGTATAATTTACTTTTACGTATAACTATTTCCAAATAAACGTTAACAAACGATCAATAATGTGACTAACACGACCGACACTTCCAACTATGATCCTAATATATTTTTATATTCATTTTAATAATATAAAAATTATTATATTAATTTACCCGGTATTTTGGAAATTTATTTAAATTAATATCGTACGTCTAATTTAAACTACGACGGTTTTCGTGGAAACTAAACAATAATCACCCAAACTCTCCATACTTGTATCCAACATATTTTTACAACTTTTACGACTTTATTATGTTCCGAATAACTTTGATAAAATTTATTTCTAACAAACCCGGTACCCGATTATAACTAAAACTAGCTACAACTACACTAAAACTACACTAATATCCTAATTAAATCCAAGACAAGTTCCCCTCTTTCCCTCCTTTGTGAACCGGCCCCCCCCCCTCCTAAGCCATCTAATGAGCTAATCTCACCAACTCAATTTAATGTTTACCAAACTATTGTCTCCAAAGTATATAATGCATTTTTTTTCACCCATTTATCACTAAACTCATTTTACTAGCACAAGCAAAATTTTTCTCTTCATTTCTCTTGAGGTGAATTCGAATTAGGGTGGTCAAGGAGCAAGGAGAATAAATTTTACAAAGATCTTGGCATAAGCTTGTTTATATAATCATCCTTGTTAGAGTTTTGAAATAGAAACTCAAGGATTAGTAGGTTTTTCATCATCCAAACTCCCTAAACCTTCAAGTAAGTTAACAAACTCATTTTTATAATTTTTACAAGTTACTACTATGGTTATATACTTTTCTTACAAGAACTCATGCATATAATGATTTATACCACTCTATTTTGTACATATTTAAACTTTGAACCCTAGAAATGAAAACATGAGAAACCCTTGTTAGACCTAGTGGATTGATGATGTTTAAGGACCCATGACACCCTAAGAAGATGTATGGTAGGGTTAGACTAGTTTTGTGGTGATTGAAAGCGGTTTGGATGAAGTTTGAAACTAGGAAAATGATTTTGGAAAATATACATATACCTACTGTTACTATTTTGAAAACGTGGGAGACTCAGGAACTCAAGGTTAACTTTTGACCAAAGATTTAGAAAATACATTCCGAGACGAAACTATGGCCGAAAACGGGGATAAAAACGAGTTAATAACGAAGGAGATATGATTTTCCGAATATTAAGAACGAAAAATACTTTCAAATATAGGTTCTGTCCCGAATCGCCAATTTCAGAAAACTCAAGGGTTTCCGGGTAACATTGGGTTAGATATTCAGAAAGTACTTTAAAAAACGAAACCGTGGCCGCTTGAATCACTAAAATCCGAGTTACGACGAAAAAGATATGCTATTTCCAATATTAACGACGAAAACTATTTTCCTGAAAAATTACTTGCTGTCCCACGATTTTTATGGACTGTTTTGAGGCCTAAAACTTGATCTAGCCGTCCCGACTTATCAAAAATATATTAGTATGCCATCCCACGATTCCGGGGATATAAAGAGCGTAGAAAACGAGCTTATAACGAAAAAGATACAAGCGTTTGAACTTAGACGATTTTTACAAATTTCCATCAGCTTTTCTATTATTATTTTGCCGTAAAACTGTCTTTGCGAGACACCACTTTCTCGGCTGTTTTTCTTTATGATCGGATCAGTTTGAGTCCGAGCCGTAGTTTTATGAAATCAAGACCTTCCAGCAAGCTTTTCAAATCAATTGGCCGTTCGTCGAATAGACTTATAACGAATAAACTACGACCTCATCTATATACCCGATAAACTATATATTTTTGACAGCTTTTACTATAATGAAATTTTCTAAGTGTTGAACATAATACTTTCAAGTAACAACAATAAGAGTCGATTTTCTCATCGATCGAGACCCGTATCGCCAAAGGTTAAATGACGCGACTTCTAGATATTGTTACAAGGTTTTCAAAAACGAGGAATGTAACACTAACATTTTTATACGATATACTACGACAAGTTTTTTTTATAACTCCTATTGGACTTATTTTTCCTAAGTATGGAAACTATTTTACTTTGACAATAACTAGTGTTTCCAAGTTACGAGTGGTATAGGCATCATGTGCACGTGCATTCATTTCATTATGTCATGATCTAAGGTAGATCGTTATTACTCATATTAGGTTGCGGTTAGAGATCGTGCCTCATTTCAGTGTATCCATTCTTGTCATCGTAGCTATCGCACCAGGTGAGTCATAGCCCCTACTTTTTCAATTGTTTTGGTAAACTCTTTGGGGGAGAATACATGCTCGTTTTACTTAAAACGCATTACTTGTTTTACCTGGTTGATTACTCAAATATTTCCAGCTTTATCTATATATATGGTTGATTTCCTACATTTCATTGGTATGCTTGATTACTTGTTTTTCATGTGACTTGTCTCTTAAACTTTGGTACTTATTAGATCTCTGGCGACATTGTCAGTATTAGATCTCTGGCGACATTGTCAGTATTATTTTACCTGGCGACATTGTCAGCTTTGTTTATATGACCTCATAGTCCCCAATTGTTCTTATATGCTCATTGTAATACTGTGGTATTCCCCACTTGGCTGTGATGTCAAACGTAATACTGTGGTATTCCCCACTTGGCTGTGATGTCAAACGTATTGTGGTATTCCCCACTTGGCTGTGATGTCAAACGTAGTATTGTGGTATTCCCCACTTGGCTGTGATGTCAAACGTAGTATTGCTGTTTTCCCTACTTGATTGACCTATATGTCCATTGTAATATTGTGGTATTCCCCACTTGGCTGTGATGTCAAACGTATTGTGGTATTCCCCACTTGGCTGTGATGTCAAACGTAATATTACTGTTTCATTTCTTGACTGAATTGAGATGCCTTTGCATCAACCTTATTACGGGTTTTCCCGCTTGACTGATTTATCATATGGCCTTATTGACTGAATTATTTATATAGCCGTTTTGCTATATTTGTCTGGGAATTTAAATTCAAGTATTACTTTTGTTCACGAAAACTTATTACTTTTGGCAGTGGGTTGTAAACACACAGGTTACAAGTCTCTTATGGCGGGACCTGTAACTGAGTGGATTTACAATGCCTTTGCTGGGCGATCTTTTCTCTATAGGCATTATTTGTTAACAAACTCTATGAACTCACCAACCTTGTGTTGACACTTTAGCATGTATTTTCAGGTTTTTAGCTTATGGCACGCTACAGGAGGTTTTGGCAGGGCATGGCATGGTCATAGAAGACTCTAATTATTTATATAGGGACCGTTTTAAACTACTTTTAAGGGCCTACTTCCGCACTATTTTTAACGATGTAAATTCAACATTTTGATTAAACGATTTTATTCTAAATAATTAAAGTGAAAACTATTTTTGTACTTGTGTTGTGTTACCGATTGAGTTACACCCCAGCTACACGTATGCTTCCGCTGGACCCGATTTTGGGGGTGTGACAATTACCTATCTTACTATTTTATCATTGTTAGTGTTTTCACTTTTAAATGAAGTTGATTTAAAAATTTCGTTTATACAAATCACATATCTCGTAGAAAATAATTTTTGAGTTGCTTATTTTGAACAAATACGATCCTTTTTAGTCAATATTTAGCCAAACCATTGTACCATGGGAAATATATAAACATGAAACTTTAGTAAACAGTCCTACTCACAACATGTTTGAAAACTACGTCACATTTCATAACAATCGAATTTTGAATCATCAAGAAAGATATTATTTAGTAAACCACTTATTCCATTTCCTAATTTTCGTTTATTCAGAAAAAGATTTCGACCAAAAACTCAAAATCGCGAGATAAATTTTGAAAACAAATCACCATACTACATCGCTTATGCATTTAGGGCTTTGTGATTTGCCAATAAGGAATATTGGAATATGAGATCGATTACAAACGTCAGTGATACGCCTGGACCCGAGTCTATGGCCTATTTAGGTCTTAGGGTTTTACTCTTATAAGTACACTTGTAATCCTTTATTATATTCAATCAAGTTTGTCAAGTAATTCTCTAGTCTTTTTCTCTCTAATTTCTTAAGGAGCTCGCACACACTAAAAGTGGTGCTCTATCCCGATACAAACCCTAACCGGGTCGTATCAATTGGTGCTTTCATTGAGAGCTCTCGTTGAGAGGGTTTTTTATTAGGGTTTCAAGTTTTTTTTTTTTTTAAAAAAAAAAAAAAAAAAAAAGTTATTGTTCATCGCACTGTTCATCGGAGGTACTATTCATCAGATCACTGTTCATTGAAAATATTGTTTATTCATAGTTACTGTTCATCTGGTATTGTTCATCGCGGGTACTATTCATCAGGAAAAAAAAATATTTTTTTTAGTTTTTATTCGCTTGAGTATTATTCATGGCATCAGGCGGCAACTATCATGACGCGAAATACGCACTCTCTAAGCTCTTGCAAATGGGTACGGTTGCCGAATATGAGAGTGAGTTTGTGGTACTTGCAAATAGAGTAACAGGGATCTCTGAATCTTTACTTACATCGTTTTATATCTCTGGACTTAAACTGGATCTATAATGTTTACTGTTACGGTCAAATCCCAAAACTCTAAACGAAGCTTTTTCATTGACCCGTGCGGCGGGAACACGCTTCGCGAGCCTAGATATTTGAGAATTTTTGAGGTCCAATCCTTTAACTTTGGGAGAAGACTTCTTCAAAGCTCGTATCACCGAGGTTCGTTTTGAGACAATTGCAAAGGAAAAGAAAGAGCACATTGTTGAAAAGAAAATAGATGTCATTCTACCATTAGAGGGTGAATTTGCTTCACCTAAGGCTGAAGAGTCATTGAATGCTGATGAGTATATTGGAGTTGAAGAGGTTGTGGGTGGTGGCGAAGTGCTTAAGATTGGCGAGGATGAGTTGAATAGAGTGATATCAACACTTAAGGATGAGTTGAATAGATTGGCGAGGTTGTGTTATTCTTCGTATCACCTTGAGGGCACGGTGATTTTTGAAGGAGTGGAGAGTGTTATGGCATGGTTAGCGGAAGGCGGAAGAATGGTGTTATGTTATGTCCAAGGTAAAGGAATACGAAAGAAGAAAAAGGCGAAGGCTGTAATTCAAAGAAGATTATGGGATCCCGGATTACGCCAATGTTGCAGGAGGACGGACTCCCAAATGACTCAAGAAGTCCAAACGTATGGCATAAAAATTATGTCATATAATCTATCTTTATTTACGCCTCTTTGTTTAGGACTGTTTTCATTTTTATTTAGGAAAGTCAGTTAAGAATGTTTTAAGACTACACCTTGAGGGCAAGGTGGTTTTGAAGGAGTGAGGAATGATACTCCTGGGCCCGAGCCCATGGCCTATTTAGGTCTTAGGGTTTTACTCTTATAAATACACTTGTAATACTTTATTATATTCAATCAAGTAACCGGGTCGTATTAGTCAGCAATGGAGACCAAGCACAATAGGCAAAGAAAGACACATGTCATAGCATCCATTAGAACAAAACACAAGGAGTAAAAAATTGTTACCCATATTCTATCTTCTTCGTATAACGCCCTTTTCGAAAAGTATAACATTGTAGAATTAGTCACCAGATTCATTGTAACCGTTTCAATTATTCCTGATAAAGGTGATGGAATCACCTCAGACTTTTAGCAATCATTTTAAGATTTCCTTCGGAACCCCATTTAGATGTAAACACCGCCTATCATCCTCAAACCAATGGTCAGATCGAGAGGACAATTCAAACATAGGAAAGATATGCTCAGAGGGTGAGCGATTGACTCTAGAAATGGTTGGACTAACCATTTATCCTAAATCAGATTCGTTTGCAACGATAGTTATCACACGAGAGTAGAGACTACACTATTTGAGGCACTTCACTGGTCTAGAACTAAACTATGGAACAACAAAGGAAATTTTACAAGTCAAGAACCAGTTACAAGCAACGAGAAACTGGTAGAAGTTAGGTTGGTGCATGACGCACATCATGCGGATTGGGTATCCCTGAACAACAAACCATCTAGATTCAAGTGGGAGAACGAACTAAGTGGAAAGCTTTGCCTTGCAGAGGCATGATACGAAATTGGTAACACGAGAGATTGAACCTCTAGTATATTGGACCATTTAAGATTCATTTTAGAATCGACCAGCTGTCATATAAAATTTGAGTTCTGGCTGAGTTCAGCAACATATATTACCCATATTACATTGTAAACCTCAAGAAGCGCTGACCATCTACTGACGGACCGAATGCGGAAAAACCCAAACTCACTATTCCTGTAAGCACTCATGAAATAACCAGGAATTTCCTGCAAATCAAGAATCAGTTACAAGTCGATAAGTTGTAAACCCTTAGAATTTCAAGTTGGTGGTAGCGTCCCGTTAAAAGTTCTTCCTAGGAAAGGTATCATACCATTCAGAAAAATCCAGGAAGTTAAATTCGATGTACACTGGACCATTTAATATTTCAGACAGAGTAGGCCAGTAACCCTCAGACTTGAGCCTTGTTGGAAAGTAGCAGGATTACACAAACATGTTTTACATTTTTAGATCCCAATAAATGACTTTCAGATTAGTCACTCATGATTCCATAGGAAGGAATCCAACCCAATGACAAACCTAAACCTGGTAGGAGAACCAGTAGAAATCATGGACCGTGAGGTCGAACGGTTGAAGCAAAGTCGAATTCCTATCGTGAAAGTTCGCTGGAATTCTCGAAGAGGTCCCAAACTTACTCGGGAATGGGAAGACCAAATGCAACTCAAGTATCCATGTCTTTTTACCGAATATACTTTAGAGACCAACCAAAACTGAACTTCAGGACGAAGTTCCCTGTAGAGGGGAAGACTGTCACAACTCGTAATTTCAAGTCCTTGTTCAGATGTCGAAATTTCATTTTTCATCTCGGAAATTACCATTCATCAGTTACTATTCACTGATCACTATTCATCATTTTACTATTCATAGTTTTTGGTGTCAGTTTGAGATTCCGAGAAGCGTTAAAAAATTTCACTATTCACATGACACTATTCATTTTTGGAGAGAAAACACTATTCATGTACTTTATTCATTTCATCATAAATTTAGTTTACGGATATTTATATTCTTGTAACCGGTCAGGTTAAGCTGCGAATTCATGCATCGTCAATATTTACATTCGCGTAACCGGTCAGGTTAAGCTGCGAATTCATGAAATCATGAGTAGGGACACTTCATATGGTCTAAAAATAGCTTAGATATCATTATAATGACATTTGCATACTATTCCACTCGTAGGATATTCAAATTAATACTTTTGATATATTTGACTTTTTACGTATGTTTATTTTTAAATAAACGTTAACACGCGACCAATAATGTGACTAACACGTCCGACACTCCCGACTATGATCCTTATATATTTTCATATTCATTTTAATAATATATAAATTATATTATTAATTTACCCGGTATTTTGGAAATTTATTTATTTCGTGTCGTAACTTTAATATAATTACGACGGTTTTCGTAGGAACTAAACAATAATCACCCAAACACTCAATACTTGTACCCAACATATTTTCACAATTTTTATGACTTTATTATGTCCCGGTTAACTTTGTTAAATTTATTTCTAGCAACCTCGGTACCCGGTATCCCCTAAAACTATTAATATACATATAAAACTACATTATGTCCACAAAAGTCTTCACAAATCTTATCCCCCCGCCCATATCAATCACCTTACAAGTTTGAAATTTCTACCAACTCATTAATACTTGTCATAGATTTTGTCTAATATAATATATATATAACATATACTTATACATTATTGTCTCATTTCACAAGATCTACCAACAAAACTGTTTCTCTTTTCTTTCCTTGGGGGTGCACGGCCAACACATGAAGAACAAGCAAGAAATATTAATTTTTCAAGAACAAGTATTTTTCTAGTGTATTTAGTACTCCTATAAGGGTTTTGTAATACAAACTCAAGGTTTACTTAGGTTTTCACCATCAAAAGCTCACTAATCTTTCAAGTAAGTGTATAAAACTCATTTTTATAATATTACCAAGTTTTTATAATGTTCATATGATTTATATACAAGATCTACATGCATATGTTAGTTATACCACTCCATTTTATACATATATAACTTTAGGAACCCATGACACGCTAAGAAAGTTTATGGTAAGATTAGACTAGATTTGCGGTGATTGAAAGTGATTTGGTTGAAGTTGAAACTAGTTTGAAACCCTATAATTGATTTTTGAAACTATATATATACCTACTGTCCTCATTTTAAAAACGTGGGAAAATCAATAGATGGTGGGTAATTTTTGACCAAATATTTAGAAAATACTTTCAGAAACGAAACTTTTGGCGAAAGAACAGATTAAAACGAGTTTAGAACGAAAGAGATATGATTTTTGCAAGTTTAACGACGAAAACTATTTTCTTAAAATTTAACGTGCTGTTGGACGATTTTTGACGGACAAATAGAGGTGTTAGACGTAACCTAGAGGAGCCAAGCTATCAAAAGTATATTAATACATGTTAAGACGAATCCATAGATATAAAGAACTAGGAAAATGAACTTAAAATGACAAAGATATACACGTTTCAAAATCGACGAAACTATATTAATTTGGCAGCTACAATTGGAAATAATAAACTACGTACTAAATACTATATTTCCTAGAAATATTATTAAAGAACTATATTCTTAACCAATGAAGTACGTATGACCCAAGACTTATTTATACGACTAATTGACGTTATTTTAAGGTTTTCAGAACGAGGAATATAACAGTAACATTTTTATGTACAAAATATTACGACTAGTTTTACAAGTCTAATAAGATATATTTTTCCCAAGATATGGAAAATATTTTACTTTAACGATAACTAGTATTTTCAAGTTACGAGTGGTATAGGTATCATGTGCATTCATTACATCACATCATGAACTAAAGTAGATCGTTATTACTCATATTAGGTTGCGGTTGATATTCGCGTCTTGTTGTCTCTATCATTTCACGTCATAGTATCATCACTTCAGGTGAGTTTTCATAGCCCCGTTTTAATTCAATATTTGATTTCAAATCCCACGGGGGAGAATACATTGCATCACCTATTTTTTTTGTACATGCCAAAGTAGTAAATTCCTTACATTGCTTAAGTTGCCTTATTACCACGTCATGACAAGTCCCCTTTATTATCATGGACCGTTAATTAATCTCCAAGCGAGAGTGAGTGAATAGATCTATTGAGGGTGACTCCTCCATCCGTGTTTGGGTTGCTCCAACGGGAAAACGGATGCATTTCATGTCTAATATATTTAGAGTGTCTGGTAAACACTCATTTGGAGCCAAGTAACGTCTAGCTTCGGGGTCATGAGCTTAAGAGCCAATGTATCACTTTTGACATTTTGTCGGTTTACTTTATACTTGTGGCTAATGTACATACGATTTAACTTACAAACCTATGATTATTCACCAACATTATCGTTGACCGTTTTCGAAATATATTTTCAGGTAATTAAGACATATTCTTCATGGCATGCATGGAGTCATATCATTGAGTAACAAGGATGACGCGTCTCATTTTGGATTTTCATGCACTTATGAACTATCGTTTGATTGTACTAAACTTATTTCCTTATACTTTTTCCAGACTTTTGGGACCTATGTTTTATAACTCTGAATATTTTAAATGAATCAAACGATGTATTTTCAAAACGACACTTTAGGTCGTTCAATATAACTGTAACTGTGGTGCTATGACAGTTACCCCCAGGTATTCCATTCCGCTGCCATTCAGGTATTTTGGGGGTGTGACACTAAACTGAAGACATGAACCAATAAGCTCTCTAAAAAGCCAAGGGTTGGGGACTGGGGTCCACAGGTAAGCTCAGTATGAGCTTATGAAAAGTGGGTAATTACCCTGGTGCAGGGGAGGGTGTATCTCTGCAGGTCTAAATAAGCAAGTGAATAAGCCAAAGAAAAATTCGTAAAAATAATCTAAAAGTGGATTCCACAAGTTAAGCTGATATATTTTAAACTCCAAAAAGATCAAAGCCTAATTATGAAAACTAAAATCAGGAAAATTCTAGGAAAATTTGGATTTCTGCCTAACTTTGAAATTTTGACTTTTTGAATCTTGGACTAAGGTTAACTTATATGAACTTTGATTGCCTCTAATCTACTGAGAGTGATGTATTAAGCTAGAATGGAACTAATTTAAGCTACTTTATCAATTTATACAAAGGTTTGAAGGGTGTGCTAAGTTAAAATCCTAACAGTTAACTACCTAGGTGAGATTACAAATGATTTTGACTTTTCACTGAGTGAGGATTGGTTTTTATGACTTAAATGGACTAATTTGACCAAAAATGACTTGAGTGAACTAAAAACAACAACAATAACAAGCAAGAATAAAGAGTTACAAGCAAATCCAAACAACCTGTAAAGAAATTGATTTTGAGGTTTATTAAGCAAATGGATGCCTAGGTCTTTGAAACTGCTTTTTATAAACTTATAATGACCTGATCATCTAAAATAAGCACAGAAACAATAATATGGACCACAATTACCTAGGATACTATATTATACTAAAATTATAGTTAAACTGAGAATGTTAAGCACAATGAATCCTAATGAACAAGAAACTAACCTTAAGCTGTGATAGGACTAAATTACACTAAATAAGTACAGAAAACACAAAGATAAGATAAAATAAGCACTGAAACAGTAAATTGCTAAAATGAAGGAATTAGCTTACAGAATGCCCTCCAAGCTAAATACCATGAACCAAGGACCAATGATCAATCCTATAGGCTTTCCACAAAGCCACTAACCCACTGCCATCCAATATTCACAGTGCTCCAGCCATCCTCATCTTCAAACCAATTTTTTTTATTTGATTTTTCTTGATTTTTTGTAATTTTGAGTTTAGTGTCCTAAACTGATTTAAATGATTTGAAAGCTTTAGAAAACTTATAAATAAGCTTAAATAAGCTTAAACAAGAACTGAGCAACACTATTAATCACTTTGGATGGATTTGAGAATTTCAACATAAAATGCAATGAATTGAAAATAATCAATGGAACTTGAAATTGATACTTGAAACAAAATTTTATTAGCACAAAGATACTTAGTACGCAATTTTTAAACTAAAAAGTACAAAGGAAATTGGGAATTGAATTATACGACAATAATTTATGGTAAAATCACTACACACTTGCTTCTCTTGCTTCGTCTTCCATTTATAGATGAAATTAGGGTTTATGGAGGTCCTCTGATCATTTCCAATCATAATTATTGGTCATTGGATGCTTCAAACTCAATCCCAGCCCTCCACGTATTTTGGTAGGAAAAAGAGATAATTGCAATTTGCTCTGTGGAACTGCAATTGAGGGGGGTGGCATTTAATGTGGTTTTCTTGTTAGGTACAAGGGGGTGTTGGGCGCTGGATGTTATTGAGATGGTGGTAGGCTGGATGGGACATGGTTGCAGCTTGCAAGTGGGACGAAGGGGGAAAGGTCATGGTCAAACGGTGTGTTTTACCCTGGTATTATTAGTGATAAAAGGGGGAGTTGGGTTGGGGTAGTTTTGGGCTTAGGTTTAGTGGATCAGGGGTGTGTTGGACTTAGATTGTGTTTTGTTTTTAGTAATAACACAAAAGGGTCTGTTTGGTTGTATGATATCACAAGGACCGAGTTTGCAATTTTTATATTTTTAAGGGGGTGAGATTGAAACTTTCCAAAATACTCACAAGGGTTCTTTCTTGCCAAGGTTTAATAATCCAAGGACCATATTGCAATTTTCCATATTTGATTTACACAGGGACCATTCTTGCCAAATCTGAAACTTCATGGACTAAACTTGTAATTCCTTTAAACTTTTCACCCACGGACCAAATTGACACTTGTGAATTCCAAGGACCATTATTGACTTTTTCTTCCAAAATCCAATGCTTAGGGGCCATTTCTGCCAAATTCCAAACTTGAGGGACCATATTTGCCAATTTTGTAAACTTTTGCTCCAAGGACTATTTTTTGCATTTTGTGATTCTCCAAGGTGTGCTTTGATAATCTGAGCTCAAAAGTGGTAATTTGCTTTCCCGGCTCGGGCTTTTGACATGATTTCCAAAATCGTGCTCGTTTTTGTCCTTTTTTGCCTGATTTTTGCCAATTTCGGAAATATCCATTCCAGCACGATCACAAACACAAAAACACAATGTCTTTGGCATTTATGATTAGTTTGTGTCTGTTTTGGTCTTAATATGGACAGGAAAAGGTGTGTGAATAAGCACACACCAAATCCATAATAGCCATAAGGCTAAAAATATGGTGTCCACATCTAGGTGTCTAGAACTTTTACATATGGATTTGTTCGGTCCATCCGCTATACAAAGCTATGGAGGTAACTTCTACACTTTGGTTATAGTAGATGATTATTCAAGATATATTTGGACAAAATTTTTGAAAAGTAAGAAAAAAGCTTTCGACCAATTTGAAATTCTAAGTAAGAAAATTCAAAATCAATTAGGAACTTGCATTGTGTCTATTAGAACGGATCACGGTCGTGAATTTGACAATGAAATACAATTTGGAAACTTTTGTGAAAAAAATGGTATAATACATAATTTTTCAGCACCATGTACTCCTCAATCTAACGGTGTAGTAGAACGCAAAAACTGGACTCTACAAGAGATTAGTAGAACAATGCTTTGTTGATCCTAGTTGAGCAAACGATCTTATATAGAAATTGACTTGAGTTAATACTTAAGCTAAAACGCGGAATATTAAAGCTTAACTTAAGAACAACAATTATTCACTATCAACACTTCAATATATTAATAATACGAGCACTCGACAATGATAGGGTTTTATAACCTTGAAGTGTAAACGAAAACTAAACAATACGTACTCAACTCTAACCCTAGGTACGTCCTTTTATAGGCCAAGGAGTCCTATTAGATTTACAATGACTTTCTACACAAGATAAGAATATTCTAAACGTATAAGATATACACACAATCTATTCTATAATTATCCACTCGTGTACAAGTCTATCCCTTCAGAAGTAGATTCACCAGTAGCAGTTTCACATAGCAGCAATTTAATTACTCTAGCAGCAGAATCAATACCCTTAACAACAGTTTCATCTTAGCAGTAGTTTGATACTTAGTGAAATTCTGAGCAGCAGAATCTCAAAACCCAACAATCCTCCCCTAAACTGAATATTTATTTCTAAATGATTAAGTTTCTTCAAAGCTTAGATAATCACCAGGAGGATGCTTCCAAACACTTACATCTTCTAATCTCTTTGAAAGCTCTTTCAGATAGTTGGATCCAAAATCTTTTCATACTTTTGTGTCAATTTGTAAGCTTGATTGTCAAACATATACGTTTGTTGACACTTGAGAAATCCAGGTATAACCATCTGCCTAAGTATCTCTGAACACTTATTCAAACTAGGATAATCCTTTTCTACCAACAAAACAGAGTAACTGCACCAATTCTTAATTCATGAGCCCCACAAGATTGATATAAAAACCATTTATGTACCTTTCCGAATCCAATTTCATTCCATTCACTCTCACCTGGCTGAGGATCAAACATATTCTTCAAGATGCGATACAATACATTTTCAAATGCAAGATTCATATCAAGAGCAATATTCATCTTCTTTCCATCATACTTCTCTTTATATAATCTCCATATAGCAATCACATCATCCCTATCCATCTTATCAAATATCTGTGAACCTCATGAATTCCCAATATCCTTCACTTCCACCTCTTATCTCAAAAGTATATGAGATGATAGGATGTTTTGCAGCTAAAGGCTTTTCCTTGATAACCTCTGGTTCTTCTAATTCAGACCAAACAGCCAGAGTTGTCTCTTGCTCCTTTTCTTCTTCAACTTTTTCTGCCTTATCCACATCACTACTGCTTTCATCAGAGATCTTTTTCTTCTTCCTAGCAAAGGTCTTGTGACAAACACTTTTTCTTTAAAAACTTTGACAAGGAGGAATTTGAATTTCTGTCTCTTTTACCTGCTCTGTCTCAATAAGCTCTACTTTATCTAATTTCTTAGGCACCAACTTCTTGTTCATTTGAGCAAAATGTTCTAGATCTTCTGCATAACCCATAGGATAGAAGGTATCCATTTCTCTTCTAGCTTGTTGATACAAATCAAACACTTCTTGATCAGACTAGTGTTTCAATTGCACCAATCTCCAGCCCTTCATATTCTTAAGGTGTCTTTCTTGCTCTCTTCTTTGTTGAAGTGGAGTTGGTCCCCTGAGTATCTTCCTTTTCCTTCTTTAAGCAGCAGCTTCTTTCTTTTTCTTTGCTGTGAATTCTTGTACCCAAGCTTTAACATCAAGTTCTGGAGTCTCTTGCTCTTCAATTTTAGTCAGCTTGGAAAATTCAATATCTGCATCCATTCTTATCTTCTCATCAACCCATTCCTCATACCTCTTCAAATCTCTAGTTTCCTTATCAACCCTTTCTCCTTCTTGTTGCAGCATTTGTTGATCTTCAAAATCAATTTGTTCTTGTTCCTTTCTTGCTAAAGCTGCATCATGCTCAATTTGTAACTCTTTGGGCCAATAATGAATAGGAATCTGAGGGTAGTCTATTCCATTAAACGTTATCATCTTTTCTTCAACCACCTTTCCCTTTCCTTTATCAGTAGATGATGAAGTTGAAGTTAAATGTTTTCTTGAAGCAGTAGGTTCTCTGATTACTACTCCTTTTTGAGGAATTCTTAGTAATTGAGATGTTATTGTGGATGTTGGTTGTTGTGGTTGTGATTGATTTGATTGTGTTGTTCGTTGAGATGGTGATTTGGGTAGAACATCTGTTGTCTTCTTACTAAACAATACCATTGGCTCAGCAGCAGCTTTGTCACTAGATCCAGCTGTAGAACCTTGTGCATTAGTAGAATTGAATTTCTCAATAGCAGCAAGATCAGCAAAATCCTGAGCAGCAGAGTTATGTGCAGCAGCAGAGTCACTGTCTTGTTAGTAATAGCAGCAGTATTCACTTCTTTAGCCATAGAATCACCCAAAGTCATCAAAGCTTCACCCATCAACCCTGTTGCCTTTACTAATTGCTCAGGCCCCAAAGTCTTGAGTTTCTCCAACACATTTTCTTGAACACAAACCAATTCTTCCATAATAGCTTTATTCCCCTGTTTATTTGTAACCACAACAACCATCCATATCTTGAGGACTTTCCACCTCCATATCATCATTCATTTGAACCTCCCCTGAAACCATACAAGTACCCACATCTTGAGCACCATCAACCTTCATCAAATTTGCCTCCCCTGAACCCATTGCAACATTCTGCTCCTCATTCCTCCCCTGTTTGGAAGCATCCTCTTCCAAAGGAACAGAGTGTTCAGAAGAACTAACTACCTGTGATGTGCCCACTTTCTTCAATCTTTTGACGGAGGTTGAAGATCTTGATTTTCTCAAATTCTTGATCCTGCTTTGTAATTTTTTGATCTTTCTAGCTTGAGCATCAGAAATAGTTGAAAGACCAAGAATATTCTCCTCAAAAGTATCACATTTAAGCTCTAGGTTGGTACAAGTATCCATCAATTTCTTAATGAGTTGCTTACTAGTCTCATCACTTCGATCTGTGTGACCTGGTCCGAGAGGTGAATCATTGACATTGTCATTTTGTACAGTATCATCCATCAATTAATTAGTCACTGATCTGTCCTCATCACTTCGACCTGTGTAACCTGGTCCGAGAGGTGAATCTTGGGACTTAAACCCATCATCAAACCTAGTTTGATCATCTGAGCCCCCTGTATTTTCCATGTGGCTAGGGTTACCATCATTGGGATCAGATTCATCTGAACCCTCCTCACTAGATGTTGCCTTGGATTGGGTCTTATTTATGTTATCACTGTCCTGCTCTGCTGCTAAGCTAGAAGTAGTAGTGACAGCCCTCACCAACATGTCCCCTCCATCACCTAGGACAGCCTCATCTGGTAAAGACATCCTAATACTAGCATGAGGTAGCTCAGTGTTCTTTGTAGCTTTCCTACGGGAGTAGAGTATTTTAGGTTGTGTGACAAATACAGTAAAATTGGGTGTGTGATGGGAATCAGTGGGATTTCCTGATTCTTCACCCTGAATGTTTTGCACAATATAAGGTGTAAGAGATTTATGTGTGCCTGAAAATCCTTTTCCATTTTTAAGTAAGAAAGTAAACATTTTTGGAACCAACTTAGAAGAATCATAAGAGGCTTTATGTGTTCTTACTTTTGAAATTTGGTTTTCCACAAAGAGTTGTATAAATCTTGGATATAGTAAATAAGAACCAGAATCTTTGATGCTTTTTTCAATCCCTTCCAAAATCATTTTTGAAAAATTAAATAGGTGTCCTTTGCTTAGGCATATCATAGCAGATGCTATGGTAGCACTAAACTCATTCACCCAAGAAGTTTCGGAGCTCAAACAATGAAGAAGATTGTGAACCAAAAATTTATATTGAAAACAGAGAAGCCCTTTTTGAAAATTTAAATTAGTATGTCGGCCCTCATATCCCAAATCATTTAAACCCTCAAAAATGGCAGAGTTAGCAAGACACGTAGTCTCTGTTTCATCATCTAAGAGAAGAATTTATCTTATAGAAGATCCAGTAACACGCACTTGTTGACCATCTACCATGGCCTTAATATATTTTCCCCATTCCTAGTTTTGACTTTAGAAGTAAGCTAAACCTGATTGATGTAAGAAATGTATATAGTAGGATTCACAGTTAATGCATACCTAAGAGAAGTAGCATTCAAGAATTTAGCCATATCTGTGAAACCTTCAGGAACCATCTCTTCCTCCAGTAAAGCAACATTATTGTGACTTTCAGCCCTGGTACGTGTTGATTCCATGAATTAGGGTTTTGAGGAATTGGGGATTTTTTACTTTGAGAATAATAGAGTGTTAGGGTTTGAGAGAACTTCAATTTAGAGCGCGTAAAAACCAATTGTGAGTGTCAATTAGGTTTTAAACTTGTTTTGAGAAGTGACACAAGAACCCTCACACTTTCAACCATAGCAGCACAACCTTAATATCAGCAGAACTAGCAGCAGAGTTAATTTGGCCACAAGCAGAGTTGACTAGTCAAACTTAAATCTTGGTCAAAATGTCAAAAGATCCTCGTCATTAAATGCTCAGTATACGCCTTGATCCCTTTAAAAAGGAACCAATCTTTCCCTAATTCAGCACACAGAAACCCTAATATCTTCCAAAAACACCAATCTACCAAATCAAATCTCATTTAAGATGAAATCCACTCCCCGAAATCATCAAAATCTCTTCTGATTCTTCATCGTAGGATTAAACACCATTTCCCCCATATGTTCCACCATTTCGTCCTCCTCATGGTGGATGTAGGACGAAAGAACAAGCAAGGAAGAGAAAGCATGATCTTCCAGTGTTCAAGGATCTCTTGAACCTTAACCAAACTCCAAGCTCATCAAGGGGTAAAGGTATGATGCCCCCCAAATCTCCATCTTCATCAGAATCATCAGAGGATCCAAATCCCTGGATCCTAATCCGACCACCATCTCCAAGGGAACTTGTTTCTCCCTTCCTTTGCACATCATCAGATGAGACTGAACCTCAGAACAATCCTCCTGCCACTCCTGAAAGACCATAATCATCCAGGCCAAGGCCACTAGCTAGGACAAGAAGATCAAACCCTCCTCTCCCAACGACAAGAGAAGTGGTAATTGGGCTTCCATGCCCTAGGCGTTGATGTAGGTTTTGATAGTTGTCTTTTGATGTAATCTGTTGATGTAGCAATCTTTTGTAGTCTTGGGTAGTCAGGTGTGGTTGAAACACATATTTTGTAATATTTGGCCTTTATTAATGAAAAAAAATGACTCTGTTCTATTTTGAATATCTTTAGACTTGTGTATAAACAGCAACAATCATCAATTTTAACTTTTCCTGTAAAATGTTAGTCCAAAAACCACAAAACATACAAACATATGTTGCAAATGTACTAGAGATACTCAGCAGTAGAATGACATATAGCAGCAGAGTACATTCCAACTAGCAATATGCTTCTTAAGAAGCAACATAAACATCTTAACCAGCAGCACAGTATCTTTACAAAACTTTACAAAAACATAAGGAGATAAGTTTTTCAAAGATTGATCATACCAATGTTTGAATTAAAAATTGAAACCTCCCCACATCAAAATGGTTTTTGAGTAGATAAGCAACATTGTTATCAGTATGAATCTTGAAAATTTGAATTAGCTTCTTTTCATAACAATCTCTTATAAAGTGATGTATTATCTCAATATGTTTTGTTTTAGAATGAAAAATTGTGTTTTTAATAATGCAAAGTGTGCTGTTTTTATCAATATGAATTTTAGTATTCATGAAATTATACCCATAATCCAATAGTTGATTTTGTATCCAAAGCACTTGACCACAACAACTTGAAGTAGCCACATACTCAGCTTCAGTTGTAGAATTTGCAACCACTGTTTGTTTCTTGCATTGCCATGACAACAATTTGTTTCCAAGAAATTGACAACCTCCTATTGTAGACTTTCAATCCAAGCAAGCTCCAGCATAGTCACTATCTGAGTATGCTACCAAATCAAAAGGTGAATCCTTAGGATAACAGAGAACCAATTTAGGTTGATGCCTCAGATACCTAAAAATTCTCTTCACTGCATTGAGATGTGATTCTTTGGGAAATACTTGGAATCTTGCACAGGCACATACAACAAACATAATATCACGCCTTGAAGCTATAAGATACATCAATGAACCAATCATTGATCTATACAAGTGAACATCTACTTCTTTTCCATTTTCATCCTTCAACAAAGGTTTGTTGGATTCCATGGTTGTCTTTGCAGGTTAGCATCTTCAAATCCAAACTTCTTCAAAATGTCATTAACATACTTATCTTGACTAATAAATATGCCATCTTCCTTCTGTATAACTTGCAGACCCAAGAAGAAAGTGAGTTCCCCCATTGAACTCATAGCAAACTTATCCTTCATAAGCTTCTCAAACTCAACACACATAGCTTTGTTTGTAGAACCAAAGATGATGTCATCAACATAGATTTTGACCAGCAAAATATCATCCTTGTGTCTTTTGAGAAACAAAGTCTTGTCAATCTTTCCTCTACTAAACCCAGAATCTAACAAATATGTTGACAAGGTATCATACCAACCTCTGGGAGCTTGATGTAAACCATACATTGCTCTATTCACCTTGCAAACTTTATCAGGATGGTCAGGGTCTTCAAAGCCAGGGGGTTGAGATATATACACTTCTTCTATAATAGTCCCATACAGAAAAGCACTTTTGACATCCATTTGATAGACCACAAAATCTTTATATGAATCATAAGCCAGGAATAATCTAATGGCCTCTACTCTTGCCACAGGTGCAAATACTTAATCATAGTCAAGGCCTTCTTGTTGAGTGTATCCTTGTGCTACTAACCTTGCCTTGTTTCTAATGACTATGCCTCTTTCATCTCTTTTGCATCTGAAAACCCATTTAGTTCCAATCACTCTTTTCCTATTTGGCAAATCAACCAGAGTCCATACTTCTTGTAATTTGAATTGGAGAAGCTTATCTTGCATTGGTTCCACCCAACTTGCTACTTGTAAGGCGTTGTAAGTATTTTTGGGTTCAATCTAAGATAGAAAACAGGCAAACAAGCAATTTTGTAGATCTTTGTGACTGTTTCTTTTATGCAGAGATCTTACAAAGTTATACGTGGGGATCGCACCCTCGTAACAGGTTTTACCTCTCAAGGGATCTCGAGAAGCTTACAACCCCCACCAGGCAATGTACCTGATCGTTGTAGTATAGTATAGTGACAAGTACCGGGGGATTGATCGTTCAACTCAGGAATAGTGTCGCTAGGATTTGAAAGCCCCCTAAACTAGGTCTAGAGGTGATGGGTAATTCTGTTTGTATTTTTATATTTTTATGAAAGCAATTAAAATCTCGGGTTTTGGAAGAGTGGGCGGAATTAGTTGCTAGCCAACTAACCCAATTAATCTAAGATGCAATCAAAATAAAATAACATAAATGAAAGTTAAACTAATTATACTAGTGTAGTGGAAACAATAATGAGGAAAGTTATGTTTACTTAGGTTTCATTACTCCCTAGATATCTTTTACAGGTTGATAGCTTGTTACAATTGCATGGATGACGGGTCATATTCCTTAATACTAGTCGTAGGGCCGTGTACAATATTCGCTAACTCTATAGGATCTTACTTCACTCCTATGTTGAGCTGTTAGAAGCTCCTAACATGGGATCATTAGAATTCTCCTACACATTAAATACAACAAAAAATCTTAGTACACCTCCTATCATGTTTCTAAAGAGGTTCAAACAAGTTACCAATAGAAGTCTGCCAGTTTTCTTAAGCCTAACATCGAATACAATCATCCGTAACAACTATAAACAAACAATCTACCCATAATTAACATCTAGGTTTCACTACATCTAAGCAAACACAATAAAAATCAAGCCTAGCATGTTAAATAGAAGACAAGCGTAAGATATAATCAAACAACACATAGACATATTGAATGATTTGAAGGAATACTTATCTTTAATTGAACATGAAAGATTCAAGGGGTTGAAACCCTTGAAAAGCTGATAAAATTCGGACTAGGGTTTATTCCCTCAAAGTTGCACACTAATGAATGAAATTTGGAAAACTATATATATACTACACATCGTGAGGGCGTCATGTATTGGATTGTGACGCCGTCAACTCGCCGCCATAATAAAATCGTATTGCCTAGATCTACTTGTGATGGCGTCATGTGTATAAATGATCTAGGCCGTCACTAATGTTTGGACCCTGACGGCCTTGGGTGACGCTGTCAACTCCTATGCTTAAAAACTCTCTGGATCAGCACGTGTATTTTCCACCTCCACCTCTTTTGTAACTCTTGACGCCGTCATGTGGAGAGCCTTGACACCGTCAGGTACTATTCCCAGCAAGGAAAATTGAGACTTTGCCGTTTTCTTCACTTTTATGCTCCAAAAACGTCCAAAATGCTTCCTTTTCCAGATTTCTCTCCAAAAGTACCTAAAAAGACAAAAGGAATGATTTAGGAAAATAATTGATCAAATAATCTCAAATTCGGGCTTAAATGATCCCTTAAAAGTGGTTCACTTTTCGCCTCATCAAATACCCTTACACTTGAGATTTGCTTGTCCTCAAGCAAATGCGCTTTTATTCTAATCAAAATACAAGTTAGGGGTCATTTAACACTAATATAAAAGTAATTACAACAAATAGTTGTTCCACTAAAAACCAAAGACAAGCACGGAGGTCATACACTAGCACCTCACAAATAGTGTTTAGATACTCACATCTCTCTGTTGTAATAAAGTATATATCACAATAAGGAAATGGAAAACATCTCTCACTACCTGTCATAGCAAAATAGAATTCCATAGGCTTGGGAGAGAATCAAACCTCCACCACTTGGCGTAAGCACCTAGGATAAACTATCAAAGAGGTCTTTGAAAGGGTTATAATGTTAGGTGTAGGGATATGGAAAACACGGTTTTGTTGGATAAAGGCAATATTTACAGGTGGTAAGTTAGTCATCTTGGTTAATTACATGTACAATATGGCGTTGCTAAGACAAGACTTGACTCGACTTAAGCTAATAAATAAAAAATAACAAAAACATAAAACAAACATAGAATGAAACGGGATGGTAGTGCGTATGTTTTTTTCTTTTCTTTTTCTATTTTTTTTGCATACACTCTTACCCTACCATCCAAAATAATACATCATAGGGAATGTACATTCCCCTTACACTTGACTTTTTACATACTTTACAATAAACTACTCTAATGACTCGAATCAAGATAATCAAAACACTTGGAGTACTTTTAAGATTAACGCACATATGGGGGTAATATATGATGTTCTTCCCCATTACTCCATAACACAAGTACTTTACCCATGAGTCCCAATCGTACCAAAACAATATGTACAAGATATGACTCGACTTAGCAACCATGTAATCAATTAGATAATTAACTAAGGGTTTAAACAAATAACAATAATGCACTAAAGATGAGTGCATACACTAAAGGCTAAGGCGATTTGGTTGCACATTTTGGTGGGTTGTAACAAATTCTTCCTTTAAGTAAAATGCTTAAAGTTAGAAATGAAAAGATAGGCTCGGAGGGGTGTACTAGGGGTTTCGTGTACTAAAAATGAGTACAACGCTAAGGTGTGGGAAAAATTAATTGACTTTACTAGTCAAGTAATATGACTTGAATGGTCAAGTAATTATGATACGGGTTTAACACAAGGGTGATCCTAATGCCTCTTATCATGTAGTAAATCCTACTACACGAATGTAGTCTCACTAGCGGTCTCGGGATGCGTCACTAACGCAAGTTCTAGAATCTAAATGCTACCGGTACACTCATAAGCACTAATAATAAATGTTTTTCCTATCAAATCTAAAGGCGAACCTCACATATTTGGGTGAAAATTTTTTCTGAATGGTACGGTTTTGTGCTAGTCATACAACTCCTATCCATGAGACGCTTGTTAAGGCTAAAGTTTCACTCCTAAATGTTGTAAAAAATTTTAAATTTGGCTCTAAAATTACACTAACAAGTATTTCTCTTAGTTTTATTACACACCTACCATCAAACAAACAAACTCAAGTGCAATTATATCCTATAAGGTATCATCATTTACCCTCCCCTTACACTTAGGATGAACATTGTCCCCACTATTTAATTAAAGGATGTAAAAGTAAAACAGGTAAAAGAATGAAAACAAATACTCCCCTGATTCGTTCGGTGTGGATAGTGTGTCAACCAGGTTAGATCTTTCTCCAAGAAAATGAACCTTCAAAGTGTAACACCCCCAATTCTTGGATGCAGCGGAATTCAAACTGGTTGTTACTCGACGGCACAATAGTCACAATAATAGAAAACGAACTCTAATTGAGTCGTTTTAAAAAATTTATCATTCAAATTATATAAATATCAGAGATTATAAAATGAGGTCCCAGATGGTTCCATGTTTACAATTTACATTAAATGAGTTTTTGAATGATAATAAAATTTATAGCCCTCTTGAATATCCGTGCCCTTCCGTGCCATCCTTGATCAGGATGGACCTGAAATACATGCTTAAGAGGTCAACACAAAGGTTGAGTGATATTCATAGAGTTTGTTTAAATGATTGAACACAATTTAAGAAAATGATGGGCTACGTTATTATACGCCTATAAAACGTATCATTACACTAAGCTTATGACACCAAAACGTTAACGGGTACCAATATCAATCGGCTGAGTTATCCCGGTAGGTACTTTGCCGACATACCTATGTTTCAAATGTTAATGCATTTGTTTGAACTTAGTCAATACAAATGGGATTCGTCAATCCAAATAGGCCTATTCACAATATTCGCGCTCACTATTACTAGTGATTAAATGGTTCATAATAAGGGATATTGGATTGGTAAGGATGGTACTTAGTGATAATAAAACAATCGGATAACATATAATTTCAAAGCATTGTGTTCGGTTAAAATAGCATGTATTCCCCCCAAGGGTTTGTAAAACAATTAAGTAATAGAAAGTGGGGCTATGAACTCACCGTGAGTTGGATGATGTTTAATGAGAATGATGGATATGCCGTGAGAACTTCTACGAGCAACCTAGAATAATTGTTGCAACTCAGGTTCGGAATAATGTCTAAGAAAACATATATGAGCCTATATATGTCTTGCATATTGTTCATGATGTACTTAATATGTTGTGAGAACTTCTACGAGCAACCGTGAGTTGGATGATGTACTTAGTATGTTGTGTAAGTCTTTGAATAAAAATGGTTTATGAAACATGTATAGTTTGTATATCGCTTACTACCTTTCGGGCCGACATAATTCAGAGGTCATGTAGTAAACGTTCGAGGAGCTAGGACACTTTAATTCGTAAATCCACAACTCATCTCGACGGTTTACTTTAATGAACCCCTCACATGAGTCTCCCTACTATTGTAGTATTTGATAAAATATATATAAGTTTTTGATCCGAAAAGTTACATGTCCAAATAATTGAATAAACTTAGGAAAGTTTACTTTTGGATGAATATTGTTATTACAATGAGTTTCTTGAGTCTAGTATGAATATTACTTGTAAAGTTTCAGGGTTGTTTTGATGGAGTAGATCAAAATTGGGTGATTACGTTACAACTAACTCTTTAGTTCATGTTTTCGCCTTAGAAAGTCATAAGGTCTTTACCTGTAGCCTTGTCGTGGCTTTGGTCATTGCTACCATGGTCTTGAGACTTATCCTTGGCCTTAGCCATGGCTGTGGTCACGGCTTTAAGGTCATTAGACCTCTTGGTTTTACGTAGCCATTACCAATACATGGTCATTTGGTATTAAAAAGGGGCTGTTAAGAATTTGAAGAAAAATATCATTTGTTATGCATTTTCAGGGTTCGGGCTTCTTTGTTCTTGAACGAAAACGTCGTTCTGGACAACTTTCATGTTTTAACTTTTTGATGAATCGGAGCAGAAGAACCACTTTCAAAAAGGTCAGAATGTTTACAGCTTGTTTTATGCAGTTTCGTCGTTTTGGTTTCGCTAGCTTCTTATGGCCATAACTTTTGACTCGGGTACTCGTTTTGGGTGATTCAAATTGATATGTTTTCCTTTTTAAGTCCTATATAATAGTAGATAAGTGTTTCATATCATGGTTTTACTATTTTGGTCGAATTTCACAATATATGTCACTAGTTTACTTGTTTGTTTAACATAAGTTAACATATGTTTACCATAACTTCTTTTACTAATTTTTATACATCATGAATATAATAACAAGACAATATATAGTATGAATGAAATATAAATAGCATGAAAATGATATTTAGCAAGAAAGAATGTTAGAGTTTCCTTACAACTTTAGGCTTTCTAAAAGAAAGGAAGTAACTAGTAAGGATAGGACTTTGATTGACAAGCTTCTCTTCACTTTAGCAATCCTTCTACTCTTGTATTCTTGAAGGATTTGTGATGAGGGTTTAGGTGACTTGAGTGAATCTAAACTCAAGAGAATCACATAAACTTGCAAGTGTAAAAATATGGATTTCACTTGGAGCTTGAAACTAGTTGAAATACTTGAAGTTGGAAATCAAATGAAGAGTGTATGGGTTTGTTTGTGTTGTGAACAACTAGGAGGGATGGGGAGGGCTTTTATAGCGAGTTGAGGAGGTGCTAGGAAGGTGCAATGAGGAGGTGCAAGTATTTAGGATATTTAGGAAGCTTTCTTGGCAAGTTTTACACATGTATGAATTCTAAGGCTTAAGGCATGAGATCATGACACAAAAGGGTGGTTCTCCCCCCCCAGAGGCGGCCAAGAGTAGTCTAGGGTGACTAGATACATAAACTTGGTATTATCTAGCTTACGGAGTGAGTTTTGGTCCCGGTAATCGCTAACGGTTAGTCGTTAAGTCATGAAACTTAATATCGGGTATCCTAAAAATATGAAACTAATAAAAATGTTATAACTTATTAATATAACCTATCTTAGCATATTTAATGAGTGACAAGTTCTATCGGGTTGCTTAAACACTGTTAAAACTGGAAACGTGGGTCTAAAATGCGTAATTCGCGTAAAACGCTGAACTGGAAAACGTAAAATTCCAAAACTTTTGGAATTGTCGTAAAATGAGAAAAAATCATATTTCTATTGTTTATAGTGTTTTATGGACATATCGGGATGCTAGAATGACGTTTAAACCTAAAAGTAAACCTCGGATACAGTTTCGTGATTTTTACAGAAATGATCCGACGAGTGTCAAACTCTCGGATTATCATTAAAATAGTTTAACTTACGAGAATATGAAATAAAAATTTCAAGAGTGAATAGTGAAAGTGAAGAGTAATAGTGAATAGTAAAAAATGAATAGTGAAATTTTCGGGAATAGAAATTAACCTAAAAATACGAATTGTTACAGTCTCTACCCTTTAAGGGAACTTCGTCCTGAAGTTCTATGTGTGTTATATGTTGGAGTGGTGTTGATGAAGAGGTGTGGTTACTTATGAGGTCTAGAGTCTGGGAATACTAGTGATGTAGTTTGATTTGTCTCCGAATACGGTGTGTCAATAGAAATTGATAACATAGTTGAATATCAGTAGAGATCCATATAATAGTCAAATATCAAAGGAAATTGATATAGCAGTCGAATAGAAATTGATATAGTAGTTGTACTGAAATTGATATAGTTGTCAAGTATCAATAGCAATTGACATAGGAATCGAATAAATTGAAATTGAGATAGTAGTTGCAATCATAGCCTAATAGGTAATCTGTTGTTGTACCTTGTGTTTATTGACTTCATACTTGTGTTATTTTGGATACAAATAAGCCCACTTGTTTATAATTCTTTATTTACATAGAGAGGCATCCCAAACAATGTAAATAGGGGAATATACACTTATGGTTAGGTGATTTACAATTTCTTTATTTAAATGAAAAGGCATCGCAATCCATTCAAATAATTATAAATCATCCTACTTAAGAATTCCCAACACAACGTTCATACTTAGCCGATGAGTTACAAGGTAGTGTATTACGAGATGATACTGGTGTTCCAAAAATACAAAATGAATATTCAATCTTGTAAAGCTGATGAGGGTGCTTGTTGTGTAACTAAGGATGATTTGAGCTTTAAAAGTGCATCAAGATCTGTTAATGAGCTTGTGGTTGTAACGGTTGTGAAGATAATGATGTGATATATTGATGAACAAAAATGTGTAGTGTATGCTTAACCTTAATATTGGTAGAGATGTCAAATTTGCTTTAAAATTTTAAGAGATTTTAAAGGTTTATGACGGAATGGTATCCTTAGGACCTAAACAGGATAGTACTTTTACGGGATGAAGAGAAGAATTGATAACTATCCCAAGATAGTAGTTCGGATTATCTTATAAATGAGAACTTTCAAGAATGAAATTAGATAGTACAAATAAGGTGTTAAGATCTTGCTGAGTGGTAAGGCACTATCGTGTCTCTAGATCGTTTTAAAGAATTCTGGTGGTTTATTGAGTTCATGTAGGAAATTAATCTGAACATAACCCTAGTAAAACTATTCTCAGTATTTGAAAATTTTAAGTCGAACATAGTTAGTCAGACTATGTTTCACTGTCCCTAGGTTAAATATAGGTGACTAGTCTATATTTAGCCGAGGTTCGATAAAATTTTCAAATACCTAAATTAGGCATACTTGTGATATGTCCGTTGCTTTTGGGAAACTGTCTACTAACAAAGGTGATGTCAAACAATTCAGTTGTAAGTCCCGCCGATACAAGACTTGTAACCTATGTTTTGACATTCCATTGCATAGAAGATAGTACGGGTAGATATGTGTGGAAAGGAAGTTTTAAGAAGTTCTAAAACAGTCCATACTTGGCCCGGATCATGAACTTTTAACAATGAAGGTTTCATAAGAAAACTTTGATGAATGTAGAGAAACTTCAGCTTTTGTAGATGACGGATTAGTTTATTCTTTAGAAATCTCATATTTCTATTTGGAAATCGATAGATTGTGATGGGTTTTTGATATCATATGAAATGATATTGATGAGGTGATGGAATAATTCCAGAGACCATTGCGCAAATCACAATGTCTCAGAAGTAGATTAGACCATTGTGCAATTCACAATGTCTGGGAAGTAGGTTAGACCATTGTGTGACTCAAAACATTTGAGAAATGATTAAGACCATTGTATCATACAATGTCCGGGAAATAGAAAAGACCATTGTAATTAGTTACAATATCTTGGACATAAAATGTTGGAGTAGGAACATGATTGGGAGGATGTGGTTGTGTCGAAATGCCCTAGAATAGGCATACACAGATATGTTTAGATAAAATGATTGAAAATAACTCGAATGTATATATCAATATACTAGTATTTTTTCGTGGAGTGTAGAATGCCTAGTGTGTATATATCAATATACTTATATGTTCATGTAGCATAAAATGCTTACGAGGAAATGCTCAATTATGTTAAGGGTACATATATCAATATGCAATTATGTTTGTGTAATATAAAATGCTTAATAAGTCCATAATCGTCTGGAGGATGGAAGGTACGAAGAGCGGAAGGCTATAAAATGTTTTTGCTTGTAAGTGTGGTTATAGTTTAGGTCTCAATTAGACCCGTTTCTCTATAACCATGGCTCTGGTACCAATCTGTAAAACCAACAATTCATGGATGCAGCGGAATTCAAACTGGGTGTTATTCGACGGCACAATAGTCACAATAATAGAAAACGAACTCTAATTGAGTCGTTTTAAAAGATTTATCATTCAAATTAGATAAATATCATAGATTACAAAATGAGGTCCCAGATGGTTCCATGTTTACAATTTACATTAAATGCGTTTTTGAATGATAATAAAATTTATAGCCCTCTTGAATATCCGTGCCATCCTTGATCATCATGGACCTGAAATACATGCTTAAGAGGTCAACACAAAGGTTGAGTGATATTCATAGAGTTTGTTTAAATGGTTGAACACAATATGATTCAATTTAATAAAATGATGGGATACGTTATTATACGCCCATAAAACGTATTATTACACTAAGCTTATGACACCAAAACGTTAACGGGTACCAATATCAATCGGCGGAGTTATCCCGGTAGGTACTTTGCCGTCATACCTATGTTTCAAATATTAATGCATTTGTTTAAACTTAGTCAATACAAATGGGATTCGTCAATCCCAATAGGCCTATTCACAATATTCGCGCTCACTATTACTAGTGATTAAATGGTTCATAATAAGGGATATTGGATTTGCAAGGATGGTACTTAGTGATAATAAAACAATCGGATAACATATAATTTCAAAGCATTGTGTTCGGTTAAAATAGCATGTATTCCCCCCAAGGGTTTGTAAAACAATTAAGTAATAGAAAGTGGGGCTATGAACTCACCGTGTGTTGGATGATGTTTAATGAGAATGATGGATATGCCGTGAGAACTTCTACGAGTAACCTAGAATAATTGTTGCAACTCAGGTTTGGAATAATGTCTAAGAAAACATATACAAGCCTATATATGTCTTGCATATTGTTCATGATATAGTACTTAGTATGTTGTGTAAGTCTTTGAATAAAAATGGTTTATAAAACATGTATAGTTTGTATATCGCTTACTACCTTTCGGGCCGACATAATTCAGAGGTCATGTAGTAAACGTTCGAGGAGCTAGGACACTTTAATTCGTAAATCCACAACTCATCTCGACGGTTTACTTTAATGAACCCCTCACATGAGGCACCCTACTATTGTAGTATTTGATAAAATATATATAAGTTTTTTATCCGAAAAGTTACAGGTCCAAATAATTGAATAAACTTAGGAAAGTTTACTTTTGGATGAATATTTTTATTACAATGAGTTTCTTGAGTCTAGTATGAATATTACTTGTAAAGTTTCATGGTTGTTTTGATGGAGTAGATCCAAATTGGGTGATTATGTTACAACTAACTCTTTAGTTCATGTTTTCGCCTTAGAAAGTCATAAGGTCTTTAGCCGTGGCCTTGCCGTTGCTTTGGTCCTTGCTACCATGGTCTTGAGACTCATCCTTAGCCTTAGCCATGGCTGTGGTATCGGCTTTAAGGTCATTAGACCTCTTGGTTTTACTTAGCCATTACCAATACATGGTCATTTGGTATTAAAAAGGGGATGTTAAGAATTTGAAGAAAAAGATCATTCGTTATGCATTTTCAGGGTTCGGGCTTCTTTGTACCTAAACAAAAATGTCGTTCCGGACAACTTTCATGTTTTAACTTTTTGATGAATCAGAGCAGAAGTGCCACTTTCAAAAAGGTCAGAATGTTTACAGCTCATTTTATGCAGTTTCGCCGTTTTGGTTTCGCTAACTTCTTATGGCCTTTACTTTTGACTCGGGTACTCGTTTTGGGTGATTCAAATTGATATGTTTTCCTTTTTAAGTCCTCTATAACAGTAGGTAAGTGTTTCATATCATGGTTATACTATTTTGGTCGAATTTCACAATATATGTCACTCGTTTACTTGTTTGTTTAACATATGTTAACATATGTTTACCATAACTTGTTTTACTAATTTTTATACATCATGAATATAATAACAAGACAATATATAGTACGAATGAAATATAAATAGCATGAAAATGATATTTAGCAAGAAAGTATGTTACAGTTTCTAAAAGAAAGGAAGTTACTAGTAAGGATAGGACTTTGATTGACAAGCTTCTCTTCACTTTAGCAATCCTTATACTCTTGTATTCTTGAAGGATTTGTGATGAGGGTTTAGGTGACTTGAGTGAATCTAAACTCTAGAGAATCAAATAAACTTGCAAGTGTAAAAATATGGAGTTCACTTTGAGCTTGAAACTAGTTGAAATACTTGAAGTTGGAAATCAAATGAAGAGTGTATGGGTTTGTTTGTGTTGTGAACGACTAGGAGGGATGGGGAGGGCTTTTATAGTGAGTTGAGGAGGTGCTAGGAAGGTGCAATGAGGAGGTGCAAGTATTTAGGATATTTAGGAAGCTTTCTTAGCAAGTTTTACACATGTATGGATCCTAAGGCTTAAGGCATGAGATCATGACACACAAGGGTGATTCCCCCCCCCCCACGTAGAGGCCGCCAAGAGTAGTCTAGGGTGACTAGATACATAAACTTGGTATTATCTAGCTTACGGAGTGAGTTTTGGTCCCGGTAATCGCTAACGGTAAGTCGTTAAGTCATGAAACTTAAAATCGGGTATCCTAAAAATATGAAACTAATAAAAATGTTATAACTTATTAATATAACTTATCTTAGCATATTTAATGAGTGACAAGTTCTATCGGGTTGCTTAAACGCTGTTAAAACTGGAAATGCGGGTCTAAAACGCGTAATTCGCGTAAAACGCTGAACTGGAAAACGTAAAATTCCAAAACTTTTGGAATTGTCGTAAAATGAGAAAAAAATAATATTTCTACTGTTTATAGTGTTTTATGGACATATCGGGATGCTGGAATGACGTTTAAACCTAAAACTAAATCTCGGACACGGTTTCGTGATTTTTGTATAAATGATCCGACGAGTGTCAAACTCTCGGATTATCATTAAAATAGTTTAACTTACGAGAATATGAAATAAAAATTTCAGGAGTGAATAGTGAAAGTGAATAGTAATAGTGAATAGTAAAAATAAATAGTGAAATTTTCGGGAATAGAAATTAACCTGAAAATGCGAATTGTTACACAAAGCTTCCCTTCCATAAATATAAATCATCTTCTTGTCATTTATAACCTGTTAAACCTGAGAAAACAATCAAGGCAACCTCGCATAAAATCGGCGGCAATCTATATATAGTAACAAATCCTAGAAAACAATTTAAGATATAATGCTTGTGGAATGAATGTTTGCAGATTTCATGGAGTTTATAAAACTAAAGAATTAACAAAAACATTAAGACTCCGTTAGAAAAACAAAACTCGCAAAATTACCAGAATTTTACACATGACGCCGTCAGGAGTTAATTCTTGACGCCGTCAGAAGTGACTTGCAGAAATCTTTACGTTAAGTTTCCGGAAAATTTCTGGAAAAACTTATGTCCTACTTCTTGGAAAATCATGCAAAACATCATTCTGACTCGATACAAGCATTTGACTCTAACAAATACTAATACACATGTTCATATAATATTGTGGTGAATCATGATCGTTTTCGTACCTAGAAACAAATTTGGGGTTTACCCTTACACTTAGCCTTTGCAAAATACCTTTATATGTAGTTAAGATGAAGTTAAACAACAAAATAAAGTATTTCACAATTTAGTTTGAAACATGATCTACCAACAATAAAAATAAAGCATGCATATGGAAACTAATAACAATCAAACAATTAAAGATCACACAAAAAATGGGTTGCCTCCCAAGAAGCGCTTTTCTTTATTTACGAGTCTTGTAGCTAGACTCAAGGTCATGGGCTATCGTGTGTCGCTTATTCTCACATACCCTAGGGTGAGCCATCTAATAGTCACCTCATCTTTCTTATAGTCATCACTTAGCTCTAAACATCCGCGATAATACCTTTTATTATTTTCATAAGGATATTTAAGCTCTTTCCTTTTATCATTCTCACTTAGCATTTCAAAGGGTGGTGTAACACCCCCAAATTTGGGATACGCAGCGGAATTAAAGCTGGGTGTTACTCGACGGCACAACAGTTATAATAATAGGAAAACAATCTACAATTGGATTGTTAAAATGATTTTATTATTCAGTATCAGAGTTTACAAAATAAGATCCCAATAGCTTTACAATTTGTTAAATAATTTATCAAAGAATAATAAAATCTTAGCCTTCCTTCCGTATCCATGCCCTTCCATGACATCCTTGCTTGTTATGGACCTGAGATAAACATGCTAAAAAGTCAACACAACGGTTGAGTGAATCCACAGTGTTTATGAATGAGTAATAGTTTGAACACAAGTCAAATAGTTATAAAATGTAGTAACGCAGTGTATTGCACTAAGCCTCATGAACTCAAACCTTAACAGTTTGGACATTATAGTAATGAACTATAACGTAATGGTGCCCTCGAGTAGGAAGCTTGCCAACTTCCTAGTAGTTCTCAAATAAAGTGCATTTGGCCACTTATCCAGCGACACAAATGGGGCGTCAACTGCCAATAGATCTATTCACTATATTCGCGTTCACTCGCAAGTGATTAATGGTTCATGATATGAGGGACTTTTAGTGGCAACACAGTTAACTTAGGCAATACCAGATCAGGATAGCATACAGAAAATACTTGTGTTCGGTTTGTAGCATGTATCTCCCCACAAGTTTGAAAAACAGTATAAAATAGTGGGACTATGAACTCACCTGAGCAGTCTGGATGGAAAACAAAGTTAAATGAAGTTGATAAACGTCTCCGGCTTGAAACCTGATTTATTAGGTCAAGTTCTTAGTAATTGCTTCTGATTATATAAGTTTTTCAATATTCGTTTCGTTTTGGTTTAATGGTTAAATATTTTATCGAACCAATATGTAGTTTCAAAAGTATTATTTTATTATCTGTAAGATTTGGTTCTGTCCGTTCGTTAAATGGATACTTCGTTTGTTAGTTACGGTACAAAACTAATTTAAGGTTTACTTTACAAACCCTAATTATATTAATAATAATAATTATTATAATCATAATAATAATAATAATAATAATAATAATAATAATAATAATAATAATAATAATAATAATATTTTTATTAAATAATAATAATAATAATATTAAAATAAATTAGGGTTTATAATATTTTCATTTTTGACCCTCAGGTTTCTAAAGTTGGCAACTTTTACCCTTGAACTTTGGTCAAATGACACTTTCTACCCTTAAGTTCCAAAAGTGACACTTTTTTACCCCTGAAGGATTTCCCGATTACACAACAAGTCCAACAATAAAAATATTTTAGAGTTTTGGCATAATTGATCCTTGTGTTTAACCCCGGATCCCACTCGAAATCCTTTTAATCAAAAACAATTCATATCTCGTGTTTTACCTCGAAACTTTTTACGACTCCTTTTCTAAATTGTTTATAAGTGTTTTAAGAGTATTCTTGTAAAATATTATGGGATGAATCGAACCCACGACTTCAAATTAATTAACAGAAACTTGCGATTCACATTAAACCCGACACAGAAAATCACCCACTTTAAACGTCCCGTTCTCCCTTGTTTCTCAATGAAATTGGCTGATTCTTTTTCATATGTTTAGACCTTCTAGTGTACTTTAACCATGTCGAAAACTAGAGTTTTAGAACCATGTTTGATACACGAAATTTGGGTCTAAACCTCCATGTCTGCTGCTGCCTTTGTTTTAAAATCTGTTCTGAAATTAATTAAAAACACCTTTTATTATGCGTTTTCATGACTCGAGGTCTAAAGAGTTTTTGAAGAAAACGACGATCCGGACAATTTTCATGTTTTAAGTTTTTGACGAAACGGAGCAGAAATAGCTCGTTTTGCATGTTTTCAGTTTCTGTCACAGAAACTTTGCTCGACGTATAACTGTTATGAAAAACGATTTGGGTTTTAGTTTTTAAGCTTTCAATTCAGTTTTCTGGGTTTAGTAACATGTTATTAAACATAATTGAGTTATCCTTGAACAAGGTTTGAGGTTTCATGATTAGTGTAGCGTGTCGACTAGAAATTAAGGGTGCGTTTGTATGCGTTAAGACAGAAACAATTCAGATGTATGTAAACAACTTATGTGTTGCTTCTAAACCAATTATAAGGTGTTATAAACATGTGTAAATGATAGTGAGAGTAGCTAGGACTTACAGAAAATGGTATAGGATGGATTCGACACTAGGACTTTGAATGGAAACCAAACTCTTCAAACTCTTATTCTACTAAACAAGGCTTGGTTTTCTTTTTGGGCGTTTCTGGATCAGAAATGGTTGTGTTTGTGTGAGTGTGATGAAGTTTTGAGTATGGGATGAAGTAAGGAGGGTGAGGGTGTGTTCGTTATTTATAGGAGTGGGATAAGGAGGTTCTTAAAGCGTCTTGGTCATCATGTTTAGCATAAAGGAGACATGGTGAGACATTCTAACTTCCTGAATTGCTAAATGTAACGAAGGTAGTATATGGCAAGTGTGGAATTATTCCAACCATAAGTTTTAACCAACACTTTTGACTTCGAGTAAATCTTCTAGAGACTAGGTTATGTGGAAGCATAATGAACCAATTAAGAGATTCATGGTGTAGGGAGAAGGGAGGCAAGGTGTGTTTCGAACAAAGGATGAGGTAGAAAGAGTGATGGCTAGGTCGAATTTATAGGAGAGTTTCAATAGATGCACTTGGCAACTTGTTCTGGGATGTCAAGAGAGTAGGGGACATAATGAGGTGTTAGTAATATTACCACATGAACTTGTATGGTGATTTATGTGACAATGTTACTTGGTTCGAATGGTTTCCTATCAAGACTAAGTGTTGCAATATTAACCAAGAGTAGAAGAAATAGGATGATTTGTTCATAAGTGTTTGTGAGGTGGAATATGGTGGTGATGTTGGTGGCCTGAGGTGGTAAAACGAGGGCCAAGGAATTTACCTACAATATTTGACCATGGTAAAAAAAATATCAAGTGGTTAATTAGTCTAGTTTGGTTTTGGTGTAGTTCATTTCGAACCAGGACAGTTAACAAGGGTCGAATGGTTTGAGATGTATGTACGAAGGCTATGGTAGTTTGTACATATTTGACCTAGAATTGAAGTTAGCGTAACATCTTTGCCATCTTTCTCGTTGACAACAAGGTGAAATGTACATGAATGAAATGGAAAAGAATGCAAGCTTTATAGAAGCTAGTATGATAATACACATTCCTTATATTTACATGCATGATCCAAAATGAGACACGCATGATATTTTTAGAATTTGATGTGTGGTTTAATTAGGAGACATGTATATTTTGTGTTCGTAATATGAGATTAAAGTGGCCATTACGAGATGCTTAGGAAATTTTGTGAAAACTTTAGATTTATTATTATTAGTTTAAGGTTTAGGGAGTATAGTTTGATTCCGGTAATTACTAACGTTAAATCCTTAAGTCACGAAATTTAAAAACGGGTGACGTAAAAATATAGAGCTTATAAAAATGTGAAAACATATGAGTATACTCAATTTTAATATTTAAAATGAGTCATGAGTTTGTTGAAGTGTTTAAACGTTATTTAAACTAAAAATTTATAGTAATAATAAATAGAAGTTAATAGTTAATTTAATAACTGAAAAAGTTTCGTTAAACTCTAAATGGATAACGTTTAGTTTGAACGTTTATTAAAATAACTAAAGTGGTAAATAAAAGTTGAAAATTTTGATACTTGACATAAATAAAATATTTATTCAAAATGAACCTAGATGAACTCGTTTATTTAAAATGTGAGTTATGTGATCTTAGTTGGAAAAAAAAAATTAGACGTGGAAAAATGAATAAGTATTAATTTAATTTAATTGGAAATTTACCGGTGGTTACAGTCTCACCCCCTTAACGGAATCTCGTCCCGAGATTCAGCCTATGTTAGGTGTTTTGAAATGATAAGGAAAAAATGTTTAACTCATGAAAACTTATTATTTAAATTTACATGTGCAAATATCATTCATCATTTTTTTTTTTTTTTTTTTTTTAAAGAAAACTTTCGGATGAAAACTTTGATGAATGTAAGGAAAAATTTTTAAATTTAACTTTTGTAGATGATGAATCCGTTTGTTCTTTAGTAAAAATTTTAAATTTTCAAACGTTCATGAATAGTGTTCCAACGGTCATGAATAGTAAATTCTAACGGTCATGAATAGTGAATTCCAACGGCTAGTTTTTGATTCCATAAATACCCTATTTCAATCCTCATTCTTTCATACTAACATTTCCATCTATAATTCTTACAAAATGCCGCACCCCATTACCATTATCGCGATTATCTACACCGTTGCTGCTGCAATTTATTTCGCCTATGTTCCGAAGGAAGACTATGAGTTCTTGGCTATAGTCTTAGCAGTTCTCATTCCTCTAGTGGTCCTAGCTATCGGTGTGGACAAGATATGGGGGTAGGAATGTCTAAGCAAATTTTATTTCATTTGTATTTTCTTGTAATCGTTTATGAATGTGAAATAAGACTCATTTGTTTCCGCGTTTATTTTACGTTACAGAGTTTTCAAGATTTTACATCCAGTTGTGATTCTTGCTCTCGTAGGCGTAGTGTTGTTCTTCATTAGCCTAGCGGATCAACCTATTGGCGATTCTATCGTTTACTTAGTGGTATTTGTAACATTAGCACTACCGATGCTAATTATTTCGTTATGTATTAATATTTATGGATTTTAATGAAATTTTACGTTATTTGTGTTTTATGAATTTTAGTGATTCTCGGATTTATAATTTTCATTTTTATAATTTATGAAAATGCGTTCTAAATAATATGAATAGAGAAATAATAGCTTATGGGTTAACGATTTAATGTAAGTACCTAGGAGATGTGGACGTTAGAAACGTTTGCTAAGAGTTTATCTTGATACAAGGTTTTGCTTTTAAATAAAGTTTGTTTTGGAAATCTACAAAAATACCCGTTTCCCCCATGACATGATCTTTCCTGAATTAGACATAGGTGATCAGGCTATGTATAATTAAGGACAGATGATGTAATGCGTGATTCAGTAAATTTTTGATATTAGATTTCACAAGTTTTAGATGGTGTTCAACGTTTTATTTTTATAAAATAGCATCCTGAATACTTTTTAGAGTAATAAGGAATCGATTCGGATAATGATAGTATATAGTTGGTAGGATGGCAGGATATCAACCTTTGGGGTGATAGAAAAATAGTTTGAAGAAATTCTTAGGAATATATTCGCAGAAAACCTAATAGATATAATCAGGTATAAAATGGTGGTATATTATTACGAAGTGGCTATGAATAATATAAGAGGAAAGTGAAATGGACGATGGTTCGAATAGTAGTGAGGTTATTAAAAGACATTAGATGGGAAAGTACTAGTTATAACTTGGTTACATCATTGTACCCAAGGTAAAGTACAGAGAAATAATTACAACCCTAAAGAGCTGAACTATGGTTTATTGTTATAATAGAAATTTCTTATTTTTATTTAAACGTTGTTGTTGTCTTCTGACGATTGTTGGGATCCTGCTGATTTTCTAGGGTAATCTTTGGTATGAATTGTGTAGTGATGGGAAGACGTTATTCAAGATTTATGAGTTAATTATCCTTCTTGGGAATTTCTAATTTAATATTAGTAATTAGTTAATGAATTAGGTATTCTGGGAGTACGGAGAGAGTATTTATACCCATTTTTGGATATGGGAGTAAGATAATCAAGGTGAGTTGACATAGTTTTTAAAATAGTGGAGAGTATATTTTTAGCGTAAATAAGATAAGAATTTTGGAAACCACAATGTCTTAAGAAGATTTTGTAAATTTTAAAAATATTGATGTAGATACATGCTCAGGGAAATAGGATTAAAACGTAATGCCTTAGAATAGGCCTCTGCAGATATGTTTATTTATATAAAGTGATCTGAAGTATATCATAGATGCATATACCAGTTTACTAAAGTTTTTGAGTAACATAATTACCTGGAAGTCACATAATCATCCGGAGGCTGGAAGGCACGGACAACGAAAGGCTATAAAATATTTTTGTGAAAAAGTGGTTATAGTTCGGATCTCAATTAGACCCGTTTCTCTATAACTATAGCTCTGATACCAATCTGTAACACCCCCAAATTTGGGATACGCAGCGGAATTAAAGCTGGGTGTTACTCGACGGCACAACAGTTATAATAATAGGAAAACAATCTACAATTGGATTGTTAAAATGATTTTATTATTCAGTATCAGAGTTTACAAAATAAGATCCCAATAGCTTTACAATTTGTTAAATAATTTATCAAAGAATAATAAAATCTTAGCCTTCCTTCCGTATCCATGCCCTTCCATGCCATCCTTGCTTGTTATGGACCTGAGATAAACATGCTAAAAAGTCAACACAACGGTTGAGTGAATCCACAGTGTTTATGAATGAGTAATAGTTTGAACACAAGTCAAATAGTTATAAAATGTAGTAACGCAGCGTATTGCACTAAGCCTCATGAACTCAAACCTTAACAGTTTGGACATTATAGTAATGAACTATAACGTAATGGTGCCCTCGAGTAGGAAGCTTGCCAACTTCCTAGTAGTTCTCAAATAAAGTGCATTTGGCCACTTATCCAGCGACACAAATGGGGCGTCAACTGCCAATAGATCTATTCACTATATTCGCGTTCACTCGCAAGTGATTAATGGTTCATGATATGAGGGACTTTTAGTGGCAACACAGTTAACTTAGGCAATACCAGATCAGGATAGCATACAGAAAATACTTGTGTTCGGTTTGTAGCATGTATCTCCCCACAAGTTTGAAAAACAGTATAAAATAGTGGGACTATGAACTCACCTGAGCAGTCTGGATGGAAAACAAAGTTAAATGAAGTTGATAAACGTCTCCGGCTTGAAACCTGATTTATTAGGTCAAGTTCTTAGTAATTGCTTCTGATTATATAAGTTTTTCAATGTTCGTTTCGTTTTGGTTTAATGGTTAAATATTTTATCGAACCAATATGTAGTTTCAAAAGTATTATTTTATTATCTGTAAGATTTGGTTCTGTCCGTTCGTTAAATGGATACTTCGTTTGTTAGTTACGGTACAAAACTAATTTAAGGTTTACTTTACAAACCCTAATTATATTAATAATAATAATTATTATAATCATAATAATAATAATATTAATAATAATAATAATAATAATAATAATAATAATAATAATATTATTAAATAATAATAATAATAATATTAAAATAAATTAGGGTTTATAATATTTTCATTTTTGACCCTCAAGTTTCTAAAGTTGGCAACTTTTACCCTTGAACTTTGGTCAAATGACACTTTCTACCCTTAAGTTCCAAAAGTGACACTTTTTTACCCCTGAAGGATTTCCCGATTACACAACAAGTCCAACAATAGAAATATTTTAGAGTTTTGGCATAATTGATCCTTGTGTTTAACCCCGGATCCCACTCGAAATCCTTTTAATCAAAAACAATTCATATCTCGTGTTTTACCTCGAAACTTTTTACGACTCCTTTTCTAAATTGTTTATAAGTGTTTTAAGAGTATTCTTGTAAAATATTATGGGATGAATCGAACCCACGACTTCAAATTAATTAACAGAAACTTGCGATTCACATTAAACCCGACACAGAAAATCACCCACTTTAAACGTCCCGTTCTCCCTTGTTTCTCAATGAAATTGGCTGATTCTTTTTCATATGTTTAGACCTTCTAGTGTACTTTAACCATGTCGAAAACTAGAGTTTTAGAACCATGTTTGATACACGAAATTTGGGTCTAAACCTCCATGTCTGCTGCTGCCTTTGTTTTAAAATCTGTTCTGAAATTAATTAAAAACACCTTTTATTATGCGTTTTCATGACTCGAGGTCTAAAGAGTTTTTGAAGAAAACGACGATCCGGACAATTTTCATGTTTTAAGTTTTTGACGAAACGGACCAGAAATAGCTCGTTTTGCATGTTTTCAGTTTCTGTCACAGAAACTTTGCTCGACGTATAACTGTTATGAAAAACGATTTGGGTTTTAGTTTTTAAGCTTTCGATTCAGTTTTCTGGGTTTAGTAACATGTTATTAAACATAATTGAGTTATCCTTGAACAAGGTTTGAGGTTTCATGATTAGTGTAGCGTGTCGACTAGAAATTAAGGGTGCGTTTGTATGCGTTAAGACAGAAACAATTCAGATGTATGTAAACAACTTATGTGTTGCTTCTAAACCAATTATAAGGTGTTATAAACATGTGTAAATGATAGTGAGAGTAGCTAGGACTTACAGAAAATGGTATAGGATGGATTCGACACCAGGACTTTGAATGGAAACCAAACTCTTCAAACTCTTATTCTCCTTAACAAGGCTTGGTTTTCTTTTTGGGCGTTTCTGGATCAGCAATGGTTGTGTTTGTGTGAGTGTGATGAAGTTTTGAGTATGGGATGAAGTAAGGAGGGTGAGGGTGTGTTCGTTATTTATAGGAGTGGGATAAGGAGGTTCTTAAAGCGTCTTGGTCATCATGTTTAGCATAAAGGAGACATGGTGAGACATTCTAACTTCCTGAATTGCTAAATGTAACGAAGGTAGTATATGGCAAGTGTGGAATTATTCCAACCATAAGTTTTAACCAACACTTTTGACTTCGAGTAAATCTTCTAGAGACTAGGTTATGTGGAAGCATAATGAACCAATTAAGAGATTCATGGTGTAGGGAGAAAGGAGACAAGGTGTGTTTCGAACAAAGGATGAGGTAGAAAGAGTGATGGCTAGGTCGAATTTATAGGAGAGTTTCAATAGATGCACTTGGCAACTTGTTCTGGGATGTCAAGAGAGTAGGGGACATAATGAGGTGTTAGTAATATTACCACATGAACTTGTATGGTGATTTATGTGACAATGTTACTTGGTTCGAATGGTTTCCTATCAAGACTAAGTGTTGCAATATTAACCAAGAGTAGAAGAAATAGGATGATTTGTTCATAAGTGTTTGTGAGGTGGAATATGGTGGTGATGTTGGTGGCGATGTTGGTGGCCTGAGGTGGTAAAACGAGGGCCAAGGAATTTACCTACAATATTTGACCATGGTAAAAAAAATATCAAGTGGTTAATTAGTCTAGTTTGGTTTTGGTGTAGTTCATTTCGAACCAGGACAGTTAACAAGGGTCGAATGGTTTGAGATGTATGTACGAAGGCTATGGTAGTTTGTACATATTTGACCTAGAATTGAAGTTAGCGTAACATCTTTGCCATCTTTCTCGTTGACAACAAGGTGAAATGTACATGAATGAAATGGAAAAGAATGCAAGCTTTATAGAAGCTAGTATGATAATACACATTCCTTATATTTACATGCATGATCCAAAATGAGACACGCATGATATTTTTAGAATTTGATGTGTGGTTTAATTAGGAGACATGTATATTTTGTGTTCGTAATATGAGATTAAAGTGGCCATTACGAGATGCTTAGGAAATTTTGTGACAACTTTAGATTTATTATTATTAGTTTAAGGTTTAGGGAGTATAGTTTGATTCCGGTAATTACTAACGTTAAATCCTTAAGTCACGAAATTTAAAAACAGGTGACGTAAAAATATAGAGCTTATAAAAATGTGAAAACATATGAGTATACTCAATTTTAATATTTAAAATGAGTCATGAGTTTGTTGAAGTGTTTAAACGTTATTTAAACTAAAAATTTATAGTAATAATAAATAGAAGTTAATAGTTAATTTAATAACTGAAAAAGTTTCGTTAAACTCTAAATGGATAACGTTTATTAAAATAACTAAAGTGGTAAATAAAAGTTGAAAATTTTGATACTTGACATAAATAAAATATTTATTCAAAATGAACCTAGATGAACTCGTTTATTTAAAATGTGAGTTATGTGATCTTAGTTGGAAAAAAAAAATTAGACGTGGAAAAATGAATAAGTATTAATTTAATTTAAGTGGAAATTTACCGGTGGTTACAGGTGGATACCTATTACATTTCTCCATAGAAAAATCCTTGAACCTAGGGTGTGCACGGGGCATTTGGTACACAAAATCTTCATCCCCATCCGAGAATGTAATTAACCATTCCATATGTTATTCATCAAGGTTGGTTAACCTTTTGAAGGGTTTTCCAAACACAACTTGGGTTAACTTACTATCGATAAATTCTCCTAGATTCTCCATAACCATGAACTCAACAAGATAAACAAAGCTTCCTATAAACACATGCAATGCCATTGCCCTAGCAATATTATTATCTCCTTTGTATTCTAACTCATCTACCATAATTTTATTATATTCACTACGCGAGATTATGTTCATTGGTAGAGATGAGTTATGGTAGGTATCAAAGCTCATAAATCCAATTTTACAAGGAAATTTCATATTCAATGAGCTATCATTCTCAATCCTTGTTCTAGGGTTGACATACCTAAGAGGGTCCACTTCATCTTCCATCCTATTCTCATTAATTACGTCACCATCATCTAGGTCCTCACCGGAGTCCGAATAGTAAAAAGGACTAGCCCTATGGTCATCATCATGGTCAGAATCCTCCATCTCAGAATTATTGTCAAAGGATGGTTAGGCGAGAGGTTAGGTGGGTTCTCATTTTCTACTAAAGGGATTGGGGCGGGCATTTGGAAAATCCTACGACGAAAACACGAATAACAGGAATCAAATGATCAATGTTATTGTTATCCATCGAAAAAGTTTACGAACAAAGGAAACAAAGAAATAAGATAGAGTAAAGAAAACCTAAAAATAAAAATAAAATATTACTGGAAAGGAATCTAGCAAGTAGACCTAAAAGAAATCCTAACCTAGACAATAACTATTCCCCGGGCTGCGGCACCAAAAACTTGATATGTAGGGATCGCACCCTCGCAACAGGTTTTACCTCTCAAGGGATCTCGAGAAGCTTACAACCCCCACCAGGCAGTGAACCTGATCATTGTTGTATAGTATAGTGACAAGTACCGGGGAATTGATTATTCAACTCAGGAATAGTGTCGCTAGGATCAGAAAGCCCCTTAAACTAGGTCTAAAGGTGAGGGATGATTCTTTTTGTATTTTTATATTTTTATGAAAGCAATTAAAATCTCGGGTTTTGGAAGAGTGGGCAGATTTAGTTGCTAGCCAACTAACCCAATTAATCTAAGATGCAATCAAAAAAAAATAACAGAAATGAAAATTAAACTAATTATACTAGTGTGGTGGAAACAATAATGAGGAAAGTTGTGTTTACTTAGGTTTCATTACTCCCTAGATATCTTTTACAGGTTGATAGCTTGTTACAATTGCATGGATGACGGGTCATATTCCTTAATACTAGTCGTAGGGCCGTGTACAATATTCCCTAACTCTATAGTATCCTACTTCACTCCTGCGTCGAGCCTTTAGAAGCTCTTAACATGGGATCATTAGAATTCTCCTACATATTAAATACAACCAAAAATCGTAGTACATCTCCGATCATGTTTCTTAAGACGTTCAAGCAAGTTACCAATGGAAGTCTGCCAGTTTTCTTAAGCCTAACATCGAATACAATCATCCGTAACAACTATAAACAAATAATCAACCCATAATTAACATCTAGGTTTCACTACATCTAAGCAAACACAATAAAAATCTAGCCTAGCATGTTAAATAGAAGACAAGCGTAAGTTATAATCAAACAACACATAGACATATTGAATGATTTGAAGGAATACTTATCTTTAGTTGAACATGAAAGATTCAAGGGGTTGAAACCCTTGAAAAGCTGATAAAATTCGGACTCGGGTTTATTCCCTCAAAGTTGCACACTAATGAATGAGATTCAAAAAACTATATATAGATTACACATCATGACGGCATCATGTATTAGATTGTGACGCCGTCAACTCACCGCCATAATAAAATCGTATTGCCTAGATCTACTTGTGACACCGTCATGTGTAGAAATGCTCTGGGCCGTCACTAATGTTTGGACCCTGACGGCCTTGGGTGACGCCGTCAACTCCTATACTTAAAAACTCTCTGGATCGTCACGTGTATTTTCCACATCCACCTCTTTTGTAACTCTTGACGCCGTCATGTGGAGAACCTTGACGCCTTTAGGTACTGTTCCTAGCAAGGAAAATTGAGACTTTTATACTCCAAAAACGTCCAAAATGCTTCCTTTCCAAATTTCTCTCCAAAAGTACCTAAAATGACAAAAGGAGCGATTTAGGGCAATAATTAATCAAATAATCTCGAATTCGGGCTTAAATGACCCCTTAAAAGTTGATCACTATTCGCCTCATCAAAAAGAAACTTTGATGTTGTAGAACTTTCAGCTCTTTAGTCATTCTTCTTGTTTGAACAGATGATGTTGGATCACTGAGAATTTGATCTTTTGGATGATTATTGTGAACTCTTGTGGTAGTAGTGGGACTAACAGGAATATTGAGTTCCAAATTAGTAATGTCAGCATCAGCTCCAAAAAATTTACCGTCAAGAGCCTCATTATTTGTATCATAGTAGATATTCTCTAGAGGAGGCATATTTGGATTATCAGGATAGTTTGGATCAACAAAAGTCTTATCCTGAGTGTCCACTGATTGAACCTTTGGTGAAGAAGTAGAGTCAGTTGGCTTGGCAGCAGAATTGATTGAATCAGTATTTGTTTCTTTTGGCCTAGCAGTAGAGTCTTCTGGGTCAGCAGTAGAGTCTTCTGGCCTTGTTGGAAAGACATCAACAACCACTTTAGGTGCTTCAGTTGCTACCTTTTCTACATCAACAGGTATCTCAATGCCTTCTTCTGATTCCTTAGGTTTCTCTTGAGTAACAACATCTTTTTGAGAACTTTGATCTTTCTGAAAGGGTAGTAAAGTTGGACAAATTTTCAATTTTTCTACCAAAACAAATTCTTCTTGAGATTTGTTAGTATCCACATTAGCAATAACTGGCACATAATTCATAGTCTTGGTAAGAATATCAACATTAAACAACCAGTCTAGTCCTTTCCCTTCAACATTAGATGTGTTCTCACTAAACTTGATATGCAAATTCTCCTCTACATCTTTGGTTCTCTTATTGTACACCCTGAAAGCTTTACTATTCACAAAGTAACCAACCAAGTATCCTTCATCTGCTCTTTTGGGAACAATGTTATTAATATGGTTACTGTATTTATTTTCAGTTCTAGGGACTTTCAATAGCACAAATTTATCATCTGGCAACTGAAAATCAGGAGAAAGGATCATACATTCAGTGTCTGTAAAAAGAATAAAGTTCTTTTTGTCACACATTTGTGAGACACTAAAGAGGTTAAACTTAAGCCCTTTCACCAGAAACACCTTATCAAAGTCCAAATTCCCTGTTCTTAGTGTTCCTCTGCCAATAATCTTTCCACCTTTTGGATCATTCCCAAAAGCAACATAACCACCTTCAAAAGGCTTAAAGTCTTTTAGTTTAGACTCATCACCTGTCATGTGTCCAGAGCATCCACTATCAACTATAACAATATCTTTAGCTCATCCTGTAGATTACCCTGCACATGAAAATAGAGAAATTAGTTTCTCTTAGGGATCCAAGCAATTACTGACTTGGATCTGCCTTGTGCATCAACATAATTAAATTTCTTTAAATCACTTGATGCACTGCTATTTTTGGAAACATTGTTTGAAACAGATGATTTAGGTTTCCAAGTCCAGCAAACTGAGGCCTTAACAACATAAAAATAATTTCCTACAACTGTATTTGTTAAAACTTTTGGCCCAGAAGTAGAAAGTTTTGTACTAGCAGCATATTGCTTACTAGCAGCAGAGTGCTTACTAGCAGTAGAGCCAGCAATAGAACCAGTTGTGGTTTTAAAAGCACCATTTGATTTAGTAGCAAAAATAGATCTAGTTGCACCAGATCTTAACAACACAGCCCTTGGAAACATATTTCTATTAGGATGAGGGTGAGTATTTTTAGAAACATATTTATGATTCACCCTTGAGTATTGATTCCAAACTAGCTTTTGGTGGTCTTTACAACTATTGATCAAATGTTCAAAACTACCACACTTACAACAAGCCTTTTTCTTTAATTGAAACTCACCACCTAATTTATTTGAATCTAGGTTATTAAAGTTTCTCTGATATCTCCTAGGCTTATTATAAAATCCTTTCATCTGATCTCTAGGAACCTCGTTATATTATACCATTTTTCTAGAGATACCCTTACCCAACACATGTCTCACAAACTTAACCTGTTCAATTTTAGGTTCAACTTTTATAGGAATTTCTTCCTTTTTCACACTTTGTTCTAGTTCAACCTGTTCCTCATCACTATCTGAATGCCAGTCTTCAACAGTAGGAGCCTCAAGAAATTTTCTAACTTCAACCTTAGGTGTTTCTATGACACTTGTACTAGGTTCACCTACAGGTTTTTCTATGTCTAATTCACTAATAAAAGACAATTCTTTTCCTGGTGGAGCATAGGTACTCTTAACAGGAGGAGAAACCTCATTGTAACCTATTCCACTTCCTTTCCTCATAAAAGTACTCTCAATGGATTTATTAACCAAATCAGAAGCATATTGTTGTTTATTTACTCTTACTATATGTTTATCCTTATCAGCAAGAGCTGCATCTCTATCTTTTTCTGCTTCTTCTAACTTATTCTTGAGAAATTCAATCTCACTGTTTTTCTTATAGATCTCAACATCTTGTTGGTTAATTCTATCTACATATTCTAGCTCACACTGTTTGAGATATTCTAATCTTCTTTCCACATTTTGAATACCTACTTTTTAACCTAAGTTATCAAGTTTTAGGTGTTCAACTTCTCTTATTAGACTCTCATTCCTAGACTTAAGTTCTTCTACAGTGTCAGCACATGATTTAAAAGAACACACAGATAGATCAGAATCATTAGATACCTCAGAGTCAGATCCAGAAGATGATGATGCATAGGCCATAACTTCAAAGTTATGCACTTTAGGCTTGACTTGAGCTACCAGAGAATAATTGGGTTCTTCTTCAGCCATGTCACTCCAATCATAATCTCCAAACCCATCACAAGATACCAATGCAGTAGTGGTATTCTTTGATTCTTCAGTGGTCTTCTTTGGAGCTCTACATTCTCTGACAAAGTGTCTCTTCCTGTTGCAGTTGTAGCACTCCATCTTTGACTTGTCAAAACCGAAACTTTCTTTAGCCCTGTACTTGACTTCTCTCCCAGTCCTCTTCAAGAATTTTCTTGCCCGCAAGGTCAACATGGCCATCTACCATTTAAGATCAATTTTTCAAGATCATTAGGATCAATATGATCCATATCTTGATTGATAACCTGTGACCTCATGTTGGTTGTCAAATCAGCCAAGAATGCACATATAGCAGCATCACTGATGGAATTATTGTCATTAGAACTAGCAGCAGATCCATCAGCAGCAGATACCCCATAAGCAGTAGAGTGGGATTCTTGAGATCCTTTTGACTTTGAAGATATAAAGGCATGATTTTGCGTACCAGAAGATGAAGTAGATGAAGAAGTCAACTCTGGTTCATACACTTTCAGATTGTTGTAGAGGCTTTCCAATTTCATAGTTTCAAATTCAGGTTATTCCTCCAAACAATTGTATGCATACTCCATTCAGGCGCAAGACTTCTAAGAAACATGAGGTTTACATATTCTTGAGGAACCACATAACCAACAAGCTTTAAGTGACTAACAAGTTGATTACGCCTGTTGTATGAGCCATCAATCTTTTTTCCACTTCTAGCAGTAAAGTTCTCAAACTGATGCTTCAACATATTTTTCCTTGACTTCTTAGTAGCATCATTCCTTCCAAACCTGAATTCTACAACATCCATCAAGGCTTTTGCAGCCTCACAACTATCAAAGTCCAATTGAAATTCATTCGGTATTCCCATCAAGAGAATATTGTGTGCCTTGACCTCCATCTTCCTCACTTAAGTTTTCTTCTGCAAACTTGATAGGTATCTCTCTTCCATCAGGACCCTTTTGTGGTAAAGAGTCGCCATTGATGATCACATTCCACATGTTGAAGTCAATCATATGAATGTACTTTCTGATTCTCATCTTCCATAGCTCATATTCTACAGGATTGAGCATAGGAACCTTTGTAGCAGTCACCATGTGTGTGTCGTTACCCATCTTCAGCAATTGATTAGGAACAGTAAACTTGTAAGGAACAAATTCTTCTTGATTACAACTTCTAGATCACAAGCTCTGATACCACTTGTTGATCCCAGTTGAGCAAACGATCTTATATAGAAGTTAACTTGAGTTAATACTTAAGCTAAAATGCGGAATATTAAAGCTTAACTTAAGATATTTTAGAGTGTTTGGGAGTAAATGCTTTATACTTAACACCAAGGATTATCTCACCAAATTTGACCCAAAGTCCTATGAAGGTGTATTTCTTGGATACTCACAAAATAGCAAAGCTTATATTGTGTTAAATAAAGAAACCTTAAGAGTCGAGGAATTGTTGAACATAACATTTGACGAGAGTACACCTCCCTCTAAGACATCAATTTTGGTAGATGATGACTTATTTGAAAGTCAAGCTACAGAAAATCAAGATATCATTGATAATGACAAGGAAGATGAACTATTAAACAAAGAAATTGTCAATGTCAAAGAATCTAAAAGTCATCCATTAGATAGTGTCATAGGAAATATTAACAAAAGAACACTAAGATCAAAACTTCAAAATGAAAGCAACTTCTTTTGTTTCGTGTCAACCATTGAACCAAAAAATATAAACGAAGCCAACTTAAAGACATCTCCATTCTATGGATGAAGCAAGATCTTGTCGACTACGGAATTCAACTTAAAGACATCTGCATTCTTTGTGACAACAAAGGAGCCATCGTTCTTAGTAAGAATCCAGTTCAACATGCTCGCACTAAACATATTAAAATCCGTCATCATTTCCTTCGTGACAATGTTCAAAAAGGAAACATCTTGGTGTGTGCTTATTCACATACCTTTTTCTGTCCATATTAAGACCAAAACAGACACAAACTAACCATAAATTCCAAAGATATTGTGTTTTTGTGTTTGTGATCGTGCTGGAACGAATATTTCGGAAGTTGGCAAAAATTAGGCCAAAAAGGACAAAAATGAGAATGAGTTTTGAAATCATGTCAAAAGCCAGAGTCGGGGAAGAAAATTACCAATTTTGAGCTCAGATTGTCAAAACACACCTTGTGGAATCACAAAATGCCAAAAATAGTCCTTGGAGCAAAAAGATTGCAAAATTTGCAGAAATGGTCCCTCAAGTTTGGAATTTGAAAGAAGTGGCCCCTAAGCCTTGGATTTGGAAGAAAAAGTCAACAAAGGTCCTTGGGTAGTCACAAGTGTCGAGTTTGGTCCTTGGGTGAAAATTTTGAAGAAATCACAAGATTAGTCCCTAAAGTTTCAGATTTGGCAGAAATAGTCCCTGGTGTCAAAAAATTGACAAATTATCACTTTTAACCTTGGATAATTGGAGCTTGGTAGAAAATACCCTTGTAGTGACTATCGAAGATGGGCAGAACATACCCCTTCAAATTCAAAAAATTACATAAAAGGTCCTTGTGATAACATCAAAACCAAACGAACCCTTATATTATTAAACCACAATCCAAATCCAAGCCTGATCCAAAACAAACCCACCCAACACCGTGATCCAGTCCACTCCCTAGGCCCTACACCTTCACCAGTCCAACTCCACCCTTTTGTATTAATAAAGCCAGGGTCAAACACCCGTTTGACCATCACCTTCCCCCCCCCCCCCCCCCTTCATCCCACTTGCGCCTGCAACAACATCACCTCACCTCTCCTACCATCTCCATCACATCCACTGCCCAAACCCACTATCCACCTAACAGGATAACCCCAATTAATGCACCATCCCCCCCCCCCTTGCAAGTAACAGTGCAAATTGCACCTTCTCATTTTGGCCCCAAAAAATTTTAAAGGTCAAGATTGAATTTCAGACATCCAAAGGCTGAGATTAAAAGTGGGAAAAGCTTAGAAACCCTAAGGGAACCCTAAAATGCCCTATAAATAGAAGAAGAAGAAGAAGAAGAAGAAGTAGAGGAGTAGTAGATTATTAGTGTAATTGTAAAATAGTTTTAGTAAAATTAAGGTTTTTCTTTTATTTAATCCACTTTCAAAAGTGTACTCTTAACTTATTCATTGTAATTTCAAGTTCTATTAATATAAATCTCAAGTTATTTCAACAATTTCAATTTTCATTCAACTTTCTTTTTTTAGCACAAATATGGTTTAAGCTTTTTAAGTTGTTACAACTGTTTCACAAGTTCACTTAAGCTCTCTGACATAAAAGGAAATAATAAAAAGTAGATAAAATCAAGAACAAAATAATCACTGGGTACCTTTGCACTAGACTGTGGAAGCTTTCGGAAGTGCCAAGTAATGGAATTGGCAGATGGCCTTTACCAACTTATTCCCTGAATAAGTTGGAGCTTGTTGCAGTTAAAGAGGCCCTAGTAAAAGCTAGGTTCAAGGTTGGAAGCTCTTTGTTTCAAAATTTTGATATTTAGTGTAAAATTACATAATCTGTGGTAGTTAGTTATAGTGCTTAATTATTGTTTATTTTTGCTTATTCTGTCTTATAATTGCTTATTAGATAGGTTCTAGTTCATAATTCAAGCTTTGGTTAAGGTTTCATCAGATTTCATCTTAAATCAAGTAGTTAATAGGTTGTTTGGATTTGCTGTATAATCTAAGAACCTGGGTGTTTGAGTGGTTATTTGTGATCGAGACATACTTCATTAGTGCTAGACAGAGCATTCAAGCCATAAGCAACACCAATTTGTTCATTAGAAGTCAAAATCAACTCTAACTTCAACTAGGTCGTTCATTGTCAAGGATTTGATATAGCATACCCTTCATTTAGGATCATAACTTGATAAGGAAGCTTAATCTAGTCTTATGACACCTTAATACAACCTATTCAGTCACTCGGATTAAATCAAATTTCATATAAGTCAAACCAAGCTCATAATCAATAAGTCAAAATTGCTTTGTTATCAGTTTTTCCAAAATTTGCAAGAATTTTCCTGATTTTAGGTTTTACAACTAGGCTCTGATCTATTTGGAGGTTAATATATACTAGCTTAACTTGTGAAATATCACTTTGGCTTATTTTTAGGAATTTTTCTCTAGCTTATTCACTGGCTTATTTGAGCCTGCAGGGAGAGAACCTCCCTTACACTAGGGCAATCGCCTATTTTTCATAAGCTCATTCTGAGCTTGTTTGTGGGCCCCAGCCCCAACCTTGGCTTTTTAGATTCCTTATTAGTCCATTTATTTAGTTCAGTTCTTATCTTGGGCTAAAGTACCCTTGCCCATTGCATATTGGACCCTTTTTAGTTGACTTGACCGATCCTGCTGATTCATCAGCAGGATCAACCACCAAAGTTCACAAGCCCACCATTGGCTTATTTCTAAACCATAAGCTCTGCTTACTGGCTTATTGGAAATCTCCACAGGCCACCTTTTTAGATCAATCTTTAATTTGGACCCTTGGTCACTTATGTGGACCTCACAGAGGTCTGCTTATTGGCCATTTTGGCCTGTTTTGGCCTAAGTGTTTTTAGGATTGCTTATTTGAGCTTTCTGGCTTATTTCCTTATGCGTATTGGTTATTTCTAACTTATTTGTGTGTATTTCAGTTGTTTGTAGCTTATTTATTCCTTTGTAGCTTAATTGTAGCTTATTTAATCAAAAATCCATAAAAAATCCTAATAAGCCTTCATTCAAACTAATAAGTTTGCACAGAGCTTATTTTTAAGCTCCAAAAATTTTGTTTTTCTAAAAGTTTCTTATTTTCAGTAATAAAATAGATTTGTACAAGAAAAATAAGAAAAATAAAAAACATAAAAGAAGTGATAACTTCTATTTAAGCCATTTGGCTTATTGTTCAGCTTTTTTGAAAAGAAATTTTCAATTTTATATTTTTACTAATTTTCTTATATATTAAAATAGTTTAAGAAAAATTTTCATAATTTTCTGAGTTTATTTAGTATTTATTATAATTAATTTAAGCTTAATTAGTTTTAATAAAAAAAAGCCAAAAATAAATTTCTTTTCTGCTTATTTATAAGCAATAGTATCTTTTTATATTTTTCCTAGCTTTTATAATTAATAAAGTATTTTTAGAAAAATTTTCATAATTTTTACTGTTCATTTATTATTTTTCATAAATAAATTATTTTAAATAGCTTTTACTTACCAAATAAGTTAAGTAGTTTTAAAAAAAATTTCATATTTATCTAAGTTACTTTAGTATTTTTCTTAAATTTAAATTAGTTAAATTAGTTTTAAATAATTATTAAATAGTTTTTTATTAATATTAAATAATAAAATAAAAAATAATTCCCTTTTTATTAAAATTTTCTTTTAATATTAAGGTTATAAAAATTTCATTTCCACCCCCACTAGTTTAATTTTTTTTAAAACTCACCTTTTTCTCCGTATGTAATCATATCTGTGTTAAATGTCAGTTTACGTTAATATATATCTGTTTCCCATATTTGTTAATACTGTTAATCTCAATCAATTCCAGTAGTGTAATCAAATCCAAATCATTATTTGTTACTTTCCCAAATCACTGAATTATTAAAACATTTCAAAAACACAATTTCAATCTCGCCGGGACATAACGACCCGGGAAAACACTGTGCTTACACAGGATTATACATCTTGCACTTTCTCTAAGAAAAACAACAAAAAAAATCTTGAAGTTAAATTACTTCGCTTTCTTTAAGATTACAACCTATACAGGTGGTAAAGGCAAGTTCTGACATTAAATTGCGAACTGAAAAGAGATCTATTCTTCTCTTCCGCCACCCTGCGAGTAATCTTAAAGGAAACGATTTTGGTTAACGAATCGATACCAAAAATATTTCCTAAAGTTTTTCACACATAACCAATAAGCCAAAAACATTTTTTTTTTCTGTTAATAAATTACATAAAATACATTGTTGAAAACTGATGAGGCGAAAAGTATACCGCTTTTAAGTGGTCATTTAAGCCCGAATTCGAGACTATTTGATCAATTATTGCCCTAAATCGTTCCTTTTGTCATTTTAGGTACTTTTGGAGAGAAATCTGGACAAGGAAGCATTTTGGCCTGACGGCAAAGTCTCAATTCCTTGCTGGGAACAGTACCCGACGGCGTCAAGCTTTTACAAGTGACGGCGTCAAGAGTTACAAAAGAGGTGGATATGGACTTATAATGTGACGGCCAGAGAGTTTTCAAGCTTATGGCCTGACGGCGTCACCAAGGCCGTCAGGGTCCAAATACTAGTGACGGCCCAGAGTATTTCTACACATGACAGCATCACAAATGGATCTAGGCAATACGAATTTTATCATGGCGGCGAGTTGACGGCGTCACGAGCGAATACATGACGCCGTCAAGATGTAAACTCTATATATAGTTTTCCAATTTTCATTCATTAGTGTGCAACTTTGAGGGAATAAACTCTAGACGAATTTTCCAGCTTTTTCAAGGGTTCCAACCCCTTGATTCTTCCATGTTCAAATCATTCAATATGTCTATGTGTTGTGTGATTATATCTTACGCTTGTCTTCTCTTTAACATGCTATGCTGGATTTTCATTGTGTTTGCTTAGATGTAGTGAAACCTAGATGTTGATTATGGGTTGATTGTTTGTTTATAATTGTTACGAATGATTGTTTTTGATGTTAGGCTTTAGAAAACTGGCAGACTTCTATTGGTAACTTGCTTGAACGTCTTAAGAAACATGATCGGAGGTGTACTATGATTTATGGTTGTATTTAATGCATAGGAGAATTCTAATGAACCCATGTTAGGAGCTTCTAACGGCTCGACATAGGAGTGAAGTAGGATCTTATAGAGTTAGGGAATGTTGTACATGACCCTACGACTAGTATTAAGGAATATGACCCGTCATCCATGAAATAATAACAAGCTATTCAACCTGTAAAAGATATCTAGGGAGTAATGAAATCTAAGTAAACACAACTTTCCTCATTATTGTTTCCACCACATTAGTATAATTAGTTTAATTTTCATTTCTTTATTTTATTTTGATTGCATCTTAGTTAATTGGGTTAGTTGGCTAGCAACTAATTCCGCCCATTCCTTCAAAACCCTATATTTTTACTTGCTTTCATTAAAAATAAAAATACAAAAAGAATCATCCCTCACCTTTAGACCTAGTTAAGTAGGCGTTCTAATCCTTGCGACACTATTACTGAGTTGAATGATCAATCCCCCGGTACTTGTCACTATACTATACTACAACGATCAGGTACACTGCCTGGTGGGGGTTGTAAGCTTCTCGAGATCCCTTGAGAGCTAAAACCTGTTGCGAGGGCGCAATTCCCACGTATCAAGTTTTTGGTGCCGCTGCTGGGGAATAGTTATTGTCTAGGTTAGGATTTCTTTTTATTAGGTCTACTTGCTAGATTCCTTTCTAGTAAGGTTTTTATTTTTAGGTTTCCTTTAGTCTATCTCATTTCTTTATTCCTTTGTTCGTAACCATCACCATCCGCCATCATGGCAAATGAAGATCTCTCTAACCTTAGAATCACTAGGAGTCGTAGTTCCGTTAGAAATCTCGTTTTGCCATATGCAGAACCTGAAAGCGAAATGCATAAGCTAAAGCAATCTCTCTCAACACCCGGACCATCTAGCATAGCCATCAACTTTGATGAGGCCCTTTGTGAAGAAGATTCAGATAATCACCTTACACCCTCTAGCTCCCAATCCAACGACGATATGAGTACCCCCGAAACTCCCACCCCTAAGCGCCTTAAGGACTACTCCTCCCCGAATCCTCGTGGCTTCTCAAATTCCATTGTTTTCCCAAATGAACACACCGATGAGGTCTTGTGTGCAAGCGATGTTTGGCTTATCCAAAGTGTATGCAAGTTTCTCGGACTACACATCGATGACCGAATTCAACATATCAGGGATTTCTTGAAGATAGTTGTTACCCTCCATACCGATGGGGCCACTAGAAACACGTCCCGATTACGATTCTTCCCTTTCACTCTTTATGAAAAAGCCAAAGAGTGGTATGATAGACTTTCCTCCGAGTCTATTTTTACATGTGAGCAACTTATATCAAAGTTTTATGAGAAGTTCTTCCAAGCAGGGAAAATGTAGGACCTTAGATATATCAACTTTAACACAAATATAAGCACTAGAAGATGATGAAGAAGAGATGAAAGATGGTGACTTGATGTTATGTATATGTTGTGTATATGAGAGAATAAAAGATGAAATAAGAGAGCTTTTATTAATAAACACACACACTTACACACACAAGCACACCTTACAAATGAGAGGTAAGGTGCCTTTTATAGTTAGAGAGAAAGGCCTCATGGGCTTTCTAATGGACTTGGGCTTGGACTTGGTTTACATGAATTACAAAAGGCTTACTAACATAACTCTTAACATATTAGATTACCAAGTCCAATGCCCAACTATCTTAGACAATTACATACTTTAACGACACAAAGACAAAGTTCCTAATATGAGAATGACCATCACTTCTTAATACATATTTTTAATGCTAACAGAAAACCTCAGTATTTAGGGATAGGATCTTCCGTTTCCGAAAGGGAAAGGATGAACCCATCCATAAATAATGGATTAGATTCAAGGATTTAATAAGACATGTACCCCATCATGGCATTGAACTTTGGCTTCTGGTCCAAATCTTCTACGACAATGTCTCCCTAAATGACCAGAATGGAATCAATAATTCAAGAAAAGGGAAAATAGCTAATCTGAGCGCCGAGGAAGGGTGGAATAGGATTGAGGAATATGCTCAAGACCAGGACGATACCTGGGATGAACCCGATTCGACTATGAGCACATTCAAAATCACACAAACACCCTCAGATCGGCTAAGAAAAATTCACAAAAGGGTGGAATACCTTGCAGGGTCGTGAACAACTAAAAACTTTCAAATTCGTATTTGATCTACGACTATTGTGGGGGCCCGCACGAGGTAGACGAATGTGGAGGAGAAACCACGACCGAACATGCGTGTTTGTCGGGACATGACATCTACGCTGACCTCTCCCTTTTGCCTTTTTACCAAAACGATGATTATACCCTTTGGGGGAATCTGGTGAAAAGAAAAGAAGGAGAGGAAGGCCCTGAATACAAAATCAGAAGCACTTTTGAGGATGACCTTGGACACTTTACTCAGGAAAAAGGCTTACAATTGAAAGGGCTTGACGAGCTGATCGCTGAGCAACCGAATGACATGGGAAAATGGTTCAACAAACTTAATACCACCATTGATGGCCATAACAGGCCCCCAGTAAGCCAAGAAGATCCCCTGCTCGCAGTTACTACTCGAGCTGGAACAACGACCAAGGACCCTCCTTATCCGAGCCAACATCCTGTCACCGTTGAGCCAAACGATCCTCGCGAGGAAGAAGGTAATGTCAGCAACGAGGCTCCTGAACAACCTCCTCTGGTGACCCCATCTCCACCAACTCCACCTAACCAAACTGTGAGAAGCCCATTTCCATCCCGCCAAAAAAAACCATAAGATTGAAAACGGTAATAAGAGATTCTTGTCGTATCTAAAAGATTCAGTGGTCACCATACCTCTCCTTTATGCTTGCTATCACATGCCTAAGTACAGCTCATACTTCAAAAGATTGCTTGCCAACCAAAAGAAACTCGAGGGTCTTGTGACTCTGGGAGAAGAATGCTCGGTGGTGACCCAACGAGGGCTACCAAAAAAGGTAGATGACCCAGGCAGCTTCACCTTGCCCTGTTCCATAGGATCTCTATCGATAAAGAATGCTCTTGGCGATTTAGGGGCAAGCATCAACCTCATGACCTACTCCATGTTCCTCAAACTAGGATATTCCGGACTAAAATCTACCCGTATGAACATCCAGCTAGCCGATAGATCGGTCAAATATCCCTTGGGGATATGAGAGAATGTGCTAGTCAAAGTAGGGAAGTTCAAATTTCCAGTTGACTTCGTGATCTTGGAGATGGAGGAGGTTGACCTGGTGCCCATTATCATAGGGAGACCCTTTCTTGCCACCGCTCGTGTAGTCATTGATGTTTACGACGGCAAGTTAACCTTACAAGTAGGGACCGATAGCTTGACCTTTGATATTAAAGACACTATGAATCTATCTCTCAAAGCAGCTAACCGGCTCTATTTCATTGGAAATGTCGATGAACTAACTGATGTCATTGACAACTGTGTTGATGAACAAATCGAAGAAGGCTGGTTACGGGATTAGAGTTTCCTCCACATAATGGAGGAGGATAAGATGGAGAGCACTAGCACAGTCTCCTTCTACCCCAGATAAGAGACCACTGAACAACTCGAACTCTGCAAACTCGAAAACAAGCTAAAGCCCTCCATTATCGAACCACCTAAGCTAGAACTTAAAGAACTCCCAAACCACCAGGAGTATGCCTCTCTCTAGGGAGAGGATCAACTACCAGTAATCATAAACTCTTCCCTTGAACATGAGCAAAAGGATAGACTCTTAGGAGTTCTAAAGTAATATAAAGGAGTCCTCGCATAGTCGAATGGAGTGTAGCCGACATTAAGGAGATTGACTCGACCTTTTGCACGCATAAGATTCATATGGAAGAAGACTATAAACCAGCCGTGCAACCCCAGAGGCGGGTGAATCCCAACATTAAGGAGGTGGTGAAAAAAGAAGTTATCAAACTCTTGGATGCAGGGCTGATATACCCGATTTCGGATAGCCCGTGGGTTAGTCTTGTACAGGTTTTACCAAAGAAAGGAGGAATGACTGCAGTAAAAATGACAACGGGGAGATGGAACTCTAGAGAATGGTTACTGGTTGGCGGAAATGCATCGATTATAGAAAGCTCAATGATGCCACCAGAAAGGATCACTTTCCCCTCCCGTTCATTGACCAAATGTTGGAAAGATTATCCGGGCACGAGTACTACCGTTTCTTGGATGGATTCTCAGGATATTTACAAATCCCCATAGCCCCTGAGTACCAAGAAAAAACCACATTTACTTGCCCTTATGGAACATTTGCCTATAAGAGGATGCCTTTTGGGCTATGTAACGCTCCCGCCACTTTTCAGCGATGCATGACCGCAATCTTTCACGAGTTAATGGAAGACATCATGGAAGTTTTCATGGATGATTTATCGTTCTTCAGGGACTCTTTCGACCGCTGTCTCGCTGACCTCGAAAAAATGCTCAAACGTTGCGAGGAAACCAACTTGGTCCTAAATTGGGAGAAATGCCATTTTATGGTAAAAGAAGGGATTGTGGTAGGGCATAAGGTCTCAGGAAATGGGATTGAGGTGGACCAAGCAAAGGTTGAAGCTATATCTAAACTACCCTATCCCACGACTGTTAAAACAATACGTAGCATCTTGGGTCATGCCGGGTTCTATAGGAGGTTCATTAAGGACTTCTCTAAAATAGCTCGGCCAATGACTCAATTTCTTGTAAAGGACGCCCCTTTCGATTTCTCTCAAGAATGCAAGGATGCATTTAATCTCTTGAAAAAGGAACTCAGGCAAGCCCCAATCATGGTTACACCCAACTGGGAGTTACCTTTCAAAATCATGTGGGACGCTAGCGACTATGCTGTTGGGGCAATATTAGGCCAAAGGTGTAATAAACAATTACAGCCTATATACTACGCTAGCAAAACTATGAATCCCGCTTAAGAGAATTATTCTACCACCGAAAAAGAACTATTAGCCATGGTGTTTGCTTTCGACAAATTCCGCCAATATCTTGTCCTTTCAAAGATGGTCTTTTTTATTGATCATTCGGCTCTCCGATACCTTTTTGCTAAGCCAGACGCTAAACCATGACTAATTCGGTAGATCTTGTTGTTACAAGAATTTGATGTTGAAATTCGTGATAAGAGGGGGGTAAAGAATTTGGCTACTGATCATCTCTCTCGTCTCGAAAATCCCCTCCTTAGTGAGCTTGAAAAAAGTGAGATTCGGGACTCATTCCCTGATGAACAACATATGTCAATAACAGATTCCGAACCATGGTACGCTGATTATGCTAATTATATTGCAAGCAGGCTTATTCTGGAACACATGACTAGACACGAAAAGAAACGGTTCTTTGCCCAACTAAAATACTACTTCTGAGGCGAACCCTTCTTATTCCGAAGATGTCCTGATCAAATAATCAGGCGCTGTGTTTCGGGAAAGGAGGCAATGAAGATTATGAAAGAATGTCATTCGGGCCCTTCTGGGGCCATCATGGGATAAACACCACCGCACGAAAGGTTTTCGTTGCAGGATTCTATTGGCCCACAATATTTTGTGATGTAAAGGAGATGATACAAGCATGCGATGAATGTCAACGAGCCGGGAATATATCAAGTAGAGATGAAGTGCCTCAGAATTTTATACAAGTTTGTGAGGTTTTCGATGTTTGGGGAATTGATTTCATGGGACCCTTTCCATCTTCAGGGGGGAACAAATACATTTTAGTGGCCATTGATTATGTTTCAAAATGGGTAGAGGTACAAGCCCTTAGGACCAACGATGCCAGGGTAGTTATTCATTTTTTGAAAAATCTGTTTACTAGGTTCGACATTCCTAAAGCTCTCATTAGTGATAGGGGGACCCACTTTTGCAATGTGCAAATGGAAAAGGTCATGAAGAGGTATGGAGTTTCCCACCGGTTCTCCACCGCTTATCACCCACAAACCAACGGTCAAGTCGAAAACATCAACAGGGCAATTAAGAGAATATTGGAAAATATGGTCAATCAAAACAGAAAGGACTGGTCATTTAAACTTGATGAGTCCTTATGGGCATTCCGAACGGCCTACAAGACACCAATTGGAACAAACCCGTTTCACATGGTTTATGGCAAGGCGTGTCACCTTCCGGTGGAACTTGAACACAAGGCCTATTGGGCACTTAAGGCATGTAATTTGGATTATATGGTCGCTGGAACGAATAGGTTCTTACAACTCCATGAGCTTGATGAGTTAAGGCTAGAAGCGTATGAATCCTCCGTTACATATAAAGAAAGGGCAAAAAGATGGCATGACCAACGAATTAAGAAACCTAAGGAGTTCTCAGAAGGAGACAAAGTTCTATTGTATAATTCTCGGTTAAGGTTATTTCCCGAGAAATTTAGGTCTAGACGGTATGGGCCCTTTACAGTGAAAAGTTCCTCTAAAACGGGTGCTGTTGTGTTAATGGACGATGAAAATAGAGAGTTCACTGTCAACATACAATGCGTCATTATCAAGAAAGTGGTAATGAGATGATCAGTGAGGAGGATGTAACATTTGAAGACGAGGTCACGTAATTACCCATGACCTTGAGTCTAGCTACAAGACTCGTTAATACAGAAAAGCGCTTCTTGGGAGGCAACCATGTTTTGTGTGTTTTTATTTGTTTGATTTTTAATTGTTTCATTGTTATTTGTTTCCGTATGCATGATTTATTTTTATTGTTAGTAGATCATGTTTCAAATTAAATTGTGAAAATGCTTTATTTTGTTGTTTAACTTCGTCTTAACATCATATAAAGGTATTTTGCAAAAGCTAAGTGTAAGGGAAACCCCAAATTTGTTTCTAAGAACGAAAATGATCTTGATTAGCCACAATATTAAATGAACATGTATATTAGTATTTGTTAGAGTCAAACGCTTGTATCGAGTCATAATGATGTTTTGCAGGATTTTCCAGGAAGTAGGACATAAGTTTTTCCAGAAATTTTCTGGAAACTTAACATAAAGATTTCTGCAGGTCACTTCTGACGGCGTCAGGATTTAACACCTGACGGCGTCACGTGTAAAATTCTGGAAATTTTGCGAGTTTTATTTTTCTAACGGAGTCTTAAAAGTGTTTTTTTTTTCTTTTTTTTTTTTTTTTTTTTTTTTTTTTTTTTAATTCTGTAGTTTTATAAACTCTAGGAAATCTGCAAACATTCATTCCACAAGCATTTTATCTTAAATTGCTTTCTAGGATTTGTTAGTATATATAGATTGCCGCCGATTTTATGCGAGGTTGCCTTGTTTGTTTTCTCAGGTTTAACGGGTTATATATGACAAGAAGATGATTTATATTTCTGGAAGGGAAGCTTTGAACGTTCATTTTCTTGGAGGAAGGTCTAACCTTGTTGACACACTATCCACACCGAACGAATCAGGGGAGTATTTGTTGTCATTCTTTTACCTATTTTACTTTTACATCCTTTAATTGAACATTGGGGACAATGTTCATCCTAAGTGTAAGGGAAGAGTAAATGATGATACCTTATAGGATACAATTGCACTTGAGTTTGTTTGTTTGATGGTAGGTGTGTAATAAAATTAAGAGAAATACTTGTTACTGTAATTTTAGCGCCAAATTTAAATTTTTTTACAACATTTAGGAGTGAAACTTTAGCCTTAACAAGCATCTCATGGATAGGAGTTGTACGATGATGGATCTAAACACCTTGATCTGTGTTAGAATGATACTTTGAGTTATACCACTAAGTATGCAAAATCTACTTAGTAATACTTAGAAGTTTGGTTATGAATAAAAGCAATTGTATATGAATGAGAATACTGTATGAATCAAACTGTTAGCTCCAATATTATTAATAATAATAATACGAGTGATCTTTGTATCACTAGGGTTACAACGTTAAAGCTCTAAGAAAAATGTATGTCTAACCTTAACCTAGGACCTCCTTTTATAGCACAAGGAGTCCTCTTCTACAAGATACGTATAATTATAATAGAATAAGATATACACAAGATCTATTCTATATTTATCTATACAAGTTTCCTAACAATTATCCTAACAGCAGTGGTAATTACATGTACTAGCAGTGGTAATGAGTTTCCACTGCTAGTGCATTCTTCAGCAGTTGTAATCTTCATACTAGCCGTGGTAACTGTTAATATAATTCCCAACAATCCTCCCCTAAACTTATGATTAACATGTAGATCAATAAGTTTCTTCAAGTAGTCAACATATATGAGGATATGGGAATTCTTCCAAAGACTTATCTTCTTTTTCTTAACTCCTTATCAGCCCTCACACTTTGATCATAAATCCTATGTAGCAAATATTCTATGATTTCACTTTTTTCCCAACATCCGAGATTAACTGACATAATAACAGTGAGAACACCTGCTCTCAATGGATATTCCTTTTCAGCTAACATAAACACATCAACTCCATCTTGAGTAGAAACATGATGTACAACACTTGAATCATAGAATTTCCACGGAGTATTCATATTGTGAGCTTTAAATCTCCAATTCCTGTCACTAGGGCCAGGTTCATATAATTTTCTAAAGTGAACCCACAACTCTTGAGCTTTGACGTCAACAAGTTCATATTTCTTGAACTGATCTTGCATTATCCTCCACAAAGTATCTAGATATTCTCTATCACAAGATCTAACAACATCTTCAGAATCTCTACAGATGCTTGTGACATTACCAGTTCTGATAATCTTCCATACAACACCAAAATCATCAGAATAAATTTCCCAACCAACTACTGGATATCTTGCTTGTAAAGGTTCTATATTCAGCACATCAGTTTCAATAAACACCATATTTGAAACTTGTTCATCTGTTAACTTGATGACACCTTCCATTGCTTGAGGTAACTTCTGAGTCTTCTATTTCTTAGCATCTTTGGATTCAAGACTCACACCTGACCTTTTTGGCTTCATAAATTTAGGTTCTTTATCCATAGGGATGAAATGACTATCCTGTCTTTTAACCCTGTAATAAATTCCTTCAACCTGATCATGTGTCATTCCTTTAAACTGTTCCATCTTCCAATTTCCAACATGACAGCAATAAGTCTTCATCTCAGCTATAATCTGTGCCTTTGTAGGTTGTCTTGGTTTCTTTTGACCCTTTCTTACTGTGCCAATAATATCATCAAGAGCCTGTTTATTTTTTCATCTGAATGAAGTCCTTGAATTGAGTAGACCTTTGATCTTCATTTAAAGCTATATTAGCAATGAGTTCAACTGCCTTCTTCCTAATCACTGGATCATTTGCAATCAAGAACTCAATTTCATCAGTAGGCACATAATTAAACATTGGAGGTTTCTCATGTAGTATAGTTGGTGGAACAATAGACAATGGTTCTTCAATCACTGTTTCCAATTTATCCAACCTCTGTGCCTCCATAAAACTTGCAATCTCTTCCTCCTCTTGTCTTTTCTTTAGCATTGCAGTTTCATCTTCCACTAATTTCGTTGCCAATTCTGCATCATAATCTATCTGAGCTTGTTCTTTCTTTGAAATCTTCTTTGACTGTTGCTTAGATGATTTATCAACAATTTGAACTTTTCCTTTTTCCATTCTTTTTCTTTGAAATTCAGCATCAGCAACATCAACTACATCTTTATCTGTTTCCACTGTGTCTTTATGAGTTTCAATTGCTTCAGCAAAAATTTCTTTAGATCCCACTGCTTCATCTTCCCTCTCTTGAACATTATCAAAATCATCAATTTCAGCAAATTCTTGTTCAAAATTAAGTCTCCTCCGCTTAAACTCTGCGTCAGTTTTAATCCTCCCCTGTTTGGAAGAATTCTCCAAATCTTCACTGAAGTAAGTTTAGTCATCATCATGAGGTGAAGAGGAAGATGATAGCACAAGGTTGGCAGATTTGTGCTTCTTTAGACTCTCAACTTCTTCCTTTAAAGTCTGAATCTCTGCCTTCATCTGGGTAAGCTCTGTGGCATGTTGTTGCTTGGTCATTGCCAGTTCTTTCTCCAAAGCTTGAACCTGCGACTAAATTGGTACATAGTTCCGTCAATTCATTTGATTGCACATTGCCCTCAACACTTCCAACTGTGTTATCTGTTGGGAGAGGTGAATCATAGGGAATTGATTTAGGCTCTTCTCTAGTTGGACTAGAATGAAGCCTTGAACCACCACTGCTTGTTCCTAAACCAAAAGGCTCAGCAACATGCAATGTTGTAATGAGAGGAGGTGGCTGTTTTTGCCTCCTCTCATATGTGTGAGTTACAGCAAGGCTGTGTTGAATAGGTGGAACAACAATAGAGGGTGTATGATGGGGTACAACTGGGATGGTTGCACCTTCGCCCAGTACATGAGAAATCTTTGAAAGCATTTCAGGAAAAAGTGGTTTAACCTCCCCATTCCAAAGTTCTGAAGCCTTGCACATATTTTGAAAAACTTTTGGCTTAAGACAGGGGGTTTGATAAACTCTTTTGTGTGTTTGCAGTTGAAATTCATTTAGCACTGCTTGCACAAACCTTGGATACATCAAAAATTTATATGAACTCTTTACATTGCCTTTCATATTATTGAAGATAAACTTTGAAAAATTGAAAGTCCTATCAGTAGCTAAGCAAACCAAAGGGTAAGCCATAGTTGATGTAAATTGCTCATAATAAGTTTTCTTAGGACTTAGACAATGTAAAAAAGTATGTATGAAAAATCTCCAATGGGGACAAAAACATCCTTTTCTGAAAGTAACTTTTTTATCAGATATATCATACCCCATGGAAGCAATATTTTTGAAAATATCTGAATTGGGTAATGTGATGATACCATTGAGATCATCCAATTGGAGAACTCTCCTCAAGGATGACTCAGTAACATCAATAGTTACCCCATCCACTATGGCTCTAAGAGCTTCCACAGATTCTTGTGTGTCTCCTTGTTCAATAGTTATGGACTCCACAGTGTTCCAGAACTGCTTGATATGAGAAACATAGATTGTGGGATTAACAGTTCAAGCATACCTTATATGGGTTGTATTGAGAAAATCCACAATCTGATGGAAAACAGGGCCACTCTTTTTCGTTTGACTTTTGTAAATAGGCCACTTGGTTGTGCTCCTCAGCAAAGTTTAGAATTGCCATAATTTTGTGAGAGAAAGATAAAAGTGTTAGTAATCGAGAATAAGAATCAAGCCGTATGATGAAAATATATACTAATAGGGTTTTTAGCAAACTATCAGTTATAAATGGATTTGATATGTCTTTACCATGAGCCGTTTGCTATGGACTAGCCAACTCTTCATGGTGAGTTGATGACCATATAGTTTTTGGTAAACTATCAACCATAAACAGATTTGATAAGTCTTTACCAGTAGCCGCTTGCTCTGGACTAGTTGATTCTTATGTTGATTAGACATGGTGAATCAATAACCATTTGTTGTATGTCTGAGATACCCACCTTATAACTCTAATCACTCAAACAATATTGGTTTGTATTCTGCATAAGTAAGAAACACCAAACATAACAAATATAATTTAACCCAAAGTAACTTTTTGACCAAGTTACTATTCATAAAAATATCTCTCCAAAGTCAACCCGATAATATCCAAATTTACTCCTCCAACCTACCAAAACAGATAAGAGTAAATTACCTTCATTAATTATCCCTAGACCTTGAGTTTGCTTATAAAAGGGCTCAAAAACACTTTATTCTTCATCAAAACTAATCTTCACTTTCACAAACCCTAAACATCATCATGAGTTGGTTTCCATTAATCTACATCTCATCGGATGACACATCTGATGATGAAATCAGCTATTGTTCTGATTCAGAAGAACTCTCAACTGGATGGAGTGGATATTTTCCTCCAAGTGCTGCAACAGCTACATCCTCCAACATGAAGCCTAACAAGAAGATTTCAGCCACTCCTGCTCCATCTCTAGATTTTTATTCAAGCTCTTCTTCTTCTGATGATGATCCTACCTACACCTTGTCCAAGGAGCTTCCAAAAGCCCTCACTACAACTTTGGAGTCAGCCATAGTCAACATGAAGTGTCCTGCAATCGAAAAGCCTTCAAGACTTCCAAAGCCACCCATGCAAGTATTAGGCCTTGCCTATCCTAGAAAGAAACTTTCTTTTGATGACAAGAGAAAGAAAGCTTATAAGGGCAAGCGTGACTATGAGGGTAAAGGAAAGAAGCCCATGGAGTAGCTTGTCTGAAGATTTAGGTGTTAGGTTGTTTAGCTTAGTGTTTTGTGATATGATATGTGTGTCTGTCTCTCTGAATGCTTGTACTTTGACTTCTTTTGAATTATGAATGAAAGTACTTTGATCTTTTTCTTTTATCACTGAGAGAACAAATCTTTCCGCTGTTTGTACCATGGTTTCCACTTGGCTTACATTAGTACCTAAAAACTATCCTGCAACACTGAAAATTATTAGACATCAAAGATTTATGGGTTTAACATTCCAATACCTGTTACCAAGTACTGAAACCTACCCACATCAAGCCCTTTTGTTAATAAATCAACATAGTTGTTATCAGTATGAATTTTGACAACATTAATAAGCTTTTTCTCAAAACAATCTCTAATAAAATGATGTCTAATTTCTATATGTTTAGTTTTAGTGTGTTGCACAGGATTTTTAATAATGCATATGGTACTACTATTGTCTATATATATAATGGTGTTCATGAAATTGTATCCATAATCCAACAATTGATTCTGAAGCCATAAGATCTGAGCACAACAGCTAGCAGCAGCAACATATTCTCCTTCAGTGGTTGAAGTAGCCACCATTGCCTGTTTCTTGCACTGCCATGACACCAATCTACATCCAAGAAATTGACATCCTCTTGTAGTTGACCTTCTATCCAAACTTGCACCAGCATAATCACTATCTGAGGTAATCAACTCCATAGGGGATTCTCTTGGATACCACAATCCTAGATAAGGATATGTCTTCAAATACCTAAAGATATTCTCTACTGCTGTCATATGAGATGTCTTTGGAGTAACTAGAAATCTTGCACAAGTACATACAACAAACATAATGTCTGGTCTTGATGAAGTAAGATACATCAGGGAACCAATCATATATATGTAAGTGTGCACATCAAGATCTGCTCTACTAGCATTCTTCAACAATAGATGAATAGTCTTATCAGCAGGGGTATTTGAAGGTTTTGCATCATTAAAGTGAAACTTTCTTGTAATCTCAGTCACATATTTATCTTGACTGATAAATATGCCATCTTTGCTTTGTTGTACTTGTAGCCCCAAAAAGAAAGTAAGTTCTCCAATAGAACTCATTTGGAATTCATCTTTCATCAGCTTTTCAAACTCTTTGCACATCTCTTGTCTAGTAGATCCAAAGATGATATCATCAACATATACTTGAACAAGTAGAATATCACCCTTGTCTTTCTTGATGAACAAAGTTTGATCAATCTTTCCTCTATGAAACCCATAGTTCAACAGATAAGTAGCTAAGGTTTCATACCACTTCCTTAGAGCTTGATGTAGGCCATAAAGAGCCTTAACCACTTTATTCACTTTATTAGGGTGTTGAGGATCTTCAAAGCCTGGAGGTTGAGAGACATAGACCTCCTGATCAACCTTTTCATACAGAAAGGCACTCTTTACATCCGTTTGATAGACAGTAAAGCCCATAAAGGATGCATAGGCTAAAAACAATCTAATTGCCTCAATCCTTGGAACAGGAGCAAAAACTTCTTCATAGCCAATACCCTCCTCTTTAGTGTATCCTTGAGCAACCAATCTAGCTTTGTTCCTGATAAAAATACCTCTTTCATCTTTCTTATTTCTGAAAACTCACTTAGTACCAATCACCTTTATTCAATCAGGCAAATCACAGAGAACCAAAACCTTTTGAAGTTTGAACTGCAACAACTCCTCTTGCATTGCTTCAACTCAGCTAGATTCTTCTAAAGCCTTATAAACATTTTTAGGCTCCACTTGTGATAGAAAACAGAAAAACAAACATTCACTTTTGCATTGGAAATCAGTCTTCTTTGTCTGCCTTCTTGTCTTCACACCTTATTGTAGCTCACCAATTACATTTTCAAGTGGATGCACTTTGTGAATTGAAGTCTGTGATGTGCTTGGAATGTCATATGTTGTAGGCATGTTTGAGATCTCAACATCATCACTAGGTGATTCCTGAGATGAACTTCCCACATTTGGACCATCAATGGAAACTTTTGTTGGAGCAGTGGGAATTGGATTTCCACTGCTTGCAGGAATTTCTTTATTCAATAAATCAAAATTCACAACGTTTACATCACTTTCCTTTTCAGAATTCTTTGAAGATTGTGAGTCTTCATTATTGTCAACAAAGTTCCAAAGTGGCATAACGATTTGATCTTCATCATCTTCATCATCTTTGCAAGATTCATCTTCATCAATGAATTCTTTTGACTCTTCAAGAATAATGTCTCCTATACCTGAGGTAATAGGTACATAATTCATTGTATTTAATAAAGTTTCAAGATCAAATAACCATTCTGGTCCTGAACCTGTCATGTTAGTTTTATTTTCAAGAAAATCAACATGCAAATTCTCTTCAATCTTCTTTGTTCTTAAGTTATAGACTCTGAAAGCCTTGCTAACCACTGAATATCCAACAAAGAAGCCTTCATCTGACTTTTCTTAAAACTTTCCCAGATGATCAATGGTATTGAGAATTGTGACATGACAACCAAATGGCCTCATAAAATCCAAAATCGGGGGTCTTCCTCTAAATAGCTCATAAGGGGTCTTGTTCTTTGTCTTCACCACTAAAACCTTGTTCTGAATGTAACAAGCAGTGTAACTGCTTCAGCCCAAAAAGTCACTGGTAGCTTGGAATCAGCTAACATGGTTCTAGCTGCCTCAATTAGTGTTCTGTTTCTTCTTTTAGCAACTTCATTTTGTTGAGGAGTACTTGAAACACTAAATTCTCTTTTAATACCTTTGCCTCTGTAGAAATCATCCATAACTTTGTTGTTCAACTCTGTCCCATTGTCACATCTGATGATCTTGATCTTCTTATCAACTTCGTTTTCTACTTCAGTGATGAAAGTCTTAAGGATGCCTGTGGTTTCATCCTTGGTTCTTAAAAAGAAAACCCATGTAAATCTGCTAAAATCATCAGTCACAACAAGACAATACTTCTTCAAATTTATGCTGTTCACAGATGTAGGACCAAACAAGTCCATATGCAGCATGTAAAGTGGGTGATCAATTGAATTATTTGCTTTGGTCTTGCATGAAGCTCTGTGTTGCTTTCCTTTAGATAGGCAACACATGTTTGGTCATTTTCAAATCTCTTCTCTTGTAAACCTCTGACTAGACCATCTTTCACAATCTTGTTAATGGTCTTGAAGTTAACATGACCAAGTCTTCTATGCCAAAGCATTGATTCATCTAAAGTGGCTTTTGCAAGCAAAAAAGTAACATCATCTTTAGCCACTATATTCTTCCTGTCTATGCTATATAGATTGCCTTTTCTAGGGATTTTAAGCAAAAGATCACTTTCATCAGGTAGCTTATAATCCTTAGATAAGATATAGCATTCATCCTCTGAGAATAGAACTCTATGTTTCTTGTCACACATCTGTGACACACTGAAGAGATTGTACTTGAGTTCTTTCACATAATACACATTCTAAAAGTCCAAGTTTCCAGCCTTAATAGTTCCTTTGCCAGAAACCTTTCCACCAATACCACCTCCAAAGCTGACAAATTGTCCATCATAAGGTTTGAAATCTGAAAGATAGGACTTATTGCAAGTCATGATCCTGGAACATCCACTGTCTGAATATCCTTGATCTTCTTTAGGCTTTGAATGTCCCTGCACATAAGATAAAGGAATTAGTTCCTTTTGGGGACCCAAGCCACAAATGACTTGGATCTCCCTCGTGTACCAATATAATTATATCTGTCAAAGGTCATTAATACACCATTGGGATTGTTTGAGGTGATAGTTCCTTTTGGTTTCCATTCCCAACGTGTTGATGCCTTAACAACATTTCCCACATTTACCCTTTTGTTGTTCACAGAAACACCAGTGGAAACTTTTGGCCTTGCAGTGGTAAATGCTGGCTTAGCAGTGGTAACTGCTGGTTTTGAAATATTAGGTATCCACTTGTGGTTATTGTAAACTTTCTTTTCAAAATAGGTCTTTTTCCCTGTTTGTGCAGATTTAACAAAAGTTGTAATAGGTTTTGCACTCGTAACAGGGGACTTTGGGTAAACTCTATTTATATCTCTGGCAGTGGCAACTGCTGGTTTAGCAGTGGAAAGAGATTTGATGCCAGAGTTAAGCAAAACAGACATGGGAATCATCTTGCTTAGTGGATTTGGGTGAGTAAAATTATTAGCATTATTTCCATTCACCGTGGTATTCCCAAACACTTCCCTTCTAACCATGTGATAGTTACAATTATAATGAAGATGTTCAAAGCTACCACATATGTAACAAGGTTTGTTGTTAAACACAAAGTCACTACCAAATTGTCTAGATTTAACATGATTCCAACTCTTTTTGTTGCCCCTAGGAGTTGTTGACCTTTTTCTGTACATCTCAGCATATCTAGTAGTTGGCCTAGCATTATTAGCATGTGCTATAGGCTTCTCATTTACAACTTCAGGAATACTCTTTTAAACCTCCACTTTAATACTCTAAGGAACACAAGTTTTAGACTCAACATTCACACTTTCATCTTTAAGAGATGAGTCACTAGCACTATCAAATGTATCAACCTCAACCTGAACCCTTTCAATAGCAACTTCTTTAACAAATTTTTGGCCATAGGTCATGGTTGGTTCTTGAAACTCTTCTAACCCTGTGTGTGCTAAGTCAATGCCAGGAGGTGATGGAACACCTCTTAGGGGTGGTGGAACTATTTTATATCCTACTCCTGATTTGGCTTTATTTACAACTTGGGCCTTCCAAATTTTGTTAATGCACTTAGATTGATGATCTAGTGTATTACAAGTTATCTTTATATTCTCATTGGCCTTTTTAACCTTCTCTAACTCTTTCCTAAGAGCCTCATTCACAGCTATCTGATAAATCTATATCTCTTTTTAAAACAGCAATATCATCATTGAACTTAGATTCATTGGCTCTATAATGCTCTAACTGTGCTTCTAAAACAGGAAGACCTCTTTTATGATTTCCTAAGTTATAATTAGTTTGATTTAACTCTAGCAACTGATCATCATATTGTTCTTTAAGTTTCTCATAATATTTTAAAGCCTTACTAGTTTTAGAACAAGCATTATTAATTTGTACCTCAGAGTCAGAAAAAGCCATAAGTGCAAGCTCTGTAGCAATCATTGCAGACTCTGAACCATCTTCTTCATCCTCAGCCATATAGCTACAATCATAGCTCACTCCATCAATGGCCAAAAGCACCTTTGGTTCTTCATTTGTAGGTTCTTTCTTCTTGTCCTGCTTATACCAAGTTAACATGTTATCAGGCTTCTTTTGTATCCTGCATTCTCTGGCAAAGTGCCCCTTCTTATGACAGTTGTAGCACTCCATCTTTTTCTTATCAAAACCTACAGTTTCATTGCCATTTATGGTGATCTTTCTATCAGTCTTCCTCCAGAACTTCTTAGCCTGTAGGCTTAGCAATGCAACTTGTCATTTAATGTCCATCTCTTCCATGTCATCCTCATCAATTTGATCCAAGTATTCACGTGTCAGAATTGAACCATTCATTTGACTTGAAAGAAAGGCATAAAAAGTAGAATCACTAAGACCAGCAACCTGCCTTTTTGAACTAGCAGTGGAAACACCTCCACTACCAGTGGAAACAACAATGTTAGCATCGTCATCATCACTATCACTCTCTTCATCTGAACTATCATCAACAGATGATGATATAAGTGCTAAGTTCCCTGATCCTGAACTTAGTTTGCCATCCTTCTTCAATCCCTGTTCAATAACTTTAAAGTTATTGTACAAATCATTCAGCTTCATATTCTCCAATTCTGGCTTGTCTTCCTACACAGCAACATTTGTACCAAACTCAGAGGGTAAACTTCTTAAGAACTTTAAATTGAGGTCTTCCCTTTCCACCTCAATTCCAAACACTGTGAGTTGAGTGACAATCTTTTGAAGCCTTGTGAAGATGCTGTCAATTGATTCATTAGTTGTTGAGCCAAAGTTTTCATAAGTCTGTTTCAACAAGGTCTTCTGTGTCTTCTTGGTGGAATCATTACCACCAAAATCATTGCAGATCTCCTCAAACAAGGTCTGTGCAGTCTTGTACTTGCTGAATGCTAGAATTTGATCTCTGGGAAAGGTCATCAACAGCAAGCCTCTGGCCTTCAGATCATTCTTCATCTGAAGTCTTTCATCATTTGTGACTGGTCCATTGTTGATCTTTTGTACTACCTTGCCATCAATTGTTTGTGAGGTAGTACCAGGTTTGAAAGAATTTCCAAACATAATGATCTCCCAAAGTGCATAATCTTGCACCATAAAGAATTGTTCGATCATTAGCCTCCACATCTCATAATCATTCAACTTAAGCTTAGGAAGCTTAGCAGCAATGTTGGACTGACTGGTCTTTGTCTCCATTGAATCTTCTGAGTGAACTTGGAATCTTCTAAATCAAAGTATCAACGCCTGTCTCTGGTACCACTTGATGGATCTAAACACCTTGATCTGTGTTAGAATGATAGTTTGAGATATACCACTAAGTATGCAGAATCTACTTACTAATACTTAGAAGTTTGGTTATGAATAAAAGAAATTGTATATGAATGAGAATACTGTATGAATCAAACTATTAGCTTCAATAATAATAATAATAATAATAATAATAATAATAATAATAATAATAATAATAATAATAATAATAATAATAATAATAATAATAATAATAATAATAATAATAATAATAATAATAATAATAATAATAATAATAATAATAATAATAATACGAGTAATCTTTGTATAACTAGGGTTACAACCTTGAAGTTCTAAGAAAAACGTATGTCTAACCTTAACCTAGGACCTCCTTTTATAGCACAAGGAGTCCTCTTCTACAAGATATGTATAATGATAATAGAATAAGATATACACAAGATCTATTCTATATTTATCTATATAAGTTTCCTAACAGTTATCCTAACAACAGTGGTAATTATATGTACAAGCAGTGGTAATGAGTTTCCACTGCTAGTGCATTCTTCAGCAGTTGTTATCTTCATACTAGCCGTGGTAACTGTTAATATGATTCCCAACATACGACTAGCACAAAACCATACCATTCAGAAAAATTTTCCACCCAAATATGTGAGGTTCGCCTTTAGATTTGATAGGAAAAGCATTCATTATTAGTGCTTATGAGTGTACCGGTAGCATTTAGATTCTAGAACTTGCGTTAGTGATGCATCTCGAGACCGCTAGTGAGACTACATTCGTATAGTAGGATTTACTACATAATAAGAGGCATTAGGATCACCCTTGTGTTAAACCCGTATCATAATTACTTGACCATTTAAGTCAAAATTAGTTGACTAGTAAAGTCAATTAATTTACCCACACCTTAGCGTTGTACTCATTTTTAGTACACGAAACCCCTAGTACACCTCTCCGAGCCTATTTTTTCGTTTCTAACTTTAAGCATTTTATTTAAAGGAAGAATTTGTTACAACCCACCCAAATGTGCAACCAAATCGCCTTAGCCTTCCGTGTATGCACTCATCTTTAGTGCATTATTGTTATATGTTTAAACCCTTAGTTAATTATCTAATTGATTACATGGTTGCTAAGTCGAGTCATATCTTGTACATATTGTTTTGGGACGATTGGGACTCATGGGTAAAGTACTTGTATTATGAAGTAATGGGGAAGAACATCATATATTACCCCCATATGTGCATTAATCTTAAAAAGTACTCCAAGTGTTTTGATTATCTTGATTCGAGTCATTGGATTAGTTTATTGTAAAGTATGTAAAAATTCACGTGTAAGGGGAATGTACATTCCCTATGATGTACTATTTTGGATGGTAGGTAAGAGAGTATGCACAAAAAAAAAATCGAAAAATCAAGAAAAAGAAAAAGAGAAAAAACATACGGACTACCATCCCATTTCATTCTATGTTTGTTTTATGTTTTTATTATTTTTGATTTATTAGCTTAAGTCGAGTCGAGTCTTGGCTTAGCAACACCATATTGTACATGTAATTAACCAAGATGATTAACTCGCCACCAGTAAATATTGCCTTTATCCAACAAAACCGTGTTTTCCATATCCCTACACCTAACGTTATAACCCTTTAAAAGACCTCTATGATAGTTTATCCTAGGTGCTTACGCCAAGTGGTGGAGGTTTGATCCTATCCCAAGCCTATGGTAATCTATTTTGCTATGACAGGTAGTGAGAGATGTTTTCCATTTCCTTATTGTGATATATACTTTATTACACCCGAGAGATGTGAGTATCTAAACACTATTTGTGAGGTGCTAGTGTATGACCTCCGTGCTTGCTTTTGGTTTTTAGTGGAACGATTATTTGTTGTAATTACTTTTATATTAGTGTTAAATAACCCCTAACTTGTATTTTGATTAGAATAAAAGCGCATTTGCTTGAGGACAAGCAAATCTCAAGTGTAAGGGTATTTGATGAGGCGAAAAGTGTACCGCTTTTAAGGGGTCATTTAAGCCCAAATTCGAGATTATTTGATCAATAATTGCCCTAAATCACTCCTTTTGTCATTTTCGGTACTTTTGGAGAGAAATCTAGAAAAGGAAGCATTTTGGACGTTTTTGGAGCATAATAGTGAAGAAAACGGCAAAGTCTCAATTTGCTTGCTGGGAACAGTACCTGACGGCATCTAGCTTTTACAAGTGACGGTGTCAAGAGTTACAAAAGAGGTGGATATGGACTTATAATGTGATGGCCCAGAGATTTTTCAAGCTTATGTCCTGACGGCCTCACCAAGGCCGTCAGGGTCCAAATACTAGTGACGGCCCAGAGTATTTCTACACATGACGGCGTCACAAATGGATCTAGGCAATACGCATTTTATCATGGCGGCGAGTTAACGGCGTCACGAGCTAATACATGACTCCGTCAAGATGTAAACTCTATATATAGTTTTCCAATTTTCATTCATTAGTGTGCAACTTTGAGGGAATAAACCCTAGACGAACTTTCCAGCTTTTTCAAGGGTTCCAACCCCTTGGTTGTTCCATGTTCAATTGAAGATAAGTATTCATTCAAATCATTCAATATGTCTATGTGTTGTGTGATTATATCTTATGCTTGTCTTCTCTTTAACATGCTAGGCGAGATTTTCATTGTGTTTGCTTAGATGTAGTGAAACCTAGATGTTGATTATGGGTTGATTGTTTGTTTATAATCGTTACAGATGATTGTATTCGATGTTAGGCTTAAGAAAACTGGCAGTCTTCCATTGGTAACTTGCTTGAACGTCTTAAGAAACATGATCGGAGGTGTACTACGATTTTTGGTTGTATTTAATGCGTAAGAGAATTCTAATGATCCCATGTTAGGAGCTTCTAATGGCTAGACATAGGAGTGAAGTAGGATCTTATGGAGTTAGGGAATATTGTACACGGCCCTACAACTAGTATTAAGGAATATGACCCGTCATCCATGCAATTGTAACAAGCTATTCAACCTGTAAAAGATATCTAGGGAGTAAACACAACTTTCCTCATTATTGTTTTTACCACATTAGTATAATTAGTTTAATTTTCATTTATTTATTTATTATTTTGATTGCATCTTAGTTAATTGGGTTCGTTGGCTTGCAACTAATTCCGCCCATTCTTTCAAAACCCGAGATTTTTACTTGCTTTCATTAAAAATAAAAATACAAAAGAATCATCCCTCACCTCTAGACCTAGTTTAGTAGGCTTTCAAATCCTAGCGACACTATTCCTGAGTTAAACGATCAATCCCCCGGTACTTGTCACTATACTATACTACAACGATCAGGTACACTGCCTGGTGGGGGTTGTAAGCTTCTCGAGATCCCTTGAGAGGTAAAACCTGTTGCGAGGGCGCAATTCCTACGTATCAAAAACCAAGGCAGAATACCGACCAACTGGGGGTATGAACATTAATAAGTTCTTAAACCAAAGATAAATACTTTCCTTCGTATCCTTGTGAATTGTTGTACCTTTTTCAAAGAAGCCATTCATACTGTGATTATTGGTTTAAGTTCCCTGCTGTTTTACCTCGGTCTTTTTTAATTGACTTTGTTTTTAGTGCATGCGCACTCGTTCACAATCAAGGCGTAATCATCAGAAAAACGTACCCGAGTTACGTACAGAACCTAAAATAAAAATGGACAAGCCCCTACCACCCTCACATGACACTCCAAAGGATGAGACAGCTCCCGATCTCCCAACGATGGAGGAGTTTTGTCAACCTACCATGCACGGGAGAGGTGGACCCATTGCACCACTCACTATTGAGGCCACGGACTTTGGACTCAAACACAACATGATCCAGCAAGTACAAAATTCGTGCCAGTTCCATGGATTGCCGGGTGACGATGCTAACAAGCATCTCGACAAATATTTAACAGTCACCGAGAGCATGAAACAAAATGGCGTCACCGAAGACGGCCTTCATCTGTATCTCTTCCCATACTCTCTCACTCATCATGGGACTGCCTGGTTCGATCATCTTCCAAAGAATTTGATCCACACTTTTGATGAGATGGTTACCAAATTCTTGGCAAAATACTTTCCACCTTCCATGGCAACTAAGCTGAGGAATGATATCAGCAACTTCAGACAGCTTCCCGAAGAGTCCTTATTTGAGGCATGGGAACGCTATTAACTTGCAATTGATCGATGTCCCAATCATAGTATGCTTCTTGTCACCATTATAGATACCTTCTACAATGGTTTGACACTTCATCGTGACACCATCAACGCTGCTGCGAGGGGGGGCACCTTTATGAAAAGGACCCCTGAAGAGTGCTATAATTTGATAGAAAACATGACTGCCCATCACAATTTTTGGGATTCCTCAGCAGAGAGGAATGATTCATGTAAATCCGTCACTCCAGCAAATAATGATATAGCTGTCCTGGCTAAAAATCTTGATGATTTGTCTACTGCATTTTTACGTATCCATCAGTCAAATCAAAATCATCACGTCAAAGTTGTCAACCCAAGTTGTGAAACTTGTGGTGGTCCCCACCCGTACACTGAGTGCCCGGCCTCTGGTGGCTTCGCTCATGAAAATGTGTACGCAGCTTAAGGTTCCTATAACGCGGGAGGTAATTCTTACCAACCATCAGGGGACCGTAACCTTTTGAGCTATCGTTCCAATAACTACCTTGGACCACCAGGTTTTAATCAAGCTCTGAATCAAAATTCCCAAAATCGGAACCACAATTTTAATCAAAATCAAAATCGAATGAACCAAGTTTTTCAAAACCAAGGGAATTTCAATTCTGGTTACAACCAGGCATTTCAAAATTAAAACCAAGGAAATTTTAACCGTAATCAAGGTCATGGTAATTTTAACCAGGGTAATAATTTCCAACAGGGTAATTTTCAACAAGGAAACAATTTTCAGGGTCATAACAATCAACATCAGGGAAATTTTCAAAATAACCATGCTCAAAATTTTCCTAACCAAACTCAAGCTATTGTTCCAACTGGAACATCATCTGATGAGTTGTTGAAACAATTTATGAAAACTCAAGAAGAAATGAATAAGTTGTTGGTCAGCCAAATCTCAGAAATCAAGAAGTCTTTAAATGATCAACCCTCGGGCTCAGGTACACTACCAAGAAACATGATCGCTAACCCGAGGGGCGATGTTAAGGCGATCACAACTAGAAGTGGAGTTTCTTATAAAGGACCCACAGCTCCGTCTAACTCTTCTCTAACTTAGGTAGAGGAACGTGAAACTGAGGCTCCAACGGACACGGTACTTCCTACTAACAATGGAGGTACCAATGACGTCCCTCCTCCAGTTATTCTGGTCATGATCTCCAAAACAAGGGTCGTATTTGAACCTCCTGAGAATCCTGTTGAAAATCTGACACCCAACCCTAAACCTTCAATTCCATATCCTTCATGTTTACAAGACCAAATGCTCCGCGAAAAAGCAAATTATCAAATGGAAAAATTCTTCCAAATTTTTCAAGATCTACACTTTGATATCAGCTTCGCAGATGATATCCTATTAATGCCCAAGTTTGCATCAACAATCAAAAACTTATTAAGCAATAAGGAAAAACTGTTCGAGATGGCAAAAACTCCCCTCAATGAAAACTGCTCCGCAGTTCTGTTGAAACAGCTTCCCAAAAAGCTGGGAGATCCCGGGAAATTTCTCATTCCATACATTTTCCCGGGAATGGTTGAATGCTACACCTTGGCCGATCTCAGTGCTTGCATCAACCTAATGACTCATTCAGTATGGAAGAAACTCTCTCTTCTGGAACTCACTCCCACCTGAATGACTCTTGAGCTTGTAGACCGTTCAATATCTCATCCCCTCGGTATTGCCGAAGACGTATTTATAAAGGTGGGAGAGTTCCATTTTCCAGCAGACTTCGTGATTGTTAATTTTGATGTAGATCCAAGGGTTCCTCTCATTCTTGGAAGAGGATTCCTTAGGATGGGTCGTGCTTTGATCGATGTATTCGATGAGGAAATCACATTACGTGTTGGTACTGAAGCAGTAACTTTCAACCTTGATTAAATCTCGAGATACTCCTCAAATTATGATTCTAAGTCAGTTAACCGCATCGATGTCATCGATGTTGCTACAGAGGAGTACTCTCAAGAAATTCTTTGTTTTGCTGATGATTCTCAGAGTGGCAATCCCACTCCCTCCTCTCAACCTATAATAGCTAATTCTTCTCTTTCTCTTATTCCGTCTGAGGGAAGTAACTTCATCTTGGAGGAAATAGAGGCCTTTCTCAGAAGTGATTCAATTCACGAGGGGATTGATAACCAAAAGATTGACCCGAAAAGGGATATCCTTCTCCTTGAGAAGCTGCTCAATGAAGATCCCTCTCCTCCTCCTGTTCTTTCATAGGAACTTCATAAAGAGGAAATAAAAAATGTTGAGAAAACTGATGAATTTCCTGAGGTCGAGCTTAAGGACTTGCCTCCTCATCTTGAATATGCATTTCTGGAGGGGGATGATAAATTACCCGTCATTCTTGCTAAAGACTTAAATGATGAGAAGAAAATGTTGAGAAAACTGATGAATTTCCTGAGGTCGAGCTTAAGGACTTGCCTCCTCATCTTGAATTTGCATTTCTGGAGGGTTTTTCTGAATAGTACGGTTTCGTGCTAGTCATACGACTCCTATCCATGAGACTCTTGCTAAGGCTAAAGTTTCACTCCTAAATGTTGTAAAAAATTTTAAATTTGGCGCTAAAATTACACTAACAAGTATTTCTCTTAGTTTTATTACACACCTACCATCAGAAAAACAAACTCAAGTGCAATTGTATCCTATAAGGTATCATCATTTACCCTCCCCTTACACTTAGCATGAACATTGTCCCCGATGTCAATTAAAGAATGTAAAAGTAAAATAGGTAAAAGAATGAAATCTGATGAGGCGAAAAATGAACCACATTTAGGGGGTCATTTAAGCCCGGAATTGAATTTATTTGATCAAATATTGCCCTAAATCGTTCCTTTTGTGATTTTAGGTACTTTGGGAGTGAAATATGGAAAAGGAAGCAATTTGGACGTTTTTGGAGCATAAAAGTGAAGAAAACGCCAAAGACTTAATTTTCCTTGGTGGGAACAGTAGGTGACGGCGTCAAGAGTAACATCCTGACGGCGTCAAGAGTAAATTGCATGACGGCCCAGTACAAACATGAAGGCGTCACGAGGAAGAGCGTCAAGAGTTAACACATGATGGCGTCAGATGAAGATCAAGGCAGTCCGAGAGTTATTTTGGCGGCGAGATGACGGCGTCACCTATTTGGTCTTGACACTGTCAGCCTCTATTTCCCATATATAGTTTTCTAATTTTCATTCATTAAAAAGAGGAAGTTTTAGAGAAACCCTAAGGCCGAACCTATTACGAATTTTACAGGTTTTTCAAGGGTTTTCAGCCCTTGAAACCTTACAAGTGTAATTGACATAAGTGTTCTTTTAATTCAATCAATATGTCTGTGTGTTGGTTGTCTATATCTTGTTCTTGTCTTGATTCCACCATGCTAGGCTAGATCTATCTCGTGTTTGCTTAGATCTAATGAAACCTAGATGTTGATTATGTGTTGATTACTTGTTTATGGTTGTAATGGATGAATGATTTCAATATTAGGCTTAAGAAAACTGGCAGATCTCCAAATGGTAACATGCTTTAACGTCTTAGGAAACATGAACTGATGTGCACTAGGTTTTATTGGTTGTATTTAATGCATGAGTAAATTCTAATGATCCCATGTTAGGAGCTTCTTAGCCGGCTCGACATAGGAGTGAAATAGGCACTCATAGGATTGGGGAGTTAAGTGCGCCACCCCATGAATGGTATTAAGGAATACAATCCGTCATCCACGCAACTATAACAAGTAATTAACGTGTAAAAGATATCTAGGGAGTAGTGAAATCTAAGTAAACATAACTTCTCCACTTATTGCTCACAACCTTAGTTTAATATAGCTTATTTTCATTTTTAGTATTTTATTTTGATCGCATCTTTAGTATTGGGTTAGCTGACTAGCAACTAATTCCGCCCATATCCTTCAAACCCGAGATTTTAATTTGCTTTCTAAAAAATATAAAAATACAAAAAAGAATCATCCGTCATCTCTAGCACTATTAATTAGGTTTTCTAATCCTAGCGACACTATTCCTAGCTGAATGATCAATCCCCCAGTACTTGTCACTATACTATACTACAATGATCAGGTACATTGCCTGGTGGGGGTTGTAAGCTTCTCGAGATCCCTTGAGAGGTAAAGCCTGGTGCAATCCTTACGCATCAAGTTTTTGGCGCCGCAGCCCGGGGAATAGTTATTGTCTAGGTTAGAATTTCTTTTTATTAGGTCTACTTGCTAGATTCCTTTCTAGTAAGATTTTATTTTTATTTTTAGGTTTCTTTAGTCTATCTTATTTCTTTGTGTCTTTGTTCGTAACTCTTCACCACCCGACATCATGGATGATGGGAACATCCTTGAACCCGTCATCCCACCACAACAAAACCCACCACTAGAACCTCCTAGGCCCCGAACCTTAGGAGAGTATTCCCGACCTAGCCACCAAGGCTACCGAAACACCATTGAGCTCACCAGAGCCAATGTGACCTGCTTGCGATCCGACACCATCCGGTTGGTGCAAAGCAGATGTGCATTCTATGGACTTCGTTTCGAAGATCCAAATCAACCTCTTAAGGACTTCCTTAAAATCGTAGATTCCATAGACCTAGGTGTTGAAACTAGAGAAACAACCCGATTACGCCTATTCCAATTCTCTCTACGGGATCAAGCTAGTCAATGGCTTGAGCGTTTACCCGCGGGATCCATCACCACATGGGATGATCTCACCACTCGTTTCCTTGCTCAATTTTTCCCACCGGGGAGAACTACTAACCTTAGAAATGACATCTTGATGTTCCAACAACGTCAAAATGAATCTCTTTATGAAGCATGGACTCGTTTCAAGGACTTACTCCAAAAAGTCCCTCATCATGGCATAGATCTTTGGCTCCAAGTCCAAATCTTTTATGACCATATCGATCTCTCCACGAGGCGAGCCATTGACCAATTGGCCGGTGGTAAGCTATGTGATCTAAGTGCGGAACAATCATGGGAACTCATAGAAGATCTTGCTGTCTATGACAACGAAAGTTGGAATGATCCTCGTGATTTGAACAAAACGGTCAAGGCAATATCTTTGCCTTCAAATAACTCTAGCACTCCCGACCGTAGGATCATGGAACTTGAGGACCAAGTCAAGTTTCTCATGAAATCCTACGAAGCTCCTAAGCCTTCAAGCCAAGTGAAAAAAACCACTTCTTCATGCAAATTATATAGTGGTCTCCATGACACTCGTGATTGTGTGGAACTCCCCGGAACATCTTTTACGGACTACGCATTCTCGGTACCGACGAAGCGGGAGAAAAGTGGTACACTTTCAAGCCCGAGCCAAACCCTTACGGTGATTCATACAACCCCTCTTGGAAAAATCACCAGAACCTTAGGTGGAAACAAAATCAACCCAATTCTTCTATTCCGCCTAATCGTTATCAACCAAACGGTCCACCCTCCAACCGTACTTTCAACAACAATCCTTCTAACAACGATGGTAGTGCCAACAATCTTGAAGGATTGATGTCTAAGTTCATGGCATCTCAAGAAGCTCGCATAGCTAGGTTTGAAACCGAATTCAACCAACAACAAACGGAGATGACCAACAAGATAGACAACTTGTGGAAAGCTCTCAACAACCAAGTGTTAACCACACCTAGGAAGGACACTAGGGACACCAATAACGGAATCCAAATTAAGGACCCCTCATCATCTAAACATATGCACTTTGTCAATGTTGTCACCATTAAGCCAATAGATAAGGAGATAGAAGAAAGTGACAAGGATAAAGTTGGAGTAGAAACCGAGACTAGGGATGAAAGTAGGGAAGTTGAGGTTAATAGGGGAGAAGAATTAGAGGAAGTAGAAACTATAGAGAAGTACTTTGATAAGATGCCCACCAAGGAAGAACGGGAATACCACAAGGATTTATTCGATAGTCCCGAGAGACCATATATCCTTGGCGCACCCCTTATCAAAATGGGAGACCCCTCTAACATTAACATACCGTGCAATATCGGGCACATGCATATATATAAAGCTTACATCGATCCTAGATCTCCCATAAACATCATGACTAGGACTTATTACAATTGGGTAATGAAGAAGCAACTTAATTTTAGGATGATGCCTAATAAGAATTTGATAAGTAATTTTGCAGGAAGAGTGAAGGGATTGCATGTGATTATAGGTAATCTCATTTATGAGATCGATTTTATGATAGTAGAAGACACTCATCCAGTGATAGATGCTTGCCTAAGCCAAATAATATTCGGAAAACCATTTGTTGAGGCCACTAGGATGAGTTATGATCCGACTTTAGGGATAGTTAGATTCAAGGAAGAGAATGATGAGGTTGCCTACCTAATGCCCTACAAGATTGAGCAATACCGCCTCATCTCTAATTTCGAAAAGGAACACAAGCAAGCAGCTTATTATAGGAATGATGAGGATAGACGTAGAGGAGTAGAGTATGTAAAGAATAGGATGCTTGGTTTCTACAAAGAGTGCTTGCAACTAGGTCCGGAATACAAAACTGGTTTAGAAGACGACCTAGAGAATGAAACCAACGATGAGGTCACGTAGTAACCCATGACCTTGAGTCTAGCTACAAGACTCATAAATAAAGAAAAGCTCTTCTTGGGAGGCAACCCATGCTTTGTGTGATTTTATTTTGTTTGTTTGTTATTTGCTTCCGTATGCATGCTTTATTTTTATTGTTGGTAGATCATGTTTCTAAACTAAAATGTGGAAATACTTTACTTTGTTCTTTAGCCTAGTCTTAACTCCACCTAAAGGTATTTTTGCAAAAGATAAGTGTAAGGGGAAACCCCAAATATGTTTTTAAGAAACAAACCGATCATGATTCTCCACAATATTAAATGAACATGTGTATTCGTATTTGTTAGAGTCAAATGCTTGTATTGAGTCATAATGAAGTTTTGCAGGATTTTCCAGGAAGTAGGACGAAGTTTTTCCAGAAATTTTCCAGAAACTTAACATAAGAATTTCTGCAGGTCACTTCTGACAGCGTCACGAGCTTGCTCTTGACGGCGTCACGTGTAAAAATCTGGAAATTTTACCGGTTTTGTTTTTCTAAAGGAATCTTAAAGTTTTTGTTGAATTATTAAGTTTTATAATCTCCAGGAAATCTGCAAACTTCATTCCACAAGCATTATATCTTATCTTATTTTCTAGGATTTAGTAACTTATATAGATTGCCGCCGATTTTATGCGAGGTTGTCTTGTTTGTTTTCTCAGGATTTACAGGTTATGTATGACAAGAAGATGATTTATATTCTGGAAGGGAAGCTTTGATTGTTCATTTTCTTGGAGGAAGATCTAACCTGGCCACCTTATTATCAATACCGAGCGAATCAGGGGAGTATTTGATTTCATTTGTTTTACTTATTTCACTTCTACATTCTTTACTTGAATATTGGGGACAATGTTCATCTTATGTGTAAGGGGAGGGTAAAATGATGATACCTTACAAATACACTTTCGCTTGAGTTTGTTTTGTTTGATTGTAGATGTGTAATAAAACTATGAGAAACACTTGTTAGTGCAATTTTAGCGCCAAATTTAATTTTTTTTACAACATTTAGGAGTGAAACTTTAGCCATAGCAAGCGTGTCATGGATAGGAGATTGTATGACTAGCACATAACCATATATTCAGAAAAATTTTCCACCCAAATATGTGAGGTTCGCCTTTAGATTTGATAGGAAAAGCATTTACTATTAGTGCTTATGAGTGTACCGGTAGCATTTACATTCTAGAACTTGCGTTAGTGATGCATCCCGAGACCGCTAGTGAGACTACATTCGTGTAATAGGATTTACTACATGATAAGAGGCATTAGGATCACCCTTGTGTTAAACCTGTATCATAATTACTTGAGCATTTAAGTCATATTACTTGGCTAGTTAAGTCAACTAATTTTTCCCACACCTTAGCGTTGTACTCATTTTTAGTACACGAAACCCCTAGTACACCCCTCCGAGCCTATCTTTTCGTTTCTAACTTTAAGCATCTTACTTAAAGGAAGAATTTGTTACACCCCACTTAAATGTACACCCAAATCGCCTTAGCCTTCCGTGTATGCGTTCATCTTTAGTGCATTATTGTTATTTGTTAAACCCTAAGTTAACTATCTAATTGATTACATGGTTGCTAAGTCGAGTCATATCCTTGTACATATTGTTTTGGGACGATTGGGACTCATGGGTAAAGTACTTATTTAATGGAGTAATGGGGAAGAACATCATTTATTACCCCCATATGTGCGTTAATCTTAAAAGTGCTCCAAGTGTTTTGATTTTCTTAATTCGAGTCATTAGTTTAGTTTATTGTAAAGTATGTAAAAATTCAAGTGTGAGGGGAATTTCCATTCCCTATGATGTATTATTTTGGATGGTAGGGTAAGTGTGTATGCAAAAAAAAAAAAAAAAAAAAAAAAAGAAAAAAAAAAAGAGAAAAAACATACGGACTACCATCCCGTTTCATTCTATGTTCATTTTATGTTTTTGTTATTTTTCATTTATTAGCTTAAGTCGAGTCTAGTCTTGGCTTAGCAACGCCATATTGTACATGTAATTAACCAAGATTGTTAACTCGCCACCAGTAAAGACTGCCTTTATCCAACAAAACTGTGTATTTCATATCCCTACACCTAACGTTACAACCCTTCAAAAGACCTCTTTGATAGTTTATCCTAGGTGCTTACGCCATGTGGTGGAGGTTTGATCCTTTACTAAGCCTATGGTAATCTATTTTGCTATGACAGGTAGTGAGAGATATCTTCTGTTTCCATATTGTAATTTATACTTTATTACACCTGAGAGATGTGAGTATCAAAACACTATTTGTGAGGTGCTAGTGTATGACCTCCGTGCTTGTCTTTGGTCTTTAGTGGAACGATTATTTGTTGTAATTACTTTTATATTACTGTTAAATGACCCCTAACTTGTATTTTGAGTAGAATAAAAGCGCATTTGCTTGAGGACAAGCAAATCTCAAGTGTAAGGGTATATGATGAGGCGAAAAATGAACCACTTTTAGGGGGTCATTTAAGCCCGGAATTGGATTTATTTGATCAAATATTGCCCTAAATCGTTCCTTTTGTGATTTTAAGTACTTTGGGAGTGAAATCTGGAAAAGGAAGCAATTCGGACGTTTTTGGAGCATAAAAGTGAAGAAAACGTCAAAGACTTAATTTTCCTTGCTAGGAACAGTAGGTGATGGCGTCAAGAGAAACATCCTGACGGCGTCAAGAGTAAATTGCATGACGGCCCAGTACAAACATGAAGGCGTCACGAGGAAGAGCGTCAAGAGTTAACACATGATGGCCTGTAAGAGCCTAACACATGACGGCGTCAGATGAAGATCAAGGCAGTCCGAGAGTTATTTTGGCGGCGAGATGACGGCGTCACCTATTTGGTCTTGACGTCGTCAGCCTCTATTTCCCATATATAGTTTTCTAATTTTCATTCATTAAAAAGAGGAAGTTTTGGAGAAACCCTAAGGCCGAACCTATTACGAATTTTACAGGTTTTTCAAGGGTTTTCAGCCCTAGAAACCTTACAAGTGTAATTGAGATAAGTGTTCTTTTAATTCAATCAATATGTCTGTGTGTTGGTTGTCTATATCTTGTTCTTGTCTTGATTCCACCATGCTAGGCTAGATCTATCTTGTGTTTGCTTAGATCTAATGAAACCTAGATGTTGATTATGTGTTGATTACTTGTTTATGGTTGTAATGGATGAATGATTTCAATGTTAGGCTTAAGAAAACTGGCAGATCTCCAAATGGTAACATGCTTGAACGTCTTAGGAAACATGAACCGATGTGCACTAGGTTTTATTGGTTGTATTTAATGAATGAGTAAATTCTAATGATCCCATGTTAGGAGCTTCTTAGCCGGCTCGACATAGGAGTGAAATAGGCACTCATAGGATTGGGGAGTTAAGTGCGCCACCCCATGAATGGTATTAAGGAATACAATCCGTCATCCACGCAACTATAACAAGTAATTAACGTGTAAAAGATATCTAGGGAGTAGTGAAATCTAAGTAAACATAACTTCTCCACTTATTGCTCACAACCTTAGTTTAATATAGCTTATTTTCATTTTTAGTATTTTATTTTGATCGCATCTTTAGTATTGGGTTAGTTGACTAGCAACTAATTCCGCCCATATCCTTCAAACCCGAGATTTTAATTTGCTTTCTAAAAAATATAAAAATACAAAAAAGAATCATCCGTCATCTCTAGCACTAGTAATTAGGTTTTCTAATCCTAGCGACACTATTCCTAGCTGAACGATCAATCCCCCAGTGCTTGTCACTATACTATACTACAACGATCAGGTACACTGCTTGGTGGGGGTTGTAAGCTTCTCGAGATCCCTTGAGAGGTAAAGCCTGGTGCAATCCCTACGCATCAAAATCAAATACTCTGTCAAATTGAATTATGATGTTTATGTAATTCATGTTGAATGATACATGTTTTGTTATTACAATAATGGAGTTGTCGTTAAATGGTTATTTGGGTGATATAGTTATATGGTTGTTTGCAATGTAATGAACGCTAGCTATTGATACTATGCTTAAGTTTTGTTGGGATCAAAGTTTTACTATTTGTCAAGTCTCCGTCATTTGTAATAAACGTTAGGTTGCTTTACTATTAGTTACTTATATTTGGTTATCATTTATGTATTTAAGGCTTATGAAAGCCCAAAAGGCCTTCAAGGCCCACGAATTTAGAAAGATGGGAGCTAGGTGTGTTGCCCTAGCTTTCCTCCTATAAATAGAACCATTAGGACTCATGTAAACTTGGTTGGTTATTTGAAACATTAAGGAAACTCTTGCTCTCATTATTCTCTCATTCATATAATCACCCAAATCCTTATATCTATCTCATTCTTGTTTGTGTGAAATCAATTTGGGAACCTAACAAGTGGTATCATTCACCATATGAAGGTGTAGTTATTGTTTTTCATAGAAATCGATCCAAAACTTGTTTTTTATTTCGTTATTTTGTTGAAACTCTTGTAATTTCTTGTTTGTTTCTTCTTTTTTATCACATCTTTGCTTACAAAATTGTGTTACCAAACATAACAAACAAAAAGTTTCAAAATTTCAATCAAAACATATGATTTGGGTTTTGTACTATTTTTCAAAAAAAATTTCACTTTTGAAAAAGTTTATCAAGTTTTCAACTTTCTTTAAGATCTTATCATTTTATACCTAAAAGTACAAGAATCTTTAAGTAAAAACTAGTTTTTGGTTAGCTTTCTTTGAAAACAAAACTTTGCTTTATTTTCAAGAACTCCCATCTGACTATGTTTCGAAATCTCAAGAGTTTGCTTCATAACGAATTCTGGATCGTGAAGTCAGTCTTTTCTTTCTAGTATAAGAAAGAAAAGTACTTCGAATTTTTGTTAACTTTCGAAATTGGATAATTTCGAAAGTGTGATTAGTGAATTTGTGTTTTAGAAAACTCTTATTTTTTTGAAATCACATTTTTTCTTTTCGCAAACTCTCATAGTTTCGAAAAGATACCCAACATTCACTAAGTTTCGCGTAATATTGCATCCACAAGGTTTCGCAATCTCTAAGTTTCGAGATCCTTAGTTTCGCAATCACAGATTTCGCAATCCCTCAAGTCATAGATTTCGCAATCACATATTGTGCAAGTTTTTGAGATTTGGCCTAAATCCTATACCTTCTACAAGATCCATCTTTTCACACAACTGTTTCAATATGTCTCAACCACCATACTAAAACTTTAACCATCCTCAGCAACATCAGAATCAACAGTATCATCAGCAACAACAACAGTATCAACAATCACCACAATATTATCCACAACCGGTTTACTCACAACAACATCTTCTCATGCAACAACATCAGATGATTCCAATGCAACAATCTTATCCAATGTCACAACAAGAAAGCCAACTCTCATCAAAACCTACTCACTGGTTTGACAGGATGTGTGAAGTCATTTCAACTCAACAATCCAGACATGAAGCAGGATCTATTGAAACCCTACCAATGCTAACACCGGGTAATTATGTTCAGTGGGAAAGTCGATTCTTAAGGTTTATAGAACTCAAGAAACCCAATGGTAAGTACATGAAAAAAGTTATCCTTGATGGACCGTTTCAGTGGCCTGTTAACTATGTTGGCGATGACCCATCTGCTGATCCCCCAGTAGCTCCAACTGCTGTGCTAGTTCCTGAGTCTGCACTTACTGCTGAACAACACCATTATCGTGAAGCAGATGAGTATGCTATGTCTTACATACTTCGGGGAATACCAAATATCATATTCAGAAGTGTTGATGCTCAGACAACTGCAAAAGCTATGTGGGAACACGTCCATCTACTTATGCAAGGCACACAACTAAACAAGGAAGACATGGAATCTAAACTTTACTTGGAATACACTAATTTCATGATCGAACCAGGGGAATCACTTGAATCTTACTATCATCGTTTCACCAACGTCGTCAACGACTTAGAGAGACATGAAGTACACCTTCCAAGGATCGCTGTCAATACAAAGTTTGTTAGTAGTCTGGGTTCCAAGTGGCAAAAATATGTGACATTTGTAAGACAAGCTAAGAATCTTCATAAAGATCCATATGGTTTGTTATACGAATATCTCAAGCACTATGAGTCTGAAGTTGAAAAAGATAGAGCCGCACGAGGAGGCTATACACCACCACCTACTTCTAATCCCCTAACACTCGTTGCTCAATCTCATGATGCACATCCTCCGATGTCTAATCATGCTTATGTTCATGAACATAATTGTCACACCCCCAGAATCGGGTCCAGCGGAAGCGTACATGTAGCTGGGGTGTAACTCAATTGGTATTACAACACAAGTTCAAAACTGGTTTTCACTTCAATCATTTAGAATAAAATCATTTAACCAAAAGTATGGAATTCACATTGTTAAAATATAGTGCGGAAGTAGGCCCGTAAAATAGTTTAAAATGGTCCCCAAGTGAATATCAGAGTCTTCTATGACCATGCCATGCCCTGCCAAAACCTCCAGTAGCGTGCCATTGCTTAAAACCTGAAAATACATGCTAAAGAGTGTCAACACGAGGTTGGTGAGTTCATAAGTTTGTATTAAAACAATAGTGTTGTGAGTTCAATAGAGAGCTTTGTGACCATTGTGTGGCTCACAATGTCATAACAATAAAGTTTTGTGACCATTGTGTATCTCACAATGTCATAAAAAAAATAAAGTTTACCTTACAGTAAAATCAGGGTTGTGGACCATGAGTAGAGTGTGTGATCATTACAACAAATATAATATCACATAGAAAAATAGTCTATTACGCTAGCGCTAAGTTCATGCAACCGAAGCTATAACAGTGTGCATGCTCTAGAAGCATGTTAAACATAAAGGCCCGGCAAGTGTTTATCCCGTTACACTTGTAATTCGACATGTTATACGCTCGCGTTTGCCTATCCGGTCAAACCGAACGGGGGAGTCACCACCAATAGATCTATTTATAACATTCGCGCTTCCCAGCAGGAATTGACGGTTCATGAGTTTGGGCATAGTGGGATTCAAGGGCTTAGGCTAATCCGCGTAATAGTTTAAATAAGCATAAGTTTCAGTGTGGTCCATAAACGTGTTTGCATAAAAGCAATAGTTCATAAAGTGTATTGCATAAAAGCAATAGTTCATAAAGTGTGTTGCATAAAAGCAATAGTTCATAAAGTGTGTTGCATAAAAGCAAGAGTTCATAAAGTGGGTTGCATGTTTATAAAACGCTTGTGTATGCGAGAAAATAATCAAGTATGCAACCGATATACACATAGGTGCATTTGAATAATCAATCGAGCCTTCAAAGAAACAGTAGTGTTTAAGTAAACAATTGCGCATTCAAGCATTGAGTTGATCAAAAACGAGCATGTATTCTCCCCCAAAACAGTTATAAAAACAAGTAAAAGTAGGGGGTATGAACTCACCTGGTGCGATAGCTATGATGACAAAAGTGGATACACTGAAATGAGGCACGATCTCTAATCGCAACCTAATATGAATGATAGTTTCTAATGTAAGAAACGAAATGATGCTACACATGCAAGTACGTATGTTATCGATACCACTCGTTAGTTTTGAAAATAGTGTTTATCGTCAAAAATACATTTTTGACGTCTCGTTAAGTTAATAACCACTTTTCGTGTAGATATGTTGAAACGGTACTCCACGATCCTCGTTTGGTGTTTTATCGGTAAATATAAGGTTTTCGCCGCAAAAATAACATTTTCATTACTTGAAAATATGACCAAAATGGCCTCGCAAAACTAGTCGCGAAATATTGTACGTTAAGTGTTAATGGTCAAGCTCGGCGTTTTTGAAAACCTTGTAACAATATCAAGAAGTCGCGTCATTTAACTTTTGGCGATACAGGTCTCGATCGATGAGAAAATCGACTCTCATTGTTGTTACTTGAAAGTATTATGTTCAACACTTAGAAAATTTCATTATAGCAAAGCTGTCAAAATATATAGTTTATCGGGTATATAGATGAGGTCGTAGTTTATTCGTTACAAGTCCAATGATCAAACGGCCAATTGATTTGAAAAGCTTGCTGGGAGATCTTGATTTCATAAAACTACGGCTCGGACTCAAACTGATCCGATCATAAAGAAAAACAGCCGTGAAAGTGGTGTCTCGCAAAGACAGTTTACGTCAAAACTCTATTAGTGTACAAAGCTGATGGAAATATATATATATCGTCGGATTTCAAACACTTGTATCTTTTTCGTTATAAGCCCGTTTTCTATGTTCTTTATATCCCCGCGAAGGTAATCAAGTATACTAATATATTTTTGATAAGTCGGGATGGCTAGATCAAGTTTTAGGTCTCGAAATAGCCCATGAAAATCGTTGGACAGCAAGTACTTTTTCAGAAAAATAGTTTTCGTCGTTAATATTGAAAATAGCATATCTTTTTCGTCGTAACTCGGATTTTATCCCCGTTTTCGGCCATAGTTTCGTCTCGGAATGTATTTTCTAAACCTTTGGTCCAAAGTTACCCAAAACCCACTGATTTTCCCACGTTTCACAAAAAGGGACAGTAGCTTTTATATAGTTGTAAAAATCAACTTTCCTAGTTCAAGGGTTGTTCAAAGCTTAACCAAACTATCTCAAATCAACACCACAAATACCCAATCCTACCATACACCTTCTTAGGGTGTCATGGGTTCCTAGTCTTCACCAAAAATGGTGGATCTCATGAGATTGTTAATAAAAATTATAGATCTATGTTTATAAAAGCAAAATGAGTAATAAGTGGTATGGATCTTACATACTTGCATGTTTTACCAATATATCTTGAAAATACATAAAAACATAAAGTAAATGAAAGTATGAAAAGATCAAAAATGTTTTTGAAGCTTACTTGAGAATTTGAGGTGATTTGATGAGAAATTGATTAATAATCTTGGGTTTTTACCACAAAACCCCAACTAGATCTTGATTAGGACTTGATTCAACACTTGATCTTGAAAATCTTATGGATTCTCCTTATGGTTGTTTCTTGGCCGATCACACACACAAGGAAGGAGAGAAGAGAGCATTTTGTTGGTGTAAAAATGAAGTGTTAATGTGATGAAATGTGGTGGAAAGGAGTATTTATATGGGTCTAGCATTAATGGTGGTCAAAAAGTTGATCCAAGGGGGGGACATATGGGTGGCAAAAGGAGGGAAACAAGGAGTAAAAAGGGGAGGTTTGTTGGTGGCTCATTAAATGAGCTTGTCTCCACTTTTAAGTATTAGTTATGTATTTTGTATTTTAGGTGTTATCGGGTACCGAGTTAATTAAAAATAAATGTTAACGAGGTGAAATAAATTACGACGAAGTTGTAAAAGTTGTAAAATATTATTCCTGATGAGAATCGGGTGTTGGAATAATTATTGAATTGAAATAACGTAAACCGACAAAGTAATAAGCTCCGACCGTAAAGTATAGCCATTGGTTTTAAAACACCGGGTAAATTAATAATATAATTTTTATATTATTATTATGAGTATGTAAATATGTTAGGATCATAGTCGGGAGTATTGTTAGTAGTAAAAACTGAGTGGTATCGTTAATTACCAATTAAGCATACGTAAATGGAAATAATGCATATCCGTGTAGGTTCTCAAGTGATGATGATGTGTAGACTAATCCAGTCTATATCAAGTGTCATTAATGAATGATGCATGAATTCGCAGCTAAACCTAACTGGTTACGCGAATTTAAAGACTCGTAAACTCAGTTTACGAAAAGACGAACGTTGATCATGAATAGTGATTTCCCTTCGGGAACGAATAGTGTCACATGAATAGTAAAATTTTTGAACGCTTCTCAGAATCACAAACTGACTCCGAAAATGATGAATAGTAAAATGATGAATAGTGACCGGTGAATAGTAATTGATGAATAGTAACCGATGAATAGTGAATAGGAGAAATGTCCCGAAAAATGCGGGTTGTTACAGTCTCACCCCCTTAAAAGGAACTTCGTCCCGAAGTTCAGTTTGTGTTGGTCTCTGAAGTTGTATTGGTGAAAAGATGATGATTCTTATCGTGTGAGCTATTGAGCTCTAACAAGGTTCAAGTCTGACGGCCACCAGGCCTACTCTGTCAGAAATGTTGAATGGTCCAGTGTATATCGGGTTCATGAATGCTTACTGGACTAGTGAGTTGAGCTTTTCCAAATTTCGATCTTTCAATGGATGTTGGCACTTCGGCCATAGAGTGCTTCAAATGGTGTAGTCTCTACACTCGTGTGGTAACTAAGGTTGCAACTGAATTTGATTTATGGCAAATGGTTAGTCCAACCATTTCTAGTGTCAATCACACCCGATTTGGGCATATCTCCCTATGTTTGAATCAACCTCCAATTCCGACCATTGATCTGAAGATAATAGGTTGTGTGGTTCCAAAGGAATCTTAATGAAATCGCTAGGAGTTCGAGGTGAATCAAATGCCTCTATTAGAAATAATTGAAATGGATATCATGAATCTTGTTTTGAAAGACTTACAAGGTTAAGTCCGTCAAAGGGTGTTGTTGAAAATAATAGACTAGGATAAGGTTGTGATCCTCCGCAGGATGTCATGGATCGAGTCTCTCTCCACCTGCGATGCTTAGTTTCCATTACTAAGATTTTCCCCAAGTTATATGTCATCGAATCACAAACTCCTAAAGGTATAAGAGATGTAATATAGGGATTGATTTTCAAAGTTTGTTTTGGAGATTGGGTGTTTTGTTCATAAACCTTCCCTGAGTAAATAAATTTACAACTTCAAGCAACCGGCTTTCCAAGTAACCTTTTTTTTTTTCGACGTTTCAAAATTTAGTAGTTATGCAAGATAGGACTATTTTCAATATAAAGTGGATAGTATGGTTTACCAAAGATTGTTGTTTAAAATTTCCTAACATTCAATAGTTTTGTGAAAGGTTAACCAAAAGGAATTTGCTTGTCAAAATAAGTGCCTCAGAAAAGTATTTCTTACAAGATATATGTTTTGTATAATGGTAGTTTGGAGAAAAAAAAAAAAACCATTTAGAAGTAAAAGTATTAAGAGGATAAAATAGTCGGGTAGGTATGTCTGCACAATGCATGGATGTCTAACATGTTTGAATAATGTCTATTGGTGAGGACATGTTCAATTGAAGGTTCTATAGTCTTGGTTAGGAGGTTGGATGTATCTCTATAGTGTTGCTTAGTGAGCATTTGCATCTAAACAAATCTTGTAATTCAATCAAGGCAATACTTTCCAGATGGTGGAATTGTGGCAATCAGGCCAGTGATAGTGGTTCGAATGATTTTGTGGTATCCTGAGATTTCTGTTGAGTTTTGAATGGTTTCAATGTACCGAGGGATCCTCCTTATAGATGGTATGGAAAGTCTTTCCTAAGGAGGTCATTGATAATATCCACTTATCAATATAGGGAGTAGTGAGGATTGAGTGACATCGGAGTCTATAGAGTGTTAGCTAATTCCTTATATATGGGGATGGGGAAAGGAAATGATAATGAGGGTGAGAAGGGGAAAGATTGTGACAACTGCGACAAAATGAGATTGTGATAAAAGAAAATACTGTGATGTAAGTGTATCGTGCATGGACGTGAATGTTCATGAGATGAAATGACCAGTTGGCGTGCTTCCAATCGGTGGTTAACAAGATGGTGAAAAGTATGGATGTTCTGCCAACGAGTTTTTACACACACGTAAATGAAACATTTGGAAATTGAGTAGAGAATTCAATCCAGACAGAATTTTATTATAACCATTCTCAGTATTGCAAAATTCATTTCTGAGTCAGACATAGGTGGTCAGCCTATATCTTACTATCCCAGGTTGAATATAGATGACCAGTCTATATTCCACCGAGGTTCCATGAATTTTGAAATACTCAGCTCAGTTATACTAAGATTATGTCCTTCCCAAATACCAAGACGTTCTGAAAGACAAAAGCAAGTGACCAAACTCGAGGTCAATTTGTGAAACTATGCAAGGAACAACATAACGTGGTGACATATACGATACATGAGCATGCTTATATGAAAGACAATTATAGTAATCAACTATAATAAGTGAATATAACATATCAGATAATGAGACACAAATCTCATCACCAATGTCAGCAACTAACCACAAATGAGGCTTCAGCTTGGCAGGCAGGCACGTGACGGTCATAGGGTTATGTTTTCGTGGAAGTAGCTATAGTCTAGGTTTTAAAAACACTTAGTTCGCTATAGCCAAAGCTCTGATACCAATCTGTCACACCCCCAGAATCGGGTCCAGCGGAAGCGTACATGTAGCTGGGGTGTAACTCAATTGGTATTACAACACAAGTTCAAAACTGGTTTTCACTTCAATCATTTAGAATAAAATCATTTAACCAAAAGTATGGAATTCACATTGTTAAAATATAGTGCGGAAGTAGGCCCGTAAAATAGTTTAAAATGGTCCCCAAGTGAATATCAGAGTCTTCTATGACCATGCCATGCCCTGCCAAAACCTCCAGTAGCGTGCCATTGCTTAAAACCTGAAAATACATGCTAAAGAGTGTCAACACGAGGTTGGTGAGTTCATAAGTTTGTATTAAAACAATAGTGTTGTGAGTTCAATAGAGAGCTTTGTGACCATTGTGTGGCTCACAATGTCATAACAATAAAGTTTTGTGACCATTGTGTATCTCACAATGTCATAAAAAAAATAAAGTTTACCTTACAGTAAAATCAGGGTTGTGGACCATGAGTAGAGTGTGTGATCATTACAACAAATATAATATCACATAGAAAAATAGTCTATTACGCTAGCGCTAAGTTCATGCAACCGAAGCTATAACAGTGTGCATGCTCTAGAAGCATGTTAAACATAAAGGCCCGGCAAGTGTTTATCCCGTTACACTTGTAATTCGACATGTTATACGCTCGCGTTTGCCTATCCGGTCAAACCGAACGGGGGAGTCACCACCAATAGATCTATTTATAACATTCGCGCTTCCCAGCAGGAATTGACGGTTCATGAGTTTGGGCATAGTGGGATTCAAGGGCTTAGGCTAATCCGCGTAATAGTTTAAATAAGCATAAGTTTCAGTGTGGTCCATAAACGTGTTTGCATAAAAGCAATAGTTCATAAAGTGTATTGCATAAAAGCAATAGTTCATAAAGTGTGTTGCATAAAAGCAATAGTTCATAAAGTGTGTTGCATAAAAGCAAGAGTTCATAAAGTGGGTTGCATGTTTATAAAACGCTTGTGTATGCGAGAAAATAATCAAGTATGCAACCGATATACACATAGGTGCATTTGAATAATCAATCGAGCCTTCAAAGAAACAGTAGTGTTTAAGTAAACAATTGCGCATTCAAGCATTGAGTTGATCAAAAACGAGCATGTATTCTCCCCCAAAACAGTTATAAAAACAAGTAAAAGTAGGGGGTATGAACTCACCTGGTGCGATAGCTATGATGACAAAAGTGGATACACTGAAATGAGGCACGATCTCTAATCGCAACCTAATATGAATGATAGTTTCTAATGTAAGAAACGAAATGATGCTACACATGCAAGTACGTATGTTATCGATACCACTCGTTAGTTTTGAAAATAGTGTTTATCGTCAAAAATACATTTTTGACGTCTCGTTAAGTTAATAACCACTTTTCGTGTAGATATGTTGAAACGGTACTCCACGATCCTCGTTTGGTGTTTTATCGGTAAATATAAGGTTTTCGCCGCAAAAATAACATTTTCATTACTTGAAAATATGACCAAAATGGCCTCGCAAAACTAGTCGCGAAATATTGTACGTTAAGTGTTAATGGTCAAGCTCGGCGTTTTTGAAAACCTTGTAACAATATCAAGAAGTCGCGTCATTTAACTTTTGGCGATACAGGTCTCGATCGATGAGAAAATCGACTCTCATTGTTGTTACTTGAAAGTATTATGTTCAACACTTAGAAAATTTCATTATAGCAAAGCTGTCAAAATATATAGTTTATCGGGTATATAGATGAGGTCGTAGTTTATTCGTTACAAGTCCAATGATCAAACGGCCAATTGATTTGAAAAGCTTGCTGGGAGATCTTGATTTCATAAAACTACGGCTCGGACTCAAACTGATCCGATCATAAAGAAAAACAGCCGTGAAAGTGGTGTCTCGCAAAGACAGTTTACGTCAAAACTCTATTAGTGTACAAAGCTGATGGAAATATATATATATCGTCGGATTTCAAACACTTGTATCTTTTTCGTTATAAGCCCGTTTTCTATGTTCTTTATATCCCCGCGAAGGTAATCAAGTATACTAATATATTTTTGATAAGTCGGGATGGCTAGATCAAGTTTTAGGTCTCGAAATAGCCCATGAAAATCGTTGGACAGCAAGTACTTTTTCAGAAAAATAGTTTTCGTCGTTAATATTGAAAATAGCATATCTTTTTCGTCGTAACTCGGATTTTATCCCCGTTTTCGGCCATAGTTTCGTCTCGGAATGTATTTTCTAAACCTTTGGTCCAAAGTTACCCAAAACCCACTGATTTTCCCACGTTTCACAAAAAGGGACAGTAGCTTTTATATAGTTGTAAAAATCAACTTTCCTAGTTCAAGGGTTGTTCAAAGCTTAACCAAACTATCTCAAATCAACACCACAAATACCCAATCCTACCATACACCTTCTTAGGGTGTCATGGGTTCCTAGTCTTCACCAAAAATGGTGGATCTCATGAGATTGTTAATAAAAATTATAGATCTATGTTTATAAAAGCAAAATGAGTAATAAGTGGTATGGATCTTACATACTTGCATGTTTTACCAATATATCTTGAAAATACATAAAAACATAAAGTAAATGAAAGTATGAAAAGATCAAAAATGTTTTTGAAGCTTACTTGAGAATTTGAGGTGATTTGATGAGAAATTGATTAATAATCTTGGGTTTTTACCACAAAACCCCAACTAGATCTTGATTAGGACTTGATTCAACACTTGATCTTGAAAATCTTATGGATTCTCCTTATGGTTGTTTCTTGGCCGATCACACACACAAGGAAGGAGAGAAGAGAGCATTTTGTTGGTGTAAAAATGAAGTGTTAATGTGATGAAATGTGGTGGAAAGGAGTATTTATATGGGTCTAGCATTAATGGTGGTCAAAAAGTTGATCCAAGGGGGGGACATATGGGTGGCAAAAGGAGGGAAACAAGGAGTAAAAAGGGGAGGTTTGTTGGTGGCTCATTAAATGAGCTTGTCTCCACTTTTAAGTATTAGTTATGTATTTTGTATTTTAGGTGTTATCGGGTACCGAGTTAATTAAAAATAAATGTTAACGAGGTGAAATAAATTACGACGAAGTTGTAAAAGTTGTAAAATATTATTCCTGATGAGAATCGGGTGTTGGAATAATTATTGAATTGAAATAACGTAAACCGACAAAGTAATAAGCTCCGACCGTAAAGTATAGCCATTGGTTTTAAAACACCGGGTAAATTAATAATATAATTTTTATATTATTATTATGAGTATGTAAATATGTTAGGATCATAGTCGGGAGTATTGTTAGTAGTAAAAACTGAGTGGTATCGTTAATTACCAATTAAGCATACGTAAATGGAAATAATGCATATCCGTGTAGGTTCTCAAGTGATGATGATGTGTAGACTAATCCAGTCTATATCAAGTGTCATTAATGAATGATGCATGAATTCGCAGCTAAACCTAACTGGTTACGCGAATTTAAAGACTCGTAAACTCAGTTTACGAAAAGACGAACGTTGATCATGAATAGTGATTTCCCTTCGGGAACGAATAGTGTCACATGAATAGTAAAATTTTTGAACGCTTCTCAGAATCACAAACTGACTCCGAAAATGATGAATAGTAAAATGATGAATAGTGACCGGTGAATAGTAATTGATGAATAGTAACCGATGAATAGTGAATAGGAGAAATGTCCCGAAAAATGCGGGTTGTTACAATAATTATTTCAGTTACCAGCAACCTGCTACCTTACACACAATGGTCCCATATGAATCATCCTCGCAACAAACTTCCCCTCAACCTGCTCCATATGACAACCATGATAGCATGTATTACTCTAATCAGATTGAAGATGATGATGAAGACGTCAATACGTTGAATCAAGGACTTGCTCTTATTGCTCGTGCTTTTAGCAATTTCTATAACAAAACCAACAACCATCTTCGTTATTCATCAAATACAAGGAATCATGCTGTCAATCAAGATGGTCGAGTTGAGATTCAGAACCGAATCCTGAACGTTCAGGCTCAGGAGAGTATTCTGGAAATTTTGGGTATGGAAAAAGATTCAACAACAATGGGGGATTCAGAAACAACTCAGGTGCTCCTCAGAGAAGTAATGACAATGTGGCTAATAGCAATACAGTATCTGGGAATGCAATATGGTGCTACAACTGCAACGAAAAAGGTCATATTGCAACAGCATGTCCAAAACCGAGAACCCACGGCAGTCAGTTTCACAAGCAGGCATTACTAATGGCTCTCAAAGATGAAAAGGAAGGAACTTTCATTAAACAAGAGAACAGTTTCTTCGCTAATGCTTACAACGATGATGATATGGAAGATCTTGAAGCCAATGCAACTGTGATGCTTATGGCCAACATATAGGAACATCAGTTGAATGATTCATGCCTAGTGTTCACCACTGATGGTTTATCTCAGGTAAATGACCTAACCACATGCTCCATAGAATTTAATGCATCACCCTTTGCTTCTGAATTAGGTAAGGCACAAGTTGTTCCATCTGAATCATTTTTATCTTCTCAAGAGGATGAACAATTTGACACAGTTGTTATATTTGATGATGACACTGTCGTTTCATTTGATGATCCTATTGAGCAAGACAAAAATGACAATATTGAACAACATGAACCTTCTTCTGATCCAGATCCTGACTGTACTGTCATGGCCAAACAACTTAAACAACAACTTCTTACTACTCACATAATGGACGAGCAAACTAAAGTTTTGAAAGAAACTAATGTCGTTTTGAAAAAGGACATTGAATGTTATAAAATACAACTTTCACATTTTCAAAATGCTGTTTAACGTGAAAAGTGCTTTGAAAAGTCATTTCAGGAATCATATGTCAAAGAAGAAAATCTTCAAAAGCAAATATATGACATAATTGAGTCAAACGGTAAATTGGTTTCCAAACTGGAAAATGAAAAACATGATCTTCAAAAACAAGTTGTACAACTTCAAAAGGAACTTTCAAAAACACAAACAGAGGTGACAACTTGCAAACAGGAATTTTACGAACACAAAGTGCAAAAACGAGAAAAAGAAAATTCTTTAATTGAAGAAAATATCACTCTCGAACGTCAAATTAAAGCTTTTCAAAATATTGTTTATAAACATGGAGAATCTGTAACGACAATTCAAAAGTTTACTTTAAAACCAAGACACGATAAAGGTTTTGCCATTGGCGATTACAGATCCACTTTTCTTCGCACTGCATTTAAAACAATTCCTAAGCTTTACAGTATGGACCAATTGATGGATAATAATGTTGTGCGTGTTATTGTACATAATACTGAGGAAGAATACGAACTTGAAGAAAAGAGTCGATAAAAAATGAGTCAAGTTGAATATTGCAAACCATATGATTACTCAAAAGCTCCTCACATTTCAAAATCTTTTGTTCCATCAAGAGAAATACCTAAGAAATCATGGTATGTAACTGAGTCTTATGTTTCATCTTCCAATGGGGCTCCTGTCAAACCCGTGGCACAAGTAAATGGTCCATTACCATCTTCTGGTACTGTGACACCCTTACCAACATGTTGTAAAGTTTTAGACTATTTTAAAACGTTCATGAAAGGCATCGAAAACTTGGAAAACGTAATTGCACATCATTCATAAATTAAAATTGCTACTTTTCAATCAGCTTATGAGCGCGACAAGCGAGACATTTTTCAAAAACAACTTCTGCCTTTAGTCCAAAATTTGCATCACTGTGCTACTCGTTTGGAACAGGAACTTCAAAGAGAAGTTAAAGATATGCAAAACATTTTCGCTCTAAATGAAAATGCAATTTTGGTTCAACAACGCAAAAATCGATTTTTGAAAACGGATTCTGATCGACTCTTGGAACAACTTCTCACAGCAGATATACTCTCATCATGAATGATCTCTATTATTCCAGCAAAGCTATGGTATTTGAAAAATACTGTACTGATAATGTTTTGCTGAAATCAGAAGCTGAAACATTGAAACATAAATATGAAATGTTGCGTCAAAACAGTGATGATGTGAAAAATAAACTTTCAAACGAAATTTGTCAACTCAAACAAAGGCTTCAATGGTGTCAAGCTCATAGTCTTGAAACCGAATTGCACCAACAAAATAAAAAGGCTTTTCTAAAAAAAAAATGTCTTCAATGAAAAAGAAATTGCGGAGTTAAAAATTGAAAACGTTGAATGGCAACAAAACCGCGATGACATTTGTTATTGCAATGGTTTACTTGAGTCTGATATTCAGGACAAAAATCACATCATCATTGATTTGAAAGAGAAAATTAAGCTACTTCAAAAAGGTAAGTTTGTTGACACCACAGTGATAGCACCCGGAATATTTCAAATAGACAGAACAGATAAGGGTAATCATGCTAAGAGGTCTAATGTTAGTTCTTCCACTTCTACAGGACTAGTTTCCCCTAAGAGCGTTAGCAGCCCAAAGCCAAAAAGCGTTAAGAAGACTAAAAAGACTAGGCTCTGGCAATGTAGAAGAGGAACACTAGAAGTGCAAGAAGTAGAAGCTCACCTTAGGAACTTGAATAAAACTCATGTTGCATCTGATTTAGATTCTAATCTAGCAAATTGTAATCAAAATCTTAATGTAACGAATGCTGAACCCTCAAATGTTTTGAATATTAATGCATCTTGTGTGTTTTGTCGTCAAAGTGTGTTATCTGGTGATCATACTAAATGTGTAGCTAATAATCTCTTGCATCGTAAAAAGAAACACATATCCGGCTTTCCTTCTAGGCCCACTACCGCCTCTAAGTCTACCTTAGGAAAAATGCCAACTACCGTTTCAAATGATGTTGTAGTCAACCCAAGATCAGAAATCAACAAATCTAGAAACATGCCAAAAGCTAGTGCATTTACCAAAAACAAAGCAAAAACTTGTTGGAATTGGCAACGTTGGTTACAATATAAACCAAATTTTAAGTGGATTCCTAAATTGTTAAATACTTGTGTTTCTAACCAACAGGAACTGTCACAACTCACCATTTCAGGTCATTTCCCGAACTTTGGAAAAACACTATTCATCAAACACTATTCATCAAAACACTATTCATCAGTTTACTATTCATCATTTTTGGTGTCAGTTTGACATTCAGAGAAGCATTCAGAAATTTTACTATTCACGGAACACTATTCATTGCGGGAAAAGATTTCATCATTCACTTGCATGACTCATTTCATCGTAAATTTAGTTTACGGGTATTCAAATTCGCGTAACCGGATGGGTTTAGGTGCGAATTCATTTCATTAGTGTTAAGTACACAGCATACGGACTGGAGATAGTCTGCATATCATCATGACAGCATTTTCATGTTATACCACTCTTAGGATTTTCAAATTACTATATTCAGTACATTTAACGTTTTTACGTATAAGTAATTATAGTAAACGTTAACATTCGGTTTATACACGACGAATATATCTAAATATTCCCACAATGGTCCCAACATATTTTTATATCTATTTTAACATCATAAAAGTTATAATATTCAGTTACCCAGTATTTTGGAAATTTATTTTATTTATAACGTACGCGTATGAATATAACGACGGTTTTCGTGAAAACTAAACAATAATCACCCGATCACTCAGTAAATGTACCCGACATATTTTTAATATGTTTTTATCATTATTACAACTTTTATTTCATCCCGGTTAACTTCGTGAACGTTTATTGCTATTAAACCCGGTACCCGATTATGACTAATACTTACACCGAACTACAACTAATATTACACTATATTTTCTAAGTGATCAAAACCGTTTTGGCTACTCCCTTTCACACCCAAAACCGGCCCAAGACCACACCCCTTTAACCATGTGCATTGATTATCATTTTATACTAATAAACTCCTAATAACATCACTTTACCAAAATGCAAGAATCATAATTCACTTTATTAGATAAGCTAATTTTTCATCTCATCTTCCCCATCTCCCTTCCAAACCCACGACCTCACCTATAATCCATGATCCATCCATGGTTTTTCAAAAGCTAAAGCTACAAACTTGTTCCTTTTATCATTCTAAACAAGAATCAAGCAACAAAAACACAAGAACATCAAGCATAATCATCCAATAATCATCTCATTTTGTCAAGTAAGTTTTCATCTTTATTTTTTCATGGATCATCCTATTTTTACATGTATTACATAAGTATCATGCTAAAAACCATGTATAAGTAGCTATACTACACTTTATTTTGGCTAAAAAGAAACATACAAACCCTAACTTTTTAGTTATGAATCCCCTTGCTCTAATAACTTGGTTAGGAGTCCATGGCACCCTAAGAAGGTGTATGGTAGGATTAGATTAGCTATGTGGTGATTACAAGAGGCTTGGTGATGGTAGAAATTAGTTATAACCTTGAAAAACTTGATTTGGAACCTATTTTAGACATGCTGTCCCATTTTGTAAAAATCTGGAAAATCAGTAAACACCAAGGAAACTTTGGCAAAATTTTTAGAAAATACTTTCAAAAACGAATCCGTAGGCGAAAGAACGGATTAAAAAGAGTTTATAACGAAGAAGTTATGATTTTTGCAAGATTGTTGACGAAAAGTATTTTCTGGAAATTAGTTGCTGTTGGACGTTTTTCGTCGGTCAAAAAGAGGCTTTAGACGTAACCCGGAGGAGCCGAACTTTCCAAAATATATTACTACATACTAAGACGTAACCGTGGATATAAAGAACAAGTAAAACGGACAAGTAACGACAAAGATATACTCGTTTGAATATCGGCTAAAACTCTTTTATAATTGACAGCTTTTAATATAATTTGGCGCAAAAACTACGAAGTACATTTTCAAGCTAAACATAATATCAAGTACCGAGCTTTATAACTAACGTAGTATTAGTTATTACGAGTATGTTTTCATCATTTCAAGGATTACAACCCGAGTATTTCAACGTCAACATGAGAACTTACGTTATATATATATAAGTATATATATATTATAACTAGCTTATAATATTTTCTAATAGCAATATTTTTCCAAATTCTTGAAATATATACTTTTGATAACAACAAGTGTTTTTCAAAGAGTAGAGTGGTATAGAAACATGTGCATGGACATTCATAACATCATTTGCGGATCTAAAGGAGATCATTCATCATTCATATTAGGTTGCGGCTAGTGTGCGCGCCTTGTTTTTCAGTTCATTACATGTTCATGGTACCATCATATTGGGTTGCGACAGCAAATTGTTCATTGGTGTTCATTTCATTTCATCACAGTTTCATCAGTTAAGGTGAGTTTTCATGGCCCCGTTTTCAATTACTTATTTGATTTCAAATCCCACGGGGGAGAATACATTGCATCAATTACTTTCGTACATGCCCAAGTATTACAAATTCCTTACATTGCTTAAGTTGCCTTGCTACCACGACACGACAAGTCCCCTTTATTTCATGGACCGTTAATTACAGTACGAGCGAGAGTGAGTGAATAGATCTATTGAGGGTGACTCCTCCATTCGTGTTTGGGTTGCTCCAACGGAATTACGAATGCATTTCATTTCTAAATTACGAGTGTCTGGTAAACACTCACTTGGGGCAAGATTTAGTACGTCTAGCTTCGGGGCCATGAGCTTAAGAGACAATGTAGCATTTTTGACATTTATGTCGGTTTACTTTATACTTGTGGCTTATGTACATACGATTTAACTTACAAACCTATGATTATTCACCAACATTCGTGTTGACCGTTTTCGCAATGTATTTTCAGGTAACTAAGAGCATAAACTTCATGGCATGCATGGAGTCATTTTAGTGAGGACCTAGGATGACGCGTCTCACTTTGACACTTTCATGCACTTATGTATAATTATCGTTTGACATGTCTAAACTTATTTCTGTAAACCTTTCATGACTTCTGGGGACCTATGTTTTGTAGCACTGGATGCTTTTAAATAAAAATCAAACGATATGTATTTTCCAAACGACACTTTAGGTCGTTCAATATTTCCTTGTTATGGTGCTATGACAGTTACACCCTCAGGCATTCCATTCCGCTGCAAGTCAGGTAAATTGGGGGTGTGACAGATTGGTACCAGAGCTAAGGTTATAGAGAACTAGGATGTATCTTGGACCCTAGACTATAACCACATCATCATAGCATCTCATCATTTCATCATAAGTGCATAATCATGATTCATGTTGTTTCATGCATACCATGTGCGAGTTATTTATACTCATATTCATATATATATATTATTTCATTGACCTGGTTCACAAGTGACATGTCTTCAGATACCTACCCTGTCATTCTTTTATCGGATTCCGACATTGAAGATGCCTTGCCATCTTCCACTACCATTATACCACCAGTTGCACTTATACCACCATTAGCACCATTGATTTGTCATAGGAACAGGGTTTTCCTATCATTCAGCCTATACATAGAATGCGGTTTGCTAGAGTATTCAGACTTAATCTTAATGGACTTATTAGGATGCTTATTGCAAGGGAGATAGTATTTTCTTCCCATCACTAGTAGAGCACTCACTACTTAGGTACTACCACTACCATCAACTACTTATTACACTATTAGTCGTCCTATATTGCGTACTTCAGTTTTACCTCCTAGATATTATGAGATAGCGCGAAAGAGGGTATTATTCCATTCACTATTATCACCATCATCACCTAACTCACCACTAGAATTTCATCGACAGCAATTTTATCCTCACCATAGTATAAGCTCGTTGGATTAAAAGATCAAGGTACAATGACTCAACAGAATTTATATCCTTTTCAGAGATTGATATAGCTTAGTAACATTGGAACAAGACCTCATATTCATGAAAGGACATCGAGAAGTTTCACCTGACCAAAAGACATTTAGCTTTCATTCATGGTAAATCAAACATCATACGATGGGGTACCTGCTTGATTCAGACCACCAGTACAACAATTCCCAGGCTTTATACATTTTAGTCATGCTTAGAAGGATTAAGCATTTGAACCTGCGAACTTTACCTAGAATAAATTCTCAAATACTTCAAATCATAGGCACCAATTTCTTCCCTATATCCTTTAACACATAGACTATCGTCTTCACTTGACTATAGATGTCTTAACGACACGTTCATCCTTCACGCTTTCAATATCACTATCATATTCTCGACCACTTCATAATCATAAACCACTACCCTGTTATGAACTAGGATATTTACATTCTTTAAATAAGTGGATTAGTAGACTATTACCATTCGACAAGATTCACCCATGTATCCAATACACCATTCAAGCTATTTTACTATCATATGGGGAAACTGTTTTACAGAAAAATTTCTGAAGTAAGCTATTTTATTACCATCCTATAAATTGATTTTCTGTCATTACACCAAGTATTTACTATTATTACGCGAAGCAATTTTCATGTTACTTGAAAGAAAAAAAATCAGGACACCATTTTTATAACAATGCGTTGAACACTATCTAAAACTTTTGATAAAAGTTATGATATTTTGACAAAAATCCAACATCGCATCATTAGTCCTCAATTATACATAGCCTGATCACCTATGTAAAATTCAGGAAGGATTATGCTATGAAGGAAATAATTACCTTTTCAAAGGATTGTTAATAACAATCTTCATTCGAAAGCTTTGTAAACAAAGGAACTCTTCCATAAACATCCCTTTTTGCCGAAATATCCCTGGATACTTACCCCACCTGCCACTCACTCAGACATTAAGTTGGACTTTCCATTGACTTCCCTAGGAGAGACTTTCCAAATCAATTGCATGTAGGATTCCTCTATACAATAAAAGCAACGAAAGGACTACAGAACTACTAACCAGGACTAGAAGTATATCGTGAGAGAATTCGTAACTCAACAACAAATTCTAAGATACTGCGAGACCATCCGAATCATCATCTCTGACTTAGTTATCAAAGTCTATCATTTAAAGGTGCTAGCTAGGCTGAGCTACAGGATTGAACTCAATATTAATGTCCACAGAACAATACTATAGAAATGAACCAAGCTTCTAATTGAGACTGTAGAGCATTTCATTTAAACATGGCCTCATCCATACCTAAACTTTCCTGCAGTAAGTTTTCACAAAGGACAATTTTTTGAAACAAGGAATCAAATTGTTACCTATATTCTATCGCTTTCAGATAACGCCAAGTTCGAAGGACCGAACGTTGTGGAATTAGTCACAAAGGTTTATTGTACCCATTTCAGTTATTTTCCTGTTAAGGAAACCGATTCACCTTGGACTTCATGTAATCATTTCAGAATTTCCTTCAGAAACCCATTTAGATGGAAACATCACCGATCATACTCAGACCTTGTAAGAGAACCAACAGAAACCATGGACCGTGTGGTCAAACAGTTGAATCAGAGTCAAATTCCTATCGTTAGAGTTCGCTGGAATTCTCGAATGTCATCACCTTTTCACCAATACATTCTCAGAGACCAACATAAACTGAACTTCGGGACGAAGTTCCTTTTAGAGGGGAAGACTGTCACAACTCACCATTTCAGGTCATTTCCCGAACTTTGGAAAAACACTATTCATCAAAACACTATTCATCAGTTTACTATTCATCATTTTTGGTGTCAGTTTGACATTCAGAGAAGCATTCAGAAATTTTACTATTCACGGAACACTATTCATTGCGGGAAAAGATTTCATCATTCACTTGCATGACTCATTTCATCGTAAATTTAGTTTACGGGTATTCAAATTCGCGTAACCGGATGGGTTTAGGTGCGAGTTCATTTCATTAGTGTTAAGTACACTGCATACGGACTGGAGATAGTCTGCATATCATCATGACAGCATTTTCATGTTATACCACTCTTAGGATTTTCAAATTACTATATTCAGTACATTTAACGTTTTTACGTATAAGTAATTATAGTAAACGTTAACATTCGGTTTATACACGACGAATATATCTAAATATTCCCACAATGGTCCCGACATATTTTTATATCTATTTTAACATCATAAAAGTTATAATATTCAGTTACCCAGTATTTTGGAAATTTATTTTATTTATAACGTACGCGTATGAATATAACGACGGTTTTCGTGAAAACTAAACAATAATCACCCGATCACTCAGTAAATGTACCCGACATATTTTTAATATGTTTTTATCATTATTACAACTTTTATTTCATCCCGGTTAACTTCGTGAACGTTTATTGCTATTAAACCCGGTACCCGATTATGACTAATACTTACACCGAACTACAACTAATATTACACTATATTTTCTAAGTGATCAAAACCGTTTTGGCTACTCCCTTTCACACCCAAAACCGGCCCAAGACCACACCCCTTTAACCATGTGCATTGATTATCATTTTATACTAATAAACTCCTAATAACATCACTTTACCAAAATGCAAGAATCATAATTCACTTTATTAGATAAGCTAATTTTTCATCTCATCTTCCCCATCTCCCTTCCAAACCCACGACCTCACCTATAATCCATGATCCATCCATGGTTTTTCAAAAGCTAAAGCTACAAACTTGTTCCTTTTATCATTCTAAACAAGAATCAAGCAACAAAAACACAAGAACATCAAGCATAATCATCCAATAATCATCTCATTTTGTCAAGTAAGTTTTCATCTTTATTTTTTCATGGATCATCCTATTTTTACATGTATTACATAAGTATCATGCTAAAAACCATGTATAAGTAGCTATACTACACTTTATTTTGGCTAAAAAGAAACATACAAACCCTAACTTTTTAGTTATGAATCCCCTTGCTCTAATAACTTGGTTAGGAGTCCATGGCACCCTAAGAAGGTGTATGGTAGGATTAGATTAGCTATGTGGTGATTACAAGAGGCTTGGTGATGGTAGAAATTAGTTATAACCTTGAAAAACTTGATTTGGAACCTATTTTAGACATGCTGTCCCATTTTGTAAAAATCTGGAAAATCAGTAAACACCAAGGAAACTTTGGCAAAATTTTTAGAAAATACTTTCAAAAACGAATCCGTAGGCGAAAGAACGGATTAAAAAGAGTTTATAACGAAGAAGTTATGATTTTTGCAAGATTGTTGACGAAAAGTATTTTCTGGAAATTAGTTGCTGTTGGACGTTTTTCGTCGGTCAAAAAGAGGCTTTAGACGTAACCCGGAGGAGCCGAACTTTCCAAAATATATTACTACATACTAAGACGTAACCGTGGATATAAAGAACAAGTAAAACGGACAAGTAACGACAAAGATATACTCGTTTGAATATCGGCTAAAACTCTTTTATAATTGACAGCTTTTAATATAATTTGGCGCAAAAACTACGAAGTACATTTTCAAGCTAAACATAATATCAAGTACCGAGCTTTATAACTAACGTAGTATTAGTTATTACGAGTATGTTTTCATCATTTCAAGGATTACAACCCGAGTATTTCAACGTCAACATGAGAACTTACGTTATATATATATAAGTATATATATATTATAACTAGCTTATAATATTTTCTAATAGCAATATTTTTCCAAATTCTTGAAATATATACTTTTGATAACAACAAGTGTTTTTCAAAGAGTAGAGTGGTATAGAAACATGTGCATGGACATTCATAACATCATTTGCGGATCTAAAGGAGATCATTCATCATTCATATTAGGTTGCGGCTAGTGTGCGCGCCTTGTTTTTCAGTTCATTACATGTTCATGGTACCATCATATTGGGTTGCGACAGCAAATTGTTCATTGGTGTTCATTTCATTTCATCACAGTTTCATCAGTTAAGGTGAGTTTTCATGGCCCCGTTTTCAATTACTTATTTGATTTCAAATCCCACGGGGGAGAATACATTGCATCAATTACTTTCGTACATGCCCAAGTATTACAAATTCCTTACATTGCTTAAGTTGCCTTGCTACCACGACACGACAAGTCCCCTTTATTTCATGGACCGTTAATTACAGTACGAGCGAGAGTGAGTGAATAGATCTATTGAGGGTGACTCCTCCATTCGTGTTTGGGTTGCTCCAACGGAATTACGAATGCATTTCATTTCTAAATTACGAGTGTCTGGTAAACACTCACTTGGGGCAAGATTTAGTACGTCTAGCTTCGGGGCCATGAGCTTAAGAGACAATGTAGCATTTTTGACATTTATGTCGATTTACTTTATACTTGTGGCTTATGTACATACGATTTAACTTACAAACCTATGATTATTCACCAACATTCGTGTTGACCGTTTTCGCAATGTATTTTCAGGTAACTAAGAGCATAAACTTCATGGCATGCATGGAGTCATTTTAGTGAGGACCTAGGATGACGCGTCTCACTTTGACACTTTCATGCACTTATGTATAATTATCGTTTGACATGTCTAAACTTATTTCTGTAAACCTTTCATGACTTCTGGGGACCTATGTTTTGTAGCACTGGATGCTTTTAAATAAAAATCAAATGATATGTATTTTCCAAACGACACTTTAGGTCGTTCAATATTTCCTTGTTATGGTGCTATGACAGTTACACCCTCAGGCATTCCATTCCGCTGCAAGTCAGGTAAATTGGGGGTGTGACAGGAACCCACTATTTCTTCGGGTTCCACCCTTACTTCTGTTCCATCTCTGTCGTCTATTTGTGATGCAGGTGGTTCAGATCGTTCTCTGGATTGTTGATAGCGGTTGCACCCGACATATGACAGGCAATCTCAAACTGTTAACTAACATTATCTCAAAGTTTATTGGAACTGTCAGATTCGGGAATGATCAATACGCTTTAATCATGGGTTACGGAGACTATGTGAATGGGAATATTGAAATTAGCAGAGTATATTATGTTGAAGGCTTGGGTCACAACCTCTTTTCCATCGGTCAATTTTGTGATGGGGATTTAGAAGTAGCATTTCGAGAGAAAACTTGTTTTGTTCGTGGTCTACAAGGAAAGGATTTGATGTCAGGCAAACGTGGCACTAATCTTTACACAATTTCAATGCCTGACATGATCGCTTCATCTCCTATCTGTCTTCTATCCAAAGCTGAAACGACTAAATCCTGGTTATGGCAGAGACGCCTTTCTCACTTGAATTTCAAAACAATGACTGATCTCGCTCGTCTCAAACTAGTTGAAGGTTTTCCAAGATTCCGCTATGCCAAAGATCACCTATGTCCAGCCTGTGAACAAGGAAAAAGTACCCGTGCTCATTTTCCTTCAAAACCTGAACACAGTACTAATCGTGTTTTACAACTGCTTCATATGGATTTGTGTGGTCCGATGCGTGTTCAAACGATCAACGGTAAACACTACATTTTAGTAATTGTTGCTGATTACTCTCGCTGGACTTGGATTTATTTTCTTCGAAGTAAAGATCAAGCTCCTCAAATGATCATCAACTTTCTCACCAAAATACAAGTTCAGCTACACAACACAGTCAGAATTGTTAGAACTGACAATGGCACAAAATTTAAGAATCAGACTCTAAGGTCGTAGTTTGAGAAAGTGGGAATTGAACATCAAACATCCATTCCACGAACACCAGAACAGAATGGAGTAGTCGAAATACGCAACAGAACGTTAGTGGAAGCTGCTCGAACGATGTTAATCAATGCTCAATTATCAGATTACTTATGGGTGGAAGCTGTTTCAACCGCTTGCTACACTCAAAATCGTTGTTTGATCACAAAACCCCATATCAGATTGTTCACAAAAGGAAACCGAACATCAGTTACTTTCATCTATTTGGAGCTCTATGTTACCCAGTCAATGATCGTGATGATCTAGGTAAACTTAAAGCAAAGGCTGACATTGGAATATTTATTGGATACTGTGAAAATTCAAAAGGCTTTCGGATATGGAATCGTCGTACTAGGGAAATTCAAGAAACTATTCATGCTAATTTTGATGAACTAACTCATATGGCTTCTGAGCACAACAGCTTAGGACCCGCACCCAACCATCTAAACTTTCCAGTATCTTCGACTGAAACATTGTCACTTTCCCGTAAAGAAGTGGAAACCTTGTTTGCTCTATTTTTTGATGATACGCTTGTTAACCGTCCATCTGAGGCCACACCAAATTCCGCTGCACATCTTGATCAACATCAAGTACCTGATACACCTCAACAAACAACAACAACTGTTGGAAGAGACGGTCCTCCAATCATATCACCAACAACAGAACAAACCGGGTCCAACTCACGATAATCAGTTGGAGGCTCCATACCTTTATCAGTTCCACAAACCGCAGAGCCTAACCCAGAACCATTCATTAACCTATTTGCTCAGGCTCAACCTGTCCCCAACATTGCTGAGTCATCTACACGTAATTTGGGTCCTGCTCACTTGCGAGATACTTATCAACTTCATCCCTCGACACACAAATGGACTAGAGATCACCCCTTAGTTCAAATTATTGGCCATCCAGATGCACCAATTATGACAAGACAACGCCTTCACACAGACAGTGAAACTTGCATTTATGCACTCACAGTTTGTGATATCGTGCCTAAAAATGTCAAAGAAGCTATGACTTATGAAAACTGGATTGAGTCTATGCAAGAAGAATTCGAATCCTTTCAAAGATTAGAAGTCTGGGAAATGGTTGAAAAACCAGAAGGAATCATTGTCATTGGATTAAAATGGATCTGGAAAAACAAACTGGATGCAGAAGGTACTGTCATACGCAACAAATCACGCTTGGTAGCTAAAGGATACTCTCAAGAAGAAGGAATCAATTTTAAAGAATCCTTTGCTCCAGTAGCTAGACTTGAAGCTGTACGGATATTCTTAGCATTTGCTGCTCATCGGAATATGATTGTTTACCAAATGGACGTGAAAACGGCTTTTCTAAACCGTCAACTCTGTGAAGTGGTTTATGTCAGTCAACCTGAAGGCTTCGTCGATCCAGAATGCCCCAATCATGTGTACAAGCTTAAGAAGTCTCTCTACGGTCTCAAGCAAAACCCCAGGGCATGGTATGATAAGCTTTCTAAATTCTTATTGGCTAATGATTTTACTCTAGGCTCGGTGGATCCAACACTATTTACAAAAACATATGGGATGGACTTATTAATCGTTCAAATTTATGTCGATGACATTATTTTTGCTTCAACCAACAAAAATTACTCAATGGATTTTGCAAAATTAATGACAGATAATTTCGAAATGTCCGTGATGGGTGAACTTACGTTCTTTCTAGGACTACAAGTTCTTCAATCACCCCGTGGAATTTTTCTAAATCAGTCCAAATATGCTCTTGAGATTTTAAAGAAACATGGAATGCAAAGTTGTGATACAATGAATACACCTATGACCAATTCCACAAAACTAGATGCTGATATACATAGGACTCCTGTTGACCCTACCAAATACCGAAGTATTATTGGGTCCCTCATGTATCTCACATCTAGTAGACCTGACATTGTATTTGTTGTCTATATGTGTTCTTGATATCAGTCTAAACCAACTGAGAAACACCTCAATGAGGTAAAAAGAATCCTTTGATACATAAAGGGAACCATCCATTTGGGGATCTGGTATACGAAGGATTCTAGTTTTGAACTAATAGCTTTTTCAGACGCTGACCATGCAGGATGCTTAGACACGCGAAAAAGTACATCAGGTGGCTTACAGTTTCTTGGAGATAAACTTGTGTCTTAGCAATCAAAGAAGCAGGACTGCACTTAACTGTCATCAACAGAATCTGAATACGTAGCTATGTCTGCTTGTTGTGCTCAAGTCATTTGGATGAGGTCACAACTTAAAGACTATGGCTACCTATTCAATAAGATTATGATCTACTGCGATTCCAAAAGTGCCATTGCAATCTCCTGCAACACAGTCCATCACTACAAATCCAAACACATTGATCTCTGATATCATTTCATCAAGGAGCATGTTGAGAAGGGTGCAGTTGAATTATATTTTGTGGGCACTGAGTACCAATTGGCGGACTTACTTACAAAAGCCTTAGCTCCATCAAGGTTTGCTAGTTTGGTTCACCAAATTGGTATGCGATGTTTGACACCAGAGGATCTGGAAAAGTTTCTAAAACAAAAGTAAAATGTCAAACATCAAAACGTAAACTATCTTTGTAAAATAATTTTTTCTATAATTTTTCATAAACCTCAAAAACACAAAAATATTTTTTCTATTACCTTATTCTAAAAAAAAAAAAAAAAAAAAAAAAAAAAAAAAAAAAAGAAAAAAAAAAAAGAAAGAACCGCAAGTATATCGCTTTCTTTCAACACCTTGTTATTTTACAAGTGTTGAGGGGGAAACACGCTCATATTTTTTTCAAAACGGTATACTTGCATATTTCCTTTAGATGCGTTGTTTCAGGAAGCTATAGATATCTCATTTCATTTTTTCTTTTCTCATAACGATGTCATAAGGAGTATATTTTCATAAAATTACCATTGTTTAATTACTTGTATCTAACTCTTGGACTTTTATTACAAAACTAGTAGTTAGGGGACTAAAAGTGTCAAAAGGGCAAAGTTTCAAAATTACATTACACTTACACAAATCATATACCCGTTTTTTTCTAAAACAATAAAATATCAAAACTTATTCTCTTTGCAAATCCACGGCTATAATTCAAACAAGAAATCCAAGCTACCAATCTTCAAACCGTAAGTTTCTACGTGATCTTTAGATGACTTCTAACAATTGTTTTCGTTTAATCGCAAAACTAACGGTTAGATTTCATGTTATCTCGATTTGAAAACCTAGGGTTTATAGAATTTCGGAATTTAACATAACGTGTTTGGGGGGTTGATTTTTTAACGAGGTTTTGTTACATTACATGTTTCTAACTTACCTATATCATTTAATCATACTTTCTATCATGTTTGAGCAAAATTCAAAATCTAGGATTTATGCCGATTTGGGTTTTTTGGTTTTGATGTTTGTTTCATTAAAATTGTTGGTGGGATTTGTTGTTATGTGTGTAAAGATCATTGTTATGCCCTTTAATTAGACCCATATCCATGTGTGCTTGATTCTCGATGAGTAGGGTTTATTCGTTCAAATGGGGTTATTCTCGTATGATGTTTATCTAGCATGTTGCTTGTGCTTTACTTATTCCAATGAATGATAAAAGTTTAACTAGTCACAGTAATCATAAGTGGATTCATGATTTTGTGTTTTATCGAAATCGTGTTCTTGCATAGTTTCGAGATCATTGTATACGTGATTATACCATTATTATTATTGTTGTTTTCCATCATTTACGACAGGTTACAACATTTGGATCACATAATGTCAATAAGATATGTACGTTGGCCTAATTTCGATATTCATGTATAAGAATTTTCGAGAACACTGATGAGGCGAAAAATGAACCACTTTTAGGGGGTCATTTAAGCCCGGAATTGAATTTATTTGATCAAATATTGCCCTAAATCGTTCCTTTTGTGATTTTAGGTACTTTGGGAGTGAAATCTGGAAAAGAAGGCATTTTGGACATTTTTGGAGCATAAAAGTGAAGAAAACGGCAAAGTCTTAATTTTCCAAGCAGGAAACAGTAGGTGACGGCGTCAAGAGTGATTTGCATGACGGCCCAGTACAAACATGACGGCGTCACAAGTAGAGCGTCAAGAGTAAAAGACGTGACGGCCTGGAAGACCATAACACATGACGGCGTCAGATGTGGATCAAGGCAGTCTGAGAAGTATTTTGGCGGCAAGGTGACGGCGTCACAAATTTGTTCTTGACGCCGTCAGACCCTATTTCCTATATATAGTTTTCTAATTTTTACACATAAAGAGAGGAAGTTTTGGAGAAACCCTAAGGCCGAACTTAGTACGTTTTTCACAGGTTTTTCAAGGGTTTTCAGCCCTTGAAACCTTGCTAGTGTAATTGAGATAAGTATTCTTTTAATTCAATCAATATGTCTATGTGTTGTTTGTCTATATCTTGTTCCTGTCTTGATTCCACCATGCTAGGCTAGATCTATCTTGTATTTGCTTAGATCTAATGAAACCTAGATGTTAATTATGTGTTGATTACTTGGTTATGGTTGTATTGGATAAATGATTTCGATGTTAGGCTTAAGAAAACTGGCAGATCTCCAAATGGTAACATGCTTGAACGTCTTAAGAAACATGAACCGATGTGCACTAGGTTTTATTGGTTGTATTTAATGCATGAGTAAATTCTAATGATCCCATGTTAGGAGCTTCTTAGCCGGCTCGACATAGTAGTGAAGTAGGCACTCATAGGATTGGGGAAGTAAGTGCACCACCTCATGAATGGTATTAAGGAATACAAGCCATCATCCACGCAACTATAACAAGTAATTAACGTGTAAAAGATGTCTAGGGAGTAGTGAAATCTAAGTAAACACATTTTCTCCACATATTGCTCACAACCTTAGTATAATTTAGATTTATTTTCATTTCTATTCTTTAATTTTGATTGCATCTTTAGTATTGGGTTAGTTGACTAGCAACTAATTCCACCCAAATCTTTCAAACCCGAGATATTTACTTGCTTTCTAAAAAAATATAAAAATACAAAAATAATCTTCCATCATCTTTAGCACTAGTAATTAGGTTTTCTAATCCTAGCGACACTATTCCTAGCTGAACGATCAATCCCCCGGTACTTGTCACTATACTATACTACAACGATCAGGTACACTGCCTGGTGGGGGTTGTAAGCTTCTCAAGATCCCTTGAGAGGTAAAGCCTGGTGCGATCCTCACGTATCAAGTTTTTGGCGCCGTTGCCGGGGAATAGTTAGTGTCTAGGTTAGAATTTCTTTTTATTAGGTCTACTTGCTAGATTCCTTTCTAGTAAGATTTTATTTTCATTTTTTAGGTTTCTTTAGTCTATCTTAATTCTTTGTGTCTTTGTTCGTAACTCGTCACCACCCGACATCGTGGACAACGAGAACATCTTTGAACCCATCATCCCACCGCAACAAAACCCACCACTAGAACCCCTTAGGCCCCGAACCTTAGGAGAGTATTCCCGACCTAGCCACCAAGGCTATCGAAACACCATTGAGCTCACCGGAGCCAATGTGACCCCCTTGCGATCCGACACAATCCGGTTGGTGCAAAGCAGATGTGCATTCCACGGACTTCATTCCGAAGATCCAAATCAACATCTTAAGGACTTCCTTAAAATAGTAGATTCTATAGACCTAAGTGTTGAAACTAGAGAGACTACCCAATTACGCCTATTCCAATTCTCTCTACGGGATCAAGCTAGTCAATGGCTTGAGCGTTTACCCGTGGGATCCATCACCACATGGGATGATCTCACCACTCGTTTCCTTGCTCAATTTTTCCCACCGGGGAGAACTACTAAGCTTAGAAATGAAATCTTGATGTTCCAACAACGTCAAGGTGAAACTCTTTATGATGCATGGACTCGTTTCAAGGACTTACTCCAAAAAGTCCCTCATCATGGCATAGATCTTTGGCTCCAAGTCCAAATCTTTTATGACTATATCGATCTCTCCACGAGGCGAGCCATTGACCAATCGGCCGGTGGTAAGCTACGTGATCTAAGTGCGGAACAATCATGGGAACTCATAGAAGATCTTGCTCTCTATGACAACGAAAGTTGGAATGATCCCCGTGATTTGAACAAAACGGTCAAGGCAATATCTTTGCCTTTGAACAACTCTAGCACTCCCGACCGTAGGATCATGGAACTTGAGGACCAAGTCAAGTTTCTCATGAAATCCTAAGAAGCTCCCAAGACTTCAAGCCAAGTGAATAAAATCACTTCTTCATGCGAATTATGTAGTGGTCCCCATGACACTCGTGATTGTGTGGACTCCCCGGAACAGCTTTTGCGGACTACGCATCCTCGCGTACCGACGAAGCGGGAGATAAGTGGTACACTTTCAAGCCCGAGCCAAACCCTTACGGTGATTCATACAACCCCTCTTGGAAAAATCACCCAAACCTTAGGTGGAAACAAAATCAACCCAATTCTTCCAATCCGCCTAATCGTTACCAACCAAACTGTCCACCCTCCAACCGTACTTTCAACAACAATCCTTCTAACAACTATGGTAGTACCAACAATCTTGAAGGATTGATGTCCAAGTTCATGGCATCTCAAGAAGCCCGCATATCTATGTTTGAAGCCGATTTCAAACAAAAGCAAAGCGAGATGACCACCAAAATTGACGCATTGTTGAAAGTTCTCAATGACCGAGAAATGGGAGCACTCCCAAGCGACACGGTCAAGAATCCGAAACTAAACGTTAATTCCATATCTTCAGTTTCGTCACCCACTTCGTGTCCACAATACTACTCGGTTATATCAACGAGCACGTGTTTCAAACAAAACCAAATTCTTCAAAAGGACCAACCAAATAAAACACCCAAAGTAGAACCGGTCAAAAGTATAGTTGAAACACCTCCTACGCAAGACCTTGATGATGAATTCAAGGAACTTCACCTTGAACCCCCCGTCATTGATGTCTTAGCCCGTGATTCCTACTATAGTGCCCTCCTAGAGAAATATGAGAAGTTTAAACTAGGTAAAAATGGGACCGCCTTCGTTCAAAACAAGTTGCCTAAAAAGCTTGATGATCCGGGTATATTTGTTTTCCCTTGTAAGATAGGAAGATCCGAAGGTTTCGACACACTAGCCGATTTAGGGTCAAGCCTCAACTTGATTCCCTTATCCTTATTCACAACTCTTAAGCTAGGAAAGTTAGAGGAAACGGAGGTGTTGATAGGTCTAGCGGGTGGGAGTATTGCCCACCCGGTCGGAATGATTAAGGATGTAGTTGTCCACGTAGGAAAGTTAACTATCTTAGCGGATTTTCACGTCCTAGACATGGTTAGTGACACTACATGCCCATTATTGGTAGGAAGAGGATTTTTAGCAACCGCTAGTGCCATGATAGATTGTAAGGAGTCTAAGAGAGCGGTAGGTGAAGGTGATACTTGGTCGGTATACGATGTTAAGAAACATAGTTATGATTGTGATGATGAACCAACACCGCATTGGGTAGAGATGAATAGGAGACCATCTAGATATGGACCTTGGATAGAAAGGAACTTTATAGGACCTCAATGCCCATTCTATCTAGAAAAAGATTTTGTTGAGAAGACGCATTCGGTGGAACAACTCATAGCTAGAGATGAGGAGCTAGACCCCTTTGAGGACCCCTTAGTCTTTAGAAAGATGATTGAGTTCTTGAGCATAATGCCTATTAATATAGAGATGGATAAGTGGAAAAGAGATGGAGATAAGTGTAAATGGAGGTGGGACAAACCACCTAACGAAGGAGACGGATCATGGCACATGAGGATGACTTTGTATGATCCGGATGGAGAGATATTTGAAAGGTCATACCATACTAAGGAAACCGATAGAAAGTTGAAACCTAAGTTTGATCCCAAAGATGTCCTCAATGAGGAAATCACCCGTATAACGTAGTAACCTATGACCTTGAGTCTAGCTACAAGACTCGTAAATAAAGAAAAGCGCTTCTTGGGAGGCAACCCATGCTTTGTGTGATTTTCATTTTATTTGTTTGTTTGTTTGTTATTTGCTTCCGTATGCATACTTTATTATTATTGTTGGTAGATCATGTTTCTCAATTAAAAAGTGGAAATACTTTACTTTGTTGTTTTGGCCTAGTCTTAACTCCACCTAAAGGTATTTTTGCAAAAGATAAGTGTAAGGGGAAACCCCAAATATGTTTTTAAGAAACAAGCCAATCATGATTCTTCACAATATTAAATGAACATGTGTATTCGTATTTGTTAGAGTCAAATGCTTGTATTGAGTCATAATAAAGTTTTGCAGGATTTTCCAGGATGTAGAACCAAGTTTTTCCAGAAACTTAACATAAGAATTTTTGCAGGTCAATCCTGACGGTGTTACGAGTTAACTCTTGACAGCGTCACGGGTAAAAAAATCTGGAAATTTTACCGGTTTTGTTTTTCTAACGGAGTCTTATGGTTTTTGTGAATTATTAAGTTTTATAATCTCCAGGAAATCTGCAAACTTCATTCCACAAGCATTATATCTTACTTTGTTTTCTAGGATTTAGAAACTTATATAGGATGCCGCCGATTTTATGCGAGGTTGTCTTGTCTATTTTCTCAGGATTTACAGGTTATGTATGACAAGAAGATGATTATTTTTTCTGGAAGGGAAGCTTTGATTGTTCATTTTCTTGGAGGAAGATTTAACCTGGCTACCTAATTATCCATATCGAGCGAATCAGGGGAGTATTTGATTTCATTCTTTTTACTTTTTCACTTTTACATTCTTTACTTGAACATTGGGGACAATGTTCATCCTAAGTGTAAGGGGAGGGAAAAATGATGATACCTTACATGTACACTTCCGCTTGAGTTTGCTTTGTTTAATGGTAGGTGTGTAATAAAACTATGAGAAATACTTGTTAGTGCAATTTTAGCGCCAAATTTAAATTTTTTTACAACATTTAGGAGTGAAACTTTAGCCATAGCAAACATCTCATGGATAGGAGATTGTATGACTAGCACATAACCGTATATTCAGAAAAATTTTCCACCCAAATATGTAAGGTTCGCCTTTAGATTTAATAGGAAAAACATGTACTATTAGTACTTATGAGTGTACCGGTAGCATTTAGATTCTAGAACTTGCGTTAGTGATGCATCCCGAGACCGCTAGTGAGACTACATTCGTGTAGTAGGATTTACTACATGATAAGAGGCATTAGGATCACCCTTGTGTTAAACCCGTATTATAATTACTTGACCACTTAAGTCATATTACTTGACTACCTAAGTCAATTAATTTTTCCCACACCATTAGCTTTGTACTCATTTTTAGTACACGAAACCCCTAGTACACCCCTCCGAGCCTATCTTTTCGTTTCTAACTTTAAGCATCTTACTTAAAGGAAGAATTTGTGACACCCCACTTAAATGTACAACCAAATCGCCTTAGCCTTCCGTGTATGCGCTCATTTTTAGTGCATTATTGTTATTTGTTAAACCCTAAGTTAAATATCTAATTGATTATATGGTTGCTAAGTCGAGTCATATCCTTGTACATATTGTTTTAGGACGATTTGGACTCATGGGTAAAGTACTTATTTTATGGAGTAATGGGGAAGAACATCATTTATTACCCCCATATGTACGTTAATCTTAAAAGTGCTCCAAGTGTTTTGATTTTCTTAATTCGAGTCATTAGAATAGTTTACTGTAAAGTATGTAAAGATTCAAGTGTAAGGGGAATTCTCATCCCCTATGATGTATTATTTTGGATGGTAGGGTAAGAGTGTATGCAAAAAAAAAAAAAAAAAAAAAAAAAAAAAAAAAAAAAAAATCGAAAAATCAAGGAAAAGGAAAAAAAAATAAATAGAAAAAGAGAAAAGAGAAAAAAACATACGGACTATAATCCCTTTTTATTCTATGTTCATTTTATGTTTTTGTTATTTTTCATTTATTAGCTTAAGTCGAGTCTAGTCTTGGCTTAGCAACGCCATATTGTACATGTAATTGACCAAGATTGTTAACTCGCCACCAGTAAAGACTGCCTTTATCTAACAAAACCGTGTATTTCATATCCCTACACCTAACGTTACAACCCTTTAAAAGACCTCTTTGATAATTTATCCTAGGTGCTTACGCCATGTGGTGGAGGTTTGATCCTTTCCCAAGCCTTTGGTAATCTATTTTGCTATGACAGGTAGTGAGAGATATCTTCCGTTTCCATATTGTAATTTATACTTTATTACACCCGAGAGATGTGAGTATCTAAACACTATTTGTGAGGTGCTTGTGTATGACCTCCGTGCTTGTCTATTGGTCTTTAGTGGAACGATTATTTGTTGTAATTATTTTTATATTAGTGTTAAATGACCCCTAAATTGTATTTTGAGTAGAATAAAGGCGCATTTGCTTGAGGACAAGCAAATCTCAAGTGTAAGGGTATATGATGAGGCGAAAAATGAACCACTTTTAGGGGGTCATTTAAGCCCGGAATTGAATTTATTTGATCAAATATTGCCCTAAATCGTTCCTTTTGTGATTTTAGGTACCTTGGGAGTGAAATCTGGAAAAGAAGGCATTTTGGACGTTTTTGGAGCATAAAAGTAAAGAAAACGGCAAAGTCTCAATTTTCCAAGCTGGAAACAGTAGGTAACGGCGTCAAGAAGAAAATCTTGACGGCGTCAAGAGTGATTTGCATGATGGCCCAGTACAAACATGACGGCGTCACAAGTAGAGCGTCAAGAGTAAAAGACGTGATGGCCTGGAAGACCATAACACATGACGGCGTCAGATGTAGATCAAGGCAGTCCGAGAAGTATTTTGGCGGCGAGGTGACGGCGTCACAAATTTGTTCTTGACGCCGTCAGACCCTATTTCCTATATATAGTTTTCTAATTTTTACACATAAAGAGAGGAAGTTTTGGAGAAACCCTAAGGCCGAACTTAGTATGTTTTTCACAGGTTTTTCAAGGGTTTTCAGCCCTTGAAACCTTGCAAGTGTAATTGAGATAAGTATTCTTTTAATTCAATCAATATGTCTATGTGTTGGTTGTCTATATCTTGTTCTTGTTTTGATTCTACCATGCTAGGCTAGATCTATCTTGTGTTTGCTTAGATCTAATGAAACCTAGATGTTAATTATGTGTTGATTACTTGTTTATGGTTGTATTGGATGAATGATTTCGATGTTAGGCTTAAGAAAACTGACAGATCTCCAAATGGTAACTTGCTTGAACGTCTTAAGAAACATGAGCCGATGTGCACTAGGTTTTATTGGTTGTATTTAATGCATGAGTAAATTCGAATGATCCCATGTTAGGAGCTTCTTAGCCGGCTCGACATAGTAGTGAAGTAGGCACTCATAGGATTGGGGAAGTCAGTGCGCCACCCCATGAATGGTATTAAGGAATACAATCCATCATCCATGCAACTATAACAAGTAATTAACGTGTAAAAGATGTCTAGGGAGTAGTGAAATCTAAGTAAACACATTTTCTCCACATATTGCTCACAACCTTAGTATAATTTAGATTTATTTTCATTTCTAGTATTTAATTTTGATTGCATCTTTAGTATTGGGTTAGTTGACTAGCAACTAATTCCGCCCAAATCTTTCAAACCCGAGATATTTACTTGCTTTCTAAAAAAATATAAAAATACAAAAATAATCTTCCATCATCTTTAGCACTAGTAATTAGGTTTTCTAATCCTAGCGACACTCTTCCTAGCTGAACGATCAATCCCCCGGTACTTGTCACTATACTATACTACAACAATCAGGTACACTGCCTGGTGGGGGTTGTAAGCTTCTCAAGATCCCTTGAGAGGTAAAGCCTGGTGCGATCCCCACGTATCAAACACGATTTCGCAATTACCAGCCCTAGTGAAAATTTTTGAAAACACAGTTAAAACAAGTATTTTTGAAAAATTTCAAAGTGTTGTATTTTTTCGAAAATGTCCACTTTGTTAACTTTTCGAAAATATTAATTTTATGTGTTTGCGAAAATTTTTCATCTTTGGTCATATTTTTGAGATCTCATTTAAAGACAATTTTTTCGAAAATAGTTCAATGGATGTGTTTTCGATAACATTTTTTATCGAAAACACATCTGGAAATATTTTTGAGAATGCTCACTATGTATGTTTGCGAAAAGATTCTGTTTTGTATGATTTTCGAAAACTTGGTACTTGTAATTTTTTTTTCTCGAGAACATGAAATGTCTTAATGTGTTTGCGAAATAGTGGCTTTATGTGCTATTTCGAGAACATTGTAACTTTGTAATATTTGAAAACATGTATGTTGTGATTATGATCTCTAGTTGATGTATCATGCGATGTTATTTATGTATCTTGGATGATCTTTGTGCATATGTGATTATATAAGTGCTTCATGATTTTATAATTATCTAAGAATGCTTCACTCATGTAATAATTAAACCATCTATGCCTATATGATTCTAAATGCTTATCTATTATCAAACTTTGCAATCGTGCTAACAAGTAACAAATCTGGATGTTTGGTTTATGATAATGCTTTTCAGATTAACATGGCTGAACACAACGAGAATGTCCCTGAACAAACTCTTCCACTACTCACCATGGATGACATCACTCCCACTGACTACATCGTTAAAATTGGCAATAACAATCTTCGAGTTGACTTTGACAAATTGAGAATTCCTGAGAACTCGTGCAGGAATGTTAAAGATATTCTCCTTGCACATCCATACAAGCATCTTCTCAACAAATCTACCTCAGTTTCTGTGTTCTACCATCATCAGTTCTGGCTCACGGCTAAGGTTAATTTAGATGATGAGTCTTTCACTGTTACGCTGGATCGACAAGTCTATACTGTAGATCACGATGTCCTTCGCACAGTCTTCCTTCTGCCTCAACCTCACAATGAATTTGCTCCAATACTGCCTGAACTGGATCTCCTGGATTTCTTCATTGAGCTAGGATATGATGTTCAAGACGACTTACCTCTCATTAAGCTTTACAGATTCAATGCGAAGAACATACCTCAGCCTTGGAGAACATTCTGTCCTCTAGTTGTAAGATCTATATCAGGAAGAAAAAGTGGTCACAAACATCCCAGACTTGAGCATTTACAAGCATTTTGGGGAATGGTGACCATGTCACCTATTGACTTTGCAGTTCCAATAATGAACGATATTGTCTACAACATCCAAACCGGACGTGAAAAGACTATGATCCCGTTTACAAGATTCACAAAGCTTCTCATTGAATATTTCTGCAAAGACACACCAGAATTCATCAAAATAATGGGAGACCCTAATGAGCCTAAGTACATCTTCGAGGACGACTTCACCATCTCTTTTGTCAAGATGACCACTTCCTCTACCAAGCAAAAAGGAATGATGCTTCCCGAATACCTTCTTGATGACAATACTGAGTTTGGAAATTTTCTCACGACATACTGAGTTTGGATCTTTTCTCAAGACATACTGAGTTTGGATCTTTTCTCAAGACATACTGAGTTTGGATCTTTTCTCAAGACATACTAAGTTTGGATTTTTTCTCAAGACATACTGAGTTTGGATCTTTTCTCAAGTCATACCGAGTTTGGATTTTTCACTACATTTCAAAAACCTTTAATCATACCGAGAACGAACTTTCTACTTCACCAAAACATCTAATCTACAACAAAAACCTTTGTTATCTTTCAAGAGATCCTAAGAACAACTTTTCAATTTAAATTGAATCAATGGAAACTCACCATGATCGTTTCATAAGTACTTTGTCCAATGGTTTTGCTTCACTCTTCAAGGAAATTAAACATCCAACAGCACAATAACAATCCGCAAGGATATGCTTCGAGTATACAGATAGGGAACAAGATGCAATATGCAGGGCAGTATGTAGGAAATCAGATGGATCAAATTATGAATCAGAATGTGCTTAATCAAAATGGGATTAATTGTTTCATGACTTCAATTCAGAAACCTACATCAGCAAGTCACAACAGTGATATTGGTAATAATTACAATGTCAATGCAATGACGAAGGTTGAAAAGATCCAGTACTTGTTGATTCTAACCAATAAAGAAAAATCGGGAATACCATTGACTGCTGAGGAAAATGAGTTTAGAGCTACAACAAGATTTAATGACAATTCAGCAGATCTCAATGAAACCTACAACTTTATGGCAAATTAGCAGGCAACAACATCAAGCAGTGATTCTGATCTTCCTCCTACTTATGATTCAGATCCTTTCCATGAGGTACCAAATAATGGTAATGATGCTAATCCGTTTGCTCATGAGCAACCACATTATGTGCCATCTGAACCTAATTATGATACATATGTGGGGGAACAAGTTAATAGCAATGTTAACTATAAAACTCCAGATATGGATCCTAATGGAGTTCAAGTTGCACAAAATGGTGCTAATGATGAGGAAACCCGTGCTTTCTTTGAATGATTATTGAAAAATTGTCATATTGAAATTGAAAATGTGCAAAAGGTCAATCGCGATGTTAAGGCCGCGAATGTTAAATTGACCGCTGAGCTTGAGAGTTACAAGAAAAACGTTAATGCTTTTGAGTGTCATCACAAAAGATTGTCTGAATTAGAAACTGGTTATCAAAATTCCGTTTCAAGGGAAAAACTTTTGCAAATCAAGTTTGATATCCTTGACGTTAATTCTTTCAAAAAGATAAAAGCTTTGAACGCGGAAATTACTGATTTGCAAAACCAACTCTCTAAACAAAAATCAGCTTATTCCAATCTTGAAAAAGAAAGGGATGAGTTGAAAAAGGAATTTGCAAAGAAAGAAGATAAACTTTTGGAAGAAATCGTAGAGTCAGAACACATGATTGCACATCTAGAAGAATTAGTGGTTAAGTCGGGTCAGTCAAGTCAAACAATGAAAATGATTTCAAATCAAACTAATCCGATTTACCATACGAAACATAAAATGGCTCTTGGTAACTCAACTCCTTGTAATCTCAAGAAAGCTCAGCAAGAACAGAATGTTTTGTATAATGGTAATGTGATTTACACCAAACATGATCCTCCCGTCGTTCGGGATTCTGTGCAAACGATGGAACTTGTCGAAGAGACCATAACTAAAATGAAACAAAAGGATTTGAAACCCATTGATTACAACAAATTGAACAAACTTTCGGGTATTACTTTTGTTCCACAAATAGAACCATCTTTGTTTTCCATAAAACGACCGTTTGCGAAAATCTTGTCTAAAAAGAAAGTTGTTTCCAAATCTCTTTCAAAAATGGAACAAATGTCCTCTAACAACACTTTTAATACAAGTGAGGCTAGAAACATTCTTGATGACGTTAAAAAGAGAATTCAAGAACTTCAAAATATTGTTGAATCTAAAACTACCATCAATATTAACAACTGGCATTCCATTTTTCATATCGAACAGAAAAAGGTGTTTGAAAACGAAATTACTATCCCACTGAATAACATCAGTGCAAGGGTAATCCATTTTGAACAAGATTTCTTAAAAGAAATGGCCAAGTTTGTCAAGGACCATAAATCCCTGGTAAACGAAGCTAATGCTACTCATGAAAACATGAATGTTTTGGAAAACCTAAATGGTTCTCTCTTCGAAGCTGTTATGACCACTGATATTATTTCCATCATTTTACAAACATACTCTATTCAAGACGATGAAATACTGAGAGCTGAGACCTCCGAAATTGTTTCCAAATATGAAAATGCTCTTATAAAGCTTGAAAAAGAAAATGTGTCATGTTTTAAGCAACTTCATCGAAAAATGGAAGAATGCAAGTATGACAAACTGTCGTATGAGCGTACTTTCAAGAAAATGAAAGAGCAAAATGATCTTTTGAGCACTCAGCTTAAAAGTCAAAAAGGGAAGGGTGAGGAAACTAAGTTTGCAAAACCATCCACTTCGGAGAAACCAAATGTTCCAAATATGGTTCAAAAACAAAAAATGTCTATTTCACGGTTTGCTCCAAAAGTCGATGAGAAAAAGGATTTGAAAAAACCAGTCACTCCAACACCCTTGCCCAAGAAAAGTGAAAATGTAAAGATTGTTGATAAAGGAAAAGCGGTAGTCGAAACACCAAATGTGTGTACACCTGGCCCTTCTAGGAATAATACACCGAATGTGACCATAAAAACTGTTAAAGAGTTTGTTGGTTCTAATGACATGGTCCAAAATCACCATCTAGAGGAAGCTAGGAAAAAGGCACAACTTCGAAAAGACGAAATTTTAGGTGCACAACCTAGTGTGATGAATTCTACAAGATTCCAAAGCACTGCTAGTAGTAGTAAACCATTACCTAGGAACAATCAACAAATTACTAGGGATTGGATTGCATCAAAGAGTAGTGGAACAAAAGAGCATGATAGGAACGTAGAATGCAACACAAAAAATTCCAAGGTCTCATCGAATAACAAACAATTTCCAAAAGACTGTAGTGCAAAGTTACAATTGTTGTGTTAAACAAGAATGTTGAATTTGTCTGTCCTACATGTCAAAAATGTGCTTTTTCAGTTAATCACGATGCATGTATTGCACAATTTTTTAAGAAAGGAAAATCAAGTCTCAAGACACAATCCACTAAGACACCAAATAGAAACAAACCCATTGATAAGAAGCAAGAGGTTAAGAAACCTAGTAGGTGGATACCGAAAGGATGTAGTTTTTCCAAGACTGAGACTTCCGCTGCATCTGATAAGAAAACTACGTCTAGATCTTACCTTAGGTGGATTCCTACGGGAAAAGTTTTTAAAATAGTTGGTCTTAAATGGATTCCCCCATGAAAGAGTTTTGATAGTTGCACCAAGACAAATAATAGTGATAATCATCAGGATAAGGAAGTAGAAACCATTACAACCGTTGATATTCAACACCCGCTGAGTGATGATTCATGTACTTCTAACACTGTTATTTGTGAAACCTCTTCGTCTTTGGTTGCAGGTGCTTCAACTATCTCAGAACCCAGTTCATCAAATGGTTTAAATTCTGTAAATTCTATAAAATCATTCTTTCACTCTTCTATTTTTGATTTTCCATTTCTTTTAAAAAAACAAAAACAATATAAAATCAAAAAATCCAAAAATATTCTTCTCACGACATGTCTCTCGTACAAATCAATATTATGTACGTTTCTAGAAATGTCATTCAACAATGACACGGACATATACAGATGCTTGAACGGGAGTTCTTTAAATGTTTTTCTAAAACATGTCGTTTCTCAAAAGTTTCTCAAAAATCTTTTCAAAACTTAAGTCCGGGTATAGGAACTCGAAAAGATTTCAAATAAGGACTTAATCGAATGGCTTTTGGACACATTAGTTCAGGACCCACGCTTCAAAGATAGGAAAGTGCTTAATCAAACAAAGATTTCAAATATTTTTTGAGCACTTATCCTAAAACGAAAACCACACACTTATCTGGCTTGAGTTTTCTTTAGAAAAACTTTCAAAATCTTTAAGCTCAAGACGATGATTGTTGATCTAATGATAAATTAGATTTTCAAAATTCTCTTACATTCTGAGCACCACCTTTTCAAGATTTTTCAAAAAGGTTTTCATAATCTATCAAAATCGGTGCTCATCATCAAAATGACTTGTGTCCACCTTACAGTGCACAACTCAAGTTTTCAAAGAAAGGAAAGTGCTATGCAAAAATGATTTTCATCAACAAAGTGCACTTATCCTTAAAATGGACACTGTTGTACGACTCAGTGCGACATTCCTATTCAATCAAAGAGAAGTCTTTGTTTTTCAAAAAACCTTGATGCAAAATTCATCAAATCTGAAACTTCTTTTTCTTTCAGAATTTAGCTTCAAGAAGACTCCTTCCCTCTAAACTTTAAAAATTTTAACATTTCTCAAAAACATATGCGAGTTTTGAGGGGGAGTATTTCAAAAACAAAAATGTTCCGATTTCATGCTAAAACAAATCCGTTTATCTCTCCAAAAGCTTTTCAATTAATCAGATGATATCAAAAATATCATGATATGCTATTTTTGAGGGGGAGAAGACGTGATTAAAATGTGAAAAAAAAATGTTTAAAGATTGTGGCAGAATCTCAAAAGAGCTCGACTCAGATATTACCAATGAATTGACGAAGATTAAATGTCAGTAATCGAAAAGACTTGTCCTGAACGAATAATAATTTCAAGCTAGTACAACTAGTGATGTAAGCATGTCTCGAATAGGACTTGTCTGAGTAGAATGTACCGCGTCGAGAGACTTTCTTTGGACTTGACCGGGACGGGTAAAAATTTCAAGCTAGTCTAACTATTGATGTAAGCGTGTCTCGAATCGGTCATGTTCACTGAAAGTGGATCAATTCAAAAAGTGCAAACTCCTCCCGCATGTGCAAATTTCTTAAAAATCTATGAGCACATTTGAAGGGGGTCCTTCAAAAGAAACAAAAACTCTCAAAGTGTCAACAAAAATGTGTTTATATTTATAAACACTTTGAGAGATTTTCTTAAATGGTTTCATGGCAATTATAGGATAGTCATGGAGTTATAAGGTGACTAAGGTTAGGAAAAACCGTCCTATGATCCGCCAGAGCCGGAGGGATCTACCCAAGGACAAATCTAATAGATTAGAATTAGAAGTCCTAAGGTATGATTGAAAAAAGGGGAAAATGAGAAAGGAGAAATAAGGGGTTGAAGAATTAAAAAGAAAAGTTATGAAAAAGGGTGAAAAGAAATAGCCCTCCATATGTTCAACCTTAGGGCAGACACCGGGTTCAATTCATATGCTATTGGTTGTTGCTAAGGTGACACCGGTATTGAAGATAAAGACGTCATGGACCCAGTGACGCACTGCACTTAACCTTCTAGCCACTCAAGTTCTCTTAAAAGAGTTTGTTTCATTCTCACGGGGAACCAGCGTAATCTATCGACCTGTCTCTTAGAGATGGTTGATATTGAAGCAGGAGACCTCTCCCTAATCTCCGCATAGGAAACCAAATGTGCACTTATCGAGTCTAGAGCCCCGAGATTCATCAAAAAGATCTCATAGGAACACATGATATTTCTACACTGGTTGTTCATCATTTAGGACGCCAGATGTAAACTTAAGAGTCCTATGCAGATCTTAGCAATCTGCCGAGAACGTTTATGAGAGGAATTACTTATGTATTTTCTCAATGATTGAACGGAAATTCCTGCCAGGGTCAACATCAAGCAGCCCTGACAACAGGTCACTACAGTAATTCTTTATGAGTTACGCTTAGTGTTCGCGGTGGTTTCAAACGGTCTACAGTCGTGAAGTGATCCCGAGCGACTCACCCAGTCATTGAGCTACTTAGTAGGTCTCGTAAGCTCCTTCGGGAGTATCTGACATAGGAACGGTCTTGGTAAGGGTTAGAAGGAGTCTTCACACTATGCTGTTGACGATCTCTAATTCCTTATCTGTAAGTACCGGTTGGTTATTGCTAACTCTTTACCTGCAGCTATACATCATCTCCATGGCAATGGATTCCACATGCTCATACATGCATCACAAATTCAAAGGAAAGTTCTCACAAAGATCAAAGGATAACAACAGTCAAAGAAAGATTCTACGCCAAAAAGAATAATCTACAAAGTAAAGTGACAAAGATCAAAGTGAAAGAACGGGAATAACAAATGTATGTATGACAAAGACTTACGAAGTATGAGCATGTTGGAAAGGCAGAGAACCACCATAAACACAGAAGTGACGAAAGGCAGATGACATCATTGGATCACTTCAACAACAATGAAGCATGATGAACTGGAACTATGATTCATCTAATGACTCTTAAAGACGTCAAGAGCTATAAATGATAAAGTTTGTTACTACAAATATCGCCTAAAAACGTTATTTATATTTTACGATCTTTGCTAAGTTTTGTTAATAACAAAGTATGAACTTTAGCTAAAAGTAAATCATCACTTTGAGTGTTTAAGTCTTGTTTAACTAATGTTTACATTTTCTTTTAAACTAAACATTGGTTTTATTTCTTAAATTAGAAATAGTCACATCACATTTATGGCAAGTTTTGTCATTATGTATTTATGGCAAGTTATGTGTTTGACTTGCTTTCATGTTGCTTGCAAGTATCATGTTTGACTTACTTTAAGTGATGTGACATTGTTTGGGTGCTAGAAGTTATGAGACAAGACATTGTTTGGTTTGGGAAGTTATTGCAAAAACCTACTGCAGACCTGGCGGTACCCTGGGGGTACACGGGCGGAACCCATCTCAGGGTTCCGCCTGATCCGCCAAGCTTGCAGTATGGTGTGCTATAAATACCAAGCCATAACTTGATTTTTGGCTAACCCTTTAGGACATATATTCACATACTCTCTCAACTAACTCAGTAACCTTTTGATTTGTGATTCTCTTATGTAGCAAGGGACTTCACAAGATCATTCAAGAAGTTACAAGCTTCAACTCTAAAGTTGCAAGTCTTGGTAGCTTGGTCATGTATAAGCTTTGGTAGTTTATACTTCATGTGTGTCATGTATGTAGAAGTTATAGGTTAGTATTTTAGGCCTCAAAATACAAAGAGTGTTGGGAGTTGTTGTACCCTAGTAAAAGAACTAATGGGAGTGGTTGTACCCTTGGTAAAGAACTCGACATCTAGCTTTGTGTCGGTAAAAGTGTAAGCGACGAATGGGAGTGGTTGTACCCATGTAAAAGAACTCGACATCTAGCTTAGTGTCGGTAAAAGTGTAAGCGACGTTGTAAAGGTTTTCTCCGCCGGTGAAAGGAGCTTGTTGATTAGTGCTTATAACTCTCGAGTTGGAAACTCGGGGCGTGGATGTAGGGCAAGGAAAAAGAGTCCTTATAGCCGAACCACGATAAACAATCGTGTTGTGGTTTGATCGTTTCTTTCTTTATCTTTGCTTATTACATGTTGTCTTTTAGTTACAATTGCTAATCACATATAAAGCTTTCCAAAAGAATTAAAACAAGTAAAGTTGTACTTATATCTTAAAACAAATGTAAAGCTTTTCAAAGAACTAAAACAAGCAAAGTTAGGATCATCACAAGTAAAGCTTTTCAAAGTATGAAACAAGTAAAGTTAGAATTGTTATTCACATGAAAAGTTTTTCAAATAATCAAACATATAAAGTTATGTTTATATATTTAAGCAAACGTAAGGTTTCTAAAAGGATATTTAAGATAAATAAGAATCGAAAAAGCGGTAAACTATTCAACCCCCCTTCTAGTTTTCCACAAAGTTTAAAGACAAAGATGATGACGTCGCGCAACCTTCAATGACCAACACTTAGGGGGAGATTGTTAGAATCGTATTTTTATTTATAAAAAGTGTCGGTCATTAATGTGTTGTAATAGGTTGCTTTAGAATATCATTATGATGAAGTTTATGCTTAGTATTCATGTTTTGTAAAAGTCTAAGGGCCATTAATGTAATAAGGTAAAAGATAAGTGATGCCCTAGACTACTAGTATAAATACTCTTGTAATACCTCATTTTGAGGTTGGTTCTCTTAGTAATAACATAGGTTATTATTTCACACACTATGGTTCCCACTCACTCTCTCTCTCTCTCTACTTACTTTCTATCTCTAAGATTTAGGCATGATTCATAAGTAATTAAGGTTGTTCTACGGTCCTACAAAGAGGAATGCAGAAGAAAAGAAAATGATGAAAAAGAAGCATTCAACACCAACATATTCCTTCAATCATCTTCGCAATCTAAGCAGACATTTTCACTGCAACCTCCACCTCCTTAAGACTCTCCACCAAAGGATCCGACTCCTCCAGCTTCTTCTTCAAGCTCTCACAACGAGTTGTCATCTGAATCATCACCTGAGCATTTATCTCCTACACCTTCTAAAACCGCATCAAAGCAACAATCAATCAATCAACCGACTAAACCAGTTGATCTTCAGGAGCAAGTCAACACTCTCACAACCATGGTCACCAGTCTTGCTAAACAAGTTAAAGACTTTCAGGAGTCAAAGCAGCAGATCGATAAGTTCATGAAAGCTGACTTGATAAGAATGATCAGGACTTTCACACTTGATTATCTTACTGACATTCTGGTTGAAATTCTCACTCCTGATGTTACAAATCTTATTGCACCAATCAGGGACAACTTGGAGCATATAATCAGAAGTGTTGTAAAGAAAATGTTGTCAACAACACCGTTCACGCTTCATCCTGCTAAAGCTTCTGCACCAACTCCAACCATCCCTGAACTATCATTCGATGACTTGCTTGCTCAACTCTACGACAAAGTTGCATACAAAACCACACAAACACCTGAAGAAAAAGCACTTGTCGATGCTATTGCTGCCAACTTTTCTAAAGAGTCGTGCAAAGATGCTGCTGGAACCCTGAAGAGGTCAAGGAAAGATGACGACCTAGACCCAAACTCAAAAGATAAGAAACATAAGTCTGGAACCGGTCCATCATCGTCTCAACAACCACAAAAGGATTCTACTCCTCCTGGAAATCAACAACACACGTCATCTACTGGTCAAGGTGCAACAGATGAGGAAGAAACTCTTATGCACCCAACTTATGACTATGAAGGCCAACCCGATACCGATTATCGTGCCTCCCCAATTCCCGATTCTCAACCAGGACCATCGTCGCCATCAAAAGCTAAAGACAAGGATGCTACGTCCAAGTCTAAAAAATCAAAGAAAAGAAGACGTCATTCATGGCTCGACAATGATGACACACCTGGGAATGATTGGTTGACCGAATTGGTCAAAGCTCAACCTCCTCTCGAAGATGAAGAACCTCTTCCAGGTAATACACTGCAATATACTCAGGTTATAATGAAGGATCTTTAAATTGAGAAACTTACGAAGGCGTAGCTCAGAAGAATTAATCGGGATGCATAGGAATTCCTAAAATCCAGATCTGGAAACAAGATGGAATACGAATTTCACATGCAGAATATAGCTAGTGCAATGTCTGGTAAGTTTGACTGGCTAAACCCTGAAGTGAATATCGACATCAATTCCAAAAACCATCAAAAGCCTTACTTCACCGATTGGACTAAACCATTACCTCTGCAAGGATTTCCCGAAAAACCAAAGTTACCTTACAGCTTCTTCTTCAACAATGATCTTCGCAACCTCCAACTCACCCAAGAGAAATCTAAGAAGAAATATGCTTCCTCATTGACCATCTCAGTACCAGCCGCAAGATATGAAGTTCCTGCAATTGAAGAATCTACTCCAGTATTTAGCGACTCTATCGTAGCTTACGATAGAGATGCTTTACACGAGATTTAGCACTGGCCAGAACGTCGTCGTCTCGGTTATACTCACAAATTAGACACCAAATCATTGGAGAATGTGAAGCATAAATCAAAGATCATTGCTATCTTGGAGATTCAAGAGTAGAAACGGTTTAACTACATGTTCATGAATGAGATTGTGGTTAAAAGACAAGATGAAAAGAAGTACAAATTCTCCGAAGCAGACTTTCCTGACCTTTATCTAAATGACATTGAAGACATGGATCTAGAAAAAGTTCAAGGAAGAATGCGTGGATTCGATAGAGAAACTCAATACAACTTCATGTCATCTCTACTTCTCTTCATCCGACGATTGATAGTTCAAGAAAGAGTGGAAGATCTTCAACTTGGAGTGGAAAGTTACCAATAGAAGATCAATTTGACTAAGCCATAATTCACATTTGATGGAATCTATCAAACGTCACAGTATACTCTCATCCAAAAACCTTCATTTGGTTTCAGCTACATCAACAGCAAAAAGTTACAAAGTTTCATGAGGCTCGATGAGATACACAAGTTCTGTGATGTTACGTTTAAAACCGTTCGTGATGGGCTAGTCAAAAGGTTGAATGATGATCGCAGAAAGATAGCAAAAGGTGAAACTCCAAGGTGGAAATCCAGTTCCAGAAGACAAGTTCGAAACTTTGTCCGGAAGATTGAAGAAAGGTTATTTCGCCAGGAACAGATCAGACGATTGGAAAGTTATATCGGTGTCAGACCTTTATTTCCCGTCAGACTCTTCAAAAGACCAGAACCACAGTTTACTGACTTTGATGCTCCACTCACTGATGAAGCTTAAACTGGTACACATGGGTATTAACTTTTCAATATTAATTGTTTCATTTGATTGAATTGTTATCAAAATGGCTTGTGCACACATAACAGTGTACAACCCGTACTTGAAAAGAAAGGACCCTGAGGTACGCATCAGTGCCTCAATCCTGATACAAGGAGCGAAGGCTTCTTACTTTTGAGTAGAGTTAATCAATCATTTTCTGATTTTCATAACTCTGCTCAAAAGACAAGTATTTCACCTCAATAAGAATTCACTTGTTGAGGGGGAGCACTTGAAACAAAATCATCGTTCTTGAAATGAAAAAATTCTTGTTGATATCTCCCCATACTACACAAAAGGCATATTTTAATCAAAATATTGTCAAAAATATCATTGTATATGCTATTTTTGATGGGGAGAAAAAGTGAATGTGATTAAAATATGAAAGTTCAATATTGCTTAAATTCCAAATCTCATGCGAGCTAGACTCAGATTCACCCAAGAATTGACGAAACATAAAAGTTAGTACTCTCAAAAAGAATTATCCTCGACGGGTAATAACATGAACTTAGTTACTAGAGCTAGTTGTCACCTAAAAGCTGACAATGGATCTCTTTAACTAGCCACGTAAGCGTGTCTCAAAAAGGATTTGTCTTAGTAGAAATGTACCATTTCAAGAAACTTTCTGTGGACTTGACCAGGCCGGGTAATAACTTCCAGCTAGTATAACTAGTGATGTAAGCGTGTCTCGAATCGGTTTTGTTCACTGAAAGTGGATCAATTCAAAAAGTGCTTGTTCCTCCCGCATGTGCAAATTTATTAAATACTTATAAGCACATGTAAAGGGGGAGCCCTTCAAAAGTAAACACAAAACTCTCAAAGTGTTAAACAAACTGTTTGATAATCACAAACACTTTGAGAGATTTTGTCACACCCCCAATTTACCTGACTTGCAGCGGAATGGAATACCTGGGGGTGTCTGTCATAGCACCACAGTTACAGTTACATTGAACGACCTAAAGTGTCGTTTGGAAAATACTGCATTTGATCATTGAAATAATTCAGAGTTTATAACATGAGGTCCCCAAAATGTGTTGCAAGTTTACGAAAACAAGTCATACTAGATCAAATGTTTACATAAGTGCATGAAATAATGATGAGACGCGTCGACTCCGCGACTCCATGAAAGTCCAAATGCATGTCACATGAGCTACCTTAGTAACCTGAAATACATTGCTAAAACGTCAACACGAATGTTGGTGAATTCCATAGGTTTGTAAAATGTACTGATGTACGGCCACCACAAGTAAAAATGCAAGATAAAAATCTCGTGAAAATTGTACAATAGCCTTAAGCTCATGACACCGAAGCTATGACTGATGAAATTCTATGCCCCTCCCGAATGTTCTGCCGAAACATTCAAATGTAAAAGACATGACATGCATCCGCTTACTGTTGGTATCCACTACCACGGATGGAGGCGTCACCCTCGATAGATCTATCCACTCATTCTCGCTTAGTACTTGAAATTAACGGTTCATGATGTTACAGGGGACTTAGCACTTGGCAAGGTAACTTAAGCTATGTACATGTTTGAATACTTGGGCTCGTACTGAAATAATTGATGCAAAGTATTCCCCCCGTGGGATTTGAAATCAAAATATTGTATTGAAAACGGGGCTATGAAAACTCACCTTAACTGATGAAACCATGATGAAATGAAATGAACACCAATGAACAATTTGCTGTCGTAACCCAATATGATGGTACCATGAACATGTACTGAGCTGAAAACAAGGCGCGCATACTAGCCGCAACCTAATATGAATGATGTACGATCTACTTTAGATCATGAAATGATGTTATGAATGTCCATGCACATGTTTACTATACCACTCTACTCTTTTGGAAAAACACTTGTGTTATCAAAATATATAATCCAAGACTTTGGAAAATATTGCTATTAGAAAATATAAATGGCTAGTTATAATATATATACTTATATATATATAACGTAAGTTTCCATGTTAGTGTTGAAAAACTCGGGTTGTAATCCTTGAAATGATGAAAACATACTCATAATAACTAATACTACGTTAGTTATAAAGCTCGGTACTTGATATTATGTTTAGCTTGAAAATGCACTTCGTAGTTTTTGCGCCAAATATATTAAAAGCTGTCAATTAATAAAGGGTTTTAGCCGATATTCAAACGAGTATATCTTTGTCGTTACTTGTCCGTTTTACTTGTTCTTTATATCCATGGTTTCGTCTTAGTATGTAGTAATATATTTTGGAAAGCTCGGCTCCTCCGGGTTACGTTTAAAACCTCTTTTTGACCGACGAAAAATGTCCAACAGCAACTATTTTTCCAGAAAATACTTTTCGTCTATAATCTTGCAAAAATCATAACTTCTTCGTTATAAGCTCTTTTTAATCCGTTCTTTCGCCTACGGATTCGTTTTTGAAAGTATTTTCTAAAAATTTTGCCAAAGTTTCCTTGGTGTTTACTGATTTTCCAGATTTTTACAAAATGGGACAGCATGTCTAAAATGAGTTCCAAATCATGTTTCCAAGGTTAAAAACCAATTTCTACCATCACCAATCCTCTTGTAATCACCACATGACTAATCTAATCTTACCATACACCTTCTTAGGGTGCCATGGACTCCTAACCAAGTTATTAGAGCTAGGGGATTCATAACAAGAAAGTTAGGGTTTGTATGTTACTTTTTAGCCAAAATAAAGTGTAGTATAGCTACTTATACATGGTTTTTAGCATGATTCTTATGTAATACATGTAAAAATAGGATGATTCATGAAAAAATAAAGATGAAAACTTACTTGACAAAATGAGGTGATTATTGGATGATTATGCTTGTTGTTCTTGTGTTTTTGTTGCTTGTATCTTGATTAGACTTGTAAAATGAACAACTTTTGTGTTTTACTTCAAGAAAAATGATCACTTGATCAATGAGTTTGATCTTGGGTCGTGGGTATGAGATGAGAGCAAGAAGAGATGATGAACTTGTTCTTGGTGAAAAGTATGAATTATGATTTTTAGATTTAGTAAAGTTATGTTTTGTATAGGTTTATTAGTTTAATAAGATTTAGTTAATGCAAGGGGTTAAAATTAGGGGCACATGGCCGGTTTTATCAAGGGGTGAAGGGGGGGGGGGGGTTAGGGTACTTGGTAGTTATTTAGAAACCTTGTAAGAAATTTGCACTAGTTAGCGTTTTTAGTTACGATCGGGTATCGGTTTTATTAGAAATAAATGTTCACGAAGTATACCGGGATGAAATAAAGTTAAAATAATGTTAAAAACATATTAAAAATATGTTGGGTACATTTACTGAGTGATCGGGTGATTAATGTTTAGTTTTAACGAAAACCGACGTTATATTCATACGCGTACGTTAAAAATAAAATAAATTTCCAAAATACTGGGTAACTGAATGTTATAACTTTTATGATGTTAAAATGGATATAAAAATATGTCGGGACCATCGTGGGAATATTTAGATATATTCGTCGTGTATAAACCGAGTGTTAACGTTTACTATAATTACTTATACGTAAAAACGTTAAATGTACTGAATATAGTAATTTGAAAATCCTAAGAGTGGTATAACATGTAAATGATCTACTGATGATATGCAGACTATCTCCAGTCCGTGTGAAATGTCATTACTGATAATGCATGAATTCGCACCCGAACCAATATGGTTACGCGAATTTGAATACCCGTAAACTAAATTTACGATGAAATGTGTAATGCACGTGAATGATGAAATCTTTTCCCGCAATGAATAGTGTTCCGTGAATAGTAAAATTTCTGAATGCTTCTCGGAATGTCAAACTGACACAAAAAATGATGAATAGTAAACTGATGAATAGTGTTTTGATGAATAGTGTTTGATGAATAGTGTTTTTCCAAAGTTCGGGAAATGACCTGAAATGACTTGAAATGGTGAGTTGTGACAGATTTTCTTTCAAAGGTTTCTTGGCTATTGTCGGATAATCATGGTGTTATAAGGTGATTAAGATAGGAAAAATTGTCCTATGATCTGCCAGAGCCAGAGGGATCTACCCAAGGACATCACCAATAGTTAGAATTAGAAGTCCTTAGGTATGATATGAAAAAAAAAGGAGTAAAGAATGAAAGGGGAAAGAAGGAGTTGAAGAATTAAAAAGAAAAGTAATGGGTGAAAAGAAATAGCTACCGGGTTCAATTCGTATGCTACTGGTTGTTGCTAAGGCAACACCGGTATTGAAGATAAAGTCGTCATGGACCCAGTGACGCAATGCACAAAACCTTCTTAACCACTCAAGTTCTCTTAAAAGAACTTGTTTCATTCTCACGGGGAACCGATGTAATCTATCGACTTATCTCTTAGAGATGGTTGATATTGAAGCAGGAGACCCCTCCCTAGTCTCCGCATAGGAAACCTAAGTGTGCACTTTTCAAGTCTAGAGCCATGAGATACATCAAAGATCTCTTAGGAACACTTAGTATTTCTACAACCGATGTTCTACATCAATGGACACCAACTGTAAATTATCGAGTCCTTCGCAGATCTTAGCAATCTGCCGAGAACGTTTATGAGAGAATTTACATAAGTATTTCTCAATGATTGAACGGAAATCCTGCCAGGGTCAACATCAAATAGCCCTGACAGCAGGTCACTTCGGTAACTACTTGTGGGTTATGCTTAGTGTTTGCGGTGGTTTCTTAGCGGTCTACAGTCGTGGAGTGATCCCCAGCGACTCACCCAGTCATTGAGCTACTTAGTAGGTCTTTTAAGCTCCTTCGGGGGTATCTGACATGGGAACGGCCTTGATAAGGGTTAGAAGGAGTCTTCACACTATGCTGTTGATGATCTCTAATTCCTTATCTGTAAGTACCAGTTGATTTATTGTTAATTGTTTACCTGCAGGGACACATCATATCCATGGCGACGGATTCCACATGCTCATACATGCATCTTGAAGTCATCAAAAGCTCCCTCAAAGATCAACGCAACACAAAATTCAAAGAAAGATTCTACGTCAAAAAGAAGAATCTACAAAGTATAAAGACTAAAGATCAAAAGTGAAAGAAAGGGAACAACGTACATGTATAAGTCAGAATTCAAAGATGTATGAGCATGTTGGAATGGCGGACTACCACCACAGACGCGGAAGTGACGAAAGGTAGACAACTTCATAACTTGATCACTATCACTACAACAACGAACAAAGAACAAAGAATGATGAATAATTTTTGAAAGATGTCTAAAGATATGAAAGTCAAAGATGAAGAAATGACAAAGACGTCAAGCAACCGTGATGACCGACCCTTAGGGGGAGATTGTTGGGATCAAAATTTTACTATTTTGTCAAGTCTCAGTCATTTTTAATAAATGTTAGGTTGCTTTATTATTAGTTACTTATATTTGTTTATAATTTATGTATTTAAGGCTTATGAAAGCCCAAAAGGCCTTCAAGGCCCACGAATTTAGAAAGATGGGAGCTAGGTGTGTTGCCCTAGCTTCCCTCCTATAAATAGAACCATTAGGACTCATGTAAACTTGGTTGGTTATTTGAAACATTAAGGAAACTCTTGCTCTCATTATTCTCTCATTCATATAATCACCCAAATCCTTATATCTATCTCATTCTTGTTTGTGTGAAATCAATATGGGAACCTAACAAGTTTAATTGATGAGATTATGCTTGGATCATTGTTGAATGTTTGATGTATCTCTGTGGTAGAAGTAGGTCGAAAGGGTTTGCCATTTTGGTATTATTTCAAGGTGTTTTTCTATGGCAACTTGGTGTTAACCTTGTAGAAATTGGTCGACAAAACATTTACCAACCCATCCATAATCTTGTTTAATACCTTATCTCATGTCTAACTGTAACAATTCGCATTTTCAGGATAATTACTATCCCCGGAAAATTTCACTATTCATGTTTACTATTCATTTTTCCCGAAATTTTCCCGAAACTTGATTTTTGTTTCTTGGCCTCGATTGATAAATCATTTCCATGGCAAATTAAAAGTTTAACTTTCATAAGCTCATTTTTATGAAAGTTATTAAGGAATTACACGTTTTAGGGTAAAACGTCATTCAGAAATTCTATGCACAACGAAACTCGACCGCGTTAAGTGACCCCGCATCAGAAAAATGTTTGACACACTCATGATTTATTTGAGAATTAATCGTGACTGAGAAAAACATGACCAAAATAAACCTCGGCCGTGAAAAACTGGAATTTTCAGTTTTAAGCATTTTTTACTCAGCCGTAACCTTAGCCTATACATGCACCACGTTTCTAATACGATTTGAGTTTTCAACTTATTAGAAAAAGTCAACATATTTTTCCCCCTCCATTGACCAAAAATCATCCCTTGATTTTATAAGTCATTCCTTGATTTTTAGGCTTACGGTTTGATGTCTAAAAGACATTTAATACCAACCAACACTGGACTGAGCCCAGTCTAGATATTATAAGTCATTTTAAATCATTTATAACCTATTAGAAAAGTAATATTTTACTTTTCTCAATTTTACACAATATTCGTACATTTTACGTATTACGCGTTTTAGACCCGTGTTTCCAGTTTTAGCAGGGTTTTACCACCCAAATGGAACCTACCACTCATTTTATATTTTATTATGGAACTTTTGGATATGTTTAACAATACTTTCAAATTCCATAATTTTACGACACCCGGTTTTACGTTTCGTGGCTTAACCATTTACGGTTAGCATTTTACGGAGCCAAAACTTTCAATATAACTTGGATAATATCAATAAAGTCCAACCCTTCCTCCCCAAGCTTTGACAAACCGCCACTAGGAGGGGGGTTTCACACTTGTGGCTCAATCTTGACCCTTCATGCCTTAGATGATTACACATGTACTACTTAGGCTCCAAGTTAAACTTGGTCACCAAGTTGTGGTAATATCCTAGTCATTTCCTAACCTCCTCAAGACACTATAAAGCCCTCTCCTCCCCTTCATTTAAACGCCACACTCACACACACCATTCTCTCATCCTTAGCTCATTCTCTTCCAAGTTTCATGCAAGATTCAAGTGCAAGTTCAAGGTTGAAACCCTAGTTAGATTATCATTCACCAAAACTCTTCCATAACCTCATATACTTGGTGATATCTCTTGAGTTTAAATCCACTCAATTCACCTCAACCTTCATCATCCATCTTTCAAGATTACAAGGGTAGAAAGATTGCATGAAGTGAAGTGGGTTGAAGCAAGTCTATCAAAGTCCTATCCTTACATGTTAACTTCCTTTCTTGTTTGAAAGCCAAAAGTTGTAAGCCAAACCCTAGCTTGCTTCTTGTTAAATAATCATGTTCATGTTATTTACCTATTATTCTTGCTATATTATGTCTTGTATGCAAGTCCATGATGTATAAAAATGAGTAAAACATGTTGTTGTAATTGATTGTTAAGATAAGTTACTAAAACAAGTAAACTAGTGACTTTCTTGGTAAGATCTGATCAAAATGGTAAAAATACGATGTTGGATCATTACATATTACAGTAGAGGACCTAACAAGGAAACCATAGCAATTTGAACCACCTAAAACGAGTATACGAGTCAAAAGTTACGCCCATTTGAAGTTACCAAAACTTTGCGGCAAAACTGCCTAAAATGTTTCTGTTACAGAAACTTTAAACACGCAAAAAGAGGCATTTCTGGTCCGATTCATCAAAAAGTTAAAACATGAAAGTTGTCAAGAATCACGTTTTTGTTCAGGAATAAAGAAGCTCAAGCCTTGAAAACGCTTTCTGAGTGAAATATTTTTCAGTTTCTTAACAGCTATTTACATATATATAAGTCACTATATATTGGTTATACTTTAAAAGGAACAAGAGGTCTTATGACCTATAATCAAGACCACCACCATGGCTAGAGCCAAGGTTGAGTCTCATGACCTTGGAACAAGGACCAAAGGTCATGGCTAGGCCATGACGAAATGACCATACCAACTTACTTAGGCGAAAACATGAAACAAGGAATTGGCGACAACTTGAACAAGCAATTTGGATCTACTTCACCTAAAAGGAACCATGAGATATTACAAGGAAAAATGGTCATACAAGACTTATGAAACATACCCTAATAACAATCTTCATGTACTAATAAACTTTCCTAAGTTTATTCCAAATATCGGACATGTAACTTTTCGGATCAAAACTTATATCTATATACTTTATCAACTACTACAATAGTAGGGAGCCTCATGTGAGGAGTTCATTATGTAAGCCGTCGAGTTGAGTTGTGGATTTACGAGTTAAAGTGTCCTGGCTCCTCGAACGCTTACTAACATGACTTCTGAATTATGTCGGCCCGAACGGTAGTAAACGATATACCAAAACATACATGTTTCATGAATCTTTTCTTTCAAAGACTTACATTATACATCATACCACATCATGGACTAGATGCAAGATATATATATTGGCATGTTTATGTTTCCTTAGACATTATTCCAAACCTAAGTTACAACAATTATTCTAGGTTGCTCGTAGAAGTTCTTACGGCATATCCATCATTCTCATTATACATCATCCAACTTAAGGTGAGTTCATAGCCCCACTTTCCATTACTTAATTGTTTTACAAACCCTTGGGGGGAATACATGCTATTTTTAACCGAGCACAATGTTTTTAAATTATATGCTGCCTGATTGTTTTATTATCACTAAGTACCAGCCTTGCTAAACCGATATCCTTTATTATGAACCATTTAACCACTAGCAATAGTGAGTGCGAATATTGTGAATAGGCCTATTGGGATTGACGAATCCTATTTGTATTGACTAAGTACAAACAAATGCATTAATATTTGAGATTTAGGTATGTTAGCAAAGTACCTACCGGGATAAATCTGCCGATCAATATTGGTACACGTTAACGTTATGGTGTCATAAGCTTAGTGTATAATACATTTTATGGGCGTATAATAACGTAGCCTGCTTGTTTTGTTTTCCAAACATTGATGTGAGTCCATAGCTCACACTACCAACATATTGTGTTCAAACGATTTAACAAACTCTATGAATATCACTCAACCTTTGTGTTGACCTCTCAAGCATGTATTTCAGGTTCATGACGATCAAGGATGGCACGGAATGGCACGGATACTCAAGAGGGCTATAAATTTTATTATCATTCAAAAACTCATTTAATGTGATTTGTAAACATGGAACCATTTGGGACCTCATTTTGTAATCTCTGATATTTATATAATTTGAATGATAAATCTTTCAAAACGACTCAATTGGAGTTCGTTTTCTATTATTGCGACTATTGTGCCGTCGAGTAACACCCAGTTTGAATTCCGCTGCAACCATGAATTGGGGGTGTTACACTAACGAACTTGATGAGGAAATTGGCTTATGTATACTTCTGTTATGAACCATTCTTAATGCATTTGATATATTGAGAATCATAGGTCGAAAGGGTTTCTTAATATGTTGGATAGTTATAGGTACGATTGTTAACCATGCATCTCTTGCTTATATATCTTGTTCATGATTGCTTGCTCATCATTTACATGCGACTTCCATGTTTCTTAGCCTAAATAAACATAGCTTTTAATCATATAAAACAATCAATCTAAATTACTAGTCATTGGATAAGTGACAATCTAGGGACTTTACTTTAACACAATTGCTAACTTGGCTTTTCTATAATCTCTTGGGATGACCTGAGCTTACCTAAACCTTTACTATAAACAGGGGTTATACTTTACACATGTGTTTTATAAATTAAGGAATATGATGAAATTAGTATTATAAATTTAAAGCTTCCGAAACACATCAAAGTTTTTGGCGCTGCTGCCGGGGATTGGCATTGATAAAATCAAGTTAGTTAAGTGTTTTGAAACTTTTTACAAACATAGCCGTACAGTTTTCTGGCAAACTGAATCAATTTATACTTTGTGAGACTGAGTGTACGCCGCACTTCCAAATTTGTGCGTCCTATATTCTGGAAAAATTTCAACTACGCCGGTTTTACTTTCTAAACCGACATACTTTCTGGAAAAATTCGCAATGTTCACTGAGACAAAACCACACCAAAATAAAAACTTTTTAATGCTTAAATTAAAGGCTGAGAACATGAGAATTTCTTTTTATGTGCCTTTGGCATTTGGATTGATGCATTTGTTAATATGTTATGATTCATCGAAAATACAAAAATATTTGATTATTTGGTTAATTAGACATTTTCTTGTTTTTGATTGTTTATGCATGATAATAATCTAGACTATAATGTTAAACGTAATTCTGAGATATTCTAAAAACTACGAAGAAGTTAAAACTAAAAACAGAGGAAGTACGCCACACTTGTTTTCAAGTACGTCGGTCTTTCCTGGGAAATTCCAAAAGATTAAAACAGAAGTACGCCGCACTTGTTCTCAAGTACATCGCACTTTTTGGACCAGAAGTTCACATAAGACTTTTATATTGTTCATAATGACCAAACCAATTCATCTTTTGATTTCTGAATGTTTACTGATGTTATTGGAGTGCAAAATATCATTTAGTTTTGATTTCACTAACATACTAATGGTTCATTTGATATTATGTTTTCAAATGTTAGAAATGGACCCAAACTCGAGTATTGGACGTATGTGCTTAGATAAGGGAAATTCTCTTGCTGAGAATGATAAAGTTGAAAGTGAAGGTAATTGGGATGGAGAAGGCACTTGGGACACAGCAGAAAGTGGAAAACGAAAGGAGGTGAAGGCTCATACTTTCTTTTGAATGGAGAAGGAAGATGGAACTTGGGATAGGTACATGACACCTTGTTATGTAGAAGGTGTGAATGCTTTTGATGGGGTTACTGATTTGGCTTGTGATAAAAACTATGTTTCTTAAGAGGTGGTGATTGAAAAGAAATAGAAGTACACTCAGCTAGCTAATGGGGACAAAAAGCTTGATAAGAAATTGTTAGTGTATTTAGAAGGAGAAATTTATGTGGTTGAATTTTATGTGAACCAGAAGAGGATGACATTGAACCTACTGTGATACTTGGTAGGGATTTTCTTAGGCAAGCTAAGGCTATTGTGAACCTACAACTTGGCCTAATTACCCTTTGGCCCGAACCACCTGTGTATGATACGGAGGATGAAGAGCTAGATGCTTTGCTAGCCAATTTCTCAGTTGAAGAAGTTCCACCACTTTCACCAAACCCCAACGATTTCCCAAACTATGTGTGCAACATGGGAAAAAGTTCTAGAAACAAAAACAAACAACAAAAAACCTACAAAATGACCTATGATGACGAAGGTCCATCACTATCCGTAAACTATGCAAAAACACAAGAAGAATTTACTAGGGAAGAGTTTGAAAAAGATGTGCTAGAAAGGGTAATATTACTAAATTAAAAAAGACCCGTTATTGAAACTTTGAAGAACTTGGACAAACACAAAATGATGCTTGATAGTGTGTTGATTGATAGGCTTAAACTTGATGGTGAGGTTACTAATGAGGAGGAACATGAGTTGGCTAAAGAAGTGGTTAAAGTGCATAAGGTTGTGAAAGAAGGTGGAGATCCGGGATGTTTGCCTATTCGTTTTGGAAGGAAAACTCACTTATACTGCATTAGTAGACACCGGATCAAACATTAATATGATGCCATACCGTATCTATGCACTTTTGGAGAAAGGCAAGGAAAGTCCTAAGATTGATAAAGTGAAGTTACTAGACCACTCTAGTGCGGAAACCATGGGACGTTTGGTCAATGTTCTTTGCCAAATTGGCACAAACACCATTCTTGCCAATTTTCTACTTTTTGGTGTACCCATTGATAGAGATGTACCATTGGTTGTCGGGAGAAGTTTCATGTATACTCTTGGAACTATAATGGACATGTGGAATGATAGGACAAGTGTGTATGGGGGGCATTACAAAATTGTGCCCATGGAAAAGAAGGAGGAAAAAAGTGACAGTGACGAAGAGGATGATGAATATTCCCCAAGAAGGGATGAGAATGGAAATCCATTTTACCGACCTGTTTATCCAAGCTATATGGAGTGTGAAGATGCTATGGATCGTGCTCTTGGTGAGCGAGATTACTTGAACCCATTTCGTGATGTTTGTTTTTGGAAAAAGTTGGTAGGATTTCTTGGAGCACTACCTGTTTCTCTAACCAGTAATGACTGGACGCCTAACTATTCCGGGGGAAATTTGAAAGTTAAAGGAGATAGGAAGGGGCACATTAACGTTAAAATTGTGGATCCATTTGGAATTACTTTTGAAAGAGGATATGAGATTAAGAAAACTCGAAGGAAGGTTTCTGGAGAATACAAGCTGAGTGATGTTATGTCACCCGGTTATTTCAGAGCTTAGAAAAATTGTGGATGACGGATAGGAGTAGCAACATACGCTCCTATGTTTACTTTTCTCATTTTTATTTTTCATTTCTAAGTTATTTTCATCATTTGAAAAAAAATACCAAAACATTGTATCCTGGAAAGTTAAGGAAGGTTTTGATGAATGAATGTATATAATGAAGTTTGATTATATGTGGATTGAATGTTTTACGTATGCATGTTAGTTAAAATAGTTAACTATTGAAAAATTTGCAGCAAGTACGCCGTACTTGGGGTCAAGTACGCCGCACTTCTGAGCGGGACTATAAATATGACTTGAAATCTTTCATAACTCACAACATTTTCACACACAACACCAAAAGAAACCGCTACCTTTTTATCAAAAATTTCCACGAAAGATCTTTTCAAAGAAAACAAATCCACATTATAATGTCTTTAGTATGTTTATTGATTTTGTTTAATTTCTTTACAATTTTATTTCGTAATCTTTAGGGTTATACTTTTTTTATGATATGTTTTAGATTCTTTATTTTGATCAATGTGTTAGTTAGAATAAGTAGAACTTATAGGACTACCCAATTTCATGAACGAAAGTTTTGCGAATGATTGAATCGAATTAGGGTTAGGGTTTTCAGCCTTGATCACTAAATATGCTTATTTGATCTAGGAGAGATTAAAATTTAATGTTAAAGAAGATTTCGGATTTGACGAGTTGAAAATTATGAGAATTATGTCGAAATGCTTAAACCTAAGATAAGAACTGCTTATTTTTAGGGGCTTTTTAGAAAACAATGAAGAAAAACTGTATCATGAGTTTAAAAATGTAGTTTTGTTGAAATAAGGCTCTAGAATCAAATATTTCGTGCCCTTAATGCTATGTGCGTCGGTTTTTCAGATCTGAACCGCCGTACTACATTTTAAGCTAGCTAGTACGCCGTACTTGTCCTCAAGTACGTCTCACTTTTTGCCCGAGTTTAAGATAGAATGTTTGAGATAAGAATTATGAGAGAGATTTAGACATATGTGTGCACTAACAACTAATAATCTTGTGTCTATGGATTCTTTTTACTTGCAGGTAAGAACCAGAGGAGCTATTGAGAGAGAAAAGAATAAAAGAGAGACTAATATCATCCCAATTTAAGATGGAATGGAGTTACAAGAGAGGAGAAGAGGGAGTTTAATGACAAACTGACAAAGATAGTGGACTGGGACATTGACATTCCCAGGATAGTGGACTGGAGAGTCATGAGAAACTTAGGCTATGAGAAAGACCTTGAGAATATGTTGTTGGTTAGAGTAGTATTCCCTGATGAAGTTGTAGATTCATTTATGTGGAAGAAGGCTGTGGAGATCAAAGAATATGTATACAAGGAGTGGTGCTTAGAGTTTTTCAGTTCCTTGAGAGTCAAAAGAGAAATGAGTGATCATGAAATTTTGACTGAAGAAATAATGAAATTTAGGCTTGGTGGAAAAGGATATTCTGTTACATTGTGGGAGTTTGGGAGAATGCTTAGAGTATACTCTGATGAGGAGTTGAGTGATACTAATTTTAGGAATTTGGTGAATGAGGAAGATATGGGAATGTTGGAAAGGAAGGTGAATGCAGGAGCTGTAGGAATCAAGAGCTTGGATTACTTGTGAAGCAAGGAGACAATGAAGCTTATGGTTTTGCTAGAGGTCGTGGAAGAGGAGCCTTTGGATGCTTGGTAACACCACAACCACTACAGATCAACAACAGCAACAGCAGCAACAGTGAAACCGCCACACAATGTATGGTGCGCGGCGTACTTGTGATGGAAACCAGGGATCTGGTTGTTTTAAAGACAATTTAAAAAAAAATTATTTGTATGGTCTGCAACAAATGCCTCTGTTGGCATTCAAAACAATTTATGATGGCATGTGGAAAAACAAAACAATGGTAATCGGGGGAACAAGATGGAGAAGGAACACAAAAATAATAACTATCTATATATCTATATAAATAACTAGTACTAATAATAAAATATCTAATCTTTTTGATTATATTTGTTTGCTTATTTTTGTTTGTTTTGTTTATGAATATGTGCATGTTCGAATTTAGTATGAAGGCTTCAACTATGCTTCATACAATTTTGCTGAATTCGTCCTATAGTAAAGTAGCTCATTCTCATTTCTCTATTTTATTTATATTTTGTCACATTGATGACAACATTCATAATAAGTATGGGGGGTTGAGATGAATTGAAATGATTTAAAAATAAAAATAGATTTTTAAAGGAAATGTGCGACGGTTTTGCAACTTGGTTCGCCGCACTTATTATATATAATTTTGAAAAATAATAATCGAGTTAAATCATTTAACCTCATTCGACTTGGAATTGATAACGTGCTAGCATATTCATAACCATTACCACTTAAATGTGAGGAATTTTCAGCCTAATGCCCTTATTAAAGGCTTGATTCTTTGTTTATGAGTGTGCCGATGTTTTATTTATTCTAGAACTTGTGCTTAAAATCTTTATGAGACCGTTGTAAGATCACATTCGTGTGATATAAGTAATTTTAAATGATAAGAGGCAAACTTAGGATTTACACCAAATAGCCATTCAATAAAAATATATTAGTAATCATATCGATTATCTAAATTCCAATATTAAAAAAAAAACTTTTGTAGCGCTCATTTTTAGTGCTATTGCCACCTAGAACAACATTCTGAGCCAATCTATTCGTTTCTTACATCCGCTCTAAAATAAAAAGGAAAAAATATATATACACTTTAGCCTTTCTAAACCTATGAACCTTGTTGGAAGTCCAAAGAAAAAGAAAAAGAAAAAGAAATAATTGCAGATTATGTTATTTTGAATTAAATGCGAAGGTTGCAAAATTCTAGTTTTGATTGAAGTGGTGTGTTTATCGTAAGTATGGAGGAAACCAAATATTTCCCAAGAAAACAAAAGAAAAGAAAGAAAAAATATATATGTACGAGGAAGAATAAAGTGTTGGCGAAATTTGTGCCAAATGGATATCGTTATTACAAGAAAATGGACTTTCAACTTATTATTATTTTTCTTTTAGAAACAATTTCACTAAATAAATCCCATGTCTAAATCCATACCCATATTATTACCCTTAGCCTAACGTTATAACCCGAATAAAAGTCCTCTTTGATGAAATTTACTTGGTGCTTACGCCATGTCGGTGAAGTTTAGTTTTTCGTACAAGCCTATGTTAATTTATTTAACATGTCTGAGCAGCTGAGTGCGATTCTTTTATGCCCGATATATGAGTGTGAGTGAATTATACTTTCCACCTTCGTGAGATGCTTAGTCGCGTTATTTTGGGTTATGATTTCTTGATAAGATAAAAATAAAAATATTTTTAAAGATTGCTTGAGGGCAAGCAATAGTTAAGTATGGGGGATTTGATAACGCTCTAATTATACATGTTTATTCCATCGATTATATATCATTTATCTATTATATTATATAGAATATCATGTTATTTTTGTAGAATTGGTACTAATCTGGTTGCAGGATAGAGCGAGAGAAGAAAGTTAGAAATACCACTAAAAAGACGATTAAATGATAAATATAAGAAAAGAGGGACTTGGAATGAAAATATACAAGTATGAAAGACCCAGGTACAGCGGTCTTAGGACTGTGTGTGGCGTATTTGCTTGGCGGGTAAATGAAGTTGAATGTACGCGAAGTACGGCGCACTTTCAACGAAGTGCGGCGCACTTACCTTGACAGTTACAAAACAGAGTTATTGTTTGCATTCATTGTGAGGCTGATCACTTGTCCTAATTTACTGATTATTGGAGTTGAATTAAGTCAAGATGAGCCTATAAAAGTAAAGGTACGAAGCAGAGAAAAAGGGGGAAACACCAACGAGAAGTAGGGAAAGCATACGAAGTGAGATTGGTGAACTCATACCAAGTTCACTATATCAGGGTTCGAGGTTGTGATTCTATTGCTGTGACAGAGTGAAGGAGAACGAGCCTAGAGAATTATCTCTGTGAAATCATTTGTTCTTTCGTTGTAATCACTTTGGTACACTTTTCAACTTTGTCGAATTGAATTACGAAGTTTATGAAATTCATGTTGAATGATATGTGTTTTGTTATTACAATAATGGAGTAGTCGTTATATGTTTATTTGGGTGATATAGTTATATGGTTGTTTGCAATGTAATGCACGCTTGCTATTGATACTATGCTTAAGTTTAATTGATGAGATTATGCTTGGATCATTGTTGAATGTTTGATGTATCTCTGTGGTAGAAGTAGGTCGAAAGGGTCTGCCATTTTGGTATTATTTCAAGGTGTTTGTCTATGGAACTTGGTGTTAACCTTGTAGAAATTGGTCGACAAAACATTTACCAACCCATCCATAATCTTGTTTAATGCCTCATCTCATGTCTAACGATCTTGATAAGGAAATTGGCTTATGTATACTTCTGTTATGAACCATTCTTAATGCATTTGATATATTGAGAATCATAGGTCGAAAGGGTTTCTTAATATGTTGGATAGTTATAGGTACGAGTGTTGATCCCAGTTGAGCAAACAATCTTATAGAATTTGACTTGAATAAACACTTTAAGCTATAACGCGGAATATTAAAACTTAACTTATGAAGAACAATTTTAATAACTATCAACACTTCAATATATTTATTATACGAGCACTCGACAATGCTAGGGTTTTACAACCTTGAAGTGAAACTAGAACAAAGTAATACGTACCTACTCTAACCATAGGCACCTTCTTTTATAGGCCAAGGAGTCCTATTAGGTTTACAATAGCTTTCTACACAAGATATGATCTTCCTAAATGTATTAGATATACACACAATCAATTCTATAATTATCCATCCGTGTATACAAGTTTATCTCTTTAGCAGCAGGTTCTTCAGCAGCAGTTTCTGTTAGCAGCAGTTTGACAACACTAGCAGCAGATTCATTATCCTTAGCAGCAGTTTCTCATCAGCAGCAGTTTGACACTTAGTTAAATTCTGAGTAGTAGAATCTCAAAACCCAAAAATCCTCCCCTAAACTTAATATTTACTTCTAAATGATTAAGTTTCTTCAAAGCTTGATTAACTGTCACACCCCCAAAATACCTGAATGGCAGCGGAATGGAATACCTGAGGGTGTAACGGATCATAGCACACAAGCAAGGAAATATTGAACGACCTAAAGTGTCGTTTATAAAATACATCGTTTGATTCATTCAAAATATCAAAGTTATAAAACATAGGTCCCAAAAGTTAGAAAAGGTTTAAAGAAACAAGTTTAGTACAATCAAACGATAGTTCAAAGTGCATGAAATCCAAAAGTGACGCGTCAGCCTTGATACACAAAGTGACTCCATGCAATGCCATGAGAAATGCCTTAGTTACCTGAGAAATACATTGCGAAAAACGGTCAACATAAAGTTGGTGAATAATCATAGGTTTATAAGTAAATCAAGTGTACAAATGCCATAAGTAATGCCATGAATTAGGATGTCCGGAAAGTATATACATTGGCTCTTAAGCTCATGACCCCGAAGCTAGACGATACTTGGCCCCAATGAGTGTTTACCAGGCACTCTAATAATAAAGACATGAAATGCATTCGTTCCATTTGGAGCAACCCAAACACGAATGGAGGCGTCACCCCCGATAGATCTATCCACTCACTCCCGCTTAGTACTAGAAATTAACGGTCCATGATATAATAAGGGGACTTATCAAGACGTGGTAATAAGGAAACTTAAGCAATGTATGAATTTTATACTTAGGCATGTACACGAAAATAAGTAATGCAATGTATTCTCCCCCGTGGGATTTGAAATCAAAATATAGAATTAAAACGGGGCTATGAGAACTCACCTCGAAGTAATGGTACAAAGATGGTGCAATGAGGTGAAAGTAGTCGGGACAATGAGGCGCGAGTACTAGCCGCAACCTAAATGAATAACCATGATCTAACTTAGATCAAGCCGTAATGAAATGAATGCACATGCACATGATACTCATACCACTCGTAATTTGAAAATACTAGTTATCGTCGTAGAAAAATAGATTCCATACTTAGGAAAATAAGTCCTTATATAGGAGTATATAACTTGTCGTACTATCTCGTTAAAAAGTGTTAGCGTTAAATTCCTTGTATTGAAAACCTTGAAATATGTCGTTAAGTCATATAAGTATTCTCTCGGGTCATACGTATTCGTTTAATAAGAAAATAGTCCTTAGTAATATTTTCTAGAAAATATACCGTTTAGCGCGTACGTTATTATTTTTATTTGTGTCCATATATATATATATAGTTTGACGATGTTAGAATGGGCATAACTTTGTCGTTTCAAGCTCGTTTTCCTTGTTCTTTATGTCCACGGATTTGTCTTTGTATATACGAGTATATTTTAGATAACTCGGCTCTTTTAGGTTACGTTTAATGCTTCAAAATACCCATCGTATTCTGCCCAACAGCAAGCAGTTTTCTGGAAAAGTAGTTTTCGTCGTTAAGTTTGCAAAAATCATAACTCCTTCGTTATAAACTCGTTTTAATTGATTCTTTCGCCTAAAGTTTCGTTTTTGAATGTATTTTCTAAATCTTTGGTCAAAACTTAGTCATCATCCACTGATTTTCCCACGAATTTAAAATAAGGACAGTAGGTATTTCAAAAGTTTCAAAAATCATTTCCAAGTCTCTAAACTAGTTCCATCATCCATCAATCCACTTTCAAACACCACAAGACTAATCTAATCCTACCATACACCTTCTTAGGGTGTCATGGGTCCTTAAATATCATCAAACCACTAGGTCTAACAAGAGTTTCATATGTTTCCATTTCTAGGGCTTCAAAGTTAATATATACAAAAATGAAGTGGTACAAGATGATGCATGTATAAGATCTTATAAGAAAATTATATGAACATAATAATAACTTGTAAAAATCATAAAAATGAGTTTGTTTACTTACTTGATGGTTTAGAGAGTTTAGATGATAAAAAGCTTACTAATCCTTGAGTTTTTATTTCAAAACTCTAACAAGGATGATTATACAAACTAGTTTATGATATGATCTTGTAAAATTTACCCTCCTTGCTCCTTGTTTATCCCAATTCGAACCACACACAAGAGAAAAGAAGAGAAAAGTTGCTAGTTGTAAGTAAAAAGTGATTTTAGTGAAAATGAGTAAGAAAAGTTTAATTTATACAAAGGGGACAATTGTTTGGTGACATTTAATTAGTTTGGTGAGTTATTAAAGCTTGAAGACCAAAAAGGGGGGGGGGTTGTCCGGTTTTGGGGAGGGAAAAGGGGGATGATGTTGAGTGGTTAGTTAGTAAAAATTAGTATTAGTAGTTAAGTATAGTTAGGTTAGGTTTAGGTTTAAGGTTTAATCGGGTACCGGGTTTGTTAAAAATAAGTTTTGTTGAAGTTATTCGGGACGTAATAAGGTTATAAAAGTTGTAAAAATAAGTCGGGTACAAGTACGGAGAGTTAGAGTGATTATCGTTCAATTTTGGTGAAAACCGGCGTTACTAAGTTAAACGTACGATACGTAATGGTTAAATTTCCAAAATACCGGGTAAATTAATATCATAGTTTTTATATTATAGAAATGAGTATAAAAATGTATTAGGATCATAATCGGGAGTGTCGGACATGTTAGACACTTTTATAGTTCGCGTATTAGCGTTTATTTGAAATAAACGTACGTAAATCGTTAATCGTACCAAAAGTATTAATTTAATTATCCTACGAGTGGAATAGTATGCAAGTGCCCTAATGATGATATGCAGACTATTTCTAGTCCGTATGAAGTGTCCCTGATAATAATGCACGAATTCGCTCCTGAACCAATACGGTTACGCGAATTTGAACACTCGTAAACTAAATTTACGATGACATGAATAATGCACGTGAATAGTGGTTTTCTCTCGGAAATGAATAGTGTCAAGTGAATAGTAAAATTTCTGAATATGTCTCGGAATGTCAAATTGACCTCAAAAATGATGAATAGTAAAACGATGAATAGTGATCGATGAATAGTAATTTGTGAATAGTAGAATATCGAAGTTTGGGAAAATGACCTGAAATTGTGGGTTGTGACAGTCGCCCATCCAAAAAGGAATTCAGTCCCTGAATTCAGTTAGTGTTGGTCTCGGTACTAGGCTCGGTGAAAAGTTGTGGATACTTGCGTCGCATTTGGTCTTCTCGTTCCCAAGTAAACTCGGGTCCTCTTCGAGAATTCCAACGAACCTTCACGATCGGAATTCGACTTTGTTTCAATTGTTTGATCTCACGATCCATTATTTCAACTGGTTCTTCCACAAAATTAAGCTTGTCATCGAGTTGTATTTCTTCTAATGGTATAATGGCAGACTCGTCCGAAAGACATTTCTTGAGGTTCGAAACATGAAACGTGTTATGTACGTTGCTAAGTTCTGACGGAAGTTCAAGCTTGTAAGCAACCGGACCAATCCTCTCCAGGATCTTGAATGGTCCAATGTATCTCGGGTTCAATTTCCCGCGTTTTCCAAATCGTATTACGCCTTTCCAAGGCGAGACTTTGAACATAACTTTGTCTCCGACCTGAAATTCCAATGGTTTGCGTCGAACATCTGCGTAGCTCTTCTGTCGACTTCTAGCAGTTTCGAGTCTCTCTCGAATTTGAATTATCTTTTCTGTTGTTTCTTGTACCATTTCCGGGCCAGTACATTGTACTTCACCGACTTCGGCCCAACAAACTGGAGATCGACACTTACGACCATAAAGTGCCTCAAATGGTGCAGCTTTAATGCTCGAATGGTAACTGTTGTTATAGGAAAACTCGATTAACGGCAAATGGTTAGCCCAACCATTTCCAAAGTCAATCACACATGCTCTAAGCATGTCCTCAAGTGTTTGTATAGTTCTCTCACTCTGACCATCGGTCTGAGGATGGTAAGCAGTGCTCATGTCTAATTTGGATCCAAAAGAATCTTGTAATGACCGCCAAAAGTTTGAAGTAAAACGACTATCTCTGTCGGAAATGATGGAAACTGGTGCACCGTGTCTTGAGACTATTTCCTTGACATAAAGTCTGGCAAGTTGTTCCATTGAATAAGTCTCTCTAATAGGTATGAAATGAGCTGATTTGGTAAGTCGATCTATGATTACCCAAATAGCATCGAAACCTCCTGACGTCTTTGGAAGTTTAGTGACAAAATCCATAGCAATACGTTCCCACTTCCATTGTGGAATTTCTGGTTGTTGAAGTAACCCTGACGGTTTCTGGTACTCGGCTTTCACTTTAGCACAAGTAAGACATTTGCTGACGTACGTAGCAATTTCTGCTTTCATATTCGGCCACCAATAAAGCTTTTTGAGATCCTGATACATCTTATCAGAACCTGGATGAATAGAGTACTTCGACTTGTGTGATTCATGCATAATCAATTCTCGCACTCCACCATAGAGTGGTATCCAACTTCGGTCCTTGAAGCATAACACTCCATCTGATCTCTTTACAAAGCCATTTTCGCTTTCTGGCATACCATAAAGTTTTTCATGCGGTCGGTTTCCTTCCTTGAGAGCCTCAATCTGAGCTTCTAGAATTTTCGATGGTAATGGCGAAATGATAGTCATTCCCAATGACCTGACTCTCAAAGGTTTGAGTCGTTCTTTTCGGCTAAGTGCATCTGCTACAACATTCGCTTTCCCTGGGTGATATCGGATTTCACAATCGTAATCACTCAACAACTCTAGCCAACGACGTTGTCTCATATTAAGTTCCTTCTGATCGAGTATATGCTGTAAGCTCTTGTGGTCGGTAAAAATTACACACTTAGTACCATAAAGGTAGTGTCTCCAAATCTTGAGTGCAAAAACTACCGCACCCAATTCCAAGTCGTGAGTAGTGTAATTCTTCTCATGTATCTTAAGCTGTCTAGATGCATAAGCTATCACCTTCTCGTGTTGCATTAGCACAGCTCCAAGTCCTTGATGCGAAGCATCGCAATATACCACAAAGTTCTCAATTCCTTCAGGTAGTGACAAAATCGGTGCGCTACACAGCTTTTGTTTCAATAGTTGAAACGCGGACTCTTGTTTTTCTCCCCACTCGTACTTCTCATTCTTTTGTGTCAGTTTCGTCAACGACTTCGCTATCTTAGAAAACCCTTCAATAAACCTTCTGTAATATCCGGCAAGTCCTAGGAATTGACGAATTTCCGTAGGAGACTTGGGCGTAGCCCAATCCTTAACTGCCTCGATCTTTGCCGGGTCGACTTGTAAACCTTGGCTATCAATAACATGGCCAAGAAATTGAACTCTACGTATCCAAAAATCACACTTAGAAAATTTGGCATACAATTGCTCCTTCTTGAGTAGTTCCAGTATTGTTCTGAGGTGTTCTTCGTGATCTTCCTTACTCTTGGAATAAATCAAGATATCGTCAATGAATACGATCACAAACTTATCAAGATACGGTTTGCACACCCTATTCATGAGATCCATAAATACCACAGGTGCGTTGGTTAATCCAAAAGGCATCACTTGAAATTCATAATGACCATAGCGTGTTCTAAATGCCGTCTTCGGGATATCCTCTTCCCGAACTTTAAGTTGATGGTAACCGGATCTTAAATCAATCTTGGAATAAAAACTAGAACCTTGTAACTGGTCGAACAAGTCGTCAATTCTGGGGAGTGGATAACGGTTCTTAACCGTTAACTTGTTCAGCTCACGATAGTCGATGCACATTCTGAAAGTTCCGTCCTTCTTCTTCACAAACAAAACCGGCGCTCCCCAAGGCGAGGAACTCGGTCTAATGAATCCTTTGTCCAAAAGTTCTTGTAATTGATTCGACAATTCTTGCATTTCCGAAGGTGCAAGTCTATACGGTGCTCGTGCAATCGGTGCAGCTCCTGGCACTAATTCAATTTGAAACTCAACTTGTCGTGTAGGCGAAAGTCCTGGCAACTCTTCCGGAAAAACTTCTTGAAATTCCTTAACAATTGGCACATCTTCAAGTCGTTTCTCATCCGACTTCTTCTCCGTGATGTGAGCCAAGAATGCATAACAACCCTTCTTTATGTACTTCTCGGTTTTAATGCACGATATAATACTGAGTCTAGTTCCACTTCGCTCTCCGCGAACAACCAAAGTTTCACCGTTATAAGGAAGGTGAACAACTTTCTCATCACAAATAATTCTCGCTCGATGCCGAGATAACCAATCCATACCGATCACAACGTCGAAACTTCCAAGTTCTACGGGCATAAGGTCTATATTGAATGGATGGTTTAGGAAAGTTATGGTGCAACCACGAACAATGGTGTTGGTGTTAACTAAAGACCCATCGGCTAATTCAACGATATAGGAAATGTCTAATGGGGTTGGTTCTATGTTAAGCAAAGGTGCAAATGCAATAGAAACAAAACTTCTATCCGCTCCTGAATCAAATAAAATGGATGCATAACGATTATTAACGAGGAACGTACCCGCAACAACATTCGGGTCTTCTTTGATATCGTCTCCTCCCATGACATAAGCTCTTCCTCGAGCCATTCCATTTTGGTTTCCTGTTCCTTGATTCTTCTTCTTTGGGCACTCATTCTTAAAGTGTCCAAGTTCTCCACACCCAAAACACGTTACCGGTGGTTTCTGATTGTCACCCACGATTGGAAGTCTACAATCTTTGATGTGGTGACCAAGCTTCTTGCAATTGCCACAAATATCTGGACAACGACCTGGGTTATGATGCTTCTGACACCTTTCGCACTTAGGTAGGTTACCAGTGTAACCTTTTCTGTCATTTGGTCCTGCAGCATAAACCTTTGCTACCTCCTGTCTCTTAGGTGGCGGCTGAACAGCATATCCACCTTGGTTGTAGTCAAACCTCCTCTTGTTGTTGTTGTTGTTGTTGTTGTTGTTTCGGTTATTGGGATAGTTGCGGTTCCGATTGTTGTTATAGTTGTTGTTGTTCCGAGTGTTGGTGTAGTTGGTGTTGTTTGAACGGTTATTGTTGTTGACAGCAGCTTTCCCTTTGACTACTTGAACCATGAGTTTCTGAGTTATACGAATAGCCTCTTCCATTGATTGAGGATCAAAAGAAATCACATCTCCTCGAATACTTTCAGGCAATCCACCAACAAAGTTTTCCATCTTTTTCTCATCGTCGGGAACCATAGTTGGACACAGTACAGCCAACTCTTGAAACTTCCTGATGTAAGTCTCAATATCATCGCCTTTAGTCACAAGCTCATAAAATTCCGTTTCCATCTTTTGCACCTCGGTACGAGGGCAAAACTTCTTTGTCATCAGTTTCTTGAATTGATCCCAAGTGAGTTTGTGAGCATTTTCCATACCAATCGGCTGAGCATACGAATTCCACCAAGACATAGCTTCATCAAGAAGCATACCTGTAGCAAACTTCACCTTGCTAACTTCCGGGCATTCACACATGAGAAAAACATTCTCAGTCTTTTCAAACCAGCGGATTAGAGCAACCGCTCCTTCAGTGCCCTTAAATTTGACGGGATCACTAATCTTGAAATCTTTCCATGTACATCCACGCCTAGCAGTGGGTGGTTCAACGACCTCTGTATTAGAAGCAGCCTCAGCAGCCCTTGCAGCAACCTCAGCTCTCTCAATCTCTAGAGCTTCTACAATACTATCCCTGACCAACTTGCGGATAGCGGCTTGAGTCATAGCGGACGTTTCTGGTGCAGTCTTACTCTTCCTTGGTGCCATATTTCTGATAAATCATAATGGAAATAACCATGAGAAAAATCATAATAGAAATAGTCATCGTACCAAAGATATACACCCACAACATGTATATATAAATATACAACCACAACAAATATAAATACAACCACGACACGTATGAGTACAACCACAATCTGTCTAGATATCACCACGACAAGTATATATATACAACCACAACAACCACGTCACGTATATATACATCCACAACCTGTGTCGATACAACCACAACATATATAAATACAACCACGACGCGTATACATGCGACAATAATAAAGAGCAACCACGAAACATCATAAATATAATCACAACACATGAATATAATACATGAAAATTTCGGTCGATGTAGGCCGATATAATATATAGCACAACATTTCCAACATAGCAGAGTCGCACTTGATATATTTGTTTGTACAACAACCAAAAGACAACAAGTTCTTGAACTATGTCCCACATCCCGGGACTAGGAAATAATACAAGCTAATATAATACCAGTCTACGCCTAGGCTCCTCTCGGTGCTCTAGATGGTCCAGGCTCTCCCCTCAAGCGGCGAATCTCACGATCCATCGCCACCACAATCTCCTCAAGATGCTCAAGTCGTAACCGAGAAGAAGCATCCCTACGCTCCAAAACAACTACCCTCTCTCGAAGCAGTGTCAACTGATCTACCTGCTCCCACTGGGTCTCCTGTGTCGCCTGAGCTCTATCTCGAATCTCAGGTAACTCATCCCTAAGTAGCTCAATCTCCTCCTGATGCCTCAACTGTCGTGCCTCGAGTCCATGGTAAGACACATCAATACTAACTCTGCCCTGAACCAAATCCTCAACCTGCTCCTCAACAGTCTCAAGTCGAGTGGTAATGATCTCATCAACTCTATACCCCAACCTATCTACTTGCTCCTGCTGAGCACCCATCTGATCCTCTAATGTGACGGCTGTAGGGCTCCTCGCCGCAGCCGCTCTAGAACTCTCACCTATGTGGTACTCTGGTGGTGGTGAAAAGTCATCAGTCTCAGTGGTAGGTGAATCTGGAGTGGTAAGCCTTGCACGCTTCCGAAGCGGCAAGAGTGAGGTAAGCATAGGAGTAGTAGTGGGTAAGGCTGGTGGTGGTGGTGTAGGCACAGTAGGACTAGGGAGACTCCTAAAAGTACATGTAGCAATACGAACTCTCTTCCTAGGGCCCTGAACAGTCTTCTCCCTAGGAAACATAAGTCTCGGCTCCGAATAGATAGTAGTAGTAGGAGATGATGGTATGTCAGTAGGTATAGTAGGATGGACATGGGGAGTAGGAGCCGTCTCCTCCTCCTCGAAAGGTTCGGTATCATCATCTGACGCCAAAAGTGGCAACTCAGGTGTAGGTGAAACAAGTGGTGAAACAGCAGTGGAGGACACAGAGCCCTCATCATCAGAATCTGATATAGTGTAAAGTATGACAGTGTCGGGATTCGAAGACATGACTCTGTGATAATCAAGGTGAAATAAATAAATGACTCGTATAATGGCATCACCAAAAATAAGTAAATATGCACTTATGATGAAATGATGATACGCTATGATAGTGTGGTTATAGTCTAGGGTCAATGATGCAACCTAGTTCGCTATAACCTTAGCTCTGGTACCAATCTGTCACACCCCCAAAATACCTGAATGGCAGCGGAATGGAATACCTGAGGGTGTAACGGATCATAGCACACAAGCAAGGAAATATTGAACGACCTAAAGTGTCGTTTATAAAATACATCGTTTGATTCATTCAAAATATCAAAGTTATAAAACATAGGTCCCAAAAGTTAGAAAAGGTTTAAAGAAACAAGTTTAGTACAATCAAACGATAGTTCAAAGTGCATGAAATCCAAAAGTGACGCGTCAGCCTTGATACACAAAGTGACTCCATGCAATGCCATGAGAAATGCCTTAGTTACCTGAGAAATACATTGCGAAAAACGGTCAACATAAAGTTGGTGAATAATCATAGGTTTATAAGTAAATCAAGTGTACAAATGCCATAAGTAATGCCATGAATTAGGATGTCCGGAAAGTATATACATTGGCTCTTAAGCTCATGACCCCGAAGCTAGACGATACTTGGCCCCAATGAGTGTTTACCAGGCACTCTAATAATAAAGACATGAAATGCATTCGTTCCATTTGGAGCAACCCAAACACGAATGGAGGCGTCACCCCCGATAGATCTATCCACTCACTCCCGCTTAGTACTAGAAATTAACGGTCCATGATATAATAAGGGGACTTATCAAGACGTGGTAATAAGGAAACTTAAGCAATGTATGAATTTTATACTTAGGCATGTACACGAAAATAAGTAATGCAATGTATTCTCCCCCGTGGGATTTGAAATCAAAATATAGAATTAAAACGGGGCTATGAGAACTCACCTCGAAGTAATGGTACAAAGGTGGTGCAATGAGGTGAAAGTAGTCGGGACAATGAGGCGCGAGTACTAGCCGCAACCTAAATGAATAACCATGATCTAACTTAGATCAAGCCGTAATGAAATGAATGCACATGCACATGATACTCATACCACTCGTAATTTGAAAATACTAGTTATCGTCGTAGAAAAATAGATTCCATACTTAGGAAAATAAGTCCTTATATAGGAGTATATAACTTGTCGTACTATCTCGTTAAAAAGTGTTAGCGTTAAATTCCTTGTATTGAAAACCTTGAAATATGTCGTTAAGTCATATAAGTATTCTCTCGGGTCATACGTATTCGTTTAATAAGAAAATAGTCCTTAGTAATATTTTCTAGAAAATATACCGTTTAGCGCGTACGTTATTATTTTTATTTGTGTCCATATATATATATATAGTTTGACGATGTTAGAATGGGCATAACTTTGTCGTTTCAAGCTCGTTTTCCTTGTTCTTTATGTCCACGGATTCGTCTTTGTATATACGAGTATATTTTAGATAACTCGGCTCTTTTAGGTTACGTTTAATGCTTCAAAATACCCATCGTATTCTGCCCAACAGCAAGCAGTTTTCTGGAAAAGTAGTTTTCGTCGTTAAGTTTGCAAAAATCATAACTCCTTCGTTATAAACTCGTTTTAATTGATTCTTTCGCCTAAAGTTTCGTTTTTGAATGTATTTTCTAAATCTTTGGTCAAAACTTAGTCATCATCCACTGATTTTCCCACGAATTTAAAATAAGGACAGTAGGTATTTCAAAAGTTTCAAAAATCATTTCCAAGTCTCTAAACTAGTTCCATCATCCATCAATCCACTTTCAAACACCACAAGACTAATCTAATCCTACCATACACCTTCTTAGGGTGTCATGGGTCCTTAAATATCATCAAACCACTAGGTCTAACAAGAGTTTCATATGTTTCCATTTCTAGGGCTTCAAAGTTAATATATACAAAAATGAAGTGGTACAAGATGATGCATGTATAAGATCTTATAAGAAAATTATATGAACATAATAATAACTTGTAAAAATCATAAAAATGAGTTTGTTTACTTACTTGATGGTTTAGAGAGTTTAGATGATAAAAAGCTTACTAATCCTTGAGTTTTTATTTCAAAACTCTAACAAGGATGATTATACAAACTAGTTTATGATATGATCTTGTAAAATTTACCCTCCTTGCTCCTTGTTTATCCCAATTCGAACCACACACAAGAGAAAAGAAGAGAAAAGTTGCTAGTTGTAAGTAAAAAGTGATTTTAGTGAAAATGAGTAAGAAAAGTTTAATTTATACAAAGGGGACAATTGTTTGGTGACATTTAATTAGTTTGGTGAGTTATTAAAGCTTGAAGACCAAAAAGGGGGGGGGGGGGGGGGGGGGTTGGCCGGTTTTGGGGAGGGAAAAGGGGGATGATGTTGGGTGGTTAGTTAGTAAAAATTAGTATTAGTAGTTAAGTATAGTTAGGTTAGGTTTAGGTTTAAGGTTTAATCGGGTACCGGGTTTGTTAAAAATAAGTTTTGTTGAAGTTATTCGGGACGTAATAAGGTTATAAAAGTTGTAAAAATAAGTCGGGTACAAGTACGGAGAGTTAGAGTGATTATCGTTCAATTTTGGTGAAAACCGGCGTTACTAAGTTAAACGTACGATACGTAATGGTTAAATTTCCAAAATACCGGGTAAATTAATATCATAGTTTTTATATTATAGAAATGAGTATAAAAATGTATTAGGATCATAATCGGGAGTGTCGGACATGTTAGACACTTTTATAGTTCGCGTATTAGCGTTTATTTGAAATAAACGTACGTAAATCGTTAATCGTACCAAAAGTATTAATTTAATTATCCTACGAGTGGAATAGTATGCAAGTGCCCTAATGATGATATGCAGACTATTTCTAGTCCGTATGAAGTGTCCCTGATAATAATGCACGAATTCGCTCCTGAACCAATACGGTTACGCGAATTTGAACACTCGTAAACTAAATTTACGATGACATGAATAATGCACGTGAATAGTGGTTTTCTCTCCGAAATGAATAGTGTCAAGTGAATAGTAAAATTTCTGAATATGTCTCGGAATGTCAAATTGACCTCAAAAACGATGAATAGTAAAACGATGAATAGTGATCGATGAATAGTAATTTGTGAATAGTAGAATATCGAAGTTTGGGAAAATGACCTGAAATTGTGGGTTGTGACATTAACCACCCGGAGGATGCTTCCAAACAAACTACTTCTTCTTAGATGACTGCTGACTAAGAATCTTCTTTTATTGTTAGAAACTAATAACGCCATAATAAAGTAGTTTCTAGGACCGTTTTGGCTTAAGACTGATTAGGTCTTAATCTAGGAATAATAATGTTCATATGATAAAACATAGCGGAATAAGAACAATATTATAAACAAGGTTTCTCGTCATCATCTCTACTCTAACATACACCAGAGCCCCAATGCTACGTGATTAAGTGTAGCACGGTTACACTCTAACAGCGACCTAAGATCGTTGAGGCTTAACACTAATCAACTAACCTAGGCATTTACATAAGCATACTCACGCCCTAGGTTTTCACACACACACTTTTACTAGGTTTACATTGTAACACACGTATAAAACCAATTCCCTGTATTATGTTTATATAATACATAATTAGGGTTACAAGAATACTACGAATGACTAAAATATAAATCTTCTTTTGCAAGCAAGTCCTTCTCCATATTTTGTAGTTTTCCAATTTGTCACATAAGTCCATCATTTTTCAATCTTTTGTCTTATCAACTCTTATATAATTCCTAACAATCTTCCCCTCGTTGATATGACAAAACCGAGTATATGAAAGATGTCGTCTTCCCCTTAAACCATGCATATCATCAAGGATCGATCTTCAAGTTGCAATCTTCAAACTATTCTTCTTCCCCTTTTTGTCATCATAAAATAGGGGACAAATGTATGCAACCTTGATCTTCACAACCACAAATCAATATTACACATCCAATTCATCTTTCCAATGTTTCAAAGTCACCCACAATTAAGTTCTCTGCTTCTTTAAATGAACTTGAAACAGTAGAAATCAAAACTAGCAGTAGTAATAATAACTAGTAGTAGTAAAAACCTTCACCTCCACGTAACATATAAATGGTTAAACATTTAAAGACTTAAGCTTCCCCTGAAACCTATATGTTAACCATTTGTTGAATCTTCAATTCTGTGGGCTCTATGTAATGATTACTTATGAAGAAAACTAAGTATTACCAACTTGATGCTGAAGTAGAACAACCCAAACTTGTATCTTATATCTTGTACTATTCACGTGACTCCAAACTTATATGAAACAGAAAATATAAGTAGACCGCAATCTCTTGACAAAATCCTCATCTTCAATGAGACACTGAGCACTACATTGTAACTCCTTCAAGTGATAGTTAACTAGGTCTTCATCCATCCACCCCTTAACCTATGAAAACTAGATTTTGACATGTCTTCGTCAGAACCATAAAGCACGAACAAGTTACCTCATATAAAACACAAACCTGTGAACTTCCACTTCATCTTCAAATAGGTGATAAAAACGTTTCTTCGTAATCAATTAAACCAAATAATAACGAGCCATTTAATTTGATAAGAACCAATAAATCAAAATCCATACTACTCTTGTGTGCGTGTAACCATACGAGCTTCCCCTCACTTGTAACTTATGCCTATAAAAATCACAAGTAGCAATGAAATCATGAAGCACAAACACCAAACATTCTTCTCTGTGTGTGTCTCTAAAATCAATCAACATCGTTTAATTTGTACCACATAATTTGTTTGCCTTCAAAACCATCTCAAACTGCCTTTGTTATTTTCAAGTTATACAACACCTTTGTCAACATCATTTGTACATCTTTGACCAATCAAGCAGCAGCGATAACATAGGTGAGTAGTGGAAACTATTTAACGAGCAATGGTAAATATATACATGAGTAGTGGTAAAGATTACGCATAGCAGTGGTAATGTAGAACGATCAGTGGAAACAAACTAAAGCTAGCAGTGGGAACTTGAGAGCAGTAGTTGTAATCAATTACTACTAGCAGTGGTAACGATATAGGCAGTAGTGGAAAAATAATTTCTTGTCAATCAGTAACAATGATACCAGTAATCTTACTTGTTACCTACAAAACTTCTGTAACATTACTTTCCAAACCAGTAAGCTTATGCGTATGTCAATCAATATCATTAACCTTATTAATTTTTCCAGTAAACCAGTACCTTCTCACACCAGAGAATGCAATCAGATTTGTTCCCAAGAGTTATCATATTAGGGTTTAGAAAAACCCTAGATGTCAAGTAACAGCTTTGAAACCCTAAGAACCCCTTAACAGATCTTAATCAATTGAGATAACAACATCACGTGTTGTCCCAATCTTTTGCTTTACCAAACCAGTAACGACACAACAGCTACAATTCAAACGTACCCAAATTGTTCACCAGTAATCTTCAAAAGCCAATAAGCACAAGAACATAAGAAGTAGCCATATACTGATGTCATCACGTACCCTTGTCAATTGTATAATATCATGAAATTATCAAAGAAACCACCAAGCAGCTATCATCACGACTTGCACTAATAAAGACAACACTTTAAATGTCGCTAAAAACCCAATATCATTAAAAATCGATCATACACATCCATAGCCGCTTTCTTTCATGAATATTAGACACCAAACAACATATACTCAACTTCCAGAATGAATTAAATTAAAGTAACCACGAATTTATGAAGTTGACTATCAAAGAAACCCTAAAAATTCGAAAAATTATACCTCTCTCTGCAGCAGTTTTCGATAATTTTTATATTTTTATTGGAAGCTCAGATTGAAGATCCCTCTAGTGGAACTCTTCATTGATATGTCCAGAAGCTTTAATAAAAATTTCAGCCCGATCCAACGGTTAACGAATGAGATATCGTGTCATGAAAACTGACCTGCAGTGAGTTACAAAAATTGAACCATATTCGAATTTTTCTTCTTTTCTTCGTTCTTCGACAAACAAAACCTTGTAAATCCCAGATATCAAGAGCCCCCGCTCTGATACCACATGTTAGAAGCTAATAACGCCATAATAAAGTAGTTTCTAGGACCGTTTTGGCTCAAGACTGATTAGGTCTTAATCTTGGAATAATTTTGTTCATATGATAAAACATAGCGGAATAAGAACAATATTATATACAAGGTTTCTCATCATCATCTCTACTCTAACATATACCAAAGCTCCAATGCTACATGATCAAGTGTAGCACGGTTACACTCTAACAGTGATCTAAGATCGTTGAGGCTTAACACTAATCAACTAACCTAGGCGTTTACATAAGCATACTCACGCCCTAGGTTTACACACACACACCTTTACTAGGTTTACACTGTGACACACGTATAAAACCAATTCCCTGTATTCTGTTTATATAATACAGAATTAGGGTTACAAGAATACTACGAAGGACTAAAATATAAATCTTCTTTTGCAAGCAAGTCCTTCTCCATATTTTGTAGTTTTCCTCTTTGTCACATAAGTCCATCATCTTTCAATATTTTGTCTTATCAACTCTTATATAATTCCTAACAATTTTGATAACAAGTTGAAAGCTTGGTCATCAGTATCATAAGACTTTTGTAGCTTAAGTTGCTTAGCACCATTCACCATCTGATAAATAATCTCAAAGTAAGATGCCAAAGGATAATCTTTCTTAATCAGCATATATAAAGTGTGTGACCAACTTCTAAAACATACACCCCAGAACTTTGAAATAGCATCCATTTTCTGACTTTGAACCCTCTAATCTCTGTCCACTCTTAGTCTCCAGATAATATAATTAGCCATAGCTTCCTGATCATTATAAGTCACCACACCAAACTTTGTAGCACCATACTTTTCTTTGAACAACCTACATAGAGTACAAACATCCTCTCTGTCAAAGTATTATAACATTTTTTGAAGTCTAAGAAATCTAAATGTCTTCCCATCAGATCTTTTGACATCATGAAATGTTCCAACAATGTTTATATATCCAATAGTAACTTGAATGATTGGATATTTGATTCCCATTAGTTCAGCATCAACTACCTCAGGTTCTTCCCTCTTAGCAACCCTAGTTAGAGCCTGCATTTGATGTTTTAGATGCTCAGGAGGAATATGTTCAAAATATTCCACATACTCATCATCATCTTCAGATTCAGAATTGCTCCGTGTTGCTATACTCTGCTTTTTCCTAGCAAAAGTTTTCTTCCTTATACTTTTTCTTTTTGTACCACTGCTAGAAGAAGTCATTCCTTTTTCAATAGCCTCTGCCACTGTAAGCTATGCTTTACTAGCTTTCTCAGGTACCAACTTTTTGTTCATTAGAGCAAAATGTTCTTGATCTTCTGCACAACCCATAGGATAGAAGGTATCCATTTCCTTTTTAGCCTGTTGATACAAATTAAACACCTCTTGATCTGTCTTGGGTTTCAATTGTACCAGTTTCCAAACCTTCATATTCTTAAGGTATCTCTCTTGCTCTCTTCTCTGTTGAAGCGGAGTTGGTCCCTTGAGAACTTTCTTCTTACTTCTTACAGTAGCAGCTTCTTTGTTTTTCCTTGCAGTGAATTCTTTCATCCAAGTTTTAACATCAAATTCTGGAACTTCTTGTTCTTCAATTTTAACTAACTTGGAGAATTCAATATCAGCATCCATCCTTATTTTCTCATCAACCCATTACTCATACCTCTTCAAATCTTCAGCTTCCTTATCAGCCCTTTCTTTTTGTTGTTGCAGCAGTTGTTGCTTAGCAATGTCAATTTGCTCCTGTTCTTTCCTTGCAAATGCTGCATCATGCTCAATTTGTAAATCTTTAGGCCAATAATGAAAAGGAATCTGGGAGCAATCTATTTCATCATCATCAGAATCTAGCACAGGTTCTTCAGTAACCTTGCCCTTCCCTTTATCAGTAGCAGCAGATGATGAAATTAAACTTGTATGTATTTTTGAATCAGCAGGTTCTCTGATTACTACTCCCTTTACAGGTACTCTTGGTAATGGAGATGTTATTCTGGATGTTGGTTGTTGTCGATGTGATTAACTTGGTTGTGTTGTTGTTTGAGATAGTGATTTGGGCTAAACATCTGTTGTCTTCTTACTTAACAATACCATAGCCTCAGCAGCAGCTTTGTCACTAGATCCAGCAGTAGAACCTTGTGCATCACCAGAATTGAGTTTCACACTAGCAGCAGGATCAACAACATGTGCATGAGCAGCAGAGTCCTGAGCAGCAAAATTTTGTGCAGCAGCAGAGTCATTTGTCTTGAACACAAACCAATTCTTCCATTACAGCTTCATTACCCTGCTTGTCTGTAACCACAAAACCATCCATATGTTGAGGACTTTCCACCTTCATATCATCATTCATTGTTACCTCCCCTAAAACCTTACAAGTATCCATATCTTGAGCATCATCATTGATGCGTAGGGATTGCACCAGGCTTTACCTCTCGAGGGATCTCGAGAAGCTTACAACCCTCACCAGGCAGTGTACCTGATCAATGTAGTATAGTATAATGACAAGTACGGGGGATTGATCGTTCAGCTAGGAATAGTGTTGCTAGGATTAGAAAACCTAAAGACTAGGTCTAGAGATGAGGGATGATTCTTTTTGTATTTTTTATATTTTTATAAAAGCAAGTAGATATCTCGGTTTTGAAGGAGTTGGGTGGAATTAGTTGCTAGTCAACTAACCCAATTCCTAAGATGCAATCAAAATAAAATACTAAAAATGAAAATAAACTAAATTAAACTAGTGGTGTGAGCAATATATGGGAGAATTGTGTTTACTTAGATTACACTACTCCCTAGATATCTTTTACAGGTTAATTACTTGTTACAGTTGCGTGGATGACGGATTGTATTCCTTAATACCATTCATGGGGCGGCGTACTTACTTCCCCAATCCTATAAATGCCTACTTCACTCCTATGTCGAGCCGGCTAAGAAGCAACTAACATGGGATCATTAGAATTTGCTCATGTATTAAATACAATCAATAAAATCTAGTACACATCGGTTCATGTTTCTTAAGACGTTCAAGCACGTTACACAATGGAGATCTGCCAGTTTTCTTAAGCCTAACATTGAAATCATTCATCCATTACAACTATAAACAAGCAATCAACCTATAATTAACATCTAGGTTTCATTACATCTAAGCAAACACATGATAGATCTAGCCTAGCATGTTAAAATCAAGACAAGCATAAGGTATATTCAAACAATTCATAGACATATTGAATGAATTGAAAAAGGACTTATCTTAATTGAACATGAAAGGTTTCAAGGGGTGAAAACCCTTGAAATTACTGTAAAAAACGACCTAGGGTTTATTAGGTTCGACCCTAGTATTCTCCACACAAGTTCCTCCTCTTTTTGAATGAAAAATTGAAAAGTATATATAGATTTTGTGAGGTGACGGCGTCAAGAACAAATGGCTGACGCCGTCATCTCGTCGCCAAATAATTTCTCGGACTGCCTAGATCTGGGTTTGACGGCATCACGTATACTCCTTATGCAGGCCGTCACAAAAATTACTCTTGACGCCCTTCTCTTGACGCCTTCATGTTTCTATGGGTCGTCATGGATTTTACTCCTGACGCCGTCAGAATTTCCTTCTTGACGCCGTCAGGTACTGTTCTCAGCATGGAAAATTAAGTCTTTGCCGTTTTCTTCACTTTTATGCTCCAAAACGTCCAAAATGATTCCTTTTCCAGAATTCACTCCCAATGTACCTAAAATCACAAAAGGAACGATTTAGGGCAATATTTGATCAAATAAATTCAATTTCGGGCTTAAATGACCCCCTAAAAACGGTTCATTTTTTGCCTCATCATATACCCTTACACTTGAGATTTGCTTGCCCTCAAGCAAATGCGCTTTTATTCTAGTCAAAATACAAGTTAGGGGTCATTTAACACTAATATAAAAGTAATTACAACAAATTCTTATGCCGTCAGAAGTGATCTGCAGAAATTCTTATGTTAAGTTTACGGAAAATTTCTGGAAAAAACTTCGTCCTACTTCCTGGAAAATCCTACAAAACATCATTATGGCTCGATACAAGCATTTGACTCTAACTAATACGAATATACATGTTCATTTAATATTGTGGAGAATCATGATCTGTTTTTTTTATTTCTTAAAAACATATTTGGGGTTTCCCCTTACACTTATCTTTTGCGAAATACTTTTGGATGAAGTTAAGACTAGGCAAAACAACAAAGTAAAGTATTTTCACTATTTTAGTTTTGAAACATGATCTACCAACTATAAAAATAAAGCTTGCATACGGAAGCAAATAACAAACAAAGAAAAAAAAATAAAAAAAAAACATGGGTTGCCTCCCAAGAAGCACTTTTCTTTATTTACGAGTCTTGTAGATAGACTCAAGGTCATGGGTTACTACGTGACCTCATTGTTGGTTTCACTCTCTGATTGTAAATGTTCTTTGTAGAAACCAATCACCTTTTTCTCAATCGCTCCTATAATCCTATGGGCAAATTCCTTATCGACTTTATACTTCGGCCCTAGAGTCAAGCAATCTTTGTAGAAAAGACTCTTCTTTTCCCATACATAATCCATGCCCTTTTTCTTATCTTCTTCATTGATGTCCTCAAAAGCACCAACGTTATCCATGTCAAATCGGGGCACGAAACGAAATTCTTTCATTCTATTAGGCATCCTATAAGTGATCCTATCGGTGTTACTCACAAATCGGATTGTCCCTTCTATCTCATCATATTCTAACTTGGACTCTTTAACAAATGGTTTACCAAACACAACATTGGATAATCGACAATCGATAACATTAGCAAGATCTTCAACAATCATAAAGTCAGTGATATAAGTGAAATTATCAAAAAATACATGTAGACCTTTAATTCTCCCGACAAAGTTACAAACTCCACCAGGGTATTTGGGACCTCTTCTAGGTCCAATTTTTGTTTTCACTATAACATTATAAACACTTGAGTACATAATGTTGATTGGGGATTTAAAGTCAATGTATGCATTGTCAACGTGTCTATACCCAACCATACATGGTATCTTAGCATTCTTAGGATCGCCTCTCATTATCTTAGGTTCAATTCTAGTAAAAGGAGATCGAGGGTTATCAATAAGATTATTATAGTATGCAATCTCTTCCTTAGTGGGGTACAGATTAAAATAATCATCTAGCTTTGGATCAACCTCCCCTTCTTCATGTTCCTCAACAACATTCTCAAAATCTTTAGGCCCTAGGTCCTTATTTGAATACAAGGCGGTCGCTAGGTCACTAAATGCATGGTCAAGCCCAACCATAATCAACCTATTAAGCTCCCTAAGTTCCCTAATCTCACACTTAATTCATTCACGTAACAAAGCCAATTCTCTAGGGGAAAGGGGTGGATTCGCGTTTTCCATAATGGTCAACGGAATAGTCAATGAATTTAATTTACTAACAAAGGCATGAAGAAAAAGATAGACTAAAAAGAACCTAAAATTAAAAATAAAATCTTACTAGAAAGGAATCTAGCAAGTAGACCTAATAAAAAGAGATTCTAACCTAGACAATAACTATTCCCCGGGCTGCAGCGCCAAAAACCTGATGCGTAGGGATTGCACCAGGCTTTACCTCTCGAGGGATCTCGAGAAGTTTACAACCCCCCACCAGGCAGTGTACCGGATTGATGTAGTATAGTATAATGACAAGTACCGGGGGATTGATCGTTCAGCTGGGAATAGTGTCGCTAGGATTATAAAACCTAAAGACTAGGTCTAGAGATGTGGGATGATTCTTTTTGTATTTTTTATATTTTTATAAAAGCAATTAAAAATCTTAGTTTTGAAGGAGTTGGGCGGAGTTAGTTGCTAGTCAACTAACCCAATTACTAAGATGCAATCAAAATAAAATACTAAAAATGAAAATAAACTAAATTAAACTAGTGGTGTGAGCAATATATAGGAGAATTGTGTTTACTTAGATTTCACTACTCCCTAGATATCTTTTACAGGTTAATTACTTGTTACAGTTGCGTGGATGACGGATTGTATTCCTTAATACCATTCATGGGGTTGTGTACTTACTTCCCAATCCTATAAGCGCCTACTTCACTCCTATGTCGAGCCGGCTAAGAAGCTCCTAACATGGGATCATTAGAAATTGCTCATGCATTAAATATATTCAATAAAACCTAGTACACATCGGTTCATGTTTCTTAAGACGTTCAAGCACGTTACACAATAGAGATCTGCCAGTTTTCTTAAGCCTAAAATTGAAATCATTCATCCATTACAACTATAAATAAGCAATCAACCTATAATTAACATCTAGGTTTCATTACATCTAAGCAAACACATGATAGATCTAGCCTAGCATGTTAAAATCAAGACAAGCATAAGATATATTCAAACAACACATAGACATATTGAATGAATTGAAAGAGGACTTATCTTAATTGAACATGAAAGGTTTCAAGGGGTGAAAACCCTTGAAAATACTGTAAAAAATGACCTAGGGTTTATCAGGTTCGACCCTAGTATTCTCCACACAAGTTCTTCCTCTTTTTGAATGAAAAATCAAAAAGTATATACAGATTTTCTGAGGTGACGGCGTCCAGAACAAATGGCTGACGCCGTTATCTCGCCGCCAAATAATTTCTCAGATTGCCTAGATCTGGGTTTGACGGCGTCACGTGTACTCCTTATGCAGGCCGTCACAAAAATTACTCTTGACGCCCTTCTCTTGACGCCTTCATGTTTTCTCTGGGTCGTCATGGATTTTACTCCTGACGCCGTCAGAATTTCCTTCTTGACACCGTCAGGTACTGTTCTCAGCATGGAAAATTAATTCTTTGCCATTTTCTTCATTTTTATGCTCCAAAAATGTCCAAAATGCTTCCTTTTCCAGAATTCACTCCCAAAGCACCTAAAATCACAAAAAGAATGATTTAGGGCAATATTTGATCAAATAAATTCAATTCCGGGCTTAAATGACCCCCTAAAAATGGTTCATTTTTCGCCTCATCAATCATCTCTCACCAAATTTGCCTCCCCTGAACCCATTTCCATATTCTGTTCTTCATTCCTCCCTTGTTTGGAAGCATCCTCTTCCAAAGTGACAGAATGCTCAGGAGAACTAACCATTTGAGACGTGACCACTTTCTTCAATCTTTTAAAGGAGGTTGAAGATCTTGATTTACTTAAAGTGTAACACCCCCAAAATCGGGTCCAGCGGAAGCATACGTGTAGCTGGGGTGTAACTCAATCGGTAACACAACACAAGTACAAAAATGGTTTTCACTTTAATTATTTAGAATAAAATCGTTTAACCAAAAATATTGAATTTACATCGTTAAAAGTAGTGCGGAAGTAGGCCCTTAAAAGTAGTTTAAAAACGGTCCCCATATAAATAATCAGAGTCTTCTATGACCATGCCATGCCCTGCCAAAACCTCCTGTAGCGTGCCATAGGTTAAAACCTGAAAATACATGCTAAAGTGTCAACACGAGGTTGGTGAGTTCATAGAGTTAGTTTAACAAATAAAGTATATGGAAAAGTGATCACACAGCAAAGGCATCGTAAATCCACTCAGTTACAAGTCCCGCCATAAGAGCCTTGTAACCTGTGTGTTCACAACCCACTGCTAAAATATAGTTGCATGTTTAGTAGTCAAGTACCCGCGGTCATAATAAGTCACAATATAAGCACCACCTATATAATAATATATGCCATGCAAAGCCCCTAATTAAATAATATGCGTCCCGTAACATGGTGGACGAGAGGTTGGCCGACCTCTAATAGCGCTATCCATACTACTAATAGGCGTCGAACAATGCGAATGTACGAACAGTACATCATACAACTATTATATAAGATTAAGAACGCTCCGAACATGGGAGACTTAGCACGCTCCACCAATAAGGCGAGACTTTAGGGTTAAGAACGCTCCACCAATAAGGTGAGACTTTGCACGCTCCACCAAAAATGGCGAGACTTTAGGTCATAGTACGTACGGTACATTAGGGTCAAAAGTTTAAGTCAAGTTCAAAAGTCAAGTCAAGTTCAAAAGTCAAGTCAAGTCAAAAGGTCAAGTAGTAATTCATGTAAAAACGAGCATGTATTCTCCCCCAAAAAGTTAACAAAACAATTTAAAAGAGTAGGGGCTATGACTCACCTGGTGCGATAGCTACGATGACAAAAGTGAACACACAGAAATGAGGTACGATCTCTAACCGCAACCTAATATGAATGATAGTGATCTACTTAGATCATGAAAGGAGGTAATGAATGCACATGCACATGATACCTATACCACTCGTAACTTGAAAATAATAGTTATAGCCAAAGTAAAGTATTTTCCATACTTAGGAAAAATAAGTCCAACTAGGCTAATAAAAACTTGTCGTAATATACCGTATATAAAAATGTTAATGTTATATTCCTCGTTTTGAAAACCTTAAGATATCGTCTAGTAGTCGCATAAATAAACCTTGGGTCGTACGTATTTCGTTAGTTAAAAATAAACTCCTTGAATAAGAAAATCTAGAAAATATATTATTTTCTAGTAGTGACTATATATATATATAGTTGTGACGATTTTAAAACATGTATAATTTGGTCGTTTTAAGCTCATTTTACTCATTCTTTATATCCACGGATTTGTTTTAGTATATACTAATATATTTTTGGTAGTTCGGCTCCTCTAGGTTACGTTTAACGCCTCTTTTTGTCCGTCGAAAACTGCCAAACAGCATGCAGTTTTTATAAAAATAGTTTTCGTCGTTAAATTTGCAAAAATCATATCTCCTTCGTTATAAGCTCGTTTTAATCCGTTCTTTCGCCTAAAGTTTCGTTTTTGAAAGTATTTTCTAGAAAAATTGTCAAAGGTTACTGTGTAAATTCGTAATTTTCTGGGTAAACCAAAATGGAACAGCATGTATTTTTACTTGTTCAAAAACCATTTTCAAGGTTTAAATCTAGTTCCATCTTCAATCAAACCACTTTCAATCACCACAAAACTAGTCTAATCCTACCATACACCTTCATAGGGTGTCATGGGTTCCTAAACATCATAAACCAAGTGGATCTAACTATAATCCATTTCTAGAGTTCAAAAGTTAGATATATATATATAAATGAGTGGTATAACTAACATATGCATGTAAATCTTGAATGGAAATCATATGATCATCAAAATAACATGAAGAAATTATGAACAAGAGTTTGACAACTTACAAGAAAGATTTGAGATGATTTGGATGAAAAAGTATAAGAAACCTAGGGATTTTTACCACCAAACCCCAACTAGATCATGATTAGGACATGATTAAACACTTGATCTTCAAAAGTTATGGTTTATTGTTGTTGTTCTTGTTGGAGCTGATCCAAGAGAGGAGAGAAAAAGAGAGAATGAGTTGTTTTTAGATCTAGTGAAATGAAAAGAAAAATATCTAGGTTCATGTTATATATTATTGTGTATTATTGCATTTTAGACACAAGGACATGTAATAAATGGAGCTAGTAGAATTTGTCAAGAGTGTAAGAGATTTTTCAAGATGTGTAAGTAATGGGTAAGGAGGGTGGATGAGTATATAAGAAGTTCTTGGACTTTGGTGTATAATTGGGTAGATATTATTAGTTTTAGGTGATACCGGGTACCGAGTTAACTAAAAATAAATTGTAACGAGATAAAATAAAATATAATGAAGTTGTAAAAATTGTAAAATAATATTCCTGATGAGAATCGGAAGTTAAAATAATGATCGGGTTGAAATATCGCAAACCGACGGAGTTATAAGCTTCGACCGGAAAACGTAACAGTTGATTTGAAAACACCGGGTAAATTAATAATATAATTTTTATATTATTATTATGAGTATAAAAATATGTTAGGACCATAGTTGGGATTATCGGATCAATTATTCAAAATAATAGCTCATAAGATAACGTTTATTTGGTTGATAATCGTACGTTTACAAAAATGACGCAACCCACGTATAAATGACAAATTTTCTCCGGAGGTGAATAGTGTTTTATGAATAGTAAAATTTTAAAACGCTTCTCAGAATATCAAACTGACCTCAAAAATGATGAATAGTAAAATGATGAATAGTGATTGATGAATAGTAACCGATGAATAGTAAATGTGAAAGTTCGGGAAAAGACCAGAATTTACGAGTTGTGACAGTCTCTACCCCTTAAGGGAACTTCGTCCCGAAGTTCAGTTAACGTTGGTCTCCGAAGTGTTATAAAGGTGAAGATTCATGAGACGAAATGACCAGTTGACGTGTTTCTAGGCGGCGGTTCACGAGGTGATGAAAAATATAAGCGTTCTGACAACGAGGGTATACACACACATAAATGAAGCATTTAGAAATTGAGTAGAGGATTCAATCCAGACAGAATTTTATTATAACCATTCTCAGTGTTGCAAAATTCATTTCTGAGTCGGATATAGGTAGTCAGCCTATGTCCCACTATCCCGGGTTGAATATAGGTGACTAGTCTATATTCCACCGAGGTTCCATGAATTTTGAAATACTCAGCTCAGTTATACTAATACTATGTCCTTCACAAATACCAAGACGTTCAGAAAGACTAAGGCAGGTGACCAAACTCGAGGTCAAATGATGAGACTATGCAAGGAGAAACATAACAGGGTGACATATATGATACGTGAACATGCTTATATGAAAGACAATGATAGAAATCAACTAGAATAAATGAGTATAATATACCAGATAACGAGACACAATTCTCATCACCTAAGTTAGCAACAAACCACAATGAGGCTTCAGCTTGGCAGGCAGGCACGTGACGGTCATAGGGTTAAGTTTTTTTTTTTTTTTTTTTTTTTTTTTTTTAAAGTAGCTATAGTCTAGGTTTTAAAAACACTTAGTTCGCTATAGCCAGAGCTCTGATACCAATCTGTAACACCCCCAAAATCGGGTCCAGCGGAAGCATACGTGTAGCTGGGGTGTAACTCAATCGGTAACACAACACAAGTACAAAAATGGTTTTCACTTTAATTATTTAGAATAAAATCGTTTAACCAAAAATATTGAATTTACATCGTTAAAAGTAGTGCGGAAGTAGGCCCTTAAAAGTAGTTTAAAAACGGTCCCCATATAAATAATCAGAGTCTTCTATGACCATGCCATGCCCTGCCAAAACCTCCTGTAGCGTGCCATAGGTTAAAACCTGAAAATACATGCTAAAGTGTCAACACGAGGTTGGTGAGTTCATAGAGTTAGTTTAACAAATAAAGTATATGGAAAAGTGATCACACAGCAAAGGCATCGTAAATCCACTCAGTTACAAGTCCCGCCATAAGAGCCTTGTAACCTGTGTGTTCACAACCCACTGCTAAAATATAGTTGCATGTTTAGTAGTCAAGTACCCGCGGTCATAATAAGTCACAATATAAGCACCACCTATATAATAATATATGCCATGCAAAGCCCCTAATTAAATAATATGTGTCCCGTAACATGGTGGACGAGAGGTTGGCCGACCTCTAATAGCGCTATCCATACTACTAATAGGCGTCGAACAATGCGAATGTACGAACAGTACATCATACAACTATTATATAAGATTAAGAACGCTCCGAACATGGGAGACTTAGCACGCTCCACCAATAAGGCGAGACTTTAGGGTTAAGAACGCTCCACCAATAAGGTGAGACTTTGCACGCTCCACCAAAAATGGCGAGACTTTAGGTCATAGTACGTACGGTACATTAGGGTCAAAAGTTTAAGTCAAGTTCAAAAGTCAAGTCAAGTTCAAAAGTCAAGTCAAGTCAAAAGGTCAAGTAGTAATTCATGTAAAAACGAGCATGTATTCTCCCCCAAAAAGTTAACAAAACAATTTAAAAGAGTAGGGGCTATGACTCACCTGGTGCGATAGCTACGATGACAAAAGTGAACACACAGAAATGAGGTACGATCTCTAACCGCAACCTAATATGAATGATAGTGATCTACTTAGATCATGAAAGGAGGTAATGAATGCACATGCACATGATACCTATACCACTCGTAACTTGAAAATAATAGTTATAGCCAAAGTAAAGTATTTTCCATACTTAGGAAAAATAAGTCCAACTAGGCTAATAAAAACTTGTCGTAATATACCGTATATAAAAATGTTAATGTTATATTCCTCGTTTTGAAAACCTTAAGATATCGTCTAGTAGTCGCATAAATAAACCTTGGGTCGTACGTATTTCGTTAGTTAAAAATAAACTCCTTGAATAAGAAAATCTAGAAAATATATTATTTTCTAGTAGTGACTATATATATATATAGTTGTGACGATTTTAAAACATGTATAATTTGGTCGTTTTAAGCTCATTTTACTCATTCTTTATATCCACGGATTTGTTTTAGTATATACTAATATATTTTTGGTAGTTCGGCTCCTCTAGGTTACGTTTAACGCCTCTTTTTGTCCGTCGAAAACTGCCAAACAGCATGCAGTTTTTATAAAAATAGTTTTCGTCGTTAAATTTGCAAAAATCATATCTCCTTCGTTATAAGCTCGTTTTAATCCGTTCTTTCGCCTAAAGTTTCGTTTTTGAAAGTATTTTCTAGAAAAATTGTCAAAGGTTACTGTGTAAATTCGTAATTTTCTGGGTAAACCAAAATGGAACAGCATGTATTTTTACTTGTTCAAAAACCATTTTCAAGGTTTAAATCTAGTTCCCTCTTCAATCAAACCACTTTCAATCACCACAAAACTAGTCTAATCCTACCATACACCTTCTTAGGGTGTCATGGGTCCCTAAACATCATAAACCAAGTGGATCTAACAAGGATCTAACTATAATCCATTTCTAGAGTTCAAAAGTTAGATATATATATATAAATGAGTGGTATAACTAACATATGCATGTAAATCTTGAATGGAAATCATATGATCATCAAAATAACATGAAGAAATTATGAACAAGAGTTTGACAACTTACAAGAAAGATTTGAGATGATTTGGATGAAAAAGTATAAGAAACCTAGGGATTTTTACCACCAAACCCCAACTAGATCATGATTAGGACATGATTAAACACTTGATCTTCAAAAGTTATGGTTTATTGTTGTTGTTCTTGTTGGAGCTGATCCAAGAGAGGAGAGAAAAAGAGAGAATGAGTTGTTTTTAGATCTAGTGAAATGAAAAGAAAAATATCTAGGTTCATGTTATATATTATTGTGTATTATTGCATTTTAGACACAAGGACATGTAATAAATGGAGCTAGTAGAATTTGTCAAGAGTGTAAGAGATTTTTCAAGATGTGTAAGTAATGGGTAAGGAGGGTGGATGAGTATATAAGAAGTTCTTGGACTTTGGTGTATAATTGGGTAGATATTATTAGTTTTAGGTGATACCGGGTACCGAGTTAACTAAAAATAAATTGTAACGAGATAAAATAAAATATAATGAAGTTGTAAAAATTGTAAAATAATATTCCTGATGAGAATCGGAAGTTAAAATAATGATCGGGTTGAAATATCGCAAACCGACGGAGTTATAAGCTTCGACCGGAAAACGTAACAGTTGATTTGAAAACACCGGGTAAATTAATAATATAATTTTTATATTATTATTATGAGTATAAAAATATGTTAGGACCATAGTTGGGATTATCGGATCAATTATTCAAAATAATAGCTCATAAGATAACGTTTATTTGGTTGATAATCGTACGTTTACAAAAATGACGCAACCCACGTATAAATGACAAATTTTCTCCGGAGGTGAATAGTGTTTTATGAATAGTAAAATTTTAAAACGCTTCTCAGAATATCAAACTGACCTCAAAAATGATGAATAGTAAAATGATGAATAGTGATCGATGAATAGTAACCGATGAATAGTAAATGTGAAAGTTCGGGAAAAGACCAGAATTTACGAGTTGTGACAGTCTCTACCCCTTAAGGGAACTTCGTCCCGAAGTTCAGTTAACGTTGGTCTCCGAAGTGTTATAAAGGTAAAGATTCATGAGACGAAATGACCAGTTGACGTGTTTCTAGGCGGCGGTTCAGGAGGTGATGAAAAATATAAGCGTTCTGACAACGAGGGTATACACACACATAAATGAAGCATTTAGAAATTGAGTAGAGGATTCAATCCAGACAGAATTTTATTATAACCATTCTCAGTGTTGCAAAATTCATTTCTGAGTCGGATATAGGTAGTCAGCCTATGTCCCACTATCCCGGGTTGAATATAGGTGACTAGTCTATATTCCACCGAGGTTCCATGAATTTTGAAATACTCAGCTCAGTTATACTAATACTATGTCCTTCACAAATACCAAGACGTTCAGAAAGACTAAGGCAGGTGACCAAACTCGAGGTCAAATGATGAGACTATGCAAGGAGAAACATAACAGGGTGACATATATGATACGTGAACATGCTTATATGAAAGACAATGATAGAAATCAACTAGAATAAATGAGTATAATATACCAGATAACGAGACACAATTCTCATCACCTAAGTTAGCAACAAACCACAATGAGGCTTCAGCTTGGCAGGCAGGCACGTGACGGTCATAGGGTTAAGTTTTTTTTTTTTTTTTTTTTTTTTTTTAAAGTAGCTATAGTCTAGGTTTTAAAAACACTTAGTTCGCTATAGCCAGAGCTCTGATACCAATCTGTAACACCCCCAAAATCGGGTCCAGCGGAAGCATACGTGTAGCTGGGGTGTAACTCAATCGGTAACACAACACAAGTACAAAAATGGTTTTCACTTTAATTATTTAGAATAAAATCGTTTAACCAAAAATATTGAATTTACATCGTTAAAAGTAGTGCGGAAGTAGGCCCTTAAAAGTAGTTTAAAAACGGTCCCCATATAAATAATCAGAGTCTTCTATGACCATGCCATGCCCTGCCAAAACCTCCTGTAGCGTGCCATAGGTTAAAACCTGAAAATACATGCTAAAGTGTCAACACGAGGTTGGTGAGTTCATAGAGTTAGTTTAACAAATAAAGTATATGGAAAAGTGATCACACAGCAAAGGCATCGTAAATCCACTCAGTTACAAGTCCCGCCATAAGAGCCTTGTAACCTGTGTGTTCACAACCCACTGCTAAAATATAGTTGCATGTTTAGTAGTCAAGTACCCGCGGTCATAATAAGTCACAATATAAGCACCACCTATATAATAATATATGCCATGCAAAGCCCCTAATTAAATAATATGCGTCCCGTAACATGGTGGACGAGAGGTTGGCCGACCTCTAATAGCGCTATCCATACTACTAATAGGCGTCGAACAATGCGAATGTACGAACAGTACATCATACAACTATTATATAAGATTAAGAACGCTCCGAACATGGGAGACTTAGCACGCTCCACCAATAAGGCGAGACTTTAGGGTTAAGAACGCTCCACCAATAAGGTGAGACTTTGCACGCTCCACCAAAAATGGCGAGACTTTAGGTCATAGTACGTACGGTACATTAGGGTCAAAAGTTTAAGTCAAGTTCAAAAGTCAAGTCAAGTTCAAAAGTCAAGTCAAGTCAAAAGGTCAAGTAGTAATTCATGTAAAAACGAGCATGTATTCTCCCCCAAAAAGTTAACAAAACAATTTAAAAGAGTAGGGGCTATGACTCACCTGGTGCGATAGCTACGATGACAAAAGTGAACACACAGAAATGAGGTACGATCTCTAACCGCAACCTAATATGAATGATAGTGATCTACTTAGATCATGAAAGGAGGTAATGAATGCACATGCACATGATACCTATACCACTCGTAACTTGAAAATAATAGTTATAGCCAAAGTAAAGTATTTTCCATACTTAGGAAAAATAAGTCCAACTAGGCTAATAAAAACTTGTCGTAATATACCGTATATAAAAATGTTAATGTTATATTCCTCGTTTTGAAAACCTTAAGATATCGTCTAGTAGTCGCATAAATAAACCTTGGGTCGTACGTATTTCGTTAGTTAAAAATAAACTCCTTGAATAAGAAAATCTAGAAAATATATTATTTTCTAGTAGTGACTATATATATATATAGTTGTGACGATTTTAAAACATGTATAATTTGGTCGTTTTAAGCTCATTTTACTCATTCTTTATATCCACGGATTTGTTTTAGTATATACTAATATATTTTTGGTAGTTCGGCTCCTCTAGGTTACGTTTAACGCCTCTTTTTGTCCGTCGAAAACTGCCAAACAGCATGCAGTTTTTATAAAAATAGTTTTCGTCGTTAAATTTGCAAAAATCATATCTCCTTCGTTATAAGCTCGTTTTAATCCGTTCTTTCGCCTAAAGTTTCGTTTTTGAAAGTATTTTCTAGAAAAATTGTCAAAGGTTACTGTGTAAATTTGTAATTTTCTGGGTAAACCAAAATGGAACAGCATGTATTTTTACTTGTTCAAAAACCATTTTCAAGGTTTAAATCTAGTTCCCTCTTCAATCAAACCACTTTCAATCACCACAAAACTAGTCTAATCCTACCATACACCTTCTTAGGGTGTCATGGGTCCCTAAACATCATAAACCAAGTGGATCTAACAAGGATCTAACTATAATCCATTTCTAGAGTTCAAAAGTTAGATATATATATATAAATGAGTGGTATAACTAACATATGCATGTAAATCTTGAATGGAAATCATATGATCATCAAAATAACATGAAGAAATTATGAACAAGAGTTTGACAACTTACAAGAAAGATTTGAGATGATTTGGATGAAAAAGTATAAGAAACCTAGGGATTTTTACCACCAAACCCCAACTAGATCATGATTAGGACATGATTAAACACTTGATCTTCAAAAGTTATGGTTTATTGTTGTTGTTCTTGTTGGAGCTGATCCAAGAGAGGAGAGAAAAAGAGAGAATGAGTTGTTTTTAGATCTAGTGAAATGAAAAGAAAAATATCTAGGTTCATGTTATATATTATTGTGTATTATTGCATTTTAGACACAAGGACATGTAATAAATGGAGCTAGTAGAATTTGTCAAGAGTGTAAGAGATTTTTCAAGATGTGTAAGTAATGGGTAAGGAGGGTGGATGAGTATATAAGAAGTTCTTGGACTTTGGTGTATAATTGGGTAGATATTATTAGTTTTAGGTGATACCGGGTACCGAGTTAACTAAAAATAAATTGTAAAGAGATAAAATAAAATATAATGAAGTTGTAAAAATTGTAAAATAATATTCCTGATGAGAATCGGAAGTTAAAATAATGATCGGGTTGAAATATCGCAAACCGACGGAGTTATAAGCTTCGACCGGAAAACGTAACAGTTGATTTGAAAACACCGGGTAAATTAATAATATAATTTTTATATTATTATTATGAGTATAAAAATATGTTAGAACCATAGTTGGGATTATCGGATCAATTATTCAAAATAATAGCTCATAAGATAACGTTTATTTGGTTGATAATCGTACGTTTACAAAAATGACGCAACCCACGTATAAATGACAAATTTTCTCCGGAGGTGAATAGTGTTTTATGAATAGTAAAATTTTAAAACGCTTCTCAGAATATCAAACTGACCTCAAAAATGATGAATAGTAAAATGATGAATAGTGATCGATGAATAGTAACCGATGAATAGTAAATGTGAAAGTTCGGGAAAAGACCAGAATTTACGAGTTGTGACATAAAGTCTTTATCTTGCTCTTTAACTTTCTGATCTTTTTAGCTTGTTCATCAGAAATTGTTTAAAGACCAAGAATCTTATCCTCCAAAGTTTCACACTTAAGCTCCAGGTTGGTACAAGTAGCCGTCAATTTCTTTAAAAGTTTCATACTAGTCTCATCACTTCGACCTGTGTGACTTGCTCCGAGAGGTGAATCATTGACATTGTCATTTTGTACAGTATCATCCATCAATTCATTAGTCACTGATCTGTCCTCATCACTTCGACCTATGTAACCTGGTCCGAGAGGTGAATCTTGGGACTTAAACCCAGTATCAATCCTAGTTTGATGATCTGAGCCCCGTGTATTTGCCATGTGGCTAGGGTTACCATCATTGGAATCAGATTCATCAGAACCCTCCTCACTAGATGTTGCCTTGGTTTGGGCTTACTTATGCTATCACTATGCTACTCTATTGCTAAGCTAGTAGCAGTAGTGATAGCCCTTGCCAACATGTCCCCTCCATCACCTAGGATAGCCTAATCTGGTACATCCATCCTAACACTAGCCTGAGGTTGCTCAGTGTTCTTGTTGGCTTTCCTACGGGTGTAGAGTATTCTTGGTTGAGTGACAGATGTAGTAAAATTAGGTGTGTCATGGGTATCAGTGGGAGTTCCTGATCCTTCACCCTGAGTATTTTGCACAATTTGCACCATATAAGGTGTAAGAGATGTAAGTGTGCCTGAAAATCCTTTTCCATTTTTAAGTAAGAAAGTAAACATTTTTGGAACCAGCTTAGGAGATTCATAAGTGGCTTTATGTGTTCTTACTTTTGAAATTTGGTTATCCGCAAAGGGTTGAATAAATCTTGGATAAAGTAAGTTTGAACCAGACTCTTTGATACTTTTAGTAATCCCTTCCAAAATCATGTTTGAAAAATTAAATGGGTCTCCTTTGCTCAGGCATATCATAGAAGATGCTATGGTAGCACTAAACTCATTCCATCCAGAAGTTCTTGAACTCAAACAATGAAGAAGATTGTGAACCAAAAATTTATATTGAGAAGAGAGAAGCCCTTTTTAAAATTTTAAACAAGAATGTTGGCCCTAATATCCCAAATCTTGTAAACCTTCAAAAATGTCAGAGTTAGCAAGACACTTAGTCTTTGTTTCATCATCAAAGAGAAGAAGTTTTCTTATAGAAGATTCAGTGACAAGCACTTGTTGACCATCTACCATGGCCTTAATATGTTTTCCCCATTCCTAGTTTTAACTTTTGCAGTAAGCTAAAACTGTTTGATATAGGAAATATATATAGTAGGATTCACAGTTAATGCTTACCTAAAGGAATTAACCATGTCTTAACCATGTCTGTGAAACCTTTAGGAACCATCTTCATGAACTTTTGCAGTAAGCCAAAACTGTTTGAAGTAGCATTCAAGAACTTTTGCAGTAAGCCAAAACTGTTTGAAGTAGCATTCAAGAACTTAACCATGTCTGTGAAACCATTAGGAACCATCTTCTCATCCAATAAGGCAACATTATTATGACTTTCTGCCTAGGTGCGTGTTGATTCCATGAATTAGGGTTTAGAGAATTGGGATTTTTGACTTAGAGAATAAAGGAGTGTTAGGGTTTGTGGGAACTTCAATTTGGAGCGCGTAAAAACCAATTATGAGATCCAATTAGGTATTTAAACATGTTTAAAGAAGTTACAGAACCACCCTCACACTTTCAACCATAGCATTAGAATCTTGTGTATGAGCAGAACCAGCACCAGAGTAATACAACTAGCAGCAGAATGATTTTGCCAGCAGCAGAGTTGACTAGTCATGAGATATTCTTGGTCAAAAAGTAAAAAAAATTCGTCGTTAATGCCCGGTATCACTCCTTGATCAATATAAAAAGGGAACTAATCTTTCCCTAATTCATCAATCACAAACCCTAATATCTTTCAAAACCATCAATCAATCAAATCAAATCACAATGAAAATGAAATCCATTCCAGAAATCATCTACATATCACCCAATTCTTCTTCTGATGAATCTTCTTATGGCACACCACTCCCTCCATATGTTCCACCATTCCGTCCTCCCCATGATGGATGCAGAACAAAGGAACAGGCACGAAAGAGGAAACATGACCTCCATGTGTTCAAGGATCTTTTGAATCTTAATTAGTCTCCAAGCAGTTCAAGGGGAAAGGGTATGATGTCCCCTAAGTCTTCAGCTTCATCAGAATCATCAGAGGATCCCAATCCTTGGATCCTAATCCAACAAACTCCAAGAGAACTTATTTCACCATTCCTCTGCACATCATCAGATGAGGATGAACCACAAAGAAATCCTCCTTCAACTCCTGAAAGACCTCAAGTATCAAGACCAAGGCCCCCAACCAGAACAAGAAGGTCAAACCCTCCTCTGCCAAAGTCAAGAGAAGTGGTTATTGGTCTATCCTGTACTAGACGTTGATGTAGTCTTTGGTAGTTGTCTTTTGATGTAATTTGTTATTGTACTCTTTTGAAGTAATTAGTCTCTTGTGGTTGTTTAAAACTTTTGTAATCTTTTGGCATCACATGGAATGAATGAAATTGTGTTATTCTTGTTTCTTTAGACTCTTGTAAAAACAATAACAATCATCAATTTGAACTTATCCTGCAAAATGTTAGTCCAAAAACCACAAAACACACAAACACAGGTTGCATATTGATGAGGCAAAAAATGATCCGTTTTTAGGGGGTCATTTAAGCCCGAATCCGACTTTATTTGATCAAATATTGCCCTAAATCGTTCCTTTTGTGATTTTAGGTACTTGGAGAGTGAATTCTGGAAAAGAAGCCATTTTGGACGTTTTTGGAGCATAAAAGTGAAGAAAACGGCAAAGTATCAATTTTCCATGCTGGAAACACTAGGTGACGGCGTCAAGAGTTACACCGCGACGGCATCAGACATCAAGAATAAAATACCGTAGTTGATGACGGCGTCAAAAGTCATCCTGACGGCGTCAAAGTACCAAGAATAAAATACCGTTGGTGGTGACGGCGTCACACAGGCCGTCATAAGTAGATCAAGGCCGTCCAAGGAAGTATTTGGCGGCGAGGTGATGGCGTCACAATGTTGTCTTGACGCCGTCAGCCCAGTTTTCCTATATATAGTTTTCTAGTTTTTACATTAAAAGAGGAGAAGTTTTGGTGAAACCCTAAAGACGAATTTGGTGCATCTTTTACAGGTTTTTCAAGGGTTCCAAACCCTTGATACCTTGCATTGTAATTGAGATAAGTGTTCTTCTAATTCAATCAATATGTCTATGTGTTGGTTGTCTATATCTTGTTCTTGTCTCAATTCCATTATGCCAGGCTAGATCTCTCTTGTGTTTGCTTAGATCTAATGAAACCTAGATGTTGATTATGTGTTGATTACTTGTTTATTCTTGTTCTTGGATGAATGATTTATATGTTAGGCTTAAGAAAACTGGCAGATCTCCAAATGGTAACATGCTTGAACGTCTTAAGAAACATGAACCGAGGCATACTAGGTCTTTATTGGTTGTATTTAATGCATGAGCCACTATTTACAATCCCTATAGTTGTGCTGGGTCATGGTCTAGGAGGAGATAAGAGCTCGTAGAATTGGGGAGTTATGTATGCCACCCCATGAATGGTATTAAGGAATACGATCCGTCATCCATGCAATTATAACAAGTAATTAACATGTAAAAGATATCTAGGGAGTAGTGAAGTCTAAGTAAACACAATTTCTCCAATTACTGCTCACAACCTTTGTAATAATTAGTTTAATTTCATTTTCAGTATTTTATTTTGATTATATATTAGTTTTGGGTTAGTTGAATAGCAACTAATTCCGCCCACTCTTTCAAAACCTGAGATTTTACTTGCTTTCATAAAAATATAAAAACACAAAAATAATCTTCCCTCACCTTTAGAACTAGTAATTAGGTTTTCTAATCCTAGCGACACTATTCCCAAGCTGAACGATCAATCCCCCGGTACTTGTCACTATACTATACGACAACGATCAGGTACACTGCCTGGTGGGGGTTGTAAGCTTCTCGAGATCCCTCGAGAGGTAAAGCCTGTTGCGATTCCCACGCATCAAGTTTTTGGCGCCGCAGCCTGGGGAATAGTTATTGTCTAGGTTAGAATTTCTTTTTATTAGGTCTACTTGCTAGATTCCTTTCTAGTAAGATTTTATTTTTAATTTTTAGGTTCTTCTTTAATCTATCTTATTTCTCTGTGTCTTTGTTCGTAAATTGTTTTGATGGATAACAATGACATTAATCGTTTGATTCCTGTTATTCGTGTTTTTCGTCGTAGGATGTTCCCAATGCCCGCCCCACTTCCTTTAGCAGAAAATGAGAACCCACCTGACCTCTCACCCAACCACCACTTTGACAATAATTCTGAGCTAGAAGAGTCTGATCATGATGATGATCGTAGGGCTAGTCCTTTTTACTATTCAGACTCCGATGAGGATCTTGATGATGGTGACGTGATTAATGAGGATAGAATGGAAGAGGAAATAAACCCTCTTAGGTATGTTGACCCTAGAACTAGGATTGAGTGTGATAGTTCATTTAACATGCAATTCCCTTGTAAGATTGGATTTAAGAGCTTTAACGCCTATCTCAACTCATCTCTTCCAATGAACATAATCTCACGTAATGAATACAATAAAATCATGGTAGATGAGTTAGAATACAAAGGGGAAAATATTGTGGCTAGGGCAATACCATTGCATGTGTTTGTAGGAAGTTTGGTTTATCTTGTTGAGTTCATGGTTATGGAGAATCTAGGAGAATTTATTGATGATAAATTGACCCAAGTTGTGTTTGGAAGACCTTTCAAACGGTTGACCAACCTCGATGAAAAACTCATAGAAGGGTTAATTACATTCTCGGATGGGGATGAAGAATTTGTCTATCAAATGCCCTGCACACACCCTAGGTTCAAGGATTTCTCCACGGAAAAGTGTAGTAGGTATCCGCCCATGGAAATGCTAAGTGAGAATGATAAGAGAAAAGAGCTTAAATACACGCATGAAAAGAATAAAAAATACTATCGCGGGTGCTTAGAGTTAGGAGACGAGTATAAGAAAGATGAGGCGACTATTAGATGGCTCACACTTGGTTATGTGAGCATAAGCGATACACGTTAACCCATGACTTTGAGTCTAGCTACAAGACTCGTAAATAAAGAAAAGCGCTTCTTGGGAGGCAACCCATGTTTTGTGTGATTTTATCTGTTTGATTGTTATTTGCTTCCGTATGCATGTTTTATTTTATTGTTGGTTGATCATGTTTCTCAATTAAAATGTGGAAATACTTTACTATGTTGTTTGGCCTAGTCTTAACTCCAACCTAAAAGTATTTTTGCAAAAGATAAGTGTAAGGGGAAACCCCAAATATGTTTTTAAGAAACAAACCGATCATGATTCTCCACAATATTAAATGAACATGTATATTCGTATTTGTTAGAGTCAAATGCTTGTATTGAGTCATAATGAAGTTTTGCAGGATTTTCCAGGAAGTAGGACGAAGTTTTTCCAGAAATTTTCTGGAAACTTAACATAAGAATTTCTACAGGTCCATTCTGACGGCGTCAGGGGTTTACTCTTGACGGCGTCAGGAGTTAAAAATCTGGAAATTTTACCGGTTTTGTTTTTCTAACGGAGTCTTATGGTTTTTGTGAATTATTAAGTTTTATAATCTCCAGGAAATCTGCAAACTTCATTCCACAAGCATTATATCTTACTTTGTTTTCTAGGATTTAGTAACTTATATAGGATACCGCCGATTTTATGCGAGGATTGTCTTGTCTATTTTCTCAGGATTTACAGGTTATGTTTGACAAGGAGATGATTTATATTCTGGAAGGGAAGCTTTGATTGTTCGTTTTCTTGGAAGAAGATTTAACCTGGCCAACCTAAAATCCATACCGAGCGAATCAGGGGAGTATTTGATTTCATTCTCTTTACTTTTTCACTTTTACATTCTTTACTTGAACATTGGGGACAATGTTCATCTTAAGTGTAAGGGGAGGGTAAAAAGATGATACATTACATATGCACTTTCGCTTGAGTTTGTTTTGTTTGATGGTAGATGTGTAATAAAACTACGAGAAATACTTGTTAGTGTAATTTTAGCGCGAAATTTAAATTTTTTTACAACATTTAGGAGTGAAACTTTAGCCATAGCAAGCGTCTCATGGATAGGAGATTGTATGACTAGCACATAACCGTATATTCAGAAAAATTTTCCACCCAAAAATGTGAGGTTCGCCTTTAGATTTGATAGGAAAAGCATTTACTATTAGTGCTTATGAGTGTACCGGTAGCATTTAGATTCTAGAACTTGCGTTAGTGATGCATTCCGAGACCGCTAGTGAGACTACATTCGTGTGGTAGGATTTACTACATGATAAGAGGCATTAGGATCACCCTTGTGTTAAACCCGTATCATGATTACTTGACCATTTAAGTCATATTACTTGGCTAGTTAAGTCAACTAATTTTCCCCACACCCTTAGCGTTGTACTCATTTTTAGTACACGATACCCCTAGTACACCCCTCCGAGCCTATCTTTTCGTTTCTAACTTTAAGCATCTTACTTAAAGGAAGAATTTGTTACACCCCACTTAAATGTACAACCAAATCGCCTTAGCCTTCCGTGTATGTATTTTTAGTTCTAGGGACTTCAATAGCACAAATTTATCATCTGGCAACTAAAAATCAGGAGAAAGGATCATACATTCAGTGTCTGTAAAAAGAACAAAGTTCTTTTTGTCACACATTTGTGAGACACTAAAGAGGTTAAACTTAAGCCCTTTCACAAGGAACACCTTTTCAAAGTCCAAATTCCCTGTTTTTAGTGTACCTCTACCAATAATCTTTCCACCTTTTGGATCATTCCCAAAAGCAACATAACCACCATCAAAAGCCTTAAAGTCTTCAAGTTGAGACTCATCACATGTCATGTGTCCAGAGCATCCACTATCAACAATAACAATATCTTTTAGCTCATCATGTAGATTGCCATGCACATGAAAATGGAGAAATTAGTTTCTCTTGGGGACCCAAGCCGTTACTGACTTGGATTTGCCTTGTCCATCAACATAGTCAAATTTCTTTAAGTCTATTGATGCAATGCTGTTTTTGGAAACATGATTTGAAGCAGTTGATTTAGGTTTCCAAGTCCCGCAAGCTGAGGCCTTAACAGCATAAAAATGATTTCCAGCAACTGTATTTGTTAGTACTTTTGGCCCAGAAGTATAAAGTTTTGTACTAGCAGCAGAGCCAGCAATAGAACCAGTTGTTGTTTTAAAAGCACCATTTGATTTAGCAGCAATAATAGATCTAGTTGCATCAGATCTTAGCAACACAGCCCTTGGAATCATATTTCTATTTGGATGAGGGTGAGTTTTTTTTAAACATATTTATGATTCACCCTTGAGTATTGATTCCAAACTGGCTTTTGGTGGTCTTTACAACTATTAATCAAATGCTCAAAGCTACCACACTTATAACAAGCCTTCTTCTTTAATTGAAACTCATTACCTAACTTATTTGAAACTAGGTTATTAAAGTTTCTCTGATTACCCCTAGGCTTATTATAAAATATTTTCATCTGAACTCTAGGGACCTCATTATATTCTACCATTTTCCTAGAGATACTCTTACCCAACACAGGTCTCACAAACTTAACCTGTTCAACTTTTGCAGGCATTTCTTCCTTTTTCACACTTTGTTTTAGTTCACCCTGTTTCTCATCACTATCTGAATTCCAGTCTTCAATAATAGGAGCATTAGAAAATTTTCTAACGTCAACCTTAGGTGTTTTTAAAACACTAGTACTAGATTCACCTACAGGTTTTTCCATGTCTAACTCACTTATAAAAGACAGTTCTTTTCCTGGTGGAGCATAGGCACTCTTAACTGGAGGAGCAACTTCATTGTAGCCTATTCCACTTCCTTTTCTCATCAAAGTACTCTCAATTGATTTATTAATCAAATCATAAGCATATTGTTGTTTATTTACTCTTACTATATGTTTATCTTTATCAACAAGAGCTGCATCCCTATCTTTTTCTGCTTCTTCTAACTTATTCTTGAGAAATTCAATCTCACTGTTTTTCTTATAGATCTCAACATCCTGTTGGTTAATTCTATCCACATATTCTAGCTCACACTGTTTAAGATATTCTAATATTCTTTCCACATTTTGAATACCTATTTTTTAACCTAAGTTATCAAGTTTTAGGTGTTCAACTTCTTTTATAAGGCTCTCATTCCTAGACTTAATTTCTTCTACAGTGTCAGCACATGATTTAAAAGAACACACAGATAGATCAGAATCATTATATACCTCAGAGTCAGATCCAGAAGATGATGATGCATAGGCCATAAGTGCAAAGTTATGCACTTTAGGCTTGACTTGAGCCACCAGAGAGTAATTTGGTTCTTCCTTAGCCATGTCACTCCAATCATAATCACCTAACCCATCACAAGAAACCAATGCAGTTGTGGTATTCTTTGATTCTTCAGAGGTCTTCTTTGGAGTTTTAACATTCTTCTTGGAGCCCTACATTCTCTGGCAAAGTGGCCTTTCATGTTGCAATTGTAGCACTCTATCTTTGACTTATCAAAACCTATATTTTCTTTAGCCCTGTACTTGACTTCTCTTCCTGTCCTCTTCAAGAATTTTCTTGCTCTTAAAGTCAACATAGCCATCTGCCATTTAAGATCAATTTCTTCAAGATCATCAGGATCAATATGATCCATATCTTGATTGAGAACCTGTGACCTTGTGTTGGTTGTTAAATCATCCAAGAATGCACATATGGCAGCATCACTAATGGGATTATTATCAGTAGAACTAGCAGCAGATCCATCAGTTGTAGCAGCAGATACCCCATAAGCAGTAGAGTAGGATTCTTGAGATCCTTTAGTCTTTGAGGACACAAATGCAAGATTTTGAGTAGCAGAAGACGAAGTGGTTAAAGAAGTCAGCTCAGGTTCATACACCTTCAAATTGTTGTACAGGCTTTCTAAATTCATAGTTTCAAAATCAGGCTTATTCCTCCAAACAACTGTATGCATGCTCCATTCAGGTGCTAGACATCTAAGAAATTTAAGGTTTACATCTTCTTGATTAACAACATAACCAACAAGCTTCAAGTGACTAACAAGTTGATTAAGCTTGTTGTATGTACCATCAAGCTTTTCTCCACTTGTAGCAGAAAAGTTCTCAAACTGATGCTTGAACATATTCTTCCTTGACTTCTTGGTAGCATCATTACCTCCAAATTTGAATTCCACAGCATCCATCAAAGCTTTTATAGTCTCACAGCCATCAAAGTTCAATTGAAATTCATTTGGTATCCCCATAAAGAGAATACTATGTGCCTTGATCTCCATCTTTCTCACTGAGTTTTCTTCTGCAGATTTGATAGGTATCTCTTTCCCATCAGGACTGTTAGGAACACGTTTCACGTATTATCAAGTGTCGGTCATAGTTTATGTAATAAGTTGCACTAGAATATTATTATGTTTAGCTTTATCAATGTTTCATGTTATTTAGTTAATGTTTACATGTTTTGTAAAGGTCTAAGGGCTATATGTGTGATGAGGCGAAAAATGAACCACTTTTAGGGGGTCATTTAAGCCCGGAATTGAATTTATTTGATCAAATATTGCCCAAAATCGTTCCTTTTGTGATTTTAGGTACTTTGGGAGTGAAATCTGGAAAAGAAGGCATTTTGGACGTTTTTGGAGCATAAAAGTGAAGAAAATGGCAAAGTCTCAATTTTCCAAGCTGGGAACAGTAGGTGACGGCGTCAAGAGTAACAATTTGACAACGTCAAGAGTAATTTTCATGATGACCCAGTGCTGAAATGACGGCGTCACAAAGAAGAGCGTCAAGAGTAAAGTGCGTGACGGCCTGGAAACATATAACACTTGACGGCGTCAGATCTGGATCAAGGCAGTCCGAGATTTATTTTGGCGGTGAGATGACGGCGTCACCAATTTGGTCTTGACGGTGTCAGACCCTATTTCCTATATATAGTTTTCTAATTTTCACACATTAAGAGTGGAAGTTTTGGAGAAACCCTAAGCCCGAACCTAATACGATTTTTACAGGTTTTTCAATGGTTTTCAGCCCTTGAAACCTTACAAATGTAATTGAGATAAGTGTTCTTTTAATTCTCTCTTGTGTTTGCTTGGATCTACTGAAACCTAGATGTTAATTATATGTTGATTACTTGTTTATGGTTGTATTGGATGAATGATTTCAATGTTAGGCTTAAGAAAACTGGTAGACCTCCAAATTGTAACATGCTTGAACGTCTTAGGAAACATGAACCGATGGGCACTAGGTTTTATTGGTTGTATTTAATGCATGAGTAAATTCTAATGATCCCATGTTAGGAGCTTCTTAACCGGCTCGACATAGGAGTGAAGTAGGCACTCATAGGATTGGGGAGTTAAGTGCGCTACCCCATGAATGGTATTAAGGAATACAATCCGTCATCTACGCAACTATAACAAGTAATTAACGTGTAAAAGATATCTAGGGAGTAGTGAAATCTGAGTAAACACAATTTCTCCATTTATTGCTCACAACCTTAGTTAATTTAGATTTATTTTCATTTCAAGTATTTTATTTTGATTGCATCTTTAGTATTGGGTTAGTTGACTAGCAACTAATTCCGCCCATATCCTTCAAACCCGAGATTTTACTTTGCTTTCTAAAAAATATAAAAATACAAAAATAATCATCTCTCATCTTTAGCACTAGTAATTAGGTTTTCTAATCCTAGCGACACTATTCCTATCTGAACGATCAATCCCCCGGTACTTGTCGCTATACTATACTACAACGATCAGGTACACTGCCTGGTGGGGGTTGTAAGCTTCTCGAGATTCATTGAGAGGTAAAGCCTGGTGCGATCCCCACGTATCAAGTTTTTGGCGCCGCAGCCCGGGGAATAGTTATTGTCTAGGTTAGAATTTCTTTTTATTAGGTCTACTTGCTAGATTCCTTTCTAGTAAGATTTTATTTTTATTTTTAGGTTTTCTTTAGTCTATCTTAATTCTTTGTGTCTTTGTTCATAACTCTTCACCACCCGACATCATGGACAACGGGAACATCTTTGAACCCGTCATCCCACCACAACAAAACCCACCACTAGAACCCCTTAGGCCCCGAACCTTAGGAGAGTATTCCCGACCTAGCCACCAAGGCTATCGAAACACCATTGAGCTCACCGGAGCCAATGTGACCCCCTTGCGATCTGACACCATCCGGTTGGTGCAAAGCGGATGTACATTCCATGGACTTCGTTCCGAAGATCCAAATCAACAACTTAAGGTCTTCCTTAAAATCGTAGATTCTATAGACCTAAGTGTAGAAACTAGAGAGACAACCCGATTACGCCTATTCCAATTCACTCTACTGGATCAAGCTAGTCAATGGCTTGAGCGTTTACCCACGGGATCCATCACCACATGGGATGATCTCACCACTCGTTTCCTTGCTCAATTTTTCCCACCGGGGAGAACTACTAAGCTCAGAAATGACATCTTGATGTTCCAACAACGTCAAGGTGAAACTCTTTATGAAGCATGGACTCGTTTCAAGGACTTACTCCAAAAAGTCCCTCATCATGGCATAGATCTTTGGCTCCAAGTCCAAATCTTTTATGACCATATCGATCTCTCCACGAGACGAGCCATTGACCAATCGGTCGGTGGTAAGCTACGTGATCTATGTGCGGAACAATCATGGGAACTCATAGAAGATCTTGCTGTCTATGACAACGAAAGTTGGAACGATCCCCGTGATTTGAACAAAATGGTCAAGGCAATATCTTTGCCTTCAAACAACTCTAGCACTCCCGACCGTAGGATCATGGAACTTGAAGACCAAGTCAAGTTTCTCATGAAATCTTACGAAGCTCCTAAGCCTTCGGGCCAAGTGAACAAAATCACTTCTTCATGCGAATTATGTAGTGGTCCCCAAGACACTCGTGATTGTGTGGAACTCCCCGGAACAGCTTTTGCGGACTACGCATCCTCACGTACCGATGAAGCGGGAGATAAGTGGTACACTTTCAAGCCCGAGCCAAACCCTTACGGTGATTCATACAACCCCTCTTGGAGAAATCACCCAAACCTTAGGTGGAAACAAAATCAACCCAATTCTTCCAATCCGCCTAATCGTTATCAACCAAACGGTCCACCCTCCAACCGTACTTTTAACAACAATCCTTCTAACAACTATGGTTGTACCAATAATCATGAAGGATTAATGTCAAAGTTCATGGCATCTCAAGAAGCTCGCATAACTAGGTTTGAAACCGAATTCAACCAACAACAAACGGAGATGACCAACAAGATAGACAACTTGTTGAAAGCCCTCAACAACCAATCTTTAGCCACACCTAGGAAGGACACTAGGGACACCAATAACAGAATCCAAATTAAGAACCCCTCATCATCCAAACATGTCCACTTTGTCAATGTTGTCACCATTAAATTAATAGATAAGGAGATAGAAGAGAGTGACAATGATGAAGTTGGAGTAGAAACCGAGACTAGGGATGAGAGTAGGGAAGTTGAGGTTAAAAGGAAAGAGGAATTAGAGGAAATAGAGCCTAAAGAAAAGTACTTTGATAAGATGCCCACCAAGGAAGAACGGGAATACCATAAGGATTTATTCGATAGTCCCGAGAGACCATATATCCTTGGCACACCCCTTATCAAAATGGAAGACCCCTCTAACATTAACATACCATGCAATATCGGGCACATGCATATATGGAAAGCTTACATCGATCCTAGATCTCCCGTAAACATCATGACTAGGACTTATTACAATTGGGTAATGAAGAAGCAACTTGATTTTAGGATGATGCCCAATAAGAATCTGATAAGTAATTTTGTAAGAAGAGTGAAGGGATTGCATGTGATTATAGGCAATCTCACTTATGAGATAGATTTTATGATAGTAGAAGACACTCGTCCGGTGATAGATGCTTGCGTAAGCCAAATAATATTCGGAAAACCATTTGTTGAGGCCACTAGGATGAGTTATGATCCGACTTTAGGTATAGTTAGATTCAAGGAAGAGAATGATGAGGTTGCCTACCAAATGCCCTACAAAATTGAGCAATACCGCCTTCTCTCTAATATAGAAAAGGAACACAAGCAAGCGGCTTATTATATGAATGATGAGGATAGACGTAGAGGAGTAGAGTATGTGAAAAATAGGATGCTTGGTTTCTACAAAGAATGCTTGCAACTAGGTCCGGAATACAAAACTGTTTAGAAGACGACCTAGAGAGTGAAACCAACGATGAGGTCACGTAGTAACCCATGGCCTTGAGTCTAGCTACAAGACTCGTAAATAAAGAAAAGCGCTTCTTGGGAGGCAACCCATGCTTTGTGTGATTTTAATTTTTGTTTGTTTGTTATTTGCTTCCGTATGCATGTTTTATTTTTATTGTTGGTAGATCATGTTTCTAAACTAAAAAGTGGAAATACTTTACTTTGTTGTTTTGGCCTAGTATTAACTCCACCTAAAGGTATTTTTGCAAAAGATAAGTGTAAGGGGAAACCCGAAATATGTTTTTAAGAAACAAACCGATAATGATTCTCCACAATATTAAATGGACATGTATATTCGTATTTGTTAGAGTCAAATGCTTGTATTGAGTCATAATGAAGTTTTGCAGGATTTTCCAGGAAGTAGGACCAAGTTTTTCCAGAAATTTTCTGGAAACTTAACATAAGAATTTCTGCAGGTCAATCCTGACGGCGTCACGAGCTTGCTCTTGATGGCGTCACGTGCAAAAACCTGAAATTTTACCAGTTTTGTTTTTCTAACGGAATCTTAAAGTTTTTGTTGAATTATTAAGTTTTATAATCTCCAGGAAATCTGCAAACTTCATTCCACAAGCATTATATCTTATCTTGTTTTCTAGGATTTAGAAACTTATGTAGGATGCCGCCGATTTTATGCGAGGTTGCTTTGTTTGTTTTCTCCGGATTTACAGGTTATGTACGACAAGAAGATGATTTATATTCTGGAAGGGAAGCTTTGATTGTTCATTTTCTTGGAGGAAGATTTAACCTGGCCACCTAATTATCCATACCGAGTGAATCAGGGGAGTATTTGATTTCATTTGTTTTACTTATTTCACTTTTATATTCTTTACTTGAACATTGGGGACAATGTTCATCTTAAGTGTAAGGGGAGGGTAAAATGATGATACCTTACAAATACACTTTTGCTTGAGTTTGCTTTGTTTGATAGTAGATGTGTAATAAAACTATGAGAAATACTTGTTAGTGCAATTTTAGCGCCAAATTTAAATTTTTTTACAACATTTAGGAGTGAAACTTTAGCCATAGCAAGCGTCTCATGGATAGGAGATTGTATGACTAGCACATAACCGTATATTAAAAAAAAATTCCACCCAAATATGTGAGGTTCGCCTTTAGATTTGATAGGGAAAGCATTTACTATTAGTGCTTATGAGTGTACCGATAGCATTTAGATTCTAGAACTTGCGTTAGTGATGCATCCCGAGACTGCTATTGAGACTACATTCGTGTGGTAGGATTTGTTACATGATAAGAGGCATTAGGATCACCCTTGTGTTAAACCCGTATTATAATTACTTGACCATTTAAGTCATATTACTTGGCTAGTTAAGTCAACTAATTTTTCCCACACCCTTAGCGTTGTACTCATTTTTAGTACACGAAACCCCTAGTACACCCCTCCGAGCCTATCTTTTCGTTTCTAACTTTAAGCATCTTACTTAAAGGAAGAATTTGTTACACCCCACTTAAATGTACAAACAAATCGCCTTAGCCTTCCGTGTATGCGCTCATTTTTAGTGCATTATTGTTATTTGTTAAACCCTAAGTTAACTATCTAATTGATTACATGGTTGCTAAGTCGAGTCATATCCTTGTACATATTGTTTTGGGACGATTGTGACTCATGGGTAAGTACTTATTTTATGGAGTAATGGGGAAGAACATCATATATTACCCCCATATGTACGTTAACATTAAAAGTGCTTCAAGTGTTTTGATTTTCTTAATTCGTGTCATTAGATTAGTTTATTGTAAAGTATGTAAAGATTCAAGTGTAAGGGAAATTTACATTCCCTATGATGTATTATTTTGGATGGTAGGGTAAGAGTGTATGCAAAAAAATAAATAAATAAATAAAATAAAAATAAATAAAAAAATAAAAAATTCATGAAAAAGAAAAAAAAATAGAAAAAGAAAAAGAGAAAAAAACATACGGACTACCATCCCTTTTTATTCTATATTTTTGTTATTTTTCATTTATTAGCTTAAGTCGAGTCTAGTATTGGCTTAGCAACGCCATATTGTACATGTAATTGACCAAGATTGTTAACTCGCCACCAGTCAAAACTGCCTTTATCCAACAAAACCGTGTATTTCATATCCCTACACCTAACATTACAACCCTTTAAAAGACCTCTTTGATAGTTTATCCTAGGTGCTTACGTCATATGATGGAGGTTTGATCCTTTCCCAAGCCTATGGTAATCTATTTTGCTATGACAGGTAGTGAGAGATATCTTCCGTTTCCATATTTTAATTTATACTTTATTACACCCGAGAGATGTGAGTATCTAAACACTATTTGTGAGGTGCTAGTGTATGATCTCCGTGCTTGTCTATTGGTCTTTAGTGGAACGATTATTTGTTGTAATTACTTTTATATTAGTGTTAAATGACCCCTAACTTGTATTTTGAGTAGAATAAAAGCGCATTTGCTTGAGGACAAGCAAATCTCAAGTGTAAGGGTATATGATGAGGCGAAAAATGAACCACTTTTAGGGGGTCATTTAAGCCCGGAATTGAATTTATTTGATCAAATATTGCCCTAAATCGTTCCTTTTGTGATTTTAGGTACTTTGGGAGTGAAATCTGGAAAAGGAAGCAATTCGGACGTTTTTGGAGCATAAAAGTGAAGAAAACGCCAAAGATTTAATTTTCCTTGCTGGGAATAGTAGGTGACGGCGTCAAGAGTAACAATTTGACGGCGTCAAGAGTAATTTTCATGACGACCCAGTGCTGAAATGACGGCGTCACAAAGAAGAGCGTCAAGAGTAAAATGCGTGACGGCCTGGAAACATATAACACTTGACGGCGTCAGATCTGGATCAAGGCAGTCCGAGATTTATTTTGGCGGTGAGATGACGGCGTCACCAATTTGGTCTTGACACCGTCAGACCCTATTTCCTATATATAGTTTTCTAATTTTCACACATTAAGAGAGGAAGTTTTGGAGAAACCCTAAGGCTGAACCTAATACGATTTTTAGAGGTTTTTCAAGGGTTTTCAGCCCTTGAAACCTTACAAGTGTAATTGAGATAAGTGTTCTTTTAAGTCAATCAATATGTCTATGTGTTGGTTTTCTATATCTTGTTCTTGTCTTAATTCTACTATGCTAGGCTAGATCTCTCTTGTGTTTGCTTGGATCTAATGAAATCTAGATGTTAATTATGTGTTGATTACTTGTTTATGGTTGTATTGGATGAATGATTTCAATGTTAGGCTTAAGAAAACTGGCAGATCTCCAAATGGTAACATGCTTGAACGTCTTAGGAAACATGAACCGATGGGCACTAGGTTTTATTTGTTGTATTTAATGCATGAGTAAATTCTAATGATCCCATGTTAGGAGCTTCTTAGCTGGCTCGACATAGGTTTGAAGTAGGCACTCATAGGATTGGGGAGTTAAGTGCACTACCCCATGAATGGTATTAAGGAATACAATCCGTCATCCACGTAACTATAACAAGTAATTAACGTGTAAAAGATATCTAGGTGGTAGTGAAATCTAAGTAAACACAATTTCTCCACTTATTGCTCACAACCTTAGTTAATTTAGATTTATTTTCATTTCAAGTTTTTTATTTTGATTGCATCTTTAGTATTGGGTTAGTTGACTAGCAACTAATTCCGCCCATATCCTTCAAACCCGAGATTTTACTTTGCTTTCTAAAAAATATAAAAATACAAAAATAATCATCTCTCATCTTTAGCACTAGTAATTAGGTTTTCTAATCCTAGCGACACTATTCCTAGCTGAACGATCAATCCCCCGGTACTTGTCACTATACTATACTACAACGATCAGGTACACTGCTGTAACAACCCGCATTTTCGGGACATTTCTCCTATTCACTATTCATCAGTTATTATTCATCGATTACTATTCACCAGTCACTATTCATCATTTTACTATTCATCATTTTCGGAGTCAGTTTGTGATTCCGAGAAGCGTTCAGAAATTTTACTATTCATGTGACACTATTCATTCCTGGAGGGTATCACTATTCATGATTGCCGTTCATTCCATCGTAAACTGAGTTTACGGGTATTCAAATTCGCGTAACCAGTTAGGTTTAGCTGTGAATTCATGCATCATTCATTAATGACATTTCATATAGACTGGAGTAGTCTACACATTATCATCATTATTTGAGAACCTACATGGATATGCATTATTTCTAGATATGTATGCTTAATTTGTAATTAACGATACCACTCAGTTTTACTACTAACGTATACCCAATACTCCCGACTATGATCCTAACATATTTTTATACTCATTATAATAATATAAAAATTATATTATTATTTTACCCGGCGTTGTCTAAACAATGGCTACATTTTTCGGTCGGAGCTTATTACTCCGTCGGTTTGCGTTATTTCAATTCAATAATTATTCAACACCCGATTCTCATCAGGAATAATATTTTACAACTTTTACAACTTCGTTATATTTTATTTCACCTCGTTAACATTTATTTCAAGATAACTCGGTACCCGATAACACCCAATACACAACTAAAATTTAACAAACACATGTGTTGAGATAAGACTAATTAATGAGGGTGGCTAAAAACAAATCCTTGCCCCACTCCTTTTCCTAAAAATACGGCAACCACAAGGACCAATACATTGGACATTTTTGACCAGTTTGACCCATATGACTATATATATACATAAACTAGTCACTCATTGTTTAGTTAAAAAAAACTATAATCACCTCCTACACATATACACAAATCGATCCACCATCAAGAACAAGGGGAATCCATAGTTTTTCAAGAATCAAGTGTTTAATCAAGTCCTAATCATGATCTAGTTGGGGTTTTGCGGTAAAAACCCTATGTTATTATACATAATCATCTTCAAATCACCTCAAATATTCAAGTAAGCTTCAAGAATATTTTTGATCTTCTCATACTTTCAATTACTTTATATTTTTATGTATTTTCAAGATATATTGGTAAAACATGCAAGTATGTATGATCCATACCACTTATTACTCATTTCTTTTCTTTATAAACATAGATCTATAATTTTTACTACTAATCTCATGAGATCCACCAAGATTGGTGATGTTTAGGACCCCATGACACCCTAAGAAGGTGTATGGTAGGATGGGGTACTTGTGTAGTTGATTTGAAGTAGATTGGTTAAGCGTTGAACAAGTCTTGATCCTTAAAAATGAGTTTTAAACACTATATATATAGATCTGTCCATTTTTGTAAAACGTGGGAAACTCAGGGTCTATGGTATAATTTTGGACCAAAGATTTAGAAAATACATTCCGAGATGAAACTATGGCCGAAAACGAGGATAAAAACGAGTTAATAACGAAGGAGATATGATTTTCCGAATATTAACAACGAAAAATACTTTCAAATATAGGTTCTGTCCCAAATCGCCAATTTAAGAAAACTCAGGGAATTCTGGGTAACATTGGGTTAGTTATTCAGAAAATACTTTCAAAAACGAAACCGTGGCCGCTTGAATCACTAAAATCCGAGTTACGACGAAAAAGATATGCTATTTTCAATTTTAACGACGAAAACTATTTTCTGAAAAATAGCTTGCTGTTGAACAGTTTTCATGGACTGTTTCGAGACGTAAAACTTGATCTAGCCGTCCCGACTTATCAAAAATATATTAGTATGTTGTCCCATGATTCCGGGGATATAAAGAACGTAGAAAACGAGCTTATAACTAAAAAGATACAAGCGTTTGAACTTAGACGATTTTTACGAATTTCCATCAGCTTTTCTATTATTATTTTTCTGCAAAACTGTCTTTGCGAGACACCACTTTCTCGGCTGTTTTTCCTTATGATCGGATCAGTTTGAGTCCGAGCCGTAGTTTTATGAAATCAAGATCTCCCAGCAAGCTTTTCAAATCAATTGGCTGTTTGATCATTGGACTCGTAACGAATAAACTACGACCTCATCTATATACCCGATAAACTATATAAATTTTGACAGCTTTTACTATAATGAAATTTTCTAAGTGTTGAACATAATACTTTCAAGTAACAACAATGAGAGTCAATTTTCTCATCGATCGAGACCCGTATTGTCACACCCCCAATTTACCTGACTTGCAGCGGAATGGAATACCTGGGGGTGTCTGTCATAGCACCACAGTTACAGTTACATTGAACGACCTAAAGTGTCGTTTGGAAAATACTGCATTTGATCATTGAAATAATTCAGAGTTTACAACATGAGGTCCCCAAAATGTGTTACATGTTTATGAAAAACAAGTCGTACTAGATCAAATGTTTACATAAGTGCATGAAATAATGATGAGACGCGTCGACTCCGCGACTCCATGAAGGTCCAAATGCATGTCTCATGAGCTACCTTAATAACCTGAAATACATTGCTAAAACGTCAACACGAATGTTGGTGAATTCCATAGGTTTGTAAAATGTACTGATGTACGGCCACCACAAGTAAAAATGCAAGATAAAAATCTCGTGAAAATTGTACAATAGCCTTAAGCTCATGACACCGAAGCTATGACTGATGAAATTCTATGCCCCTCCCGAATGTTCTGCCGAAACATTCAAATGTAAAAGACATGACATGCATCCGCTTACTGTTGGTATCCACTACCACGGATGGAGGCGTCACCCTCGATAGATCTATCCACTCACTCTCGCTTAACGGTAAATTAACGGTTCATGATGTTACAGGGGACTTTTCACATGGCAAGGTAACTTAAGCTATGTACATGTTTGAATACTTGGGCTCGTACTGAAATAATTGATGCAATGTATTCCCCCCGTGGGATTTGAAAACAATCAAAAATGTTGAATTGAAAACGGGGCTATGAAAACTCACCTCAACTGATGAAACCGTCATGAAATGAAATGAACCCCAATGAACAATTTGCTGTCGTAACCCAATATGATGGTACCATGAACATGTACTGAGCTGAAAACAAGGCGCGCACACTAGCCGCAACCTAATATGAATGATGTACGATCTACTTTAGATCATGAAATGATGTTATGAATGTCCATGCACATGTTTACTATACCACTCTACTCTTTGAAAAACACTTGTTGTTACCAAAAGTATATATTCCAAGACTTAGGAAAATATTGCTATTAGAAAATATAAATGGCTAGTCATAATATATATACTTATATATATATATAACGTAAGTTTCCATGTTAGCGTTGAAATACTCGGGTTGAAATCCTTGAAATGATGAAAACATACTCGTAATAACTAATACTACGTTAGTTATAAAGCTCGGTACTTGATATTATGTTTAGCTTGAAAATGCACTTCGTAGTTTTTGCGCCAAATATATTAAAAGCTGTCAATTAATAAAAGGTTTTAGCCGATATTCAAACGAGTATATCTTTGTCGTTACTTGTCCGTTTTACTTGTTCTTTATATCCACGGTTTCGTCTTAGTATGTAGTAATATATTTTGGAAAGCTCGGCTCCTCCGGGTTATGTTTAAAGCCTCTTTTTGACCGACGAAAAATGTCCAACAGCAACTATTTTTCCAGAAAATACTTTTCGTCTATAATCTTGCAAAAATCATAACTTCTTCGTTATAAGCTCTTTTTAATCCGTTCTTTCGCCTACGGATTCGTTTTTGAAAGTATTTTCTAAAAATTTTGCCAAAGTTTCCTTGGTGTTTACTGATTTTCCAGATTTTTACAAAACGGGACAGCATGTCTAAAATAGGTTCCAAATCAAGTTTCCAAGGTTAAAAACCAATTTCTACCATCACCAATCCTCTTGTAATCACCACATGACTAATCTAATCTTACCATACACCTTCTTAGGGTGCCATGGACTCCTAACCAAGTTATTAGAGCTAGGGGATTCATAACAAATAAGTTAGGGTTTGTATGTTACTTTTTAGCCAAAATAAAGTGTAGTATAGCTACTTATACATGGTTTTTAGCATGATACTTATGTAATACATGTAAAAATAGGATGATTCATGAAAAAATAAAGATGAAAACTTACTTGACAAAATGAGGTGATTATTGGATGATTATGCTTGATGTTCTTGTGTTTTTGTTGCTTGATTCTTGATTAGGCTTGTAAAATGAACAACTTTTGTGTTTTACTTTATGGAAAACCATGGATGGATCATGGAGTGGTGATGAAGTCGTGGTTTATGATGGGGAGGAAGGAGATGAGAAGCTTTTTGATCTTTCTTAAAAAGTGTAGATTATGATTTGTTATTTTTGGTTAAGTGTATTATTTAGAGGTTTATTACTATAAAATGAGTACATTAATGCATAGGGTTAAAAGGGTGTTCATGGGCTGGTTTTCAAAGGGTGAAGGGGGGGGGGGGGTAGGGGTACTTGGTAGTTATTTAGGAAACCTTGCATGAATTTTGTGCTATTTTGTGTTTTTAGTTACAATCGGGTACCGGTTTTAATAGAAATAATTGTTCACGAAGTTAACCGGGATGAAATAAAGTCATAATAATGTTGAAAATATGTTAAAAATATGTTGGGTACATTTACTGAGTGATCGGGTGATTATTGTTTAGTTTTCACGAAAACCGTCGTTATATTTATACGCGTACGTTATAAATAAAATAAATTTCCAAAATACTGGGTAACTGAATGTTATAACTTTTATGATGTTAAAATGGATATAAAAATATGTCGGGACCATTGTGTGAATATTTAGATATATTCGTCGTGTATAAACCGAGTGTTAACGTTTACTATAAATACTTATACGTAAAAACGTTAAATGTACTGAATATAGTAATTTGAAAATCCTGAGAGTGGTATAACATGAAAATGCTGTTATGATGATATGCAGACTATCTCCAGTCCGTATGCAGTGTTCTTAACACTAATGAAATGAATTCGCACTTAACCCAATCCGGTTACGCGAATTTGAATATCCGTAAACTAAATTTACGATGAAATGTGTAATGCACGTGAATGATGAAATCTTTTCCCGCAATGAATAGTGTTCCATGAATAGTAAATTTCCCAAAAGTTTCTCAGAATATCAAATTGACCTCGAAAACGATGAATAGTAAACTGATGAATAGTGTTTTGATGAATAGTGTTTGATGAATAGTGTTTTTCCAAAGTTCGTGAAATGACCTGAAATGGTGAGTTGTGACAGTCTTCCCCCCTAAAAGGAACTTCGTCCCGAAGTTCAGTTTATGTTGGTCTCTGAAAACATATTGGTGAAAAGGTGATGATATTCGAGAATTCCAGCGAACTCTAACGATAGGAATTCGACTCTGTTTCAACTGCTTGACCACACGGTCCATGATTTCTGTTGGTTCTCTTACAAGGTCTGAGATTGTCATTTGGGATGGATCCCTTCCAATGGAATCATGAGTGACTCATCTGAAAGTCATTTCTGGGGATCTGAAAATGTGAAATATGTTCGTGTAATCCTGTTGTTCTCTAGCAATGTTCAAATCTAACAGCCACTAGGCCTACCCTGTCTGAAATATAAATGGTCCAGTGTATATTGGTGTAACCTTCCAAGTTTTCTGAATGATAACATGCCTTTCCTAGGTAGAACTTTCTGCATAACTCTGCAGAACTTGAAGTTTTAATGGTTTACGACTTATTGAACTTGTAACTGATTCTTGACTTGTAGGAAATTTCTGGTTATCTCATGAATGCCTACTGAACTAATGAGTTGAGCTTTTTCTGAGTTTGGCCCATCAATCAATGGTCTGCGCTTCTTGATGTTTTAAATGTGACACTGGTAATATATACTGCTGAATTCTGCCAAAACTCAAGTTTGTATGCTAGTTGGTCGATTCTAAAATGAATCTTAAATAGTCCAATATGCTAAAGGTTCAACCTTTCTTGTTATCCAATTTGTATCGTGCCAATCCAAGGCAATGCTTTTAACTTAGTTTGTTCTCCTACCTGAATCTGGTTGGTTTGTTGTTCAGGATATCCAATCCAAATGATGTGTGTTATGTACCAATCTAACTTCTGCCAGTTTCCCGTTGTTGGTGTGATAACTATTGTTGTAGATGAATTTGATTTATGTTGAGTGATTAGTCCAACCATTTCTAGGGTCAATCACTCATGCTCTGAGTATACTTTCCTATGTTTGAATTGTTCTCTTGCTTTGACCATCGGTCTGAGGGTGATAGGTGATGTTCACATCTAAATGGGTTTCTGAAGGAAATCCTGAAATGATTGCTTGAAGTCCACGGTGAATTCGGTTTCCTTAACAGGAATAACTGAAATGGGTACAATAAACCTTTGTGACTAATTCCACAACGTTCGGTCCTTCGAACTTGGCATTATCCGAAAGGGGTAGAATATAGGTAATAATTTGATTCCTTGTGTTTTGTTCCAACGGATGATAAGACATATGTTTTTCTTTGTCTATTGGGTTTGGTCTCTACTACTGAATTTCGTGATCAATTTGTGATGTTCCCCCTAATTCCTTCATCACATATTCCAAATATTCTCTATTGTCAAGTCACAAATCCTAAATGCATAAGCGATGTTGTAGGGAAGTTCGTTATGGAAATTTGTCTCGCAATTATGAGTTTTAGTTGAAATCCTTTTCTGAATAAACGAATTTAGAAAATGGAGCAAATGATTTACTAGGTAATATTCTTCCTTGATGGTTCAAAATTTCAGTAGTTATGAAGTAGAAAAATGTTTTCAAACATGTTGCGATTAAGACTGCTTACCAAAGTTTGATGTTTCTGTATATTTCTCATTGTACCATAGTGTTGCTAACGATTGACCAAAAAGGATCGTACTTGTTCAAAATAGGAATTTCAGAAATCATTTTGCCACAAGGTTTGTGATTTATGTAAACGCATCAACTTTATTTAAAAGTGAAAACACTAACAAGGATAAAATGGTAGAATAGGAAATGTTCGCTTAAATGCATAGATGTCTAACACTTAGTTCCTGAAGTTGGATAATGTCTATTGATGGTTATCTGGCATAACTACAAGCATAGGCATTTAGACTAACTTAAGTCCTGAAATAGTTCATCGTTGTAATTGGCAAGACGAAGGTATCACTTGATGTTGTGTCGATGAATGTCTATTCTGTTTTCCCATGTAGATGAGGAGATATGTTCCGGTTTGATCCCTTGCTTGGTATGAAGGTGAGGTTATCTGAAATTTCTAGACATAATGCCTTAGTGAAATCTACATCGATATTCTTGATTCAAACAATTGTCCTTTGTGAAAACTTACTGCAGGAAAATTTATGTATGGATAAGGCCATGTTTAAATGAAATGCTCTACAGTCTCAATTAGAAGCTTGGTTTATTTCTATTGTGTTGTCCTGCGGACATCTATTGATTTCAATCCTGTAGCTCAGTATAGCTAGTACCCTTGAAAAATGACATTGGACAACTAAGTCAGAGATGGTGTTTAGGATAGTCTCGCAGTATCTGAGGATTGTTGTTGAGTTATGAATTCTCTCACTATATACTTCTAGTCCTGGTTAATAGTTCTGTAATCCTTTCGTTGCTTCTATTGTATAAAGGAATCCTGCATGTAATTGATATGGAAAGTCTCTTCTAGGGAATTCAATGGGAAGAATCCAACTTAATGGCTAAGTGAGTGACAGGTGGGGTAAGTATCCAAGGATAGTTCGGCAAAATGGATGTTTATGAATGAGTTCCTTTGTTTACAAAACTTTTGGATGAAGATTGTTATCAACAATCCTTTGAAAAGGTAATTATTTCCTTCATGGCATAATCCTTCCTGAATTTTACATAGGTGATCAGGCTATGTATAATTGAGGACTAATGATGCGATGTTGGATTTTGTCAAAATATCATAACTTTCCTCAAAAGTTTTAGATGGTGTTCAACGCATTGTTATTAAAATGGTATCCTGATGTTTCCTTTCAAGTAACATGAAAATTGCTTCGCGTAATAATAGTAAATACTTGGTGTAATGACAGAAAAATCAATGTATAGGATGGTAATAAAATAGCTTACTTCAGAAAATTTTTCTGTAAAACAGTTTCCCCATATGATAATAAAATAGCTTGAATGGTGTATTGGATACTTAGGTGAATCTTGTCGAATGGTAATAGTCTACTAGATGTCATCTAGTTCATGGCAAGTGGGAATGGAAAAGGAAATGACAATGATGGTACTAGTGAATGGAATACTACCCTCTTTCGTGCTACCTCGCGACATCCAAAAGGTAAAACTAAAGTACACACTGTGGGAAGACCAATAGTGTAATAAGTAACTGATGGTGGTGATAGTACCTGAGTAGTAAATGCCCTACTAGTGATGGAAAGAAAACACACTATCTTCCTTGCAATAAGCATCCTAATAAGTCCATTAAGATAAATTCTGAATACACTACCAAAAGGCATTCTATGTACGGGCTGAATGATAGGAAGACTCTGTTCCTATGGCAAATCAATAGTACTAATGGTGGTGTAAGTGCAACTGGTGGTATAATGGTAGTGGAAGATGACAAGGCATCTTCAATGTTGGAATCCGATAAAAGGATGTCAGGGTGAGTATCTGAAGGCATGTCACTTGTGAACCAGGTCAATAAAATGATATACATATACGGATGTGAGTATAAATAACTCGCACAGGGGATGTATAAAACAACATGTATCATGATTATGCACTTATGATGAAATGATGAGATGCTATGATGATGCGGTTATAGTCTAGGGTCCAAGATACATCCTAGTTCGCTATAACCTTAGCTCTGATGCCAATCTGTCACACCCCCAATTTACATGACTTGCAGCGGAATGGAATACCTGGGGGTGTCTGTCATAGCACCACAGTTACAGTTACATTGAACGACCTAAAGTGTCGTTTGGAAAATACTGCATTTGATCATTGAAATAATTCAGAGTTTACAACATGAGGTCCCCAAAATGTGTTACATGTTTATGAAAAACAAGTCGTACTAGATCAAATGTTTACATAAGTGCATGAAATAATGATGAGACGCGTCGACTCCGCGACTCCATGAAGGTCCAAATGCATGTCTCATGAGCTACCTTAATAACCTGAAATACATTGCTAAAACGTCAACACGAATGTTGGTGAATTCCATAGGTTTGTAAAATGTACTGATGTACGGCCACCACAAGTAAAAATGCAAGATAAAAATCTCGTGAAAATTGTACAATAGCCTTAAGCTCATGACACCGAAGCTATGACTGATGAAATTCTATGCCCCTCCCGAATGTTCTGCCGAAACATTCAAATGTAAAAGACATGACATGCATCCGCTTACTGTTGGTATCCACTACCACGGATGGAGGCGTCACCCTCGATAGATCTATCCACTCACTCTCGCTTAACGGTAAATTAACGGTTCATGATGTTACAGGGGACTTTTCACATGGCAAGGTAACTTAAGCTATGTACATGTTTGAATACTTGGGCTCGTACTGAAATAATTGATGCAATGTATTCCCCCCGTGGGATTTGAAAACAATCAAAAATGTTGAATTGAAAACGGGGCTATGAAAACTCACCTCAACTGATGAAACCGTCATGAAATGAAATGAACCCCAATGAACAATTTGCTGTCGTAACCCAATATGATGGTACCATGAACATGTACTGAGCTGAAAACAAGGCGCGCACACTAGCCGCAACCTAATATGAATGATGTACGATCTACTTTAGATCATGAAATGATGTTATGAATGTCCATGCACATGTTTACTATACCACTCTACTCTTTGAAAAACACTTGTTGTTACCAAAAGTATATATTCCAAGACTTAGGAAAATATTGCTATTAGAAAATATAAATGGCTAGTCATAATATATATACTTATATATATATATAACGTAAGTTTCCATGTTAGCGTTGAAATACTCGGGTTGAAATCCTTGAAATGATGAAAACATACTCGTAATAACTAATACTACGTTAGTTATAAAGCTCGGTACTTGATATTATGTTTAGCTTGAAAATGCACTTCGTAGTTTTTGCGCCAAATATATTAAAAGCTGTCAATTAATAAAAGGTTTTAGCCGATATTCAAACGAGTATATCTTTGTCGTTACTTGTCCGTTTTACTTGTTCTTTATATCCACGGTTTCGTCTTAGTATGTAGTAATATATTTTGGAAAGCTCGGCTCCTCCGGGTTATGTTTAAAGCCTCTTTTTGACCGACGAAAAATGTCCAACAGCAACTATTTTTCCAGAAAATACTTTTCGTCTATAATCTTGCAAAAATCATAACTTCTTCGTTATAAGCTCTTTTTAATCCGTTCTTTCGCCTACGGATTCGTTTTTGAAAGTATTTTCTAAAAATTTTGCCAAAGTTTCCTTGGTGTTTACTGATTTTCCAGATTTTTACAAAACGGGACAGCATGTCTAAAATAGGTTCCAAATCAAGTTTCCAAGGTTAAAAACCAATTTCTACCATCACCAATCCTCTTGTAATCACCACATGACTAATCTAATCTTACCATACACCTTCTTAGGGTGCCATGGACTCCTAACCAAGTTATTAGAGCTAGGGGATTCATAACAAATAAGTTAGGGTTTGTATGTTACTTTTTAGCCAAAATAAAGTGTAGTATAGCTACTTATACATGGTTTTTAGCATGATACTTATGTAATACATGTAAAAATAGGATGATTCATGAAAAAATAAAGATGAAAACTTACTTGACAAAATGAGGTGATTATTGGATGATTATGCTTGATGTTCTTGTGTTTTTGTTGCTTGATTCTTGATTAGGCTTGTAAAATGAACAACTTTTGTGTTTTACTTTATGGAAAACCATGGATGGATCATGGAGTGGTGATGAAGTCGTGGTTTATGATGGGGAGGAAGGAGATGAGAAGCTTTTTGATCTTTCTTAAAAAGTGTAGATTATGATTTGTTATTTTTGGTTAAGTGTATTATTTAGAGGTTTATTACTATAAAATGAGTACATTAATGCATAGGGTTAAAAGGGTGTTCATGGGCTGGTTTTCAAAGGGTGAAGGGGGGGGGGGGGGGGTAGGGGTACTTGGTAGTTATTTAGGAAACCTTGCATGAATTTTGTGCTATTTTGTGTTTTTAGTTACAATCGGGTACCGGTTTTAATAGAAATAATTGTTCACGAAGTTAACCGGGATGAAATAAAGTCATAATAATGTTGAAAATATGTTAAAAATATGTTGGGTACATTTACTGAGTGATCGGGTGATTATTGTTTAGTTTTCACGAAAACCGTCGTTATATTTATACGCGTACGTTATAAATAAAATAAATTTCCAAAATACTGGGTAACTGAATGTTATAACTTTTATGATGTTAAAATGGATATAAAAATATGTCGGGACCATTGTGTGAATATTTAGATATATTCGTCGTGTATAAACCGAGTGTTAACGTTTACTATAAATACTTATACGTAAAAACGTTAAATGTACTGAATATAGTAATTTGAAAATCCTGAGAGTGGTATAACATGAAAATGCTGTTATGATGATATGCAGACTATCTCCAGTCCGTATGCAGTGTTCTTAACACTAATGAAATGAATTCGCACTTAACCCAATCCGGTTACGCGAATTTGAATATCCGTAAACTAAATTTACGATGAAATGTGTAATGCACGTGAATGATGAAATCTTTTCCCGCAATGAATAGTGTTCCATGAATAGTAAATTTCCCAAAAGTTTCTCAGAATATCAAATTGACCTCGAAAACGATGAATAGTAAACTGATGAATAGTGTTTTGATGAATAGTGTTTGATGAATAGTGTTTTTCCAAAGTTCGGGAAATGACCTGAAATGACCTGAAATGGTGAGTTGTGACACGTATCGCCAAAAGTTAAATGACACGACTTCAAGATATTGTTACAAGGTTTTCAAAAACGCCGAGTTTCATCACTAACCCTTAACGTACAACATTTCGCGACTTGTTTTGCGAGGCCATTTTGGGCATATTTTCAAGTAATGAAAATGCTATTTTTGCGACGAAAACCTTATATTTGTCGATAGAACGCCAAACAAGGATCGTGGAGTACCGTTTCAACATATTTACATGAAAAGTGGTTATTAACTTAACGAGACGTCAAAAACGTATTTTTCGACGATTAACGTTATTTTCAAAACTAACGAGTGGTATCGATAACATACGTATTTGCATGTGTAGCATCATTTCATTTCTTACATTAGAAACTATCATTCATGTTAGGTTGCGATTAGAGATCGTGCCTCATTTCAGTGTATCCACTTTTGTCATCATAGCTATCGCACCAGGTGAGTTCGTACCCCCTACTTTTACCTGTTTTTATAACTGTTTTGGGGGAGAATACATGCTCGTTTTTTACTAAACTCAATGCTTGAATGCGCAATTGTTTGCTTAAACACTACTGTTCAGGCTTGATTGATTATGCAAATGCACCTATGTGTATATTGGTTGCATATTTGATTATTTTCTCACATACACAAATGCTTTATAAACATTCAACACACTTTATGAACTTTTGCTTTTATGCAACACACTTTATGAACTTTTGCTTTTATGCAACACACTTTATGAACTATTGCTTTTATGCAACACACTTTATGAACTTTTGCTCTTATGCAACACACTTTGTGAACTATTGCTTTTATGCAAACACTTTTATGGACCACACCGAAACTTATGCTTTATTTACACTATTACGCGGATTAGCCTAAGCCCTTGAATCCCACTATGCCCAAACTCATGAACCGTCAATTCCTGCTGGGAAGCGCGAATGTTATAAATAGATCTATTGGTGGTGACTCCCCCGTTCGGTTTGACCGGATAGGCAAACGCGAGCGTATAACATGTCGAATTACAAGTGTATCGGGATAAACACTTGCCGGGCACCTATATATGATTACATGATCTTTGGGCATGCACACTGTTATAGCTTCGGTTGCATGAACTTAGCGCTAGCGTAATAGACTATTTTTTTTATGTGGCATTGTATTCGTTGTAATGATCACATACTCTACTCATGGTCCACTCTTCAAATTTTACTTTAAGGTAAACTTTATTTTTATGACATTATGAGTCGCACAATGGTCACAAAACTGTCTATTGAACTCACCAACCTCGTGTTGACACTTTTTAGCATGTATTTTCAGGTATTAAGAAATGGCACGCTACAGGAGGTTTTGGCAGGCCATGGCATGGTCATAGAAGACTCTGATATTCATTTGGGGACCGTTTAAAAGTATTTTAAAGGCCTACTTCCGCACTACTATTAAAAATGTAAATTCAACATTTTGATTAAGCTGTTTTATTCTAAATGATTCAAGTGAAAACCATTTTTGAACTTGTGTTGTAATACCAATTGAGTTACACCCCAGCTACACGTATGTTTCCGCTGGACCCGATTATGGGGGTGTGACAGATTGGTATCAGAGCTTTGGCTATAGCGAACTAAGTGCTTTTAAAACCTAGACTATAGCTACTTTCAAGAAAACTTAACCCTATGACCGTCACGTGCCTGCCTGCCAAGCTGAAGCCTCATTGTGGTTAGTTGCTGACTTAGGTGATGAGATTTGTGTCTCATTATCTGATATACTATATTCATTTATTATAGTTGATTACTATAATTTTCTTTCATATAAGCATGTTCACGTATCATATATGTCACCACATTATGTTTCTCCTTGCATAGTTTCATAACTTGACCTCGAGCTTGGTCACTTGCTTTTGTCTTTCAGAACGTCTTGGTGTTGGTGAAGGACATGGTATTAGTATAACTGAGCTGAGTATTTCAAAATTCATGGAACCTCGGTGGAATATAGACTGGTCATCTATATTCAACCCGGGATAGTGAGATATAGGCTGACCACCTATGTCTGACTCAGAAGTGAATTTTGTAACACTGAGAGTGGTTATAATAAGATTATGTCTGGATTGAATCCTTTACTCAATTTCCAAATGTTTCATTCAGGTATGTGTATACCCTCGTTGTTGGAACATTCATACTTTGCATCACTTCGTGAACCACCGATTAGAAGCACGTCAACTGGTCATTTCATCTCACGGACATTTACGTCTATGCACGATACACTTATATCACAATATTTTCTTTTATCACAATCTCATTTTGTCGCAGTTGTCACAATCTTTTCCCTTCTCACCATCACTATCATTTCCTTTCCCCACCCCATATATATATAAGGAATTAGCTAACACTCTATAGAATCCGATGTCACTCATTACTCACTACTCCCTATATTGATAAGTGGATGTTATCAATGATCTCCCTAGGAAGGACTTTCCATACCATCTACGAGGAGGAACCCTCGGCACATTAAGACCATACAAAACTCAACAGAAATCTCAAGATATCACAAAACTATTCGAACCACTATCACTGGCCTGATTACCAAAAGTTCTATCATCTAGAAAGTATTGGCTTGACTGAATCACAAGATTTGTTTCGATGCGAATGCTCACTAAGCAACACTATAGAGATAAATCCAACCTCTTAACCAAGACTATAGAACGTTCAATTGAACATATCCTCACCAATAGACATTATTCAAACATGTTAGACATCTATGCATTTGTGCAGACATACCTACCCGACTATTTTATCCTCTTAATACTTTTACTTTTAAATGGATTTTTCTCCAAACTACCATTATACAAAACATATATCTTGTAAGAAATACTTTTCTGAGGCACTTATTTTGACAAGCAAATTCCTTTCGGTTAACCTTTCACAAAACTATTGAATGTTAGGAAATTTTAAACATCAATCTTTGATAAACCATACTATCCACTTTATGTTGAAAATAGTCCTATCTTGCATAACTACTAAATTTTGAAACATCGAGAAAAATGTTACTTGGAAAGCCGTTTGCTTGAAGTTGTAAATTTATTTACTCAGGGAAGGTCTATGAACAAAACACTCAATCTCAAAACAAACCTTGAAAACCAATCACTATATTACCTCACTTATACATTAAGAATTTTGTGATTTGATGGCATAACACTTCGGGAAAATCTTAGTAATGGAGACTAAGCATCGTAGGTGGAGAGAGACTCGATTCATGACATCCTGCGGAGGATCACAACCTTATCCTAACCTAATCTTGCTAATAACACCCTTTGAGGGTCTTAGCCTTGTAAGTTTTTCCACAAGATTCAGGATACCCATTTCAATTATTCCTAATAGAGGAATTTGATTCACCTCGAACTCCTAACAATTTCATTAAGATTCCTTTGCAACCACACCACCTATTATCTTCAGACCAATGGTCAGAATTTGAGGTTGATTCAAACATAGGGAGATATGCCCAAATCGGGTGTGATTGACACTAGAAATGGTTGGACTAACCATTTGCCATAAATCAAATTCAGTTGCAACCTTAGTTACCACGCGAGTGTAGAGACTACACCATTTGAAGCACTCTATGGTCGAAGTGCCAACATCCATTGAAGGATCGAAATTTTGAAAAGACCAACTCACTAGTCCAGTAAGCATTCATGAACCCGATATACACTGGACCATTCAACATTTCTGACAGAGTAGGCCTGGTGGCCGTCAGACTTGAACCTTGTTAGAGATCAATAGCTTACACGATAAAAATCATCATCTTTTCAACAATACAACTTCAGAGACCAACACAAACTGAACTTCGGGACGAAGTTCCTTTTAAGGGGGTGAGACTGTAACAACCCGCATTTTCGGGACATTTCTCCTATTCACTATTCATCAGTTATTATTCATCGATTACTATTCACCAGTCACTATTCATCATTTTACTATTCATCATTTTCGGATTCAGTTTGTGATTCCGAGAAGCGTTCAGAAATTTTACTATTCATGTGACACTATTCATTCCCGGAGGGAATCACTATTCATGATTGCCGTTCATTCCATCGTAAACTGAGTTTACGGGTATTCAAATTCGCGTAACCAGTTAGGTTTAGCTGTGAATTCATGCATCATTCATTAATGACATTTCATATAGACTGGAGTAGTCTACACATTATCATCATTATTTGAGAACCTACATGGATATGCATTATTTCTAGATACGTATGCTTAATTTGTAATTAACGATACCACTCAGTTTTACTACTAACGTATACCCAATACTCCCGACTATGATCCTAACATATTTTTATACTCATTATAATAATATAAAAATTATATTATTATTTTACCCGGCGTTGTCTAAACAATGGCTACATTTTTCGGTCGGAGCTTATTACTCCGTCGGTTTGCGTTATTTCAATTCAATAATTATTCAACACCCGATTCTCATCAGGAATAATATTTTACAACTTTTACAACTTCGTTATATTTTATTTCACCTCGTTAACATTTATTTCAAGATAACTCGGTACCCGATAACACCCAATACACAACTAAAATTTAACAAACACATGTGTTGAGATAAGACTAATTAATGAGGGTGGCTAAGAACAAATCCTTGCCCCCCTCCTTTTCCTAAAAATACGGCAACCACAAGGACCAATACATTGGACATTTTTGACCAGTTTGACCCATATGACTATATATATACATAAACTAGTCACTCATTGTTTAGTTAAAAAAAACTATAATCACCTCCTACACATATACACAAATCGATCCACCATCAAGAACAAGGGGAATCCATAGTTTTTCAAGAATCAAGTGTTTAATCAAGTCCTAATCATGATCTAGTTGGGGTTTTGCGGTAAAAACCCTATGTTATTATACATAATCATCTTCAAATCACCTCAAATATTCAAGTAAGCTTCAAGAATATTTTTAATCTTCTCATACTTTCAATTACTTTATATTTTTATGTATTTTCAAGATATATTGGTAAAACATGCAAGTATGTATGATCCATACTACTTATTACTCATTTCTTTTCTTTATAAACATAGATCTATAATTTTTACTACTAATCTCATGAGATCCACCAAGATTGGTGATGTTTAGGACCCCATGACACCCTAAGAAGGTGTATGGTAGGATGGGGTACTTGTGTAGTTGATTTGAAGTAGATTGGTTAAGCGTTGAACAAGTCTTGATCCTTAAAAATGAGTTTTAAACACTATATATATATAGATCTGTCCATTTTTGTAAAACGTGGGAAACTCAGGGTCTATGGTGTAATTTTGGACCAAAGATTTAGAAAATACATTCCGAGATGAAACTATGGCCGAAAACGAGGATAAAAACGAGTTAATAACGAAGGAGATATGATTTTCCGAATATTAACAACGAAAAATACTTTCAAATATAGGTTCTGTCCCAAATCGCCAATTTAAGAAAACTCAGGGGATTCTGGGTAACATTGGGTTAGTTATTCAGAAAATACTTTCAAAAACGAAACCGTGGCCGCTTGAATCACTAAAATCCGAGTTACGACGAAAAAGATATGCTATTTTCAATTTTAACGACGAAAACTCTTTTCTGAAAAATAGCTTGCTGTTGAACAGTTTTCATGGACTGTTTCGAGACGTAAAACTTGATCTAGCCGTCCCGACTTATCAAAAATATATTAGTATGTTGTCCCATGATTCCGGGGATATAAAGAACGTAGAAAACGAGCTTATAACTAAAAAGATACAAGCGTTTGAACTTAGACGATTTTTACGAATTTCCATCAGCTTTTCTATTATTATTTTTCTGCAAAACTGTCTTTGCGAGACACCACTTTCTCGGCTGTTTTTCCTTATGATCGGATCAGTTTGAGTCCGAGCCGTAGTTTTATGAAATCAAGATCTCCCAGCAAGCTTTTCAAATCAATTGGCTGTTTGATCATTGGACTCGTAACGAATAAACTACGACCTCATCTATATACCCGATAAACTATATAAATTTTGACAGCTTTTACTATAATGAAATTTTCTAAGTGTTGAACATAATACTTTCAAGTAACAACAATGAGAGTCAATTTTCTCATCGATCGAGACCCGTATCGCCAAAAGTTAAATGACACGACTTCAAGATATTGTTACAAGGTTTTCAAAAACGCCGAGTTTCATCACTAACCCTTAACGTACAACATTTCGCGACTTGTTTTGCGAGGCCATTTTGGGCATATTTTCAAGTAATGAAAATGCTATTTTTGCGACGAAAACCTTATATTTGTCGATAGAACGCCAAACAAGGATCGTGGAGTACCGTTTCAACATATTTACATGAAAAGTGGTTATTAACTTAACGAGACGTCAAAAACGTATTTTTCGACGATAAACGTTATTTTCAAAACTAACGAGTGGTATCGATAACATACGTATTTGCATGTGTAGCATCATTTCATTTCTTACATTAGAAACTATCATTCATGTTAGGTTGCGATTAGAGATCGTGCCTCATTTCAGTGTATCCACTTTTGTCATCATAGCTATCGCACCAGGTGAGTTCGTACCCCCTACTTTTACCTGTTTTTATAACTGTTTTGGGGGAGAATACATGCTCGTTTTTTACTAAACTCAATGCTTGAATGCGCAATTGTTTGCTTAAACACTACTGTTCAGGCTTGATTGATTATTCAAATGCACCTATGTGTATATTGGTTGCATATTTGATTATTTTCTCACATACACAAATGCTTTATAAACATTCAACACACTTTATGAACTTTTGCTTTTATGCAACACACTTTATGAACTTTTGCTTTTATGCAACACACTTTATGAACTATTGCTTTTATGCAACACACTTTATGAACTTTTGCTTTTATGCAACACACTTTATGAACTTTTGCTCTTATGCAACACACTTTGTGAACTATTGCTTTTATGCAAACACTTTTATGGACTACACCGAAACTTATGCTTTATTTACACTATTACGCGGATTAGCCTAAGCCCTTGAATCCCACTATGCCCAAACTCATGAACCGTCAATTCCTGCTGGGAAGCGCGAATGTTATAAATAGATCTATTGGTGGTGACTCCCCCGTTCGGTTTGACCGGATAGGTAAACGCGAGCGTATAACATGTCGAATTACAAGTGTATCGGGATAAACACTTGCCGGGCACCTATATATGATTACATGCTCTTTGGGCATGCACACTGTTATAGCTTCGGTTGCATGAACTTAGCGCTAGCGTAATAGACTATTTTTTTTATGTGGCATTGTATTCGTTGTAATGATCACATACTCTACTCATGGTCCACTCTTCAAATTTTACTTTAAGGTAAACTTTATTTTTATGACATTATGAGTCGCACAATGGTCACAAAATTGTCTATTGAACTCACCAACCTCGTGTTGACACTTTTTAGCATGTATTTTCAGGTATTAAGAAATGGCACGCTACAGGAGGTTTTGGCAGGCCATGGCATGGTCATAGAAGACTCTGATATTCATTTGGGGACCGTTTAAAAGTATTTTAAAGGCCTACTTCCGCACTACTATTAAAAATGTAAATTCAACATTTTGATTAAGCTGTTTTATTCTAAATGATTCAAGTGAAAACCATTTTTGAACTTGTGTTGTAATACCAATTGAGTTACACCCCAGCTACACGTATGTTTCCGCTGGACCCGATTATGGGGGTGTGACAACTGCCTGGTGGGGGTTGTAAGCTTCTCGAGATTCCTTGAGAGGTAAAGCCTGGTGCGATCCCCACCTATCAATGTGTAACAATGTCTAAGTCATGAGAAGCCCTAGGCCACTAGTATAAATACTCTTGTAAACCTCGAAGGAGGGTGTTGGTTCTCATTCTATCATAGTTCCTTTATTTCTTATACAAGAGTTCCTTCCATCCTCTCTTTCTCTCTCTAACTTTCTCTCTCTAAGATTCTATGTTCTTATGTTGTGAAATGGTGACCTAACAAGTGGTATCATTCGCCAAGGGATAATTTATGTTTTATGTTGTGAAATGGTGACCTAACAAGTGGTATCATTCGCCAAGGGATAATTTATGTTGTTATAGGTTATATTTGATAGTATGTACTAGGTCTAAAAGCTGTTTTTTTTTTCGAAATCTGTTTACTGTTACTTTTCATATTATCGAGTAAGGTGTTTATTTTATCGAGTATCTAGGCCTTTTATTGAGTAAGTTGTCTATTTTATCGAGTTTTTTTATGTTTTATCGAGTAAGGAACAGTCTTATAGAGTAAGTAACAGCTTTTTTGAGTATGGTTTAACAATTTTTTTTTTTGTTATCGAGTAAGACTTGTTTTTAATCGAGTAAGCCTTAGTTTTGGCGAGTAAGCCATTTTACCTTATCGTATATCGAGTAAGGTCTTCTTTTCTCTACTTCCTAGCCCAAACTGTACTCGGTTCAATTTATCTTATCGAGTATGGATCCTGTTATCAAGTAAGCAAACAAGTTAGTCTCTTATCGAGTTTGCAACACCAAAACAACTAACCTACAACAACAATCTTAGTAATCCTTTAAAGATCCAATCATTCATACACAAAAAAGAGATCTCAGTTTCAAGACTATAAGAAAAAGGACGAGAAGCAGATAACAATACAATAACAAAACCATCCCTTTGTCCCTCGACCTCACCACAACCCACGAACCAACAGTCAAGACCAAGAACAAAAATAACATCAACCGTCCCATTCACAACTACAATCAAAAGCTCAAATCAACAACTATCCTAGACTAACCTCATCTCAGTTTCAAAATCAAAAGGAAGAAAGGATCTCAGCTCATACTCACATCATCCCAATTTTTTTTGAGACTTTAGTGAGTGAACAAAGATAACATCACAGATCTGTGAGAAGCACAAGCTTCTATTTAATTTTCGAACCATAATCAAAGAAAGAACAAAACCATAAGTTTCATTCTCCTTTCAGTTTGATTTAAATGAAAATAAATAAATAAATAAATAAATAATTAAAAAAACGCGAAAAAGAAAAATTAGATCTAAGCTTATCTCTTTTGCAATCAAGGAATCATCCTAAGACAAAAAACCAAAAGAGACTTCTTATCACTGATCTTTTAAGAAGATTAATTTCTTTGTATTTCCGAATATATCAAAAGATAGAACAATATCAACACTGATATCATCCTATCTCTCTTTCGGTTGTGAAAATAGAACTTCGTTGTGTTGTTTGGGTATAACAAGAACAAGAAGAGTGGGTGTTGTGTTCGGATTTAATCTACACAAGGATGGTCAGTTTGTTTGGATGTTATTTTCTAAAGGGACGAATTATTTGTGTGTAGTGACTGCATTTTTTTAGTGGAAGTAAATATTAGGGTTGTGATATTAAGTGGTGTTATATAGCCAAAAATTAGGGTTAGTGGGTTATTGGACTTGGGCCTGAATTTTGTCAGTCTGCTGGGCCGTTTATCCTACAAGCTGCAAATACAAAAAGATACGAAATTTATTGTTAAAGCAATCAGTATTTTGAGATTAAGTAGTATTTTGGTACTGAATTAGTGAGATAAATTTTTCGACGGCGATTTTGATTGAGCTTCGATAACACGAGAGTGATTATTATTTTGGATTTAATTTTTTTGGGTTCGTGTGGATATAACTCCCGGGTTAGTTATTGAGAAATTGTGAACAACGGAAAAAGATTCACTTGACAAATCGATTTACACATATTTTGATTCTTACGATTTCTTCGCAACAATCAAGGGGAGAGAATTCCTAAATAGATCTCACAAATCTCCACGCCTATCTAAATCTCCACATCATCATACTACATTCCATCTACAAGATCCATCAACAACCATATTCTCAGCAACTCTACAATGTCTCAATCACCTTCTTCCAGCTACCTTCCTCACCAATATTCTCATCAACAATAGTATCATCAACAACAAAGTCACAGCTCCCTCGTTCGCCATGTTCTGCTCTTTGGCAATGAATCAAGGTCTCCAATGTTTCTACCAGGAACATACACTGATTGGAAACGGAGATTTCTACAATGGCTCAATGATCGTCCTCACACAGATCTTATGCTTAAGTCAATTCAAGATGGTCCATATGAAATGAAATTCATCTCTGACTCACCCGGGATCATAAGATTATAAACGAAGGAAGATTTGAGTGCTTGTTGGGATATAAAATATCAAAGTACTTCTATATGTCAAAGTACTGCTGCATGAAGAATAAAGTCAAAGTACTACTGAAGATAAAAGTCAATGTACTGCTGTTTACTGAAGAATGCTTAAAGTACTTCGAAGGAAACAAGGACTTATGTGCAATATTAGCTAAGGATTAATGTGTAATATTGAACGAATATTCTAGAATTAGTTAGGGATAATGACTTGTCGTTCAAGTATTATATGTTGTAAACCGACTTAAGGTTATCTATATAAAGAGCCTTAAGAGGTATTAGTCGATATAAGTTTTAGAGTTGTTCAAAGTCGATAAATAGTTAGGGATTGTTAGTGAATCTATGTAACAAAGCAGGTTAAAAGTTTGGTTAATAAAAAAAGTTCTTCTTAAGCTTTGTGTTAGTAGATTCCGCATACTTTACAAGGTTAAACAGTGTTTCAATATTAATAGTGTTAAGTTTACTTAATATTATTAAACCTTTACAAGCTACAAAAGTAGTTTGATCAGAGTAAATCGATCCAACAAGTGGTATCAGAGCTTGTGTTGGAAACTCTGATTAAGAAGACAAACCTTTAAACCGATTTCACTACAAACCCTTCAAGATGTTGATAGGAGCTTCACCTGCTCCCTCAATCACTGCTGTTAGAATCCCTATTGTTAAGAAGGGAGAATATGACTTATGGGCCATGAAGATGAGGCAGTACATTGCCATCACAGACCATGCACTATGGGATGTGATTATCAATGGTAACATGCAAATTGATGAACCAGTAGAGGTACCTGGACAACCAACACCACCTAAACCAACCGTACCTGCTGCTACCAAAAGAAATCAAGACAAAGCTCTCAACATACTGCTTTCTGCTATTCCTGATGGTCACTTATTAAAGTTTCATGATGCCAAGGATGCCAAACAACTATGGGCTGCAATTAAGAAGAAGTTTGGAGGTAATGATGCTTCCAAAAAGATGCACAGGAATTTGCTGAAGCAACAATTTAAAACTTTCACTGTTGGTGAAAGAGAAGGTCTTGATTCTGCTTATGAAAGATTCCAAAACCTGCTGAGTATGCTAGAACTATATGAAGCTGAGGCATCAGTTGAAGATGCTAATTTGAAGTTCTTGTGAAGTTTGCCATCAGAATGGCATGTAGTTGCTACCATGATCAGAGGACAACCAGGGCTGGATACAATGGACTTTGATGATCTCTACAACAATCTGAAGGTGTATGTGCATGAGATGAATGGTACTACAGGTTCAAGCACACATCAGAAATCCCAAAACATTGCTTTTGTCTCTTCTGAAAGCAAAAGCAGTACTTCCAACAAAGGTACTGCTTATCCTGTCCAAAGTACTGTGACTAAAACTCAAGTTCCATGTACAACTACGGTCACCATCACTTCATCACAATCAATTATCCCCGCCTCAGATTATGTTCTATGTTCATTGTTTGCTCAACAAGTATCTCTACCTGTCACGTATCAAGAAGATGTACTGCAAATAGATGATGATGCATTGGAAGAAATTGATATCAGATGGCAAGTTGCTATGCTCACTGCTAGGATCAAGAAGTATGTGAATTAGATAGGAAAAGGCATCAATTTCAGAGCTAAACAGGGAATAACATTTGATAAGTCCAAGATTAAGTGCTTTGACTGTCAAAGGACTGGTCACTTTGCAAGGGAGTGCAAATTTGCAAAGTATCAAACAAACAAGATGATTGAACCACCCAAGCCTGAAAGAAAAGAGATTCCTATTACTGAACCAAAACCAAAAGCTTTGGTTGCTCAAGAGAATCTGTCAGAGATTGATTGGTCCAATGAATTTGATGATGAGCCAGTAACCTATTCAATGGTTGCATTAGAAGACTGGAGCACAGCTTTTGATGAAAAACCTAGATATGCTGCTTTGGAGTCAAGAGATGGTCTAAGAAGCTTTGATTGGAGCATGGAGCTTGAAGAAGCCCCTGTCCAGCTTGCCATGGTAGCTGCTTCACCAAGTTCATCCACTAGCTCTGAGGTATGCTCTAAGTGCAATGATATGTATCAAAAGTTACTTAGTGAATATGTAGCTGAAAGAGATAGATTTCAAAAAGCTAGGGCTGAGATAACTGGTTATCAATTGACTTTAGAGTCAATGGAGGCCAAAATTATTAATCATGAAAACAATGAAGTAGCATGGGCTGAAACATATAAACAACAGGATTACCTTGTTAAGTTAAGTGAATGGAAACTAGGATGTAAGGTGTCTGAACTAGAGAAAGTTACTGCCGAGAGAGATAAGTTATTAGCAAAACTTGATGTTTGGAATGAATCAGGTCTGTCACATGTTCAATTTGTTGAAAAGCAAAGAACATCAAACCTTAAAACTGGCCTAGGTTATGATAATGATAGCAATGAAGGCTTTCCATTTAAGAGTAAGGATCTAAATCTTACAGTAGATGCCTCCACTAGTGATGAAGAGTTCATAAGTCTAGATGAAAACACTTCTAGTGACGAGGAAAACCCTAGTCCAACACCTCCTGTATTTAAGAAAGAAAAGGGGTATAATGCAGTTCCTAATCCCCCAGGTAGCTTTCAACCACCTAGAAAAGATGTTGACTGTTATCGGGTAGGTAATCTAGAGTTTAGGAAGAAGCTTAAAAGTCAATCTAACCCTGAAACTTTAGAAACATATGTTGAAGCACCTAAGGTTGATGAGAACAAGTTATCAAAACAAGCAGTACCCTCAAACACTTTTCAAAGTACTGCTGATCACTCAGCAGTCCCTCAAAGAAAATACTTTCAAAATACTGCTAATTTTAGAAAACCTTATGGAAAGGGATTTGGGGATATTGGTCCAAAAGTCTGTTATGTATGTTATAGTCCTCATCATTTGATTAAAGACTGTGATTATCATTCAGAATACTTAAGTAAATTTCCAAAGACCAGAACTGTACAACCAAGTCATAGGGAGAATAAGCCAAGGGATAACAAACCTGTTTGGAATTATACAAATAGGGTTAACCATAGTAATTTCTCAAAAGACTATAGGTACCCTCATCAGAAAAGATCATACTCCAAACCCTCAGTACCTTCACAAAGTACTGATAGAAAGTTCCCTAACCAAGATGCTTCTAGCAAACACTCAAGTGTAAGACCTAGGAGGTACAACCACTACAAACCTAGAAGGCCTTACAACACAAGAAAAGATGCTAAAACACAGAACCCAACTCCTAAAGTTACAACTAAATGGGTTAAGAAAGAAAGTAATGTTGGGGTAGAACCAGTACTTTCAGAGGTTAAGGGTGAAAAAGGGGAAATTGATCATGATAAACCAACAGTTTTAGAAACAAAAACCTTAATTCTTGATCATGTTTTCAAAGACAGTGGTGATTACATACTCAAAATTTTTGAGTATGTCACTCCACAAGGGGAACACAAGTCAGTAATGGCTTGGGTTCCTAAAGATAACTAACCTTTTTTATGTGAATGCAGGGCAATCCAGAAGAGGAGCTTAAAGATCATCTTATTGTAGATAGTGGTTGCTCTAGAAGTATGACAGGAGAAAAGGAGCTCTTGTCAGATTTTAAAGCTTATTTTGGAGGAAAAGTTGCATTTGGGAATGATCCTGATGGAGGAAGAATAACTGGCAAAGGAACTATCAAGGCAGGAAACATTGATTTTGAGGATGTTAGATATGTGAAGGAGCTCAAATTCAATCTTTTGTCAGTCTCTCAGATTTGTGATAAGAAGTACCCTGTGTTATTCTTTGACACAGTATGTCTTATACTTTCTCCTGACTCTAAGTTAGAAGATAGAAACTTGGTGATGCTGAGAGCACCAAGAAACAATGATGTGTACAACATAGATTTAAAGAATGCCAATTCAACTGAAAGAGCAACATGTTTGATTGCAAGAGCAACTATGGAAGAAGCACATCAATGGCACAGAAGATTGGGACATGTCAATTTCAAGAACATCAATAAGCTGGTCAAAAGAAATTTAGTTAAAGGTTTACCTTCTAAAATATTCAAGAATGATCACTCATGTCTTGCTTGTAAGAAGGGTAAACATCACAAGGCTTCCTGTGAGAAGATTGATGAGAAAACTATTAGAGAGCCTTTGGAATTGCTGCACATGGATTTGTTTGGACCTGTTTCAGTTGTTAGCTTGAAGAAGAAGAAGTACTGCTTGGTTGTAACAGATGACTGTAGAAGATTTAGTTGGGTCTTTTTCTTATGCTTCAAAGATGAAACTTTTGATGCTATTCATGATCTTATAATAGCACTTGAAAATCAGTTAAGATCAAGGTTAGAGGCATTAGATGTGATAATGGGACTGAGTTCAAGAATCAGCTAATGGATGACTTTTGTGACAAGAAAGGAATTAAAAGAGAGTTCAGCATTGCTAGAACTCCTCAGCAAAATGGAGTTGCAGAAAGAAAGAATAGAACTCTTATAGAAGCAGCAAAATGGAGTATGTATGACCTTGAACTTGATCTTTCCACATGATCAAGGTCATACATACCCACAATCATTTGTGTTTAACCCCGTTTACAAATTCATTCATAATCCTCTTGATGGAGAACCAAGCTTCCGCCATTATACTCAACAACAACAACCACCACAAGAGTCTTCCCAACAGTTTGATTCAATGTTTCCTTCTCATGAGGAAATAAATGCATCCGTAAGGGCCACATCTCCAACCTCAACAAGTATAGGAAACAAAAACACCTCTCTACCATCCACCCTTGCTCCATCAAGCACAAGTAATCCACCACCAAAAATGAGATCCCTTTTTCCTCCAAACTTTCCCCGCCATAATTACGGACATTGTGAAAGGTCCGCTCACATTACCGAAAGATGTCGAACGGAAATCCGCGAGCTAACCTATGAAATGAGGTTTATCCTAAACCACATTTTGGACCGTCTAGAATCCTTGTCTCACCCACCTCAAGTTTAGAGTCTCCAACAATGATAGAGTCTCATTCGTAGTAGCACCAAAAACACAACCTAACAAGCCAGAACACTCATTCTCATCATCACCTACCTTAAAACATTCTTTAGGAGGATGTTTCTCATTAAGGATTATGATGTTTTTCTTTTTATTTTTATTTTCCTTTTATTTTTTTTCCCTTTTAAGGTAGGATGTTACCACCCTAATTTCTTGTCTTTGACCTTCCAAAAGTCAAATTTTACATGAAATGAATTTCATTCTACTATGTGGTATGCATTGTTTGTTGACAATTTAGGTATTGGTACTATACCTTGTGATGGTAACATATATAACTTGTGCTAGCTCTCTTTTGTAGGATCATTATCCATATATCCCTTCCTTGTTACTTCAATTTAGGGGAGTAATATTCAAGGGGGAGCATGAGAATTGCATCATTCCGCTTGGCAACTCTTCTTTTTGTTTAAACAAAAAGGGGTTCATGACTTGTTCTACACTTGTCTTGTGCGGAAACTAATTTTTTTTTGTAGGTTCAAAATCCATGTCTCCTTACTTGGCACTCCATTTAGGGGGAGTATTGTCCAAGGGGGAGCACTTGCATCATTACGTTCTCTTCTTTTTGTTTCGACAAAAAGGGGGAGAATTTATATTAAACTTGTTCTCATCCCCAACTTTTGCATATCACATCATCTTAGCAAAAACAAGTTTTAATACAAACATGATAAGACTTAACACTAAAACTAGTGGCTTACTTATAAATAAATTCTATGTTTTGTCAACAACAAAAAGGGGGAGATTGTTAATACAAATATCGCCTAAAAATGTTATTTATATTTTACGATCTTTGCTAAGTTTTGTTAATGACAAAGTATGAACTTTAGCTTATAATGAAACATCATTTTAGTTTCTTAAGTCTTGTATAACTACATTCACATGTTAAACATAACCTTGTTATATTTCTTAATGAAGAAAGTATAACATCACATCACTGTGCACTTATGGAAGGCTTGTGTGTTTGACTATCCATAAAGCTCTTACACATTTTGGAAGCATTCCATGTTGATGTGATCTCTTGAAAGTTTGTGAGTTTGACTAGAAATAACTTGATGTGATTCCTTGTAAGTTTGACTATCAGATCTGGCGGAACCCTGGGGGTATATGGGCGGAACCCATTCTAAGGTTCAGCCGTATCCGCCAGAAGTCTAGTTTGTTTGGGTATAAATACCAAACCACTTGCAAGAAATCACCCATGACTTTAGGACATATATTTCATATATTCTCTCATCTAACTCAGTAGCAACTCATTTGTGTGATTGTCTTATATAGTATAGAAGTTCACAAGTTCATCCAAGAAGTAACAAGTTTCAACTCAAGGTTGCAACACTTTTAGCTTAGCCTTGTGTAAACTTAGTGTAGTTTATACATCATTTGATTGTGTATATTCAAGAGTGATCGGTTAGTATTTTAGGCCCTAAAATACATAGTGTGACAGGAGTTGTTGTACCCTTGTAAAAGAACTATCGGGAGTGGTTGCACCCTTGTAAAAGAACTCGACATCAAGCTTAGTGTCGGAAATAGTGGATAGGCGACGTTAGGTTGGTTCTACCTTGAACTAGGACCCGGTATCTAGCTTTGTACAGGATAAAGTGTAAGCCACGATTGTACAGGTTTCTCCACCCGTGAAAGGAGCTTGTTGACTAGTGCTTGAAACTCTCGAGTTGGAAACTCGGGGCATGGATGTAGGGCAAGGAAAAAGAGTCCTTGTAGCCGAACCATGATAAACAACCATGTTGTGGTTTGATCATTTCTTTCTTTGTCTTTGCATATTACATATTGTCTTTAGTTAGAATCGTTAATTACACGTAAAGCTTTTCAAAGATTAACAAGTAATTTGGGTTTATATCTTTAATTAAAAGTAAAGTTTTAAAAGATAATTAAGTTAAAAAGCGGTAAACTATTCAACCCCCCTTCTAGTTTTTCACAGTATCGTCTACCTAAGGTCTACCTTATGCACTATTGAGCAGTGTACCCAGTCGTGTGAGGTATAGCTAGATGATAAAGTCGAGGTCGTCCCAAGAGCTAAGGGGCAGAAAATATCTAATTTAAATGTCACTAAAATCAAAGGGGTTTTATAATGATTGAAGTAATTAAACTAAATGAAATAAATAATAAATAAGCTAATAACAAGTAAAGGGAAATCAGTAGGAGAAAGTAGTGTTAACCTAATTACTACTCTTGTTATTTACATGAAAGGTTTTCTAATTGTCCATCCTATTGTTGTATCTGGGGGTTCAATTCAATAGACTCAGAAAGTCAAATCGCCTATCCTATCTGGCACCTTGCCCTATTCTTTCAAATCAATTGAAAGAGTTCGTTGGCGCGAAGTGCAAGAGTCCTTAAGCACCTCTACTAACTTAGACTAGTCTAACGGGATGTGTTGTCACTTACACCTCCCCTCTAACTCCTTTGGCACATATATTTGGTAGGTGATCCTATGGTCAATTCGCACATGTATGGAAATGGAAGCATCTACAGTTCATCTTAACCATTACCAAGTCACACCATCTAATGAAATGCTGGCACGGTGACAACACACATTCCCCTCGAAGGACTACCAAATATCAATCCCTCTAAAGCATAGAGTGTCCTAAGACTAGCTAAGAAAGTATACAAACAAAACAACTAAAGATGCGAGAAAACTTAATCATATAAATGTAGAATACTCATAATGATAAACATGTATGGTTTTGTGTGTTATGGATCGAATGAGAAGAAGAATAAATAAGAAGTTGGGAGCCTTTTTCTTGAGAGAGAAACTAGAGAGATGTTAGATTAATGTGAATCAAAGGTCTAACCCCTTCCAATCCAGGGAAGGGGTATTTATAGTTACAATAAAACACCCCCCGAAACGGGCTGTGGAGTGGGCTGACAGTGGGTAAAGACCCGACCCGACTCCATAAATACAAACTAACTTTAAACTACGCACTAACTAATATGATAACTACTACGAGCTACAACATGCTAAAGTATACTCGGGGTGACCGAGTCTTCATGTGAATAAACGTATTTCTAACAATTTCCCCCTAAGGGAGGTCACCTCAGAAAATACATATTGAATCATAGCATTGTAGTCTTTGATGATATCTTTGTAGCACGTAGCCTTTTGATTCTTCATTGTTGTGATCTTTGTGCTTTTAGCAGTAGACATTAGAAGACTTGTTCAGTATGTTGGATGATCTTTTGAAATTACTTCGAGTTCATCCTCCAAATGAGTGTATGAGAGTCATCTTTGAGTAGTAAACTCTCCATGTGATTTGGACATCTTTGTATTGGCATGCTCACACTTTTCAGGATCATGATCTTCTGCATCAGAGTTGTGGAAGCATAGATTTGGCCCAATCAATGATCATGATTTCTTAGATAGTGATGTCGAAGTGTGAGTATGTGGTGATGGATCAGCATATTTTCAGCAACTAACTGCAACCGTCAGAAATTCCTGCAAGTAAACAGTTAGAAACAAATCATCCGGTACTTATAGGTTTGGAATAAGAGATCGTCAATAGCATAGTGTGAAGACTCCTTCTAACCCTTACCAAGACCGTTCCCAATCGGAAAACCCTGAGAGGATTTACATGAACTACCTAAGTAGATCAACGATTGGGTGAGTCGCTGGAGATCACTCCACGACTGTTGACCGTTTGCAACCATCGCAACCACTAAGCGAAATCCACAAGGAATTACCTAAGTGACCTGCTTTCAGGGCTACTTGATGTTGACCCTGGCAGGAATTTCCTTCAATCATTGGGAGTTACAATAGCAAGATCCCTCATAAATGTTCTGGCAGATTGCTAAGATCTGCGCAGGACTCATAGGCTTACCACTGGTGTTCTTAATGTTGAATAACCAGGGTAGAAGTATCATGTGTTCCTATGAGATCTTTGTATGCATCTGGAGGCTCTAGACTCAATAAGTGCATTTGGTTTTCCTATGCGGAGATTAGGGAGAGGTCTCATGCTTCAATATCAACCATCTCTAAGAAATAAGTTGATAGATTACACCGGTTCCCCATGAGAATGAAACAAGTTCTTTTAAGAGAACTTGAGTGGCTAGAAGGTTTAGTGTAGTGCGTCACTGGGTCCATGACGTCTTGTCTTCAATACCGATGTCGCCTTAGCAAACATCAGTAGCATATGAATTGAACCCGGTTTCTGCCCTAAGGTTGAATAACGGGAGGGCTCTTTCTTTTCAGCCTTTTTCATTTCATTTCTTTTTAATTCTTCAACCCTTTCTTTCCCGTTCTCACATTTCTCCCTTTTTTTCATGATCATACCTTCGGACTTTCTAATACTATCTATTTGGTATTGTCCATGGGCAGATCCCTCCGGCTCTGGCGGATCATTGGACGGTTTTCCTAACCTTATCCACCTTATAACTTCATGACTATCCTATGTTGCCATTTACCAAACTATTGAAAATTCTCTCAACGTGTTTATGATTGAGAAACACATTTGGTTAATACGTTGAGAGTTTTGTCATTTTCAAATGCTCCCCCTTAACATGTGCTCATATGATTTGATTTGAAATTTTTCACATGTCAGGAAGATATGCACTTTTGAATTGATCCAATCTTAGAAATCATGACCGATTTGAGACACTTTTACATCAGTAGTTAGACTAGCTTGAAATTATTACCCGGCCTGGTCAAGACTACTAAGAGTTTCTCGAAATGGTACACTCTACTCAGACAAGTCCTCTTCGAGACACGTTTACATCACTGGTTAAACCAGCTTGAAATTATTACCCATCCAGGACAAGTCCTTTCGATTGATGACGGTTTTTCTTTTGTCAATTCATTGGTTAAGTCTGAGTCTCGATCTCATAAGATGCAAGGATCCTTTTTCCACAAAGCATTTGCTCCCCCTCAATATGTGCATTGATACAAAAGAGTTTAGCACATATGGGAGAGCATACAATTAGATTCAAAACATCACATTTTAATCAGATTTTCATATTTAAATCACATTTTCTCCCCCTATCAAATATTTCAAACCATTTGAGATTTGTGATCCCAAGTGATTTAAATGAGTTTAAAGATTTTGGGAGAAAGATGTGTTAGATTTAAGAATGACTGATTTTGAGACGATACATTATCTCCCCCTCAATCCTTGGGGGAGTATGTTATGTGTTAGAAATGATGAGTTTATAAATGATTTAGAGTTTAATGAGAAACTCATGAAACATTCATATACTAACACATGATAATTACACTTAATACACTGTATATATGCACAAAGATCTTGTTTTGATGATATGTAGTTTTTGAAATCATTCCCCCCCCCCCTCAATCGATGACGCATATTCAATTTATCATTTTGTACAAAAGATTAATCCGTTATCATCGATTGAGTGGCAAATTTTTTAAACAAAGTTTCAAGTTTGTTTGATATTCAAAAACCATGGTACCACCAAGTTTGGAGCAAATACTTTCCCGAAGAATCATTGAAGGAAAAGTATTTGTGATGTAAAGAAGACTTCTCTTCTTTTACAAGAAATGATGCACCGAAGCGTACATCAGATCAGAAAGGCACAAATATAAAGTAATTCATGCCTTTGTTAGGAACAGTCGTCTTTTTGGCGACGTACTTTCCCCAATAATAAGACTGGGTTGCTATCCGAAGTAATAGCAAACCATCTTGAAAGAACATTTTGAGAAATGACATGTTTTAGAAAAAAAATTATTTGAAGTTAAAATAAAAACTCTTGCTCAAGCATATGTATGTTTCCGTGTCATTTTTGAATGACATTTCTAGAAACGTACATAATATTGATTACATAAGAGACATGTCGTGAGAAGAATATTTTTGGATTTTATGATTTTTCAGATTTTTATGGTTTTTGTAAGTTTTATATTTTTCTATTTTGTTTTTGTTTTAAAATTATGTACAAAGGATATGTGAAGCAAAACCCATTACTCCTCATTCTCTTCCTGAAGACGTATGAGTGATTCTGGCGTAATACTCTTCATTCCAAAGCGCTGGGGAATAAATTGAAATTGTTCTCTTGAGAGAGCCTTAGTGAAGAAATTTGCGAGCTAAAATTCTGTCCTCACGAAGTAAAGTTCCACTACCCCTTTCTCAACTTGTCCCACCACACCTTTGGAGAGACCGGTCGCCAGGAGAAACTTCGACAATGCATCGAACCATGCCATAGGCGCCTGCTTTTAGGCCATAGAGAGCCATTTTCAAATGATATACATGGGTAGGATGATCAAGATATACAAATTCTTTTCGGTTGACTGAAATAAACAACTTCATTCAGCTCGCCATTTAGAAATGCAATTTTCACATCCATTTGATAGACCGTCATGTTCAGACTTGCAGCATCGGTGAGAAATATTCAAATATCTTCAATACGAACAACCAGAGCAAAAGATTCCTCGGAATCAATGCTTTCCTTAAGACGTATCTCTTAGCAACAATCCTTGCCTATTTATCAAAACGACGTCATGGTCATCAAGTTTCACTTTGAAGATCCACTTAAGAGCAATAATCATTGAACAGTCTGGCGGTAGTACCAATTCCATACTTGAAGTCGATTGAACTTATGAACTTCTTCTTGCATCACATTACACCAACAGTCTTTAGAGACAGCAGTCTTGACATCTTTGGGTTCAACTTTGGTTAGTATGGAATTATAAAAGCACCACAAGGCATATATGGCAAGTAGCTTTTGTGTGGGCACTGGTTGAGAAGGATTCCCAATAACTTTCTCAATCGAATGATAATTGGTCCATTATCAGAGAGGCTCATGTGGTTGAAGGTAGGGAACTGATGTAGCTATGTTAAGATCTCCTGAAGAAGATGCCTCAGATGAAGGTTCAGGAGCAAGTATGTTATCAAACAAAGCCTTATCAGGAGTAGCAAATGAATTAACTTCAAAACTATTGTCGACTGCATTGCCTTGATGTACTGAAGGAGATTAAAGATTTGACGATGATGGTGAATAACTTGCAGATTGAGCATCTTGATCAATTCAAGTAGACACTGATGGACCATTTGAGTTGTACAGAACTGGAGTAGTGGCAGTTGGTGGTGTCAGTGTATCATCAGTAGGTGACTCAAAGTATTCATCAATCATTGGGTCAAGCAAGATCTTCAAAATCTCATTTGTAGTTGGTACATAAGGTACTGCAGGAGTGGGATGCTCTACAAGACCCGAACTGATTGGTTCAGGAGACAAAAGTTTAGACGCGGGTCCTGCACTGATGTGTACAGGAGCCGTATGCTCAGTCAGCTCAATGAATGTGACGTGAATGGTTTACAGGATTTATTGGGTTCGTTTGTTGTAGATTCGGTATCCCTTACTATCTGGAGCATAACCAACGAAGAATCCAATACCAGTTTTAGCTTATAACATTCCCAGATCATGACTGTCATTTTGTAGGGTAGCATAAAGCACCAAACACAAATAGAAAGGAGAGATCCGGTTTCTTGCCAAGCTCATATGGATTTTTGTTGTGAAGAGTATGTATCAAGTATCGGTTTTAGGTGTAACAAGCTGTATCAATTGGTTCCGCCCATAGGAACATCGGTGCTTTGGAGAAATAGAACAAGTTGTTTGTTGATAAACTCTGTTCCATTGTTTGTCCGGATGATTCTAACGGTTTTGCTGAGTCTTACTAGCAGTTTTTTGATGAGTTTTATGCTAACTTCTGGAGTCTCGTCCTTGGTTCTTAAAAAAATTTACCCATGTAAACCGAGAGTATTCATCGACAACAACGAGTACATATTACTTCCCATTTATACTCTTCACACTCATTGGTCTGCCTAGGTCCATGTGAAGGGTGTAAAGAACTTCCATGTTGGTGTTGACAATTTTAGGTTTGTGAGTATGCTTCTCTCGTTTACCCAGTTGACAAGCCGAATGAAGATGTTCTTTTTCGAACTTTAATCTGGGTAGACCTCATACAAGATCATTGATGGTACCAAAGTTCAAGTGATTAAAACTTTGTTTCCATAGCCACGATTTGTTCTTTGAGGCCTTTGAGAGAAGGCAAATAGGAGAGGACCGCATCATCTCTTCGATTGAAAAGGTGTATAGATTTGTGCCATGACTGTCTTTAAGAAGATCAATACCATCCAATTCTCAGACGAAGCATGTGTAATTTCTGAAGGCAACTTCAACATCGAAATCAAAAAATTGACCAGCAGATAACAGATTATGCCCAAGTCCTTCGACGTAGTATACCCAGGAAATTAGCTGCCACCAAAAACATAATCTCCATAACCCATAATTACCCCAAAATGGTAGTTCCCGAATCTAACTGTCCCGATAACCTTATTCACGAAATTCTCGAGCCCTAAGCGATCCCCAATCATATGTTTTGAGAAGCCTGAGTCCAAATACCAAAGAACGAAATGTACGACCTGCATTTGAAAACAGACGAGAGCAGAAGATTTGGAGTGTCGGATCCCCAATTTGAGTTGGGTTCTAGTTGGTTAGTGCAAACAAGTTCTGGAGCCACTAAGACCTTAGGTGCATTCGTTTCAATGGTGGAAATTTTACTAGTAGATGCAATGGGCCTAGATAAAGGACATTGGGTCTCCAAAGGGAAAGTTCTACCAGTTGGCTTCCATTCCTTAATAGGCACTACTTTAGAATTAGTTATCCTTGTTAAAGGGCACTGTTCTCCTAAAGTGAATTTCCTTCTAGTGGGCTTCCATTGATAACCATCATTGGCAAACAGTTTTCCTGTTGCTTTCCAAACTTGCTTAATTTGTTTAGCTCTCCAAACTTTCATAACTAGGGGTTTGTTAAATGACTTCAGAAATTTCTCAACACATTTATCATGATTACTCGAAATTAAACATTCATTACATGTTTTGCAAAGTGAATTAGGTTTTGAATTATGAATCACTTTACTCAAGTTGGACTTAATGTTCCTCATGTGGTCGTCTACTTTCTTTTTAGGAACACTTTTAGCAGGTGAAGTCCTATAATTCCTTATATTTCTCCTTGATTTAGACTCTCTAGCTTTAGTGTTACTATTTACTCCTGTTGACGGACTTATGGGAATTTTAGTCTTTTTCACTTCCGGTTGCTGAACATGTTTTGATGTGTTGGGATCTAAAGTTTCCAAGGGTACCTCAAAGGTAACATACTTGTTCTTAGTCATAGATGATGATGCAGTAGACCAATCTCGCTTGCTATCAATTTTAGGACATGTACCAATAGCATATTCTAAGAGTTCCTGATATCTATTAGCGAGAAAGCAGGCACCTACAATAGCATCATGAAGTGGTTTTGCTATTCTATCCTCTTCAATGGTTTCATGAAGCAAGTCAAGGCACTCCTTAAGATGTTTAAGATAGTCTCTATGAACTAACTTATTATTCCTAAGGGGAAGAGGAATATTCACAGCATCAATTGCATACTTCTTACAAGCAGAAACCTTTTGAACAACATTATCACAATTGATGATTGGCATTTTCCCTTTCACCTAAGTCTTTAGATTTTCAATCTCTTTAAGCAACGAAGTTATCTTTTCATTGTTTATATACGGGTGATCTTAATTGAATCATATAACTCTTTGTAATGTTGTTTAACTTTCGAATTTTCAGAATGAAACCAATCATTTTCAAGTTGCAATTTATTGATGGTATCTTGAAATTGAAAATTCTGAGAATCTATAGACTGTGGTTTTTGGGTGCCAGTCACATCACATGTGTTAGACTTCAATTGGGCAATTTGAACCCTCAGTTTCCGAATCGTGTTAGTGTGAGCTTGAATCTTTTCATCACGTTTGTCTAATTCAAAATATGCATCAAATTTAGGTGCATCCGAAGATGTCTTGGCATTTGAGATTTTAATTCGTTCTTCTAAATGTTGACACTTTAATTGCAAATTAAGATTATCAACCTCTAGTTTTGATAAATGCCTGACCATGTTATCATGGTCATCGTTTTGAATTTTCTCACGCAATTTTAAATTCTCCCCCTCAAGCTCAAAAACACGATTCTAGAAGGTATTCAGTGCAACCGACATCTCATGAAATTGACTAGCAAAAAGTGCAGAACCAGTGACAGTATAAAATACATCTTGTGCAATGCAATGAGCAATCAGGTTTTTATTCATGATGAGAATATGCTTTCTGTCAACTTCAATGCGTTTAAGATCAATTGCTAATTGTTTACCCTCATGTTCCACAGTTTTGAAAACTTCTTTCATATCAGTTACATCTTTGTTTAGGGTTTTTTGAAGACCCTCAAATGTTCTTTGAGAAGTTTAAACAATGGCATGACCTCTGTTAAGTAGCACTCTTTTGTTTGTTCAAAACCCCTTTCACCTTCAGTAATCCCTGTTGGTGTGATTCTCTTTTTACATGTTTTCTCAAAGTCAGTGAACAATTGACAGAGAACATATAATCCAATTAGAGTATTACAATGTGTGGGAAGAGTTAATGGCACAAGGTGCATGGGAGTATTTTGAGGGTACCAAGTTGGGTCAGCAATTCTAAAAACTATACGTGTTTTTCCCACTATTCTTTCTGCTTTCATATTTTCCAAGTCTATGCTCTAGAAAACTTGCTCAGGTGTTAATTTATTTTGTGGGACAAAGACAGCTAATTGATTATCTTTAGAGTAATCATAATTGTAAAAGATTTTATTAGCTATACACAGGGGATCCTTTAATTTATCAGCTAGTTTTTCTCTAGTTCTATCTTCTATCTCATTGCCCTCATCATCGGATGTAGCATCAGGAGGGGCATGATTAGGCTCAAGCATAATGTTTGCATCATATAATGCCAGTTGTGCACCTATACCGCTTCTAAGGAAATTGGTCTTAGGTTTATCTGTGTCCTTTTCACTGTGTTCATCACTTAACTTCATATGTTTTTGCATCATTTGAGCAGTTTGAATGGTTTGGCCTTGTGTGTACAATTTTTCTTCCAGTTTATTTTTCAACATTTTAAGATTAGAGAAATCATTTAGGAGATTTGTTTCTTTATCTTTGAAATCATGTTTGATGGTGTTTAAGCCCTTTTGAATCTCTTGTTTTTGTTTAACAGTTTGATCCAGTTGTTTTTGCAAAGATTGTAACCCATTTTTCAGTGTTTCTCACTTAAGATTATTTTCAGATATGTATGCACGCATTTCCCATTCCATGTTCTGCTCACGTTCAGTGAGTTCAAATCTAGCACGTTGTTCGTACATTGCCACCTGATTCTTAAGAATATTAAATCTAGTGGTCAAGGAGTCATCAGGGTTATAGGCAGTGTTCTCATGCAATACACAATCATCATTTAAAACAGAAGATGCACTACATTGTACAACAGACACTTCGTTGTGTTTCACATGTTGTTCACATGGGTCAACATTGCTATTTCCCATGTCAACAACATCTGAATCAAAATCGGTTGTCGGTTGTACTTTGTTAGGAATCTTTTGTTCATCAACCATGTCACACAGTTCGAGTACCTTAGCACATGACACATGTTCTTTTACCAGTCTGATATATGCATCCACATCATGTGTAAGAGTCATTGACCTGTTCGTAGTGTAAAGCTTATCAGTCTCTGATCCTCTGCCTTCAGTGGCAACTGACCCAACTTCCGATGCTTTACCCGAATCCACACTACCATCACTTGATTGCACCTCTCATGCCTTCACCTTATCTTCATACTTAGGTTCGTGCTGTGCTCTTTCCTTAATGTACTCCTTTACATTACCCATAAGTTTGATCAGTGTGACTCTGAACACGTCAACTTCAATTCAGTGTATCGCGAATCAATGAACGCTTGGAGTTGGTTGTTGATCACACAGAATGCATCCATAGATCTACCTTCAGAAAATTCACCCTTTTCAAGTTGTTGTTGAAGTTGATCTAAGTATAGAGTCATTTTGACTGTGAAGGTCTCAACATTTTGACCAAAAAGTATTGCGAATGCACGATTGTAACCTCCCAAGTATCCAGGTTTTGCAAAGAGAACCTTGAAATGTAAATGAAGTAATCGAAAACATTCAATGCAACTATCCTTTGCATTATAGGGCAATTTAATTGGCTGATGTAGTTCATTCACTTGAGACTTCGAGCATAAAGATTCCATTGTAGCATTATCAGACTCCAACATGTTAATTTGTTGTGAAGGGTTGGAGGTCTTATGTTCATCGATCATGTCGTACAATTTAAGCATCTCAGCAATGACTAAATCTGAAGAATTTGACATGACGTAGACGTGCACGGGATTTTACAACTCTTGTGATTTAAACCGAGAAAATCGAATCTTTCGAGGAATTTTCTAAAATCAACAAAAGAAACCGTGAAATGATGCTGATTACTTAAGTGATTGAGTATGAGATGATAAACCTTGCAAGGTACAATAAGTTATCTAAGTCAAGTCACAACGAGTCAAATCACACCAAGTCAAATCACAATTAGTCAAATTGCAGGAATCAACTTGCAACGTCAGATTGTAATTGGACAAGTTGCAACAACTCAAATCGCAAAAATTCTCAAATCATAGAACTATTCAACTCGCAGCGTATTATCAACTCACAACAACTTGATAAACTAGCAGTGAGTTATCAACCAGAAGTGTGATTTGGTTTGTTTGATGCAAGTTACTATCGTGAAATTATGGTCTGAAAACCTAAATCAATAAGTCATTCAGCCTGTCATTCTCCTCGGTCTAACGGTCGTTTTGACAGGTATTTCGCTAAAAACGGAGTTACGCTTCAAAAGTTATGGCCGTTTAAGTTTTGACGTAAAAGTCAACTTTGGTCAACTCGCTAAACAAGCAACTCGCTAGATTAGCAAATAGCAACTCGCTAGAATAGCAACTCACTGAAATGACCAACTCACTGGAATTCTAACTCGCTAAAAGTACCAAGTCTCTGGAATTGCCAACTCTCTAAACAAACCAAATCGCTATAATTATCAACTCGCTGAATCTGCACAACTCGCTGGAATCTGATCAACTCGCTACATAATGAGACAAAAGTTTTGTTGTCTTAGCGATTTGTCCATTTTTCCCAATATAGTAAAGGACAACTCGTTGGTCAGAGAATCACCAACTCGCTGCCTATGATTACTAACTCGCTAGGAAGAAAACACCAACTCGCTAGGATGAACATCAACACGAAAATCGTCAAACATCCACAAAACTGATGAAATAGCTTATCCACGAGCTAAACAAAATACCTAAGACACTTCTACTCATGAAAGTACAACAATAACACGTCACAAACCACTAAATAAGATCAAACAAGTGAGTTTTCATGAGAAACCATTCGAACCACAAAGAAAAACACAAAACCAAGCCACGAATTCGAATACCAAGAATCCTAGGATGAAACCATGGCTCTTGATACCAATTGTAGAATACTCAAAATGATAAACATGTATGATTTTCTGTGTTATGGATCGAATGAGAAGAAGAATATGTAAGAAGTTGGGAGCCTTTTTCTTGAGAGAGAAACTAGAGAGATGTTAGATTAATATGAATGAAAGGTCCAACCCCTTCCAAGCTAGGGAAGGGGTATATATAGTTACAATAAAACGCCCCCTGAAACAGGCTGTGGAGAAGGCTGACAGTGGGTAAAGGCCCGACCCAACTCCACAAATACTAACTAACACTAAACTACGTACTAACTAATATGATAACTACTATGAGCTACAACATGCTAAACTATACTCGGGGTGACCGAGTCTTCATATGAATAAACGTATTCCTAACAATTAATAACAATTTCATAATAAGGCTGACACAAAGAGGTATTTAGCCACTCATGTCCAAAATGCAAGAAAACAAATGTTTGATATAACAAATGTAAACACTAAATTAATACAAATGTAATGTATGAATAAACTTATGATTATGGCGTGAATTCTCCCTTGGAATGGACTTGTATGCTGATAGAACTTCGTCCTCTTTCTCCCTGAATTCCTCCTGACACTTGTGCGATGAAAAGTTGTGTCTAAAACTTGGAATTAGGGTTGGTATTTATGGGCCCAACTTTGCTACGGCGTAGCTCTATGGTTGGCTACGTCGTAGCCTTCGTTAATATCAAGTACGCCGTAGCTTGATCACGTGCTACGGTTGTAATTTTATCAGCTATCACATCTACGGCGTAGTTATATAGGGAACTACGCCGTAACTTCTTCTTTGGCCTCGAAAGTTCTCTTTTGAATTTGAGGTCTACGCCGTAGGTGGAGAGAGGCTACTCCGTAGAGCCCTTTGATGTGATACTATGCTGTAGGTATGGCTACGGCTACGCCGTAGTCTTCATAGATGAGTGTTACTGCATAGTTATATGGAACATCAACACTGTAGTTAGTGCAGAATCTGCATACTTCAATGATTTTCGTATAAAACCTTCCAAATCCGCGTCTTTTTGTTCCTTGGCTCATTTTTTCCCTAAAAACAAAATATAAACAAATAAGAGTATATATCGAACATATTAGCATAAAAGATGAGCAATCTAGTGGGAAACTAACACTAAAATACGGGTACAATTTGATGTTATCAAATATCCTCCCACTTGAACTCTACTTGCCCTCAGGTAGACCTTATTAGAATAATTCTTAAAAAGATATCTCCCAAGAAACTGGAAGATTTGAATCTGAAAATGGGAACAAACACTCATGCTCTCTCTCCTAATCTAAGTGTTAATTTCGGGGTGATCACTCAACGCAAAGTCATAGAATGTATTCTATCATAGGCTCGGCGGTTACACAAATCTCCACCACTAGAGCTAAGGTCAAAACAATTCTTAAAGGCAATATTTGGGTGAACATATATAAGGCTAGGGGTGTAGTGTTGTTACAAACATAATACGGCAAGGGCGACAAAGGCAATGATACATGACCGGAACGCCGGGCAAGACACCAATGACTGCTTAAATCCCTCACCTAAGCATGATTCACAACTAAAAGGTAGGATAAGACATGGGATTCACAATAATAGTGTAAAATAAAAAATAGAAACAAATAGTCTTAACCTACAACCGAGTTGTTACCACTTGCCATTCATCTAAGGTCAAAGCTCCAAGACACATAGATAACAAGTGTGTGTGCCATTAGCCGACGTCATGATGGGCATCACACTTGGTCTTCATGTTGGCGATTACATACCAAAAACTTCATTCTTCATATGTGACAGAAGTGGCCTCTTCGATACTAATTCTTTCAAAGCTCAACATACGGTGCTATACAAGGTTGCACCAAAGATAAAATTTCTACATACTGAATTTCCCATTTTTTTACATAATAATACAATAAATAAAATACATCCCCCACTTGAGATTAAACATACATGTAATAACTGGGGGGCCTCCCATGATCTTCAAAGATGGGTCTACAACGTAGGCGTGATTTTTGAATCTCTTAACTCTAACCTCAAACTAGAGCAAGTGGCAACTTCCCAATCACAAACCAAGACTACATGGTAGGCTAAGGTATATAGGTGTACCGAAACATTTTATAATGTGGGTAAGAAACGAAAGGATATGCTCAAAAGGGTGTAACTAGGGGTATCTTGCACAAAAGATGAGTGCAACAAAAAGTTTTAATACAGGGGTCGAAGAGTCAATGTGACTAATCGATAGACACACACATACAGGCTTTTTGGGGAATAATCCTAAAATATTGCCTTCTCAAAAAGTTTCTTACAAATGTACTAAGAAACCTCAATACATTACTTGTCTATGGTCTCGAAATGATGTAAAGGCCAAGTTATAAAGCTTACAAACTACCAGCACACTCATAATTTGGTGGATTTAGGGTAAAAAAGGGAAACTAAATAGGCTAAACCTCACTACGATATTAAGGGTTAATGTGCTCGGCTAAGGTCTATTCTAGTTAGGTTCGGAAAAACATGTAAAAAATTTTAAAAATGGCATAATTTTTCAAAACATACACCATAGACTTTTCCTGGGGGATTTTTCTGGACCAAAAACTCCAAAATCAGCAAACGTCAATCCCCTTTTCTTTTACCTGAAAAAATGATTAGGACAAAACATACGAAAACCTAACTACAGTAATAAAAATTAAAAACAAATATAATTTGGGTTGTCTTCCGAAAGAGCACTTTTATTTATTATCGAGTCTTTAAGTTAAACCATTTGATGAGGCGAAAAATGATCCGTTTTTAGGGGGTCATTTATGCCCGGAATTGAATTTATTTGATCAAATATTGCCCTAAATCGTTCCTTTTGTCATTTTAGGTACTTTTGGAGTGAAATTTAGAAAAGGAAGCGTTTTGGACGTTTTTGGAGCATAAAAGTGAAGAAAACGGCAAAGTCTTAATTTTCCTTACTGGGAACAGTACCTAACGGCGTCACAAGTTTCTTAATGACGATGTCAAGAGGAAAAACAAGAGGTGAAGAGTATGGAGTCCATGACCGTCCAGAACACTTTTGCACTAGGGCGTGACGGCGTCACCAAGGCCGTCATGAACCCTTAACACATGACGGCCCAGAGGAATTAAGCTCTTGACGGGGTCAGATCTGGATCTAGGCAATCCGATTTTATTATGGGCGGCAGGGTTGATGGTGTCAGAATTTTGTTCTTGACGCCGTCACCTTAAGAAATCTATATATAGTCTTTGTAATTTTCATTCAAAAAAGAAGATAATTTTACGGTCGACTTGAATAAGCCCTAGCATGACTTTTACAGTATTTTCAAGGGTTTTCACCTCTTGAAACCTTTCATGTTCAATTAAGATAAGTATCCTTTCAATTCATTCAATATGTCTATGTGTTGTTTGAATATATCTTACGCTTGTCTTGATTTTAACATGCTAGGCTAGATCTCTTGTGTGTTTGCTTAGATGTAATGAAACCTAGATGTTGATTATTGGTTGATTGCTTGTTTATAGTTGTAATGGATGACAGATTTCGATGTTAGGCTTAAGAAAACTCGCAGACTTCCTTATTGTAACTTTCTCGAACGTCTTAAGAAACATGAACCAATGCGTACTAGGTTTTTATGGTAGTATTTAATGCATGAGCGAATTCTAGTGATCCCATGTTAGGAGCTTCTTGTAGGCTCGACATAAGAGTGAAGTAGGAGCTTATAGAGTTGGGGAAGTACGTACGCCACCCCACGATTGGTATTAAGGAATATAACCCGTCATCCACGCAACTGTAACAAACTATCAACCTGTAAAAGATATCTAGGGAGTAGTGAAATCTAAGTAAACACAATTCTCCCATTTATTGTTCACACCACTAGTTTAATTAGCTTCATTTACATTTTTGTTATTTTAATTTGATTGCATCTTTAGTTATTGGGTTAGTTCATTAGCAACTAATTCCGCCAAATTCTCCAAGACCCGAGATTCTAATTGCTTTTATAAAAATCTAAAAATACAAAAAGAATCATCTCTCACCTCTAGACCTAGTTTTTAGGCCTTCTAACCCTAGCGACACTATTCCTGAGTTGAACGATCAATCCCCCGGTACTTGTCACTATACTATACTACAACGATCAGGTACACTGCCTGGTGGGGGTTGTAAGCTTCTCGAGATCCCTCGAGAGGTAAAGCCTGGTGCAATTCCCACGCATCAAGTTTTTGGCGCCGCAGCCAGGGGAATAGCTATTGTCTAGGTTAGGATTCCTTTTTATTAGGTCTACTTGCTAGATTCCTTTCTAGTAAGATTTTATTTTTATTTTTTAAGTTTTCTTTAGTCTATCTTATTTCTTCGTGCCTCTGTTCGTAATCTTTACCATCCGACATCATGGAAGGTGGTAACAACTTTGAACCCATCAACCCACCACAACAAGACCACCAACAAAACCCACCACTAGCAAACCAACCTCTTAGGCCCCGAACCCTTGGAGAGTATTCCCGACCTAGCCACCAAGGCTATCGAAACACTATTGAACTCACCCATGGAGCCAATGTGTCCCCCTTGCGATCTGACACCATCCGATTGGGGCAAAGCGGATGTGCATTCCATGGACTTCGTTCTGAAGATCCAAATCAACATCTCAAGGACTTCTTTAAAATCGTAGACTCTATAGATCTTGATGTTACAACTAGAGAGACGACCCGATTACGCCTACTCCAATTCTCTCTACGTGATCAAGCTAGTCAATGGCTTAAACGTTTCCCCGCGGAATTCATCACCTCATGGGATGATCTCACCACTCGTTTCCTTGCTAAATTTTTCCCACCGGGGAAAACTGCGATGCTTAGAAATGATATCTTGATGTTCCAACAACATCAGGGTGAAACTTTCTATGAAGCATGGGCTCGTTTCAAGGATCTACTCCAAAAAGTCCCTCGTCATGGTATAAATCTTTGGTTATTAGTTCAAATATTCTATGACCATGTCGACTATCACACCAAATGTACCATCGATCGAGCCGTCAGACGTAGATTGCGTGATAAGAACGCCGAGGAATCTTGGGCAATTATTGACGAACTTGCCGCCGATAATCAAGAACTATGGGAGTTTAATCACACTATAGAAGCGGCCATCAACGCAATCTCGACACCTGGAGGGACTAATCAAATCTCTGATGAACTCCTTTGCAAACTTGAGGCAAAATTTGACTATTTCGAGGAAAGGCAAAGGAGACCTTTAAGTCCTAGACAGGCTGCTGTCAATTCTGTCTCGAAAATAACTCCAACGCCATTATCAAAGTCACCTTCTAGAGAGAATGTTGAGACCTTTCAAAATTATGCTCCACCTTATACTCCTCCTGATAAACTTAGCCCGGAATTTGAGGCTCGAATGAGAGAATATATGGCAACCCATTCTGAGCGACTTGCTAGATTCGAGGAAACAGTTTATAAACAAAACGAGGAGATGCAAGAGAAAATGAATGAGATGATGAGCCTAGTCGAGGAGTATGCAAACCAGAAAACACCTGAAAGGATGTTACTGAGGAAGGAAAGCGCCACCCCCACTACCCGGTTTGTTAATTCCATCACAATTGTTCACACAAATAATGAGAATGTAGAAACCCCTAGTGAACAAACCACAGAAGAACCACCAAAATCCCAATCCTTGAGTTACTACCTGAAACATGATATAAACAAAAACACCATAACAAATTGGATAAAGGGGGACGGGCGTAACCAATCCTCTAGACACGGTTTAGAGAAGGAGGAAGAGGGAAAAGATGAGTATGATACATTACCTGGGGGACCGGTATTTGAAAAACTACTGGTACAAAAAGTTGCTTCTAAGGAGATGGCGTGTGGGAACTTTGAGATACCGGCCAGCATCGGGAATTTGAAATATCTAGCTTTAGTGTTACTATTTACTCCTGTAGACGGACTAATGGGAATTTTAGTCTTTTTCACTTCTGGTTGCTGAACATGTTTTGATGTGTTGGGATCTAAAGTTTCCAAGGGTACCTCAAAGGTAACATGCTTGTTCTTAGTCATAGATGATGATGCAGTAGACCTATCTCGCTTGCTATCAATTTTAGGACATGTACCAATAGCATATTCTAAGAGTTCCTGAGATCTATTAGTGAGAAAGCAGGCACCTACAATAGCATCATGAAGTGGTTTTGTTATCCTATCCTCTTCAATGGTTTCATGAAGCAAGTCAAGGCACTCCATAAGATGTTTAAGATAGTCTCTATGAACTAACTTATTATTCCTAAGGTGTCACAACTCGTAATTTCCGGTCATTTTCCAAACTTCGACAATTTACTATTCACAAGTTACTATTCATCATTTACTATTCATTGATCACTATTCATCGTTTTCGAGGTCAATTTGACATTCTGAGAAGCGTTCAAAAATTTTACTATTCACCTGACACTATTCATTTCCGAGAGAAAACCACTATTCACGTGCATTACTCATTTCAACGTAAATTTAGTTTACGAGTATTCGAATTCGCGTAACCGTATTGGTTCAGGAGCGAATTCATGCATTATCATTTGCCTTATTACCAAATTCCATACATTGCTTAAGTTGCCTTATTACCACGTCTTGACAAGTCCCCTTTATTATCATGGACCGTTAATTTCTAGTACTAAGCGGGAGTGAGTGGATAGATCTATCGAGGGTGACGCCTCCATTCGCGTTGGGTTGCTCCAACGGGACGAATGCATTTCATGTCTTAGCGAATTGAGTGTCTGGTAAACACTCTGGTGGGGCATTACTAAGTCTAGCTTCGGGGTCATGAGCTTAAGAGACAATGTAGCTTTTTGACATTCTTGTCGGTTTACTTATTACTTGTGGCTTATGTACTTACGATTTACTTATAAACCTATGATTATTCACCAACATTCGTGTTGACCATTTTTCGCAATGTATTTCTCAGGTTATTAAGGTAGCTCATGTTGCATACATTTGGACCTTCATGGAGTCGCGGAGTCGACGCGTCTCACCATATTTTCTGCACTTATGAAACGTTTGATCTTGTTGAACTTATTTTAACTATATTGGCAAACTCTTTTGGGACCTAAGCTTTGTAAACTCTGAATGTTTTAATGATCAAACGCTGTATTTTCTAAACGACACTTTAGGTCGTTCAATATAACTGTAACTATGGTGCTATGACAGTCACCCCCAGGTATTCTATTCCGCTGCCATTCAGGTATTTTTGGGGGTGTGACATAAGGGGAAGAGGAATATTCACAGCATCAATTGCGTACTTCTTACAAGCAGAAACCTTTTGAACAACATTATCACAATTGATGATTGGGGTTTTCCCTTTCACCTTAGTCTTTAGATTCTCAATCTCTTTAAGCAACGAAGTTATCTTTTCATTGTTTATATCACAGGTGATCTTAATTGAATCATATAACTCTTTGTAATGTTGTTTAACTTTCGAATTTTCAGCACGAAACCAATCATTTTCAAGTTGCAATTTATTGATGGTATCTTGAAATTAAAAATTCTGAGAATCTATAGACTCTGGTTTTTGGGTGCCAGTCACATCACACGTGTTAGACTTCAATTGGGCAATTTGAACCCTCAGTTTCCGAATCGAGTTAGTGTGAGCTTGAATCTTTTCATGACGTTTGTCTAATTCAAAATATGCATCAAATTTAGGAGCATCCGAAGATGTCTTGGCATTTGAGATTTTAATTTGTTCTTCTAAATGTTGACACTTTAATTGCAAATTAAGATTATCAACCTCTAGTTTTGATAAATGCCTGACCATGTTATCATGGTCATCGTTTTGATTCATGATGAGAATATGCTTTCTGTCAACTTCACTGTGTTTAAGATCAATTGCTAATTGTTTACCCTCATGTTCCACAGTTTTGAAAACATTTTTCATATCAGGTACATCTTTGTCTAGGGTTTTTTGAAGACCCTCAAATGTTCTTTGAGAAGTTTAAAAAATGGCATGACCTCTGTTAAGTAGCACTCTTTTGTTTGTTCAAAACCCCTTTCCCCTTCTGTAAACCCTGTTGGTGTGATTCTCTTTTTAAATGTTTTCTCAAAGTCAGTGAACAATTGACAGAGAACATATAATCCAATTAGAGTATTACAATGTGTGGGAAGAGTTAATGGCACGAGGTGCATGGGAGTATTTTGAGGGTACCAAGTTAGGTCAGCAATTCTAAAAATTGTACGTGTTTCTCCCACTATTCTTTCTGCTTTCATATTTTCTAAGTCTGTGCTCTAGAAAACTTGCTCTGGTATTAATTTCTTTTGTGGGACAAAGACAGCTAATTGATTATCTTCAGAGTAATCATAATTGTATAAGATTTTATTAGCTATGCACAGAGGATCCTTTAATTTCTCAGCTAGTTTTTCTCTGGTTCTATCTTCTATCTCATTGCCCTCATCATCGGATGTAGCATCAGGAGGGGGATGATTAGGTTCAAGCATAATGTTTGCATCACATAATGCCAGTTGTGCACCTATACCGCTTCTAAGGAAATTGGTCTTAGGTTTATCTATGTCCTTTTCACTGTGTTCATCACTTAACTTCCTATGTTTTTGCATCATTTGAGCAGTTTTAATGGTTTGGCCTTGCGTGTACAACTTTTCTTCCAGTTTATTTTTCAACATTTTAAGATTAGAGAAATCATTTAGGAGATTTGTTTCTTTATCTTTAAAATCATGTTTGAGGGTGTTTAAGCCCTTTTGAATCTCTTGTTTTTGTTTAACAGTTTGATCCAGTTGTTTTTGCAAAGATTGTAACTCATTTTTCAATGTTTCTCACTTAAGATTATTTTCAGATATGTATGCACGCATTTCCCATTCCATGTTTTGCTCACATTCAGTGAGTTCAAATCTAGCACGTTGTTCATACATTGCCACCTGATCCTTAAGAATATTAAATCTAGTGGTCAAGGAGTCATCAGGTTTATAGGCAGTGTTCTGATGCAACACACAATCATCATTGAAAACAGAGTAAAACAGACACTTCGTTGTGTTTCACATGTTGTTCACATGGGTCAACATTGCTATTTCCCATTTCAACAACATCTGTTGTCGGTTGTACTTTGTTAGGAATCTTTTGTTCATCAACAATGTCACACAATTCGAGTACCTTAGCACATGACACATGTTCTTTTACCAGTCTGATATATGCATCCACATCATGTGTAAGAGTCATTGAATTGTTCGTAGTGTGAAGCTTATCAGTCTCTGATCCTCTGCCTTCAGTGGCAACTGACCCAGCATCCGATGCTTTACCCGAATCCACACTACCATCACTTGATTGCACCTCACATGCCTTCACCTTCTCTTCATACTTAGGTTCGTGTTGTGCTCTTTCCTTAATGTACTCCTTTACATTACCCATAAGTTTGATCAGTGTGACTCTGAACACGTCAACTTCGATTCCCGTGTGAGTAGCAAAGCCCATTTTCATCATTTGACTCTCATGATCATACTCCTCAGTGTATCGCGAATCAACGAACGCTTGGAGTTGGTTGTTGATCACACAGAATGCAGCCATAGATCTACCTTCATAAAATTCACCCTTTTCAAGTTGTTGTTGAAGTTCATCTAAGTATAGAGTCATTTTGACTATGAAGGTATCAACATTTTGACCAAAAAGTATTGCGAATGCATGATTGTAACCTCCCAAGTATCCAGGTTTTGCAAAGAGAAACTTGAAATGTAAATGAAGTAATCGAAAACATTCAATGCAACTATCCTTTGCATTATCGGGCAATTTAATTGGCTGATGAAGTTCATTCACTTGAGACTTCGAGCATAAAGATTCCATTGTAGCATTATCAGACTCCAACACGTTAATTTGTTGTGAAGGGTTGGAGGTCTTATGTTCATCGATCACGTCGTACAATTTAAGCATCTCAGAAATGACTGAATCTGAAGAATTTGACATGATGTAGACGTGCACGGGATTTTACAACTCTTGTGATTTAAACCGAGAAAATCGAATCTTTCGAGGAATTTTCTAAAATCAACAAAAGAAACCGTGAAATGATGCTGAGTACTTAAGTGATTGAGTATGAGATGATAAACCTTGCAAGGTACAATAAGTTATCTAAGTCAAGTCACAACGAGTCAAGTCACAACGAGTCAAATCACACCAAGTCAAATCACAATTAGTCAAATTGCAGGAATCAACTTGCAACGTCAGATTGTAATTGGACAAGTTGCAACAACTCAAATCGCAAAAATTCTCAAATCATAGAACTATTCAACTCGTAGCGTATTATCAACTCACAACAACTTGATCAACTAGCAGTGAGTTATCAACCAGAAGTGTGATTTGGTTCGTTTGATGCAAGTTACTATCGTGAAATTATGGTCCGAAAACTTAAAACCTCAATAACTTCACTCTGGAGCAATTTTGGGACACAAAACTTTGCCTGAATCAATAAGTCATTCAGCCTGTCATTCTCCTCGGTCTAACGGTCGTTTTGACAGGTATTTCGCTAAGAACGGAGTTACGGTTCAAAAGTTACGGCCGTTTAAGTTTTGACGTAAAAGTCAACTTTGGTCAACTCGCTAAACAAGCAACTCGCTTGATTAGCAAATAGCAACTCGCTAGAATAGCAACTCACTGAAATGACCAACTCACTGGAATTCTAACTCGCTAAAAGTACCAAGTCTCTGGAATTGCCAACTCTCTAAACAAACCAAATCGCTATGATTATCAACTCGCTGAATCTGCACAACTCGCTGGAATCTGGTCAACTCGCTGGAATCTGATCAACTCGCTACATAATGAGACAAAAGTGTCATTGTCTTAGCGATTTGTCCATTTTTCCCAATATAGTAAAGGACAACTCGTTGGTCAGAGAATCACCAACTCGCTGCCTATGATTACCAACTCGCTAGGAAGAAAACACCAACTCGCTAGGAAGAACATCAACTCGAAAATCGTCAAACATCCACAAAACTGATTAAATAGCTTATCCACGAGCTAAACAAAATACCTAAGACACTTCTAATCATGAAAGTACAACAATAACACGTCACAAACCACTAAATAAGATCAAACAAGTGAGTTTTCATGAGAAACCATTCGAACCACAAAGAAAAACACAAAACCAAGCCACGAATTCGAATACCAAGAATCCTAGGATGAAACCATGGCTCTTGATACCAATTGTAGAATACTCAAAATGATAAACATGTATGATTTTCTGTGTTATGGATCGAATGAGAAGAAGAATATATAAGAAGTTGGGAGCCTTTTTCTTGAGAGAGAAACTAGAGAGATGTTAGATTAATATGAATGAAAGGTCCTACCCCTTCCAAGCTAGGGAAGGGGTATATATAGTTACAATAAAACGCCCCCTGAAACAGGCTGTGGAGCGGGCTGACAGTGGGTAAAGGCCCGACCCAACTCCACAAATACTAACTAACACTAAACTACGTACTAACTAATATGATAACTAGTATGAGCTACAACATGCTAAACTATACTCGGGGTGACCGAGTCTTCATATGAATAAACGTATTCCTAACAATTAATAACAATTTCATAATAAGGCTGACACAAAGAGGTATTTAGCCACTCATGTCCAAAATGCAAGAAAACAAATGTTTGATATAACAAATGTAAACACTAAATTAATACAAATGTAATGAATGAATAAACTTATGATTATGGCATGAATTCTCCCTTGGAATGGACTTGTATGCTGATAGAACTTCGTCCTCTTGCTCCCTGAATTCCTCCTGACACTTATGCGATGAAAAGTTGTGTCTAAAACTTGGAATTAGGGTTGGTATTTATGGGCCTAACTTTGCTACGGTGTAGCTCTATGGTTGGCTACGCCGTAGCCTTCATTAATATCAACTACACCGTAGCTTGATCACGTGCTACGGTTGTAATTTTATCAGCTATCACATCTACGGCGTAGTTATATAGGGAACTACGCCGTAACTTCTTCTTTGGCCTCAAAATTTCTCTTTTGAATTTGAGGTCTACGCCGTAGGTGGAGAGAGCCTACTCCGTAGAGCCCTTTGATGTGTTACTATGTTGTAGGTATGGCTACGGCTACGCCGTAGTCTTCATAGATGAGTGTTACTGCGTAGTTAGATGGAACATCAACGCCGTAGTTAGTCCAGAATCTGCATACTTCAATGATTTTCGTATAAAACCTTCCAAATCCACGTCTTTTTGTTCCTTGGCTCATTTTTGCCCTAAAAACATAATATAAACAAATAAGAGTATATATCCAACATATTAGCATAAAAGATGAGCAATCTAGTGGGAAACTAACACTAAAATACGGGTACAATTTGATGTTATCAAATATCCTCCCACTTGAACTCTACTTTCCATCAAGTAGACCTTATTAGAATAATTCTGAAAAAGATATCTCCCAATAAACTAGAAGATATGAATCTGAAAATGGGAACAAACACTCATGCTCTCTCTCCTAATCTAAGTGTTAATTTCAGGGTGATCACTCAGCGCACAGTCATAGAATGTATTCTATCATAGGCTTGGCGGTTACACAAATCTCCACCACTAGAGCTAAGGTCAAAACAATTCTTAAAGGCAATATTTGGGTGAACATATATAAGGCTAGGGGTGTAGTGTTGTTACAAATATAATACGGCAAGGGCAATGATACATGACTGGAACGCAGGGCAAGACACTAATGACTGCTTAAATCCCTCACCTAAGCATGATTCACAACTAAAGGGTAGGATAAGACATGGGATTCACAATAATGGTGTAAAATGAAAAATAGAAACAAATAGTCTTAACCTACAACCGAGTTGTTACCACTTGCCATTCATCTAAGGTCAAAGCTCCAAGACACATAGATTGGATCATATAACAAATATGTTTGCCATTAGCGGATGTCATGATGGGCATCACACTTGATCTTCATGTTGGCGATTACATACCAACAACTTCATTCTTCATATGTGACCGAAGTGGCCTTTTTGATACTAATTCTTTCAAAGCTCAACATACGGTGCTATACAAGGTTGCACCAAAGATAAAATTTCTACATACTGAATTTCACATTTTTTTTACATAATAATACAATAAATAGAATACATCCCCCCACTTGAGATTAAACATACATGTAATAATTGGGGGGCCTCCCAAGATCTTCAAAGATGGTTCTACAAACATAGGCGTGATTTCTGAATCTCTTAACTCGAACCTCAAACTAGAGCAAGTGGCAACTTCCCAATCACAAACCAAGACTACACAGTAGGCTAAGGTGTATAGGTGTATCGAAACATTTTCTAATGTGGGTAACAAACGAAAGGATAGGCTCAAAAGAGTGTAACTAGGGGTATCTTGCACTAAAGATGAGTGCAACAAAAAGTTTTAATACAGGGGTCGAAGAGTCAATGTGACTAATCGATAGACACACACATATAGGCTTTTTGGGGAATAATCCTAAAATATTGCCTTCTCAAAAAGTTCCTTCCAAATGTACTAAGAAACCTCAATACATTACTTGGCTATGGTCTCGAAATGATGTAAAGGCCAAGTTGTAAAGTCTACAAACTACCGGCACACTCATAATTTGGTGGATTTAGGGTAAAAAAGGGAAACTGAATAGGCTAAACCTGACTACGATATTCAGGGGTAATGTGCTCGGCTAAGGTTTATTCTAGTTAGGTTCGGAAAAACATGTAAAAAAATTTTAAAATGGCATAATTTTTCAAAACATACACTGTAGACTTTTCCTGGGGGATTTTTTTGGAGCAAAAACTCCAAAATCAGCAAACGTCTATCCCCTTTTCTTTTACCTAAAAAAATGATTAGGACAAAACATACGAAAACCTAACTACACTAATAAAAATGAAAAACAAAGATAATTTGGGTTGTCTACTGAAAGAGCAGTTTTTTTTATTATCGAGTCTTTAAGTTAGACTCATTTCCGTGGATCTTTACGTGGGCGGTTGCTTATGGACTTGTCCAAGCTCATTCATTTCTTTCATAAGGTTGTGGCTTATCCAAGCAATGTTTGTAGCAGTGTGCTTGTACTCCATTTTTCCAATCCTACGTATCTTGGAGAACCTTTAGTCAGGTCCTAAGTTGTACCTTGTCACCTCATATGCTTCTACAATGATCAAGGGAGGGCTTTTATAGGGAATTCCTAAAAGCTTACATCGCCGTTGCTCACACACCTCATCATCTAGATCCGTGAACCCATCATGTCCTTGTAACTCAAGGTAATACATAATCCCATCAATATCATCATCATCGGATTCAATTCCGTTAAACCATTTGATGAGGCGAAAAATGATCCATTATTAGGGGGTCATTTAAGCCCGGAATTGAATTTATTTGATCAAATATTGCCGTAAATCGTTGCTTTTGTCATTTTAGGTACTTTTTGAGTGAAATTCAGAAAAGGAAGCATTTTGGATGTTTTTGGAGCACAAAAGTGAAGAAAACGGCAAAGTCTTAATTTTCCTTGCTGGGAACAGTACCTGACGGCGTCACAAGTTTCTTAATGACGGCGTCAAGAGGAAAAACAAGAGGTGAAGAGTATGGAGTCCATGACGGTCCAGAACACTTTTGCACTAGGGCGTGACGGCGTCACCAAGGCCGTCACGACCCCTTAACACATGACGGCCCAGAGGAACTAAGCTTTTAACGGCGTCAGATCTGGATCTAGGCAATCCAATTTTATTATGGGCGGCGGGTTGACGGTGTCAGAATTTTGTTCTTGACGCCGTCACCTTAAGAAATCTATATATAGTCTTTGTAATTTTCATTCAAGATAGAGGATAATTTTAGGGTCGACTTGAATAAACCCTAGCACGACTTTTACAGTATTTTCAAAGGTTTTCACCTCTTGAAACCTTTCATGTTCAATTAAGATAAGTATCCTTTCAATTCATTCAATATGTCTATGTGTTGTTTGAATATATCTTACGCTTGTCTTGATTTTAACATGCCAGGCTAGATCTCTTGTGTGTTTACTTAGATGTAATGAAACCTAGATGTTGATTATAGGTTGATTGCTTGTTTATAGTTGTAATGGATGATAGATTTTGATGTTAGGCTTAAGAAAACTGGCAGACTTCCTTATTGTAACTTGCTTGAACGTCTTAAGAAACATGAACCAATGCGTACTAGGTTTTTATGGTTTTATTTAATGCATGAGCGAATTCTAGTTATCCCATGTTAGGAGCTTCTTGTATGCTCGACATAGGAGTGAAGTAGGAGCTTATAGAGTTGGGGAAGTACATACGCCACCCAACAACTGGTATTAAGGAATATAACCCGTCATCCAGGCAACTGTAACAAACTATCAACCTGTAAAAGATATCTAGCGAGTAGTGAAATCTAAGTAAACACAATTCTCCCATTTATTGTTCACACCACTAGTTTAATTAGCTTCGTTTACATTTTTGTTATTTTAATTTGATTGCATCTTTAGTTATTGGGTTAGTTGATTAGCAACTAATTCTGCCAACTTTTCCAAGACCCGAGATGTTAATTGCTTTTATAAAAATCTAAAAATACAAAAAGAATCATCTCTCACCTCAGCGACATTATTCCTGAGTTGAACGATCAATCCCCCGGTACTTGTCACTATACTATACTACAACGATCAGGTACACTGCCTGGTGGGGGGTGTAAGCTTCTCGAGATCCCTCGAGAGCTAAAGCCTGGTGCAATTCCCATGCATCAAGTTTTTGGCGCCGCAGCCAGGGGAATAGTTATTGACTATGTTAGGATTTCTTTTTATTAGGTCTACTTGCTAGATTCCTTTCTAGTAAGATTTTATTTTTATTTTTTAAGTTTTCTTTAGTCTATCTTATTTCTTCGTGCCTCTGTTCGTAATCTTTACCATCCGACATCATGGAAGGTGGTAACATTTTTGAATCCATCAACCCACCACAACAAGACCACCAACAAAACCCACCACTAGCAAAACCAACCTCTTAGGCCCCGAACCCTAGGAGAGTATTCCCGACCTAGCCACCAAGCCTATCGAAACACTATTGAGCTCACCCAAGGAGCCAATGTGTCCCCCTTGTGATCCGACACCATCCGATTGGTGCAAAGCGGATGTGCATTCCATGGACTTCGTTCCGAAGATCCAAATCAACATCTCAAGGACTTCTTTAAAATCGTAGACTCTATAGATCTTGATGTTACAACTAGAGAGACGACCCGATTACGCCTATTCCAATTCTCTCTACGTGATCAAGCTAGTCAATGGCTTGAACGTTTCCCCGCGGGATCCATCACCTCATGGGATGATCTCACCACTCGTTTCCTTGCTAAATTTTTTCCACCGGGGAAAACTGCAATGCTTAGAAATGATATCTCGATGTTCCAACAACATCAGGGTGAAACTTTCTACGAAGCATGGGCTCGTTTCAAGGATCTACTCCAAAAAGTCCCTCGTCATGGTATAATTCTTTGGTTATTAGTTCAAATCTTCTATGACCATGTCGACTATCACACCAAATGTACCATCGATCAAGCCGTCAGAGGTAGATTGCGTGATAAGAACGCCGAGGAATCTTGGGTAATTATTGACGAACTTACCGCCGATAATCAAGAACTATGGGAGTTTAATCACACTATAGAAGCGGCCATCAACGCAATCTCGACACCTGGAGGGACTAATCAAATCTCTGATGAACTCCTTTGCAAACTTGAGGCAAAAGTTGACTATTTCGAGGAAAGGCAAAGGAGACCTTTAAGTCCTAGACGGGCTGCTGTCAATTCTGTCTTGAAAATGACTCCAAGGCCATTATCAGAGTCACCTTCTAGAGAGTATGTTGAGACCTTTCAAAATTATGCTCTACCTTATACTCCTCCTGAAAAACTTAGCCCGGAATTTGAGGCTCGAATGAGAGAATATATGGCAACCCATTCTGAGCAGCTTGCTAGATTCGAGAAAACAGTTTATAAACAAAAGGAAGAGAGGCAAGAGAAAATGAATGAGATGATGAGCCTAATCGAGGATTATGCAAACCAGAAAACCCCTAAAAGGATGTTATTGAGGAAGGAAAGCGCCACCCCCACTACCCGGTTTGTTAATTCCATCACAATTGTTCACACAGATAATGAGAATGTAGAAACCCCTAGTGAACAAACTACAGAAGAACCACCAAAATCCCAATCCTTGAGTTACTACCTGAAACATGATATAAACAAAAACACCATAACAAATTGGATAAAGGGGGACGGGCGTAACCAATCCTCTAGGCAGGGTTCAGAGAAGGAGGAAGAGGGAAAAGATGAGTATGATACATTACCTGGGGGACCGGTATTTGAAAAACTACTGGTACAAAAAGTGGCTACTAAGCAAATGGCATGTGGGAACTTTGAGATACCGGCCAGCATCGGGAATTTGAAATATCTAAGCGCTTTCGCCGACCAGGGATCGGAAGTAAATCTGATGCCCCTAACTATCTACACCCAACTAACATCAAAAATGCCAGCCACCACTCGTGTTAGGCTATCATTCGCTGGACATTCTTACGTGTACCCCCTGGAAATCGCAGAAGATGTGTTGGTCAATGTTGCAGGATTCATGTATCCCGTTGATTTCATGATCATCGATGATAAGGGAGGTGGATGCATGGCAATAATCCTTGGGGCACCATTCCTTACCACCGCAAGAGCTGTCATTAGGTATGAAAGTAGGAAAATTGAGCTTAAATCAGGAAAACTAAAGATTAGCTTTCCCATGACCCCGCGATATGCGCAAGAAAGTTTGATGAGGAGAAAGCTCAAAAACAACATTGACGCATCGCCTATTCTTGTTCAGGAGAAGATTCTTGCATGGGAGGCAAGAATTAAAAGCTACAAAGAAACTAAACATGAAGGAAGCAAAAGCAACGAAGGTCATGTCGAGTTTGAACATAGTCAACCTGTAACACCCCAACCCGATAAGTGTAGAAGTACTACATTATGGTGACATATCAAAGCAAACACAAGCATACATCTTAAGTAATACAAAGGAATCCCAAAGGTTACAAGGAAACTGAAGTACAAAGTTACAATGAGAACAACAATAAATACTAAGTCTGATACTGAACATCTCTTCTAGTCATCTCTACATCCAGAAAAGCTATCAATGTATAGTCTTCTAAGTCCAAGGTACTCTCCGCCCATAACCCAGCTTCCTACTAAAACCTGCCGCATGAAAAGAAATGCGGCTGAGCTTAAAAAGCCCAATGAATAGATATATATAAAAGGGAAACCAAGGATAACGAACGAACAAAGGTATAATGTAAGGTGCATTGGGGAAAGCATAAGTTATAAGCAAAGGATAACAAAGGTATGAGATAATCAGTAGCAAATCATAGTGTAAGATAAGGTAAATCAGTAATCAACCAAAGTGTAAGGTCAGTCATCAAATCCCGAGCCCGAAAAAATCATACCACATGTCACATCAGAGTAACCATGGAGTAGCTAGCTCCCAAAATGTGAAGACACGGATTGCATCCATGCACATTCACCGAACATATAATAATCATAGTCATAATCATGTCAAATCCATCGAACACAAAGCAAACCTAGGATTGCAATCCATACGTCCCCCGAACAAATAATAACAATCATCATAATAATCAAAAAGCGCGCATATCATATAAATCGGGACGGTGTGAGAAATCACTCACCCACACGTGAGTCATGCCACTGTTGCATCAATGACACGGCCATGTTACCTTCATGGCTAGGAAACGAACTTGGCTCGGGTATCAAACTGAAGGGTTCAAATGGCATATCATATCAAAGTCAAATGTCTAAGTTATCAAAGAGTCATAATCAAAGTCCAAATATCAAAGGTTCAAATGCCAAAGGTTCATATCAAAGGTTCATAGCAAAGGTTCATAGCAAAGGTCAAATAGAGCATAAGTCAAAGAAAGCCATACTAAGAAGGCTTGGATCAAAGGTATCATAATCAACAAGGAAAAGTACGAATCATGAGAAACCTTAAGAGATAAGGTCAGAATATATGTACCTTATTCAAATGCAAAAACAAGGAAGATAAATCAAAAAGTGGCTACTCCCGCTTCACACGACCTATACGAATTAAATACCAAATATTACTTATCATTTTAAGTTCAGTTGAATTAGGTTACTCATTTTAGTTTACTTTCCGTTCTTGGTAACTTTCTAATTTTTAGTAACCAGTCAAATATAGTAACTTTCCATATATGATTACAATTACCACTTAAATAAGTTAAATCCTCAAAATAAACATTATTAGTAATTATGGTTTAATTATTACAATTCATGATAGTTTAGGGTTTTATATGACATTTATCAAAGTTTAGGGTCAATTGTGTCAACAATCAAAGTTTAGGTTTCATTGTAACAATTTCCAAAGTTTAAGACTTATATTGAAACAAATTTCCACAATTGACAACACGTTCACATATTTAACACAATTCGAGCCTTAACAATTATATATATACGCCCCTTAACATGAGTATTTACCAGATTATAGTCGTGTTATTATGGAAATATAAGAGTCGATAAGACCAAACTTGGGTCGACACAAGGAGCTGCTAGTTTTAAGCTTATTATCCGATTTTTAGGGTGCGTTTTAGGTTGTTAATCCCCGACTCAATTATAACGCGACATAGAACATACCCAGATTACGATACCAGAGCACGACACACCCATGCGAGACAAATAAAGTGTCGCGAGGCCATGTTTAAAACTACGAACCCTCGCGTTACCCGAACAAGCGTAACGAGACAACTGAAACCATGCTTGCGACATAGAATCAAATCACAAATCCTTTTATCTCTACATATATTTCCAAATCCAATTTCAAAACAAGTTACAGGCATGCATACATATCTTATTCAAAACAAGTTACATGCATGAAAGCATACATGATTAGGTCATGAATAATTGATCAAACAAATGTACAAAATGATTTGAACAAACAGATTTATAGGCCATTTTAGAATAAGCTTTAGGTCGTGATTTAATGTGAATCTTTATATGATTCCATGTGAGAAAGTTTCCAAGATTTAATGTGATGATATATTCGGTTAAACACAAGCGGTACTAGTCGATAATGAAAACAAAAAAGCACGATCAAAATAGAAACAATAAGAGAAATAGAACAAGGTTGATCGAAGTTACCTTTGCAGCGTGTGAAACAAGGAAGAAAATAACGACACGAGACTGACTACTAGTCGAGTACACACCACCGAAATAGTAACAGGACCCTCGAACCAAAGAACAAACCCACGTCCAAAGCCTTGTCGAACCCACAACCTTACACGTCCAGGATACCTTCACCACGTCCCTCGTATATATGTACTCCTTTGTCAAACAGAACCCCAGTACAACAACTCCACGACCTCCTTTTGTTGCTTTGATTTGAACATGAATTAACCCAAAGAGGAAGACAGCCGCCAATAGTTATGGTGTAGGTTTAGGGTTTTTGAAAGTTTTTGTGTTTTGTGTTAAATGAAAAATGGTTGTAAATATTCGGTTATAATAATGGACGAGTAGGAGGGATTTCAATTTAGGAAGTACCAATTCTAGTGGGATTTTATTTAGGTGATATATGTGTGAGTTATAACAGAGATTTGGTAACGTGAGGATATATTTAAAAGGAAGCTTTGCCGAATTTACAGAGCAAAATGGGAAAGCCAAATCAATAACTAATGTAGTCGCAATACTAGTACTTGTACGATTGAGACCTATAAAAATATTCGGCTAGGGAACACATAGGAAACGTGTACGATATCTTAAATGTATACACTTCATTTAACATATGTTTTATATTCACATGACGTTTATTCATTTCAAAATTTAAAAAGTTAGATACTTGGGTTATATTCGGAATGAAGTATTTTAAACAATTAAACGTTTATTCAAAGTTCGAAATTCAAGGGTATTAGGGGTATTTTAAGTGTTTACGAATTTTGGGTTTTACACAACCAACGAGGAATCATGTACCATTCGTAAAAAGGGACCTAGTACTCTTAAGACACTTGGAGATAACAATACCTCCCGATAAACCGAGTCCCTGGTGGTATGGGCCTTTTATAATTGAAGGCATAAGCAAAGATGGGATAGCTAACTTAAGTAGTAAAGGAGGAGGAGAGGTGACTGCGAGTATCGATAGATTGAAACACCATCACCACGATAATAATGATCACAATTATATGGGGTACATCGTCTCAAGAGATGAGGTCACGTAATTGCCCATGACCTTGAGTCTAGCTACAAGACACATAAATATAGAAAAGCGCTTCTTAGGAGGTAACCCATGCTTTGTGTGATTTTTATTTGTTTGATTGTTATTTGTTTCCGTATGCATGCTTTATTTTTATTGTTGGTAGATCATGTTTCAAAACTTGAATGGTGAAAATACTTTATTTTGTTGTTTGGCGTTGTCTTAACTTCATCAAAAGGTATTTCACAAAAGATAAGTGTAAGGGGAAACCCCAAATATGTTTTTAAGAAACAAAAAAAAATTGCTCATGATTCTCCAAAATTAAATGAACATGTATATTCATATTTGTTAGAGTCAAATGCTTGTATCGAGTCATAATGATGTTTTGTAGGATTTCCTAGGAAGTAGGACATAAGTTTTCCAAAAATTTTCCGGAAACTTAACGTAAGAATTTCTGCAGGTCACTTCTGACGGCGTCAGGAAGAAATTCCTGACGGAGTCAGGTGTAAAATTCTGGAAATTTTGCTAGTTTTGTTTTTCTAACGGAGTCTTAAAGTTTTTGTTAAATCTTTAGTTTTATAAACTCCAGGAAATATGCAAACATTCATTCCACAAGCATTATATCTTACATTGCTTTCTAGGATTTGTTAGCATATATATATTGCCGCCGATTTTACGTGAGGTTGCCTTGTTTGTTTTCTCAGGTTTAGCAGGTTATGTTTGACAAGAAGATGATTTATATTTTGGAAGGGAAGCTTTGATTGTTCATTTTCTTGGAGGAAGATCTAACCTTGTTACCGCACTATCCATACCGAGTGAATCAGGGGAGTATTTGATTTCATTCTTTTACCTATTTTACTTTTACATTCTTTAATTGAACATTGGGGACAATGTTCATCCTAAGTGTAAGGGGAGGGTAAATGATGATACCTTATAGGATACACTTGCACTTGAGTTTGTTTGTTAGATGGTAGGTGTGTAATAAAACTATGAGAAATACTTGTTAGTGTAATTTTAGCGCCAAATTTAAAATTTTTTAGATCATTTAGGAGTGAAACTTTAGCCTTAGCAAGCGTCTCATGGATAGGAGTTGTATGACTAGCACAAAACCATACTATTCAGAAAAATTTTTCACCCAAATATGTGAGGTTCGCCTTTAGATTTGATAGGAAAATCATTTATTCTTAGTGCTTATGAGTGTACTGGTAGCATTTAGATTCTAGAACTTGCGTTAGTGATGCATCCCGAGACCGCTAGTGAGACTACATTCGTGTAGTAGGATTTACTACACGATAAGAGCCATTAGGATCACCCTTGTGTTAAACCCGTATCATAATTACTTGATCATTTAAGTCATATTACTTGGCTAGTTAAGTCAATTAATTTTTCCCACACCTTAGCGTTGTACTCATTTTTAGTACACGAAACCCTTACTACACCCCTCCGAGCCTATCTTTTCATTTCTAACTTTAAGCATCTTACTTAAAGGAAGAATTCGTTACACCCCACTTAAATGTACAACCAAATCGCCTTAGCCTACCGTGTATGCACTCATCGTTAGTGCATTATTGTTATTTGTTTAAACCCTTAGTTAATTATCTAATTGATTACATGGTTGGTAAGTCGGGTCATATCCTTGTACATATTGTTTTGGGACGATTGGGACTCATGGGTAAAGTACTTATGTTATGGAGTAATGGGGAAGAACATCATTTTATTACCCCCATATTTGCGTTAATCTTAAAAGTACTCCAAGTGTTTTGATTATCTTGATTCGAGTCATTAGATCAGTTCATTGTAAAGTATGTAAAAATTCAACTGTAAGGGGAATGTACATTCCTTATGATGTATTATTTTGGATGGTAGGGTAAAAGTGTATGCCAAAAAAAAAAAAAAAATCGAAAAACCAAGAAAAAGAAAAAAAATATAAAAAAAATAGAAAAAAAAGAAGAGAGAAAAAAAACATACGGACTACCATCTCGTTTCATTCTATGTTTGTTTTATGTTTTTGTTATTTTTGATTTATTAGCTTAAGTCGAGTCTAGTCTTGGCTTAGCAACGCCCTATTGTACATGTAATTAACCAAGATGATTAACTCGCCACCAGTAATGATTGCCTTTATCCAACAAAACCGTGTATTCCATATCCTTACACCTAACATTATAACCCTTTAAAAAACCTCTTTGATAGTTTATCCTAGGTGCTTACGCCATATGGTGGAGGTTTGATCCTTTCCCAAGCCTATGGTAATCTATTTTGTTATGACAGGTAGTGAGAGATGTTTTCCATTTCCATATTGTGATATATACTTTATTACACCTGAGAGATGTGAGTATCTAAACACTATTTGTAAGGTGCTAGTGTATGACCTCCGTGCTTGTCTTTGGTCTTTAGTGGAACGATTATTTGTTGTAATTACTTTTATATTAGTGTTAAATGACCCCTAACTTGTATTTTGACTAGAATAAAAGCGCATTTACTTGAGGACAAGCAAATCTCAAGTGTAAGGGTATATGATGAGGCGAAAAATGATCCGTTTTTAGGGGGTGATTTAAGCCCAGAATTGAATTTATTTGATCAAATATTGCCCTAAATCGTTCCTTTTGTCATTTTAGGTACTTTTGGAGTGAAATTCATAAAAGGAAGCATTTTAGATGTTTTGGGAGCATAAAAGTGAAGAAAACGGAAAAGTCCTAATTTTCCTTGTAGGGAACTGTACCTGACGGCGTCACAAGTTTCTTAATGACGGCGTCAAGAGGAAAAACAAGAGGTGAAGAGTATGGAGTCCATGACGGTCCAGAACACTTTTGCACTAGGGCGTGACGGCGTCACCAAGGCCGTCACGACCCCTTAACACATGACGGCCCAGAGGAATTAAGCTCTTGACGGCGTCAGATCTGGATCTAGGCAATCCGATTTTATTATGGGCGGCGGGTTGACGGCTTAAGAATTTTGTTCTTGACGCCGTCACCTTAGGAAATCTATATATAGTCTTTGTAATTTTCATTCAAAAGAGAGGAGAATTTTAGGGTCGACTTGAATAAACCCTAGCATGACTTTTTACAGTATTTTCAAGGGTTTTCACCCCTTGAAACCTTTCATGTTCAATTAAGATAAGTATCCTTTCAATTCATTCAATATGTCTATGTGTTGTTTTAAAATATCTTACGCTTGTCATGATTTTAACATGCTAGGCTAGATCTCTTTTGTGTTTTCTTAGATGTAATGAAACCTAGATGTTGATTATAGGTTAATTGCTTGTTTATAGTTGTAATGGATGAATGATTTCGATGTTAGGCTTAAGAAAACTGGTAGACTTCCTTAGTGTAACTTGCTTGAATGTCTTAAGAAACATGAACCAATGCGTACTAGGTTTTTATGGTTGTATTTAATGCATGAGCGAATTCTAGTGATCCCATGTTAGGAGCTTCTTGCAGGCTCGACATAGGAGTGAAGTAGGAGCTTATAGAGTTGGGGAAGTACGTACGCCACCCCACGATTGGTATTAAGGAATATAACCCATCATCCACGCAACTGTAACAAATTATCAACCTATAAAAGATATCTAGGGAGTAGTGAAATCTAAGTAAACACAATTCTCCCATTTATTGTTCACACCACTAGTTTAATTAGCTTCATTTACATTTTTGTTATTTTAATTTGATTGCATCTTTAGTTATTGGGTTAGTTGATTAGCAACTAATTCCGCCCACTTTTCCAAGACCCGAGATTTTAATTGCTTTTATAAAAATATAAAAATACAAAAAGAATCATCCCTCACCTCTAGACCTAGTTTTTAGGCTTTCTAACCCTAGCGACACTATTCCTGAGTTGAACAATCAATCCCCCGGTACTTGTCACTATACTATACTACAACGATTAGGTACATTGCCTGGTGGGGGTTGTAAGCTTCTCGAGATCCCTTGAGAGGTAAAGCCTGGTGCAATTCCCACGCATCACCATTCACCATCAAGCTTAGCCTCAATAAACTCCTTTTGGCGATGGTCCTTCTCTTCTCCCCACTCAGTCTTGTATTCCTCCTCCTTTGCAACAACTTGTCTGTTGTTAGCTTTGCATTCACTTGGATCAAATTTGCTCATATAACCTTTCTAAATTTTTTATTTTGTAGTAGCATCAATTCTTCCATATTTTATTTTAACCCAATCTTCAAAACTTAACCTGTCAAGCTGATGAGTCTCGTATTATATATATTTATACCCTCAATATTATGTAAATTATATAGAAAATTACCTTATTATTAGGACTTTTGGTACTTAATACATGAATGAATGTGTAGGATTGGAGATTGGTGAAATGACGCTAGAAGCACAAGAAATGAATAACTCAAGATAATTATTATTAGTTTGAACAAAAGCACACTGATCTTATGGAGAAAGTGTGCCGCTTAAATGCACCTTTGGTCAAATATACAAACACGAGTCAAACAATCAAGTACGCCGGTTATATACAGAAAGAGCGCCGATTATGTAAAAGAGAAGTCCGCCGGTTTTACACCAATTGTGCAGCACACTTCTAAGGACAGTTATGCATTTCTATATTAACGAGCCACATCAATGAAAAGGCAGATCATTTGCTAGTCATTACTCACCAGGGTCGTATTAAGGTTGCCTTTGCACTATAAATATAGGGCCAAATTAGTGTTATAGACACACCACAATCATGAAGAGATTCTAAAAATGACTTTCTAATTATAGCCTTTTAATAAAAGATTCTGTATTAATTATATTTTTGCTTGTTCTAGTAAACTGACTGGATAAGCCGCTAAGCATATGCATCTACATTTTGTCTTTATCTTTCTTCATATAACTACGAATATTCCAACATTCCACCAAAATTTGTAATCTAATAAGTATTATATAAAGTGGATTGATATCTTGAAAAATTTACATCTTGAATTAATATTATAATCAAAGCACACACCTTTTATTGGCAGTTGTAAAAGACAATGGAGACAATTCAGTGGCGCAAATTTGATTAGCGGACGGCACCAAAAACCCATCAGTGGCACAATACAGAAACCTAGATGGACATGAAGGAATGTGATTGTTTAAAATATGCGTATCCTATAGAAAAATGTGTTAAAACCTGAAAAGTAATGGGTTTAGTTGATCACCAAGATCAAATTTATATGCATATATGTGTAAAAAAATCAAGCATCCTCTTCAGAGTCTTGTCTTGGAAAACTTTAAAGAGGTCCTACAACACACATGTAAAACATATCTTGTAAAATTATGAAAATTTAGTTATGAACAAAAGATTTTAATAAAGAATTGTCACTTCTTTTAGATACAGTTAGCATATATCAAGTATCTTCTACAAAGATGATATAGTAGTTACTTCTTGTCCCACCAAGCTGCATTCTTAAGACATTTTCCAAAGGTTGCATTTCTGAGAAAATAGAGAAAGACACCGATCCACAGTTCCATCGTGGTTATTGTCGTTCAGTCAGGCGCATAACTGAATATGTTGCTTGTAGAAATTGGTCAACTGCTATTGTCAATAAACATGAATTAAGTAAAAGCAGAATATTTATGTTCTTAAATGCTACAACGTTAACCCATTTATACATGACCGGGTGCGAATTGTGTTTTAGCTCTAACACGTCAAATGGGTAAACTAAAATTTATTAGCTTAACAGAGAACAGGTCAAAAGTCGCACAAAGTGTGATTCCTGTGTTGTACCAAGTATCAGTGGTCTGAAACATGGAAACTTTCACCGGTATACTGGAGCACACTACTTATCTTAGCATTTCTTCATTAATCTGTATACCATAACAATATATATTGGATATCCTATTTCTATCTATTCCTGTACTTCTATTAGCTATCACTTGTAACAATGCTATAAAATAATAGCACTTATGTCTTTATCACAACACTTCGTAAAGCATTAAATATAATTAAATGATTCATGTTTCCTGGATTCAAGGTTGCAAAATCGTGAATCGCTATTCGGGTGGTCGACCCCCCTTTTGCTTGTAATCGGTCTAGGCGGGATTAATCGGTGATTAATAGCATTGGCATTTTTGACAAGTTTTCTGTATTTTCGACAGGTTTAAGGTATTTTCGACAAATTTTAGGTATTACTGGCAAGATTTTTCTTTTAAAAAAAAACTCTTGAAACTTGTTAGGAATATCTGTAATACTTAGTTATAATTGTAATACTAGTAGGTATGTAGTTCCTACTGGTAGAGTAGTAGTTACTACTGGCAGGTATATATTTCCTGCTGGTAAGGTTATTTTCATAGTTAGTACTGGTAGGTTAAATCTAGTTCCTACTGGTAGTGTATTTAGTCCTGGTAGTGTCAAATAGTTATTCCAGGATGAGATATTAGTTTGTTAGAGATGTGGATATGCATGAGTTAAATTAGGAAGAGACGTGCATATCATTCCCACACATTTTTGTAAATGCTAATTAGGGTTTCATCAATATAAAAAGAACCCACGGCTTAAGAAATTGCAACACATAGAAACATAAAACACAATTCTCCTTGTTCATTAATAGAAATCCATAGAAGGATCTTGTAACAACCATGGTTTTGGCAGGTCAGTTTGACTGATAGTCTTGACTCGGTTGACGTTTGTTTGGTGTGTCATAGGTGTTTTAAGTGATATAGGTGAGTTTTAGCACTAAATCCCTTTGCGTAAGTGGTTTTATTGTGATTTGGAAAGTTTGGAATTTGGGAAAGTTCAGTTTGATCACCTTTGTGGTGTAGAAATGACTTGTGTAGTTTTTGGTGTTTTTGTGTTTTTGCGTAACGAGTCTTCGTTAAAGTATTTGAGCGTTAGCAAGTTACGAGGAGTTTGTTTTTATGTGTTATGCTTATAAAAGAGTGTGAAAATCTATTTTTGGAAACTTTGTTTTGAAAATGATAATTTTCCGGTTTGTCGTAAAAACTGAGGTTTATCGCGTAAGACGTTACGATTAGCTACGGGTATTTATAAACTATCAAAAGTATGAGGTTTTGAGTTTAATAAATTAATTTAATAAAAAAATATAAAAATATATATATATATGTATAAAAAAATCGGCTATAAAGAAAAACAAGGGAAAAGGAAACCCAATTTGAGTCCAAATATGACTCTTAGGCCCAATGAATCCTAGTCCAACCCAACCAAGCCTAACCCGTACCCATATAAGCCAAACCAAACGACCCAAAACCTCTTTTTCTCTGGAAAGTCGACAAGAGGAAGAGGAGGAGAAGGAGAAAAGTTAGGGTTTCAATTATGTGAAGAAAACAAGCCTAAGGTATGCCTAGTAAACCCTTAATTGTTTAATTATTGATTAGATTCATGTAATACAAGTTATGATGGATTAGGGTTTGTGTTAACTTCTGTAAATTAATGTTATTAAACATGTTGGGATCAATAATTAGTAATAGTATGATGTTTGGTTAAGAGGATTGAGCATAAAACATGTTAGTTATTGAGTTAGGGTTTGGACAAAAAAGTATGTGAGTGTAATTAACAGATGGTGAGGAGTTAAGTCACGAATTTTTTGTCTAAATTGAATTTTAATGAAAGATATTTCCAAAAAGTCCAGCCACGATTTATTTCAAGGTCGGGAAGTTGGTCTTTTGATTTTTCTTTGTTAAGGTGTCAAAGCTGTCAAACCGGGACAGATTTTGGGTAAACGTTTGAGGGTGTTTTTTGTTTGTAAAAGTGGTATTTTGACTAGGCCTTCTGGAATACTTAAGTCTTAAGTTATATTAGACTACCACGAAAAGGATTCGCGATAAAAACTTGTGGAAGTATCTTATGTTAATTGAAACTTTTTGGTGTGTGTTCAGATCCGAATTTGGGTAATTGACAAGTTTGATTTTCTTTTGAGTACTTGTGTCTGTTATTGGTCCATGGCCTTCTGGGATTAGCTTTTATGCTTATGAGAGACCATGGTAAATTTTTGGTGTGAGTTTTTTAGCTTTATTTGTCGTGATTTCATGTGGGCGAATGTAACCAAAAATTCTGCGTTTACTGGTTTTATAAGTGCAAGGGATTTAGTGAGTGTTAGGTTATGGTGGTGGTTAGTATGGTGTCTAGGAGATCCATGGTGGGTCACATGAGTCTTATACATCCATCATATGTGTATATAATGGGTTGTAGCTTTTAGCTTGGCCTTGTGTAACGGGGACTTATTTGTGTTGTTTAGATTTCTGATTTGTGTTGGGGAAGCTGCAAGGTTTGAGGTGAGTTCACAGTCCCATATTTTTATTTTGTTTTAAACTTGGGATTTGAATGATGTTTGTCTTAAATATTTGAGTTACTGTGATTATGTGTGTGTCAAAAGAGCTTGGACTTATAATGTTATCGTATGCATGCTATGTGTGATTATTTGCTTGTGTGGTCCAATTGGGGGGGGGAGTATTGATGCGTGGGAATCGCAACAGGCTTTACCTCACGAGGGATCTCGAGAAGCTTACAACCCCCACCAGGCAGTGTACCTCATCGTTGTAGTATAGTATAGTGACAAGTACCGGGGGATTGATCGTTCAGCTTAGGAATAGTGTCGCTAGGATTAGAAAACCTAAATACTAGTTCTAAAGGTGAGGGATGATTATTTTTGTATTTTTATATTTTTTAGAAAGCAAGTAAATATCTAGGGTTTGAAGGATTTGAGCGGAATTAGTTGCTAATCAACTAACCCAATACTAAGATGCAATCAAAATAAAATACTAAAAATGAAAATAAGCAAAATTATACTAAAGTTTTGAGCAGTAATTGGAGAAATGTGTTTACTTAGATTTCACTACTCCCTAGACATCTTTTACACGTTAATTACTTGTTATAATTGCATGGATGACGGATCGTATTCCTTAATACCATTCATGGGGTGGTACACATAACTCCCCAATTCTATGAGCTCTTATCTCCTCCTACACCATGCCCAGCACAACTATAGGGATTGTAAACAGTGGCTCATGCATTAAATACAACCAATAAAGACCTAGTACGCCTCGGTTCATGTTTCTTAAGACGTTCAAGCATGTTACCAAGTGGAGATCTGCCAGTTTTCTTAATCCTAACATATAAATCACTCATCCAAGACAAAGATAAACAAGTAATCAACACATAATTAACATCTAGGTTTCACTAGATCTAAGCAAACACAAGATAGATCTAGCCTAGCATAATGGAATTGAGAAAAGAACAAGATATAGACAACCAACACATAGACATATTGATTGAATTAAAGGAACACTTATCTCAATTACAATGCAAGGTTTCAAGGGTTTGGAACCCTTGAAAAACCTGTAAAAGTTGCACCAAAATCGTACTTAGGGTTTCTCCAAAACTTCTCTCTTTAATGTGTGAAAATTAGAAAACTATATATAGAAAAATAGGTTTGACGGCGTCAAGAATAAACTTGTGACGCCGTCAACTCGCCGCCAAAACTCTTCTCGAACTGCCTTGATCTACATTTGACGCCGTCAACACCAAATCATTTCCAGGCCGTCAGGACTCTTTTACTCTTGACGCCCTTCCTACGTGACGCCGTCAAATCTGTTCTGGGTCGTCATGGACTTCTGCTCTTGACGCCATCAGAGAAATACTCTTGACGCCGTCACCTACTGTTTCCAGCATGGAAAATTAAGACTTTGGCGTTTTCTTCACTTTTATGCTCCAAAAATGTCCGAATTGCTTCCTTTTCCAGATTTCTCTCCCAAAGTACCTAAAATCACAAAAGGAACGATTTAGGGCAATGTTTGATCAAATAAATTCGCATTCGGGCTTAAATGACCCCCTAAAAACGGATCATTTTTCGTCTCATCATATACGCTTACACTTGAGATTTGCTTGTCCTCAAGCAAATGCGCTTTTATTCTACTCAAAAGACAAGTTAGGGGTCATTTAACACTAATATAAAAGTAATTACAACAAATAATCGTTCCACTAAAGACCAATAGACAAGCACGGAGGTCATACACTAGCACCTCACAAATAGTGTTTAGATACTTACATCTCTCGGGTGTAATAAAGTGTAAATTACAATATGGAAACGGAAGATATCTCTCACTACCTGTCATAGCAAAATAGATTACCATAGGCTTGGGAAAGGATCAAACCTCCACCACATGGCGTAAGCACATAGGATAAACTATCAAAGAGGTCTTTTAAAGGGTTGTAACGTTAGGTGTAGGGATATGAAATACACGGTTTTGTTGGATAAAGGAAGTTTTACTGGTGGCGAGTTAACAATCTTGGTTAATTACATGTACAATATGGTGTTGCTAAGCCAAGACTAGACTCGACTTAAGCTAATAAATGAAAAATAACAAAAATATAAAATGAACATAGAATAAAAAAAAGGGATGGTAGTCCGTATGTTTTTTCTCTTTTTCCTTTTTTCTATTTTTTTTTTCTTTTTCTTGATTTTTTCAAGTTTTTTTTTTTTTTTTTTTTTTTTTTTTTTTTTTTTTTTTGTGCATACACTCTTACCCTACCATCCAAAATAATACATCATAGGGAATGAATATTCCCCTTACACTTGAATCTTTACATACTTCACAATTAAACTAATCTAATGACTCGAATTAAGAAAATCAAAACACTTTGAGTACTTTTAAGATTAACGTACATATGTGGGTAATAAATGATGTTCTTCCCCATTACTCCATAAAACAAGTACTTTACCCATGAGTCCCAATCGTTCGAAAACAATATGTACAAGGATATGACTCAACTTAGCAACCATGTAATCAATTAGATAGTTAACTAAGGTTTAACAAATAACAATAATGCACTAAAAATGAGCGCATACACGGAAGGCTAAGGCGATTTGGGTGTACATTTAAGTGGGGTGTAACAAATTCTTCCTTTAAGTAAAATGCTTAAAGTTAGAAACGAAAAGATAGGCTCGGAGGGGTGTACTAGGGGTTTCGTGTACTAAAAATGAGTACAACGCTAAGGGTGTGGGAAAAATTAGTTGACTTAACTAGCCAAGTAATATGACTTAAATGGTCAAGTAATTATGATACGGGTTTAACACAAGGGTGATCCTAATGCCTCTTATCATGTAGTAAATCCTACCACACGAATGTAGTCTCACTAGCGGTCTCGAGATGCATCACTAACGCAAGTTCTAGAATCTAAATGCTACCGGTACAGTCATAAGCACTAATAATGAATGCTTTTCCTATCAAATCTAAAGGCGAACCTCACATATTTGGGTGGAAATTTTTTCTGAATATACGGTTATGTGCTAGTCATACAATCTCCTATCCATAAGACGCTTTCTATGGCTAAAGTTTCACTCCTAAATGTTGTAAAAAATTTTAAATTTGGCGCTAAAATTACACTAACAAGTATTTCTCATAGTTTTATTACACATTTACCATTAAACAAAACAAACTCAAGCGAAAGTGCATATGTAAGGTATCATCTTTTTACCCTCCCCTTACACTTAAGATGAACATTGTCCCCAATGTTCAAGTAAAGAATGTAAAAGTGAAAAAGTAAAGAGAATGAAATCTAATACTCCCCTGATTCGCTCGGTATGGATAATAGGATGGCCAGGTTAAATCTTCCTTCAAGAAAATGAACAATCAAAGCTTCCCTTCCAGAATATAAATCATCTTCTTGTCATACATAACCTGTAAAACCTGACAAAATAGACAAGACAACCTCGTGTAAAATCGGCGGCATCCTATATAAGTTACTAAATCCTAGAAAACAAGATAAGATATAATCCTTGTGGAATGAAGTTTGCAGATTTCCTGGAGATTATAAAACTTAATAATTCACAAAAATCATAAGACTCCGTTAGAAAAACAAAACCGGTAAAATTTCCAGATTTTAACTCCTGACGCCGTCAAGAGTAAACCCCTGACGCCGTCAAAATTGACCTGCAGAAATCCTTATGTTAAGTTTCCGGAAAATTTCTGGAAAAACTTGGTCCTACTTCCTGGAAAATCCTGCAAAACTTCATTATGACTCAATACAAGCATTTGACTCTAACAAATACGAATACACATGTTCATTTAATATTGTGGAGAATCATGATCAGGTTGTTTCTTAAAAACATATTTGTGGTTTCCCCTTACACTTATCTTTGGCAAAAATACTTTTAGGTGGAGTTAAGACTAGGCCAAAACTACAAAGTAAAGTATTTCCACTATTTAGTTTAGAAACACGATCTACCAACAATAAAAATTAAAACATGCATACGGAAGCAAATAACAATCAAACAAATAAAATCACACAAAACATGGGTTGCCTCCCAAGAAGCGCTTTTCTTTATTTACGAGTCTTGTAGCTAGTCTCAAGGTCATGGGTTACTACGTGATTTCATCATTGGTTCGACTCTCTGATTGGAGATATTCCTTATAGAAACCAATCACTTTTTTCTCAACCGCCCCCATAATCATTTGGGCAAATTCTTTATCAACTTTATACCTTGGTCCAAGAGCCAAACAATCTTTGTAATAAAGACTCCTCTTTTCCTATACATAATCCATGCCCTTTTTCTTATCCTCCTCATTAGTATCCTCAAAAGCACCAACATTGTCCTTATCAAAACGAGATATAAATCGAAATTCTTTCATCCTATTAGGCATCCTATAAGTGATACTATCGGTGTTACTTGCAAATCGAATCGTTCCCTCTATCTCATTCTCAATTTGTTCACGTAAAAGCCACTTTTCCAGGGGAAAGGGGTGGATTCGCGTTTTCCATAATGGCCAACAGAATAGTCAATGAATTTGATTTACTAAGAAAGGCACAAAGAAAATAGATAGACCAAAGAAACCTAAAAATAAAAATAAAATCTTACTAGAAAGGAATCTAGCAAGTACACCTAATAAAAAGAAATTCTAACCTAGACAATAACTATTCCCCAGGCTGCGGCACCAAAAACTTGATGCGTGGGAATCGCAACAGGCTTTACCTCTCGAGGGATCTCGAGAAGCTTACAACCCCCACCAGGCAGTGTACCTGATCGTTGTAGTATAGTATAGTGACAAGTACCGGGGGATTGATCGTTCAGCTTAGGAATAGTGTCGCTAGGATTAGAAAACCTAAATACTAGTTCTAAAGGTGAGGGATGATTATTTTTGTATTTTTATATTTTTTAGAAAGAAAGTAAATATCTTGGGTTTGAAGGATTTGGGCGGAATTAGTTGCTAATCAACTAACCCAATACTAAGATGCAATCAAAATAAAATACTAAAAATGAAAATAAGCTAAATTATACTAAAGTTGTGAGCAGTAATTGGAGAAAATGTGTTTAGTTAGATTTCACTACTCCCTAGACATCTTTTACATGTTAATTACTTGTTATAATTGCATGGATGACGGATCGTATTCCTTAATACCATTCATGGGGTGGCACACATAACTCCCCAATTCTATGAGCTCTTATCTCCTCCTACACCATGCCCAGCACAACTATAGGGATTGTAAACAGTGGCTCATGCATTAGATACAACCAATAAAGACCTAGTGCGCCTCGGTTCATGTTTCTTAAGACGTTCAAGCATGTTACCAAGTGGAGATCTGCCAGTTTTCTTAAGCCTAACATATAAATCACTCATCCAAGACAAAGATAAACAAGTAATCAACACATAATTAACATCTAGGTTTCATTAGATCTAAGCAAACACAAGATACATCTAGCCTAGCATAATGGAATTGAGACAAGAACAAGATATAGACAACCAACACATAGACATATTGATTGAATTAAAGGAACACTTATCTCAATTACAATGCAAGGTTTCAAGGGTTTGGAACCCTTGAAAAACCTGTAAAAGTTGCACCAAAATCGTACTTAGGGTTTCTCCAAAACTTCTCTCTTTAATGTGTGAAAATTAGAAAACTATATATAGAAAAATAGGTTTGACGGCGTAAAGAATAAACTTGTGACGCCGTCACCTCACCGCCAAAACTCTTCACAGACTGCCTTGATCTACATTTGACGCCGTCAACACCAAATCATTTCCAGGCCGTCATGACTCTTTTACTCTTGACGCCCTTCCTACGTGATGCCGTCAAATCTGTTATGGGTCGTCATGGACTTCTGCTCTTGACGCCGTCAGAGAAATACTCTTGACGCCGTCACCTACTGTTTCCAGCATGGAAAATTAAGACTTTGGCGTTTTCTTCACTTTTATGCTCCAAAAACGTCCGAATTGCTTCCTTTTCCAGATTTCTCTCCCAAAGTACCTAAAATCACAAAAGGAACGATTTAGGGCAATATTTGATCAAATAAATTCGGATTCGGGCTTAAATGACCCCCTAAAAACGGATCATTTTTCGTCTCATCAAGTATCCAATTGGAGAGTAATAATCCTACTCGTACCAGATTATGTGGATTGGATAATGTGATGATAATGTTGTGTTCTCCAATTGGGGGGGGGGGAGTATCTAATTAGAGAGTAATACTCCTACTCGTTAATAGTTTATGTGTTCCAATTAGGAGGATACTTATCCTGTTGCTCGCGCATGCGACCTAATTGTGGTTTATTGAGGTCGGAGGACATGAGCCGTCCTGTTGTACCTATTGGTTGCCTTATGTGTGTTGTTGCCTTGTGTGTGATTCTTGACTTGCAAATACATGTAGCTATATGATAACTGTAATTTATTCGTCCAGCTATGTTTTATATTAACAGTGAACTGGTTGCCTTGTGAGTGTATGCGTGTCTTAAACCTATGAATCTCACCAACATTATGTTGAAGTTTTAATCATCATTTTAAGGTGAGCTTTCTAAGGATAAGATAGAAGGATGTGATTAGACGAGACCTTAGTTGCATTGGAAGTGGTTTATCTATGCGATTGGAGTTTATCATGTTGTTTTCTTTCAGGTATTGTTATGACACTTTGTGTATACACTTTTCCATTTTTATTGCACGTAGTTATTCTCTATATAGACACCATGTGTTGTGATGATATCCATGAAGTTACACCCTCGCGTTTCCGCCTTGGCGAGGTGTGACAGATTGGTATCAAATCTATGGTTATAGAGAATTAGGTGGTTGAACCTAGACTATAACCTAGGAATCCTTCATATAGTTGCATTTAGGATCTATGTGTAAGTATAGTATTTTATATGTCTATTTTCCTATATTTATGAGGTGTTTTATTGAGTTTCGGACGTCTATTCTATCCCCTATACGTAGTATTGTGTATATCGAATTTATTATATCGCCTTCCGCGTGTAAGATGCATCGTTGGACTACCTTTGTCGCTATCGGATGCGAGAGAAGTGGTAGGATGAAGCGGACTAACTGCAGAATTCGAGTTCCTGATAGCATGTATCTATGTTCGGACAAGGAGAGGACGTTTATGGGAAACGTTGGTGGAGAAGAAGTGGAGAGGTTTGGAACCACGGTGACTTCTAGAGATGGAGCCATTACCAAATACCCTTGGTAGTGTCCTCACTTCACATAGGAAGGAGATATGGTTTAGTCTAAACCTCATGATTTGTATGCGCTTGTGAATCATGTAGAATTGGAAGAAAAGAATAGAGATGGTTTTGCATGTTGTCGACTACCTCAACATGTAGGAAACATGAATGGGTGGTTGAGTAAAGATGAAAGGGAGTTAGGATGGAATGGTGTGGATTCGGATCTAGAGTTCACAGCAAGTAGTAAGTTGAATTGATCTGAGTGGAGAGATAAGTGCGAGAGTGGAGTTGAGCCATTATGCGACGTCTTTTGTTTTGTGTTATGTTTTGGAATTTGTATATTGTCTTTTGCCGTCTGGAGCCATGTTGAAGCGTGATAACTCTTGGATATTGGATCGACCTTATCCAAGTGATTTTGATTATAGAGTTTGTGTGATCGTTGGAATTGTTCCATGTGAGATGATTGTTTGCGACGTCTTTTGTTTTTGTTTGCGTGATTGTTTGCATGATGTGTTGTCATAGGAGGGAGTACACTTGTGAAAGGGGGCATAGATAATTATGGTGGCCAACATAATTATGCATGTGTCACAACGCAAGTGGACTTGCAAGTATGATAGCATGGATTGCATGGTGTATTAGGTGTTATGTGGTATATGTGCGTTATCATTGAGATATGTGGTTTTGGAAGTAAGTACGCATGTGAAATAGGCTTATAACTATGGTCGCGAACATAATTATAAGGGTATCACACACGTGGACTTGTGACCATTATTGCATTGATTGATGTTTGTTGTTATATGTTGTGGAAGATGGTATGTAATATCATGTTGGTGATGGCTGTATGGTTAGATAAGTATTCTCTTAACCGTTTAGGCATTCGTTATATGTTGGGGTGTGTAGGTGGTAAGATTCCATCCTACCTATCATATGTTGATACCTCAATTACCGGTGGGTACTTATGTTGTGGTATTTAAGTTGATTCGTTTACTAGACGCTCCGTTTTTATGCCTAATTCTTTGGTTGGCATTCCTATTCGTACCATGATGGCACAAATGCCATATTCTTTCTGTTTGACGTTGTGATAGGTGTTGGGTAATCGAATTCGTTTTTGTTGGATACTGGTTTGTTTCTTTAGTTATTCCTTGCATTCATTATGCGAATGAATATTATGTTGTTCTTTGAGTATTGTTGGTTCGTGAGGAGTTGGTGTGGATATTTGATCCCTCATTTACACACACCAATTGAATTTTCTGACATATTTTGTGACCTGTTAGTATCGGTGTTTTTCTATGATTTTGGTTTGATCGTTGTACGAATGAGTCTGTAAGTTCACCGTTTGGTTTGCAATGTATTTGCGTGAGTGTTCACTGGTATGAGATTCGTTTGATGATTAATTTGATTATGTGGTTCTTTTGTGTTTTTCGCATCCAATAAAAGGGGTTGTGTTAAAGTCCTTATGGTATTTTTAAATTCGTTTTGGGTATTTCAAGTTCATTTGTTGGAAACTATTATTTTTATGGTGAAAATGAAGTATGGAAAAAAAATAGTTATGTTGATGTCTTAAATAAACTGGTTTATATATATTTTTAAAAAAATGTATAAGTTTAAGATATGTCTTGTGAAAAACGGTGTTCATTTGTTTTTGGGAAGGTCGAGTACGGGAATAAGAACTGTCTATGGTTCTCATTTACCAAACTTGTTATGTATTTAGTTCATCGAGTGTTTCTTTGGTTGAGGTACGTTTGTCAATGTTTTATGGGTACGTATATTTTATATTTTCTTTGTATGGGTTTTCATGAACATTTGGTCCGAGTCTATTTTTATTGGGGGAAAATTTCTCATTGTGTTTTTCTAGCTTTGATTTTGATGTTCGTTACTTCGCTAGTCGGTAATTCGTACCCCTTTTGAGTTTGTTGATATATGTTTTAGTTCGACCGGTTTCATGGTTCGCGTCGTTTACTTGGGATAGATTGTCGTTTTGATTATGAATCTTCTGTTGAAGAAGAAGAGGATGTTGCCAAGTATCCAAGTGAGAAGTTCAGCTTCAAGATGTACATTCTTCAAGCATCGCGGAGGTAGAAGGACCATATGAGGAACTATGTGATACATGGTTTAAAGTTGGGAAATAAAACTTGGAGATGAGATTTGTATGGAGCAGGAAGTGTTATCTACACGGATAATAAGAATCTTTAGCATATATGTGACAAGAGGTTAATATATGTTGAAGAGAAGTTGGGTGTGGAATTTCTCAGTGACTACGATTGTCTGATTCGCCACCGTCAAGGAAGGGCGGACATCGTGGTAAGAGCGCTGAGCGGGAGTGAATGAGTGAAACTTAGATGCTGGTGAGCAATGATTATGATAATTCGGTTCGGGGTTACGGGGATGATGTTGACAGCCTAGAGAGAGTGGTTCAAGGATGAGAACATGTAAGAAGAATGATTACTTTGTTTAGACCAGTAAAAGGAAAGGAACGAAGATGGAGGAATGTACTTTGGGGACCATCTATTGGTTCTATTGAAAGGAAGCGTAAGGACATTAGTCATGCAAGGTATTTGATACATCCGAGAATGGATAAGAAATATCATTACCTTTGTAAGAGATGTATGGAGGAGTATGCGAGACTTTTTGCTCGGTGAGTTGGTAAAGAACCATGGGGTGTCGTGATGATCATCAAGAAACATGATGAAATACTTACTTCGCGATAGTGGTAAACTTGTTATAGAGTCTTGAGAATGCGTATATGAAAATGAGTACGACTTATCGTTCTTAAATGAATAGATTAAGTGAGTTTACAAATCAGGCGTTGGATGGTATGATGAGTGCATGGGAGTGTTTGAGTTTGGAGGAAGCTGGGGTATGTATTTATCATTATCTGAGTTCTCCTATATCAACAAGTATTATTCTAGTATTGAGTATGTGTCGTGTGAAAAGTTGTATGGAAGGTAATGTAGGTCACCTGTTCTATGGGCAAAGGTTGGAACAAGCCAACTAATTGGTCCTGAACTAGAACGAGAGGCTACGAATAAGGTTTTCTGACTAAGGAAAGACTTAAGGCAGCAAGAGATCGCCAAAAGAGTTATGCGGATTATTGCCTTAAGCCCTTAGAATTTGGTGTGGTGATATTTTGAGGTTAAAAAGTATCTTCTTTGAAGCGTGTTGTGCGTTTCGGTAAGAAAGGCAAGCTAGCACCGAGATACGTAGGACCATTTGAGATTTACGGTAAGGATTGGATTTGAGACATATCGGTTGAATTTTCCTGATGAGTTAAGTAGAGTGCATGATACGTTTCACGTATCTAATTGAAAGAAGTGTTTGACGGATACTAGTCTGCATGTGCCATTAGATGAGATTAAGGTTGACAAGACTCTTTGTTTTGTCGAGAAAACCTGTTGAGTTTATGGATCGAGTTGTTAAGGGGTTGAAGTGTGGTGAGATAACGTTGATAAAGGTATGGTGGGATTCTAAGCGTGTTCCTGAGTTTACTTGGGAACGTGAGGATCAGATGTAATTAATGTTTGCTTTGTGTGTATCCATTATATGTGGTGTTTTCTACGGTTACCATTCGGATTTTCTTTTGGTTCGAGGGTATCGTACCTACCTGTGAGAAGTCATTTTGATCATTGATTTTATTGATCGGGGAGTGTATCTATTTGCGTGTATCGTTGGAGTGAAGGAATGTTTTATATCGTGTGAATACAAGTATTTAGTCGGTTCACATTTTTGCGATTTTCTCTGTGATTTTATGGTGTGGTATTTATCCGCTTAAAAATCCACAAACTTTCTTTTGGAGTTGTGAGTGGTGACTATAGTAGTTGAAATCTCAGGACGCGATTTCCCTAAGTGGGGGATGATGTAACAACCGTGGTTTTGGTAGGTCAGTTTGACTGATAGTCTTGACTCGGTTGATGTTTGTTTGGTGTGTCATAGGTGTTTGAAGTGATATAAGTGTGAGATAGGTGAGTTTTAGCAATAAATCCCTTTGCGTAAGTGGTTTTATTGTGATTTGGAAAGTTAGGAATTTGGGAAAGTTCATTTTGATCACCTTTGTGGTGTAAAAATGACTTGTGTAGTTTTTTGGTGTTTTTGTGTTTTTGCGTAACGAGTCTTCATTCAAGTATTTGAGCGTTAGCAAGTTACGAGGAGTTTGTTTTTATGTGTTATGCTTATAAAAGAGTGTGAAAATCTATTTTTGGAAACTTTGTATTGAAAATAATAATTTTTCGGTTTGTCGTAAAAACTGAGGTTTATCGCGAAAGACGTTAGGATTAGCTACGGGTATTTATAAACTATCAAAAGTATGAGGTTTTGAGTGTAATAAATTAATTTAATAAAAAATATAAAAAGATATATATATGTATATAAAAATCGGCTATAAAGAAAAACAAGGGAAAAGGAAACCCAATTTGAGTCCAAATATGACTCTTACGCCCAAGGAATCCTAGTCCAACCCAACCAAGCAGAACCCCTACCCATATAAGCCAAACCAAACGACCCAAAACCTCTTTTTCTCTAGAAAAGTCGATAAGAGGAAGAGGAGGAGAAGGAGAAAAGTTAGAGTTTCAATTAAGTGAAGAAAACAAGCCTAAGGTATGCCTAGTAAACCCTTAATTGTTTAATTATTGATTAGATTCATGTAATACAAGTTATGATGGATTAGGGTTTGTGTTAACTTCTGTAAATTAATGTTATTAAACATGTTGGGATCAATAATTAGTAATAGTATGATGTTTGGTTAAGAGGATTGAGCGTAAAACATGTTAGTTATTGAGTTAGGGTTTGGACAGAAAAGTATGCTTTAAAGATGTGAGTGTAATTAACAGATGGTGAGGAGTTAAGTCACGAATTTTTTGTCTAAATTGAAGTTTAATGAAAGAGCTTTCCAAAAAGTCCAGCCACGATTTATTTCAAGGTCGGGATGTTGGTCTTTTGATTTTTCTTTGTTAAGTTGTCAAAGCTATCAAACCGGGACAGATTTTGGGTAAAAGTTTGAGGGTGTTTTGTGGTTGTAAAAGTGGTATTTTGACTATGCCTTCTGGAATAGTTAAGTCTTAGGTTATATTAGACTACCACGAAAAGGATTCGCGATAAAAACTTGTGGAAGTATCTTATGTTAATTGAAACTTCTTGGTGTGCGTTCAGATCCGAATTTGGGTAATTGACAAGTTTGATTTTCTTATGAGTACTTGTTTGTGTTATTGGTCTATGGCCTTCTGGGATTAGCTTTTATGCTTATAAAAGACCATGGTAAATTTTTGGTGTGAGTTTTTGAACTTTATTTGTCATGATTTCATGTGGGCGAATGTACCCAAAAATTCTGCGTTTTCTGGTTTTATAAGTGCAAGGCATTTAATGAGTGTTAGGTTATGGTGGTGGTTAGTATGGTGTCTAGGAGATCCATGGTGGGTCATATGAGTCTTAGACATCCATCATATGTATATTACATGGGTTGTAGCTTTTAGCTTGGCCTTGTGTAATGGGGACTTATTTGTGTAACTGGGTCATATGAGTCTTAGACATCCATCATATGTGTATTACATGGGTTTGAGGTGAGTTCATAGTCCCATATTTTTACTTTGTTTTAAACTTAGGATGGGAATGATGCTTGTCTTAAATATTTGATTTACTGTGATTATGTGTGTGTCAAAAGAGCTTGGACTTATAATGTTATCGTATGCATGCTATGTGTCACAACTCACCATTTCAGGTCATTTCAGGTCATTTCCCGAACTTTGGAAAAACACTATTCATCAAACACTATTCATCAAAACACTATTCATCAGTTTACTATTCATCGTTTTCGAGGTCAATTTGATATTCTGAGAAACATTTGGGAAATTTACTATTCACGGAACACTATTCATTGCGGGAAAAGATTTCATCATTCACGTGCATTACACATTTCATCGTAAATTTAGTTTACGGATATTCAAATTCGCGTAACCGGATTGGGTTAGGTGCGAATTCATTTCATTAGTGTTGAGAACACTGCATACGGACTGGAGATAGTCTACATATCATCATAACAGCATTTTCATGTTATACCACTCTCAGGATTTTCAAATTACTATATTCAGTACATTTAACGTTTTTACGTATAAGAATTTATAGTAAACGTTAACACCCGGTTTATACACGACGAATATATCTAAATATTCCCACAATGGTCCCGACATATTTTTATATCCATTTTAACATCATAAAAGTTATAACATTCAGTTACCCAGTATTTTGGAAATTTATTTTATTTATAACGTACGCGTATAAATATAACGACGGTTTTCGTGAAAACTAAACAATAATCACCCGATCACTCAGTAAATGTACCCAACATATTTTTAATATGTTTTTATCATTATTATGACTTTATTTCATCCCGGTTAATTTCGTGAACATTTATCTCTATTAAACCCGTTACCCGATTTTAACAAACAAACACCTAAAACCTATACTTATACCACTAATCATCTACTAACTTTCCTAATTAAATCAAAAACTAAGTTTTCTCCTTTGAACCCTTTGAAAAATCAGCCATGAACCCCCCTTTGACCTCATGCATATATGAACCTTTGCATAAATATCTTTCTAAAACACTTAAAACATAAACATAAGAATTTTTAGGAATCAAAAGCTCATTTTTCTCTTGTTCTACACCAAAACCCACGACTTTCCCCATGAACAAAGATCAAACCATTGTTTTCCAAAAGCTAAAACACCAAACTTGTTCCTTTTACTTACCTAATCAAGAATCAATCAAGAAAAACACAAGAAATCCAAGCATAATCATCATCTAATCATCTCATTTTATCAAGTAAGTTATCAAAGTTATTTTTACATGAAACATCTTATATTTACTTGTATTTCATGATTTCCATGCTAAAAACCATGTACAAGTAGCTATACTACACTTTATTTTGGCTAAAAACAAACATACAAACCCTAACTTTCTTGTTATGAATCCCCTAGCTCTAATAACTTGGTTAGGAGTCCATGGCACCCTAAGAAGGTGTATGGTAAGATTAGATTAGTCATGTGGTGATTACAAGAGGTTTGGTGATGGTAGAAATTGGTTTTTAACCTTGGAAACTTGATTTGGAACCTATTTTAGACATGCTGTCCCGTTTTGTAAAAATCTGGAAAATCAGTAAACACCAAGGAAACTTTGGCAAAATTTTTAGAAAATACTTTCAAAAACGAATCCGTAGGCGAAAGAACGGATTAAAAAGAGCTTATAACGAAGAAGTTATGATTTTTGCAAGATTATAGACGAAAAGTATTTTCTGGAAAAATAGTTGCTGTTGGACATTTTTCGTCGGTCAAAAAGAGGCTTTAAACATAACCCGGAGGAGCCGAGCTTTCCAAAATATATTACTACATACTAAGACGAAACCGTGGATATAAAGAACAAGTAAAACGGACAAGTAACGACAAAGATATACTCGTTTGAATATCGGCTAAAACCTTTTATTAATTGACAGCTTTTAATATATTTGGCGCAAAAACTACGAAGTGCATTTTCAAGCTAAACATAATATCAAGTACCGAGCTTTATAACTAACGTAGTATTAGTTATTACGAGTATGTTTTCATCATTTCAAGGATTTCAACCCGAGTATTTCAACGCTAACATGGAAACTTACGTTATATATATATATAAGTATATATATTATGACTAGCCATTTATATTTTCTAATAGCAATATTTTCCTAAGTCTTGGAATATATACTTTTGGTAACAACAAGTGTTTTTCAAAGAGTAGAGTGGTATAGTAAACATGTGCATGGACATTCATAACATCATTTCATGATCTAAAGTAGATCGTACATCATTCATTTTAGGTTGCGGCTAGTATGCGCGCCTTGTTTTCAGCTCAGTACATGTTCATGGTACCATCATATTGGGTTACGACAACAAATTGTTCATTGGTGTTCATTTCATTTCATCACGGTTTCATCAGTTAAGGTGAGTTTTCATAGCCCCGTTTTCAATTCAACATTTTTGATTGTTTTCAAATCCCACGGGGGGAATACATTGCATCAATTATTTCAGTACGAGCCCAAGTATTCAAACATGTACATAGCTTAAGTTACCTTGCCATGTGAAAAGTCCCCTGTAACATCATGAACCGTTAATTTACCGTTAAGCGAGAGTGAGTGGATAGATCTATCGAGGGTGACGCCTCCATCCGTGGTAGTGGATACCAACAGTAAGCGGATGCATGTCATGTCTTTTACATTTGAATGTTTCGGCAGAACATTCGGGAGGGGCATAGAATTTCATCAGTCATAGCTTCGGTGTCATGAGCTTAAGGCTATTGTACAATTTTCACGAGATTTTTATCTTGCATTTTTACTTGTGGTGGCCGTACATCAGTACATTTTACAAACCTATGGAATTCACCAACATTCGTGTTGACGTTTTAGCAATGTATTTCAGGTTATTAAGGTAGCTCATGAGACATGCATTTGGACCTTCATGGAGTCGCGGAGTCGACGCGTCTCATCATTATTTCATGCACTTATGTAAACATTTGATCTAGTACGACTTGTTTTTCATAAACATGCAACACATTTTGGGGACCTCATGTTGTAAACTCTGAATTATTTCAATGATCAAATGCAGTATTTTCCAAACGACACTTTAGGTCGTTCAATGTAACTGTAACTGTGGTGCTATGACAGACACCCCCAGGTATTCCATTCCGCTGCAAGTCAGGTAAATTGGGGGTGTGACAGATTGGCATCAGAGCTAAGGTTATAGCGAACTAGGATGTATCTTGGACCCTAGACTATAACCGCATCATCATAGCATCTCATCATTTCATCATAAGTGCATAATCATGATACATGTTGTTTTATACATCCCCTGTGCGAGTTATTTATACTCACATCCGTATATGTATATCATTTTATTGACCTGGTTCACAAGTGACATGCCTTCAGATACTCACCCTGACATCCTTTTATCGGATTCCAACATTGAAGATGCCTTGTCATCTTCCACTACCATTATACCACCAGTTGCACTTACACCACCATTAGTACTATTGATTTGCCATAGGAACAGAGTCTTCCTATCATTCAGCCCGTACATAGAATGCCTTTTGGTAGTGTATTCAGAATTTATCTTAATGGACTTATTAGGATGCTTATTGCAAGGAAGATAGTGTGTTTTCTTTCCATCACTAGTAGGGCACTTACTACTCAGGTACTATCACCACCATCAGTTACTTATTACACTATTGGCCTTCCCACAGTGTGTACTTTAGTTTTACCTTTTGGATGTCGCGAGGTAGCACGAAAGAGAGTAGTATTTCATTCACTGGTACCATCATTGTCATTTCCTTTTCCATTCCCACTTGCCATGAACTAGATGACACCTAGTAGATAATACCAATAACACGGACTCAACAGAAACATCCGCAGATTCTTCAGGAATGGTTCAGAACCTATATTATCTAAGATTTGATAGATGCATAACTTCAGACACCACTTCAGGACTATCTCGACCTTATGATGCCACAAACATGATTTCACACAGAGGGACACCAGGAAGTCCCTGGACCAGACTTATATCCTCTCTCCTTTAGCGGAACTAGAAACATAAAGGAATTTCTCAAATGGTTCGAAGACCTAGAAACAATATTTCAATGTGGCGACTGTCGTAAGGAATACAAGGTTAAGTTCGCCACATGCACCTTTCAAAATCATGCCCAGGAATGGTGGACCAAACATATTAAGATGGTAGGAGTTGATACTGCCTACTCACACTCTTGGGAGAAACTAAGAAGGATGATGGGTATAACATTTTGTGTAGGAAGTGAATTACGAGCAAGGGAACAGGAAACACTAAACTTTATCATGGTAGGAAATGATGTTGACAAGTACACTACTCATTTTTATGAATCAACACGACTAGGTTCTGCAATGGATGAACCGGAAAGCAAGAAACTTGAAAAGTACATTATCAAAATGGCAATCGAGGCAAAGGAACTCATAGTTCACGCCGAGACATCAGGAAACAACAGTGACAACAAGAGGAAGTGGAACAACAATCTAGGTTGCAATGCTGCTCAACAATCACCCAAAGGACAAGAAATGAATAGAGCCTTTGCTGCAGAACCGCACACAAAGAGAAGGTATATTGGAAAGTTACCTTACTACAACCTGTGTAATCAACATCACCGAGGTCATTGCAGTAAAACATGTGGAGTGTGCAAGAAGCAGGGTCATCGGACTGAAAATTGTAAGAAACTCACAAATCAGAAAATCCCAGGGAGTTGCTTCAAATGTGGAAACTTTGGGCATTTCAAGAATGACTGCCCGGAACTGAGGAACAAGGAAAAATCAGGAACTTGGAATCAAGACTGAATCGCTCAAGGAATAGCGTGAGCTGTTGATAGAGAACAGTCAGGATATTAGCAACATCAAGGATAACAACAATGCTTCAGCAGGAGGAGCTTTGTTTCGATATATAAACCGTAGTTCGAGCCTTTAGGGTTGTATCTTTCCTTTTGTACTTACCGTTGGTATGAAGACATGACCTAGGGGCATTAAGCACTTTCCTATCCAATGTAGTATCTATCCTTTGTTACCTAGGTGATAATCATAACCATCGTTTAGCAACATTTTAGCATTGTCTCATCAGGTATTAGGTTGATTTCGTATTTGACGAATTAGTAGACTATTACCATTTGACAAGATTCACCCACGTATCCAATACACCAATCAAGCTATTTTACTAGCATATGGGGAAACTGTTTTACAGAAAAATTTTCTGAAGTAAGCTATTTTATTACCACCCTATACATTGATTTTTCTGTCATTACACCAAGTATTTACTATTATTACGCGAAGCAATTTTCATGTTACTTGAAAGGAAACATCAGGATACCATTTTAATAACAATGCGTTGAACACCATCTAAAACTTTTGAGGAAAGTTATGATATTTTGACAAAAATCTAACATCGCATCATTAGTCCTCAATTATACATAGCCTGATCACCTATGTAAAATTCAGGAAGGATTATGCCATGAAGGAAATAATTACCTTTTCAAAGGATTGTTGATAACAATCTTCATCCAAAAGTTTTGTAAACAAAGGAACTCATTCATAAACATCCATTTTGCCGAACTATCCTTGGATACTTCCCCTACCTGTCACTCACTTAGCCATTAAGTTGGATTCTTCCCATTGAATTCCCTAGAAGAGACTTTCCATATCAATTACATGCAGGATTCCTCAATACAATAGAAGCAACGAAAGAATTACAGAACTACTAACCAGGACTAGAAGTATATAGTGAGAGAATTCATAACTCAACAACAATCCTCAGATACTGCGAGACTATCCTAAACACCATCTCTGACTTAGTTGTCCAATGTCATTTTTCAAGGGTACTAGCTATACTGAGCTACAGGATTGAAATCAATAGATGTCCGCAGGACAACACAATAGAAATAAACCAAGCTTCTAATTGAGACTGTAGAGCATTTCATTTAAACATGGCCTTATCCATACATAAACTTTCCTGCAGTAAGTTTTCACAAAGGACAATTGTTTGAATCAAGAATATCGATGTAGATTTCACTAAGGCATTATGTCTAGAAATTTCAGATAACCTCACCTTCATACCAAGCAAGGGATCAAACCGGAACATATCTCCTCATCTACATGGGAAAACAGAATAGACATTCATCGACACAACATCAAGTGATACCTTCGTCTTGCCAATTACAACGATGAACTATTTCAGGACTTAAGTTAGTCTAAATGCCTATGCTTGTAGTTATGCCAGATAACCATCAATAGACATTATCCAACTTCAGGAACTAAGTGTTAGACATCTATGCATTTAAGCGAACATTTCCTATTCTACCATTTTATCCTTGTTAGTGTTTTCACTTTTAAATAAAGTTGATGCGTTTACATAAATCACAAACCTTGTGGCAAAATGATTTCTGAAATTCCTATTTTGAACAAGTATGATCCTTTTTGGTCAATCGTTAGCAACACTATGGTACAATGAGAAATATACAGAAACATCAAACTTTGGTAAGCAGTCTTAATCGCAACATGTTTGAAAACATTTTTCTACTTCATAACTACTGAAATTTTGAACCATCAAGGAAGAATATTACCTAGTAAATCATTTGCTCCATTTTCTAAATTCGTTTATTCAGAAAAGGATTTCAACTAAAACTCATAATTGCGAGACAAATTTCCATAACGAACTTCCCTACAACATCGCTTATGCATTTAGGATTTGTGACTTGACAATAGAGAATATTTGGAATATGTGATGAAGGAATTAGGGGGAACATCACAAATTGATCACGAAATTCAGTAGTAGAGACCAAACCCAATAGACAAAGAAAAACATATGTCTTATCATCCGTTGGAACAAAACACAAGGAATCAAATTATTACCTATATTCTACCCCTTTCGGATAATGCCAAGTTCGAAGGACCGAACGTTGTGGAATTAGTCACAAAGGTTTATTGTACCCATTTCAGTTATTCCTGTTAAGGAAACCGAATTCACCGTGGACTTCAAGCAATCATTTCAGGATTTCCTTCAGAAACCCATTTAGATGTGAACATCACCTATCACCCTCAGACCGATGGTCAAAGCAAGAGAACAATTCAAACATAGGAAAGTATACTCAGAGCATGAGTGATTGACCCTAGAAATGGTTGGAACAATCAATTAACATAAATCAAATTCATCTACAACAATAGTTATCACACCAACAGCGGGAAACTGGCAGAAGTTAGATTGGTACATAACACACATCATTTGGATTGGATATCCTGAACAACAAACCATCCAGATTCAAGTGGGAGAACAAACTAAGTTAAAAGCATTGCCTTGGATTGGCACGATACAAATTGGATAACAAGAAAGGTTGAACCTTTAGCATATTGGACTATTTAAGATTCATTTTAGAATCGACCAACTAGCATACAAACTTGAATTCTGGCAAAATTCAGCGGTATATATTACCAGTACCACATTTAAAACATTAAGAAGCGCAGACCATCGATTGATGGGCCAAACTCAGAAAAAGCTCAACTCATTAGTTCAGTAGGCATTCATGAGATAACCAGAAATTTCCTACAAGTCAAGAATCAGTTACAAGTTCAATAAGTCGTAAACCATTAAAACTTCAAGTTCTGCAGAGTTATGCAGAAAGTTCTACCTAGGAAACGCATGTTATCATTCAGAAAACTTGGAAGGTTACACCAATATACACTGGACCATTTATATTTCAGACAGGGTAGGCCTAGTGGCTGTTAGATTTGAACATTGCTAGAGAACAACAGGATTACACGAACATATTTCACATTTTCAGATCCCCAGAAATGACTTTCAGATGAGTCACTCATGATTCCATTGGAAGGGATCCATCCCAAATGACAATCTCAGACCTTGTAAGAGAACCAACAGAAATCATGGACCGTGTGGTCAAACAGTTGAAACAGAGTCGAATTCCTATCGTTAGAGTTCGCTGGAATTCTCGAATATCATCACCTTTTCATCAATACATTCTCAGAGACCAACATAAACTGAACTTCGGGACGAAGTTCCATTTAGAGGGGAAGACTGTCACAACTCACCATTTCAGGTCATTTCAGGTCATTTCCCGAACTTTGGAAAAACACTATTCATCAAACACTATTCATCAAAACACTATTCATCAGTTTACTATTCATCGTTTTCGAGGTCAATTTGATATTCTGAGAAACATTTGGGAAATTTACTATTCATGGAACACTATTCATTGCGGGAAAAGATTTCATCATTCACGTGCATTACACATTTCATCGTAAATTTAGTTTACGGATATTCAAATTCGCGTAACCGGATTGGGTTAGGTGCGAATTCATTTCATTAGTGTTGAGAACACTGCATACGGACTGGAGATAGTCTGCATATCATCATAACAGCATTTTCATGTTATACCACTCTCAGGATTTTCAAATTACTATATTCAGTACATTTAACGTTTTTACGTATAAGAATTTATAGTAAACGTTAACACCCGGTTTATACACGACGAATATATCTAAATATTCCCACAATGGTCCCAACATATTTTTATATCCATTTTAACATCATAAAAGTTATAACATTCAGTTACCCAGTATTTTGGAAATTTATTTTATTTATAACGTACGCGTATAAATATAACGACGGTTTTCGTGAAAACTAAACAATAATCACCCGATCACTCAGTAAATGTACCCAACATATTTTTAATATGTTTTTATCATTATTATGACTTTATTTCATCCCGGTTAATTTCGTGAACATTTATCTCTATTAAACCCGTTACCCGATTTTAACAAACAAACACCTAAAACCTATACTTATACCACTAATCATCTACTAACTTTCCTAATTAAATCAAAAACTAAGTTTTCTCCTTTGAACCCTTTGAAAAATCAGCCATGAACCCCCCTTTGACCTCATGCATATATGAACCTTTGCATAAATATCTTTCTAAAACACTTAAAACATAAACATAAGAATTTTTAGGAATCAAAAGCTCATTTTTCTCTTGTTCTACACCAAAACCCACGACTTTCCCCATGAACAAAGATCAAACCATTGTTTTCCAAAAGCTAAAACACCAAACTTGTTCCTTTTACTTACCTAATCAAGAATCAATCAAGAAAAACACAAGAAATCCAAGCATAATCATCATCTAATCATCTCATTTTATCAAGTAAGTTATCAAAGTTATTTTTACATGAAACATCTTATATTTACTTGTATTTCATGATTTCCATGCTAAAAACCATGTACAAGTAGCTATACTACACTTTATTTTGGCTAAAAACAAACATACAAACCCTAACTTTCTTGTTATGAATCCCCTAGCTCTAATAACTTGGTTAGGAGTCCATGGCACCCTAAGAAGGTGTATGGTAAGATTAGATTAGTCATGTGGTGATTACAAGAGGTTTGGTGATGGTAGAAATTGGTTTTTAACCTTGGAAACTTGATTTGGAACCTATTTTAGACATGCTGTCCCGTTTTGTAAAAATCTGGAAAATCAGTAAACACCAAGGAAACTTTGGCAAAATTTTTAGAAAATACTTTCAAAAACGAATCCGTAGGCGAAAGAACGGATTAAAAAGAGCTTATAACGAAGAAGTTATGATTTTTGCAAGATTATAGACGAAAAGTATTTTCTGGAAAAATAGTTGCTGTTGGACATTTTTCGTCGGTCAAAAAGAGGCTTTAAACATAACCCGGAGGAGCCGAGCTTTCCAAAATATATTACTACATACTAAGACGAAACCGTGGATATAAAGAACAAGTAAAACGGACAAGTAACGACAAAGATATACTCGTTTGAATATCGGCTAAAACCTTTTATTAATTGACAGCTTTTAATATATTTGGCGCAAAAACTACGAAGTGCATTTTCAAGCTAAACATAATATCAAGTACCGAGCTTTATAACTAACGTAGTATTAGTTATTACGAGTATGTTTTCATCATTTCAAGGATTTCAACCCGAGTATTTCAACGCTAACATGGAAACTTACGTTATATATATATATAAGTATATATATTATGACTAGCCATTTATATTTTCTAATAGCAATATTTTCCTAAGTCTTGGAATATATACTTTTGGTAACAACAAGTGTTTTTCAAAGAGTAGAGTGGTATAGTAAACATGTGCATGGACATTCATAACATCATTTCATGATCTAAAGTAGATCGTACATCATTCATTTTAGGTTGCGGCTAGTATGCGCGCCTTGTTTTCAGCTCAGTACATGTTCATGGTACCATCATATTGGGTTACGACAGCAAATTGTTCATTGGTGTTCATTTCATTTCATCACGGTTTCATCAGTTAAGGTGAGTTTTCATAGCCCCGTTTTCAATTCAACATTTTTGATTGTTTTCAAATCCCACGGGGGGAATACATTGCATCAATTATTTCAGTACGAGCCCAAGTATTCAAACATGTACATAGCTTAAGTTACCTTGCCATGTGAAAAGTCCCCTGTAACATCATGAACCGTTAATTTACCGTTAAGCGAGAGTGAGTGGATAGATCTATCGAGGGTGACGCCTCCATCCGTGGTAGTGGATACCAACAGTAAGCGGATGCATGTCATGTCTTTTACATTTGAATGTTTCGGCAGAACATTCGGGAGGGGCATAGAATTTCATCAGTCATAGCTTCGGTGTCATGAGCTTAAGGCTATTGTACAATTTTCACGAGATTTTTATCTTGCATTTTTACTTGTGGTGGCCGTACATCAGTACATTTTACAAACCTATGGAATTCACCAACATTCGTGTTGACGTTTTAGCAATGTATTTCAGGTTATTAAGGTAGCTCATGAGACATGCATTTGGACCTTCATGGAGTCGCGGAGTCGACGCGTCTCATCATTATTTCATGCACTTATGTAAACATTTGATCTAGTACGACTTGTTTTTCATAAACATGCAACACATTTTGGGGACCTCATGTTGTAAACTCTGAATTATTTCAATGATCAAATGCAGTATTTTCCAAACGACACTTTAGGTCGTTCAATGTAACTGTAACTGTGGTGCTATGACAGACACCCCCAGGTATTCCATTCCGCTGCAAGTCAGGTAAATTGGGGGTGTGACACTATGTGTGATTATTTGCTTGTGTGGTCCAATTGGGGGGGGGGGGAGTATCCAATTGGAGAGTAATACTCCTAGTCGTACCAGATTATGTGGATTGGATAATGTGATGATAATGTTGTGGGCTCCAATTGGGGGGGAGTATCCAATTGGAGAGTAATACTCCTACTTGTTAATAGTTTATGTGTTCCAATTAGGAGGATGCTTATCCTGTTGCTCGTGCATGCTACCTAATTGTGGTTTATTGGGGTCGGAGGACACGAGCCATCCTATTGTAATCATTGTGGGGTCAGAGGACACGAGCCGTCCTATTGGTTGCCTTATGTGTGTTGTTTCCTTGTGTGTGATTCTTGACATGCAAATAAATGTAGCTATATGATAACTGTAATTTATTCGTACAGCTATGTTTTATAATCACATTGAACTGGTTGCCTTGTGAATGTATATGTGTCTTAAACCTATGAATCTCACCAACATTATGTTGACGTTTTAAGCATCATTTTCAGGTGAGCTTTCTAAGGATAGGATAGAAGGATGTGATTAGACGAGACCTTAGTTGCATTGGAAGTGGTTTATCTCTGCGTTTGGAGTTTATCATGTTGTTTTCTTTTGGGTATAGGTATGACACTTTGTGTCTATACTTTGCCATTTTTATTGCATGTAGTTATTCTCTATATAGACACCATGTGTTGTGATGATATCCATGAAGTTATGCCCTCGCGTTTCCGCCTTGGCGAGGTGTGACAGATCTTTTAGTTTTATTAGTCCTGTTCTTCTTTTTAGTTGTGTCTATATTCTACATAGACATTAGCTTTTCAAGCAAGTGTCTCTCTTGTGTTTAGCTTGTGATTACATAGGCTATTCACCACCCTTAACAGGCAGTAAAGATCTATCTAGAGTGGGATCCAACAAGTGGTATCAAAGCTTGTTTGAGAGTCTCTCTTACGAAGAATATTTTTAGATCATTATAAACCTCACAACCAAACTCCTCTCCACACCTTTATAATGGCAGGATCTGACAGTGACAGGGATGATGCAAGTGAAGCCATCGCTGTTCAACCACAACAAAATATTCAACCTCGGATCATCACCACTGTCTCAAACAACAATGCAAAGTTTACTTATTTGAAGAAGGATGAGTACGAGGTCTAGGCTATGAAGATGGAATACTTGATCACAAATAATGATATAAATATCTGGAAGGTGACTCAAAATGGCAACAGCTTGAAAAGGACTGGAAGAGATCGCAATGGAAATATCATTATTCTCCCTCCAACAACTGAAGATGAATACATTGTTGCTCAGAGGGAATCAAAGGCAAGAACTACCTTGCTTCTATCTATTCATGATGATCATGTAGCATATTTTCATTATATGGATGATGCAAGGGTTATATGGAATGAAGTTAAAGCAAGGTTTGGTGGAAATGCTAAATCCAAGAAGATGAGAAAGTCCATGCTGAAGCAAGAATTTTTAGAGTTCAGAATTAATGAAGCAGAAGCATTACACAAAGGGTATGACAGGATGCAGAAGATACTAAGTCAGCTGAATTAACTCAAAACCAAACCAAATGATGAAGATATCAATCTCAAGTTTCTAAGAGCTTTGCCTACATCATGGTCTCAGGTAGCTTTAACCTTGAAAACCAAAGGTGGACTGGAACTTCTTCTTTTGATGATCTGTACTAAAAATTAAAGACTCTTGAGGTAGATATCAAAGGATACTCTAGTTATTCCTCAAGCCAATCTGCAAGTTCAAGCAATTTTGCATTTGTTAGTGCCACCAGTACTAGCAAAAATATGTCACATGCAGATAGTCCAAACTATTCTTCATCTATTGCTCCTTCAAACTCTAAGACTGGGTCTTACAGATCTAATAATGTCATTGAAAATGTTCTTCAATCTTTTATTGCTGATACTGATCTAGAATAACAACTGGCTTATGAAGATTTTGATCATATAGACAAATTAGATCTAGAGGAGCTGGATTTGAAATGGAAAATGGCTATGTTGTCTGTTAAGGTACACAACTTTGAGTAGAAAGCTAGAAGAAAGATTAATTTTGATAAAAAGGAATCTGCTAGGTTCAATAAGAAGAATGTCAGATGTTACAAGTGTCTTTAAAAAGGACACTTTGCCAAAGAATGCAGGACAAAGGGAGGAAATGACAAGCAGAGATATTCTTCATTCAAGATTCAGGAGATTGGAAAGAAGGAAGAAGATTCCAAAGCCTTGGTCTCCTCTGTCGATACATTGACTGATTGGACAAATCATGATGATCAGAATAATGGAGTTATTGCTTCTAAATAGTATGGTATGATTGCTGGATGTGATTCTAAGGATGAAATTGAAGAAGGTGCTTCCAAGTTGTAGAAACTAGAAGGGGGTTGAATAGTTTCACCGTTTCTTTTCAACTTTCTGAATTGTTTAGCCGTTTTAGGTCCGGTTAATTTACATTTGCAAACTTATTAAATTCTACTTGGCTACTAGCAAATATAAACAAACAAGTAATATAAAGAGTAAGGAAAGAACACAACCAAATAGACGCAGCGATTTATAGTGGTTCGGCGTGAAGCTCACTCCTCCGTCCTACTCCACTCCCCGAGTACCACACTCGAGAGTTATCAATCACTATATCAACACACTCCTTCAGGCGGAGCAATCCGTACACAAGCTTACACAAGATTTAATGACACTAAGTGGAATGTCGAGTTATAATCCTAGCTAGAACCAATCAACACCAAGGCCCACGTGGCCACAGGAACAAGCACTCTTGTCCCAATTAGATCGACACACAATCTAAGCCTTCACATGAATGAGCACTCCCGTTCACAAGAATCTTCACACTTAGACACGCTTGGATTATAACCCAATCCAAGTCTTCATTCACAACACACATAGACACACTTGGATCCTATCCCGATCCAAGCCTTCACACAAGACACACTTGGATCCTATCCCCTATCCAAGCCTGCATACAATGACTCGACTAACTCCTAACCAAACCACTAGAACTTCACTTTCCTCACAAAAGAATACATAAACTTATCTAGTTACAAGACTTCTTGGATCTTCAGCTTCTCCAAGTTCACACACATGTATCTCCATCCTCGACTCACACACAAGTCAAAATTATTACAATTATCACAAAGCCTATAACCGTAACACTAGTTACATTTGTGTGCGGACACCTATAACATCTCGAATCTTCATCTACGTCGAGAGTTCTTCTCTTGCACTTTGGAAAGAGGCATTGACTTTAACTTCGCGAATCTTCATTTACGTCAAGAGTTCTTCAATTGCACTTTGTGGAAGAGGAAATCACTTACAACATATATCGACATGCTATAGTGATCAAAGATAAAAGAAACATAGACTAGAAAGTTTTGTGTGTATGGAAGCCTTTCTCTTGAAAGGGAACAGGTCAGTATTTATAGACGACAGGAAAGGAAGCGACGGTCCTTTAAATAGGCGACGATCCTTTATCACTAAGGGACCGCTAACCCCTTTAAGGGACCGTCCCAACAAGACGCTCCCATTTTGTCCTGACGTGGTGAAAACTTATCTGGTGTAAGCTGAACTGAATTGGGGGAAAAGTAGCTATTACAAGTTTGAATTTGAATATATTTTCTTAATAAAACATTTCTTTAAAAACACAAAAATACTTTTGTGAAAATGTTTCGTCAAACTTAAAAATGTAAGTTTAGGAGAAAACAAAATTCTTTGATCACTTAACTAATGACGGTATAAAGTTTGTTCATACCTGAAGTGACATTGTAGTAGCTACGTGGAAGAAATGAGCTTCCTCGATTAAAAACTTATAAACCATAACTTTACATAACATGTCTTTATATTTTGTGTTTATCAAAACACGAGAAGACCGAATAATGAGAATAACATTTTTGACATTATTTGTAATAACAATCTCCCCCTTTTTGATGATTAGAAAATATAAACTCTAATTAAAATTATGCGTTGATAAATTTTTAATGAGTTTTCCCGTTACTTCTCCCCCTTTTTGTAGAATCAAAAAGGTGTCGTTGTCGGTGAGGAGAGGAGACACAAGCATCCATGAAAGGGCATCGTTGTAGAAATCAATGGTAAACAAGCTCCCCCTAGCTAAGTACTCCCCCTAAATGAGGGCACCGGGGAATCGAGCTATGGTGATGTGCTATAAAACCAAGTTAGAAGCAAAGCACACACATATACATACATACATACATATATATATATATATATATATATATATATATATATATATATATATATATATATATATATATAGAAGAATATGGAGAAATAAGATGAATGTAAAAGTGAAATCAAGTAGGTAGAAAATGAATCAGATAGATGATCAGAGAAAAAAAATATAAATTTTGACTCCTACTGAGGAGGGTCCCGTAATTAGGGGGATAGTCCCTTAATGATTAGGGGACCGCCACCAGAAGGTGACTAGGTTGGCAGATGTGTTTTGATTTTAGTAACTTCCCATTTTTAAGGTTGAATAAATATTAGTCCATTTTCAATTAAACCATGATTCATATCAAAACATATTAACATAATCTAAAACCATGATCATTCATTCATTCCATGCATAAAAAGGTACACAAAGGCATCACATCATTAAGACATCATTGAACAACACCAATAGTTATCAATGTAACAAGTTATCTCCCAAAGCATGCTTGACGCAAAACATAGCTTCCACTTGATTATTTTTCCCAAGTTTGGGGATGCTACTGACAAGAGCATCAAGGCTCCATTCATCAGTGAACGAGCATTGCCCCGTGGTACGAATACCAAGGATGTGACCAAAATCAGGAAGTGAATAAGAGATGAATTTTTCTTGAATAACAAACTCAACGTAGAGTTCATTCATGGACTCAGCTCTCAACCTAAACTGACTCTAGAATTCTAGGATAAAGCGAGAAACAACTAACTCATTAATTTTGTAAAGACATTCTAGTTTGGCAGAACTTAACATGGCTTCAAGGTAGCTAAAGTCCTCAAAGTCTGGGTAAACAACTCGACCTTCATGGATACAACGTTTTTCAAAATGTTGGAAGTTATAGCAAATAGGTGGAGGGTAGTCGGTGGAAATAACGGGTATGTAGTTGCGTGTTTTTGTGTGATCAACCTAGTTTGGTTTAGACATGTTTTTTCTATATAAGAAAAATGAAATATAGTGAATATTGAGTAGACTACTTTATTGAATATTAAGTAGACTACTTTATGATTTTCATGCTTATCCCAAACACCCCCATACACCATAATCCTTTTTATTATGAGATTTGTGATTCATTTCGTTGCATGGTTATGAAAACATTTCCAACATGTATTAACAATGCATAACTACATTTTTGTTACGTTATTAAACAAGATTAATAACAACGAATTCGAATTAAGGATTACTTCATTTTTTACCCATTTTAAAAATTTACAGATTGTATTAATTCGTATGTTAATTTGCATGTTATTAGAGCTACATTGTTTAAATTTGGTTCCAATTGTTGTTAATTTTGCAAAGAAATGAGAATCCCCAATTTTTATTTCTGTTTCATATGAACCCTAATAATTTAATTCGAGATAATTGAATGAGATTAAAGAAATTAACTTACAATGAAGTGATTAGTAAGTATTGGTGATTGATGATCTTTGTAACAATTCGCAATTTCAGGTTAACTTTTATTCCCGAAAATTTCACTATTCACTTTTTACTATTCACTTTTCACTATTCATCTCAGAAATCTTTATTTCATATTCTCGTAAGTTAAACTATTTTAACGATAATCCGAGAGTTTGACGCTCGTCGGATCATTTCTGCAAAAATCACAAAGCCGTGTCCGAGATTTACTTTTAGGTTTAAACGTCATTCTAGCATCCCGATATGTCCATAAAACATTATAAACTATAGAAATATGATTTTCTCTCATTTTAGGACAATTCCAAAAGTTTTGGAATTTTACATTTTTCAGTTTAGCATTTGACGTGAATTACGCGTTTTAGACCCGTGTTTCCAGTTTTTAGCAGGGTTTTAGCACCCAATAGAACCTACCACTCATTTTATATTTTATTATGGAGTATATTGACATGTTTGACCATACTTTCAAGTTTCATATTTTTAGGATACACGGTTTTACGTTTCGTGGCCTAAAAACTTACGGTTAGCAATTTACGGAGTCAAAACTAGCTACATACTTAGGATATTATCATCCAAAGACCATGACTACTCATCTAGTCACCCTTATCCTTTCCAAACCGACTTAGGGGTGGGGGGACTCACCATGCGTGGTTAAATCTTGACCATTGATTCTTTAGATCATTACAAGTGTCTTAAACTAACCATGGTTAAATTCTAACCCAATATATGGTTAACTATTTTTCCTACCCTATAAATACCAAGCTAAAACACATAGAAAACTTGCACCACACCTTCTTATAACCTTCAAGTCCTAAAACCTAAGGCACTTTTCTTATATTTTGTAAGAAAGTTAACTAGTTTTTGAAAGAAAACTAGTGTTTGATCTTCAATCTTGGAAATTTTCTAAGAAAAGTTGTTATAACTTTAAAGTCTCCAAAAAGACGTCGTTATAATCTTCAAATAGCTTTGGACTTCAAGAAGGCGTCGCTATAATCTTCAAATAACCTCGGTTTATCATATATTGCAAAGAGTGAAGCTTAAGTCTATCAAAGTCCGTACCTTACTAGTTACTTACCTTTCTTTTAGAAAGCCTCAAGTTGTAAGCAAATCCTATTACACTTTCTTGCTCATTATCATTTTCATGCTCTTTGTGTTCCTTTCATGCTATATATGTTCTTGTTATTGTGTTCATGATGTTTAAAAATGGATAAAACTAGTATTGATATACATATGTTAACTTATGACAAGTAAACAAGCAAACTAGTGATTTTTATGGAGAACCACTACCAAAATAGTAAAACTATGATATTTGAAACTTAATTACTGTTAAATAGGACTTAACAAGGAAAACATAGCAATTTGAATCACCCAAAACGAGTACCCGAGTCAAAAGTTATGATCATTTGAAGCTAGCGAAACCAAAACGGCAAAACTGCCTATGCAAACTGTTTTGCATTCTGCCAATTTGAAAGTCACTCTTCTGGTCCGATTCATCAAAAAGTTAAAACACGAAAGTTGTCCGGAACGACGTTTTCGTTCAGGAACAAAGAAGCTCGAGCCCTGAAAACGCTTTCTGAGTGATAATTTTCTTCAATTTCTTAACAGCCCATTTTTAGACCAAAGTAACTATATAATGGTTATAATTAGATGAGACCAAGAGGTCTAATGACCTAAAGCCAAGACCACAACCATGGCTAAAGCCAAGGTTGAGTATCAAGACCATGGTAACAATGACCAAGGTCACGGAAAAGCCACGGCTAAAGACCATATAACTTTTAAAGATCAAAAAGCTTATATATATATATATATATATATATGTTATCAAATACTACAATAGTAGGGAGCCTCATGTGAGGAGTTCATTAAGTAAGCCGTCGAGACGAGTTGTGGATTTACGAATTAAAGTGTCCTGGCTCCTCGAACGTTTACTCCATGACTTCTGAATTATGTCGGCCCGAACGGTAGTAAGAGATGTACAAACTATACATGTTTCATAAACCATTTATATTCAAAGACTTACACTATATACTAAGTACCACATCATGAACATTATGCAAGACATATATAGGCAATTCTTCGTATTCTTAGACGTTACTCCAAACCTAAGTCGCAACGTTCTATTATAGGCTGCTCTTAGAGACTTTCGCGATTCGACTATCACTATCATTTCTCATTACATAAGCTTAAGGTGAGTCATAGCCCCTACTTTTTCATACTTGTTTTAACTCTTGGGGGGGATACATGCTCAACTACTTGCTTACTTGTACAAATACTCAAAACATTTATACTTGATTGCTTTATACTTAATTGTGTTATACTTGATTGGCATTATACTTGATTGCGTTATACATACTTATTACACTATACTTGCTTAATTTAAATACAAGATTCGTATTTACGTGCATACATAATACTCTATTCTGTCGGAGAGGTATTGGTAGTACTCATGGGAAGATTCCCCTACCCTTGTGTCTATGCTTGACCTTGGATGTCGTAGTACTATTTGGGAAGATGCCCCCACCATTGCCATATATTCCTGGCCTTGGGTGAATATAATCCGGTGTATTATGTAAACTATCATTAGCAGTGGGTTGTGAACACACAGGTTGCAAGTCTCTTGTGGCGGGACTTGCAACTGAGTGGATTCACGATGCCTTTGCTGTGCGAATATTCTTTAAGGCTTTTCAACTGTTTTAAGACAAACTCTATGAACTCACCAACCATTGTGTTGACACTTTAGCATGTTTATCACAGGTTAGTAAGGCGATAGCTAGTGAGTGGAACTTAGAGTCAAGCTTCATATTCTGAAGACTTACGCTTTTATCATTTACCTTTCAAAACATTTTGTATACATTTATGTATCATACTTTGGAATCTCATGTTTGTAACTTTGAATTCATTAATCGAATGGTAACTTTTCAAAACGTCTCATTTAGAGTTCGTTTTCTATAACTTGTACTTTGTATTATGAAGTAGCACCCCAATGACACAGTCTTCCGCTGCGGTATTTTGGGGGTGTTACAATCTTGATTTTGAAAACCTTGAATTAGTTTGATTTTAGGTGAGTAAGAATTTGGGTGTATGGTCGAGTTTATCGTCACTTCTGCAGCAAAGGGGAGTGTTTGATTTTGTTTTAAGTGTTATGCAGTAAGAAAACGGGGTATTGCCTAAAAATGTTGGACGGTCCCTTATCGATATGGGACCACCAATAGCTAAAGGACCGTCGGCAGAAGGTTGTGTGGTTTTGACGATTTTTGTTGTTTTAGTTAATATGATAAATCTTTGGTTCCAAATAGTTTTAAAACACAACTCTTTGTATTTTAAGACATGAAATTGACTCAATAAGCACGGGTAGGCCAAGGAATGGGTATGGAGTAGAATCGAGACAGAAGAAAAGTGAAAGACTCGATACGCTTGAATAAAGAATGGATTTTGAGTCAAAACAGGGGAAAAGAAAGAGTAAGACGTTAAATGAGATTCAAGGACGAGACATGCATCAGAGAGGCTAGAAGTCAATCATGTAAATTTCAAGAAAAGTCATAGACGAGAACTAGAGAGCAAATAGAGAGTGAAGCAGGTGTGCATCATCTATAGTGATTGATTGACAAGAGTTTGATATTAATAATGGTTGTGTAAGACCATTATTTTTCCAAATAGTTTGCTTGAATCCAATGAAGGATAAGCATTTAAACAAAACGTCTAAATAACACAAAACATCAAGCACGTATTGGCACACCAAAAAATCATCTAGCATGCAAGCAAGTAATAAATAATCACATAGTCACACAATCATATAGCAAATACTCAAATAGAAAGCATGATAGTCAAGGTTGTAAGAAAACTTACCTTGGCCTCTAGCTATCCTTAATAACACATAACCGTAACATGTGTTGTATGTGATGCAAGACTTGATGACACTCACTTGGTGAATCAACAACTTGATTGGTTCCGCATACAAGGCGCACATTGTCTTGTCCACTAGCAATTCTCTTTACACATTAAATAACGCATAATGTCTTCTTTATCGGCATTACTTCAAGACTTGAAGACTAGTGTATCGACTAGACTGCTTGTATGATCCTTGTCGGTGACATTCCCTACAAAAAGGCATTCAAAGTAGTAGTGCATGATTCTACTTAAACAAATGTATTTCTAATAAAACATTTTATCATCTTTGGGTTGAACATCTCCTTTTGATGCAAGTTTTAACCATTTAACCATATGTCATTTGCCACTTGACATAAAATTGTCTTATCAAAATCAATTTTCAGCAAAGATTCATAAATCAATGTTTTTGCTTCAATACTTCGCAAAAGTTTCTTATGAAAAGTTGATTAGCGAAACATCCTTTCATTAATAGTAAATCATACATGCCAAAGATTATGTTCTATTGATTTCACATAACTTTCAAATTCATTTTTCCAAATGACAAAATTTCATTTTCGAAAAATGCTGGCTCATTCCAAGAACGCCCTTCTAGATATCTTTTTGATTCCATAGATCAATTCAAGTTTTAAAGTACAGTATACTCTAAAGATCTTGATAAACGAAGCTCTGATACCAATTGTAGAAACTAGAAGGGGGGGTTGAATAGTTTCACCTCGTCTCTTAAACTTTCTAAATCGTTTAGCCGTTTTTGGTCCGGTTAATTTACATTTGCAAACTTGTTGAATTCTACTTGTTATGTGATATCAATTTAGCTACTAGCAAATATAAACAAACAAATAATATAAAGAGTAAGGAAAGAACACAACCAAAGAGACGCGGCGATTTATAGTGGTTCGGCACAAGGTTTATCAATCACTTTATCAACACACTCCTTCAGGCGGAGCAATCCGTACACAAGCTTGCACAAGGTTTAACGATACTTAGCGGAATGTCGAGTTCTAATCCTAGCTAGAACCAATCTACACCAAGGAGAGTATGGCCACACAATAAAGCACTCTTGTCCGACTTAGATCCTACGATCTAAGCCTTCACATGAACGAGCGCTCCTGTTCACAAGAATTTTTACACTTAGACACGCATGGATTATCACCCAATCCAAGTCTTCGCACACAACACATATAGACACATTTATCCTATCTCGAACCAAGCCTTCACACAAGACACACTTGGATCCTATCCGGATCCAAGCCTTCATACAATGACTAGACTAAGTCCTAACCAATCCACTAGGACTTCACTCTCCTCACAACAAATACATAAAGTAATCTAGTTTCAAGACTTCTTGGGTCTTCATCTTCTCCAAGTTCACACACATATATCTCCATCCTCGACTCACACACAAGTCGGAATTATTACAATGATTACAAAGCTTATAACCGTAACACTTGTTACGTTTGTGTGTGGACAACTCTAACATCTCGAATCTTTATCTACGTCAAGAGTTCTTCTCTTGCACTTTGTAAAGAGGCATTGACTTTAACTTCTCGAATCTTCATCTACATCTAGAGTTCTTCTCTTGCACTTTGCGGAAGAGAAAATCACTTATAAACATATATCGACATGTTATAGTGATCAAAGATAAAAGAAATGTTGGGTTTTGAGATTCTACGGCTCATAATTTAACTAAGTGTCGAACTGCTGCTGATGAGAATCTGCTGCTAAGGATATTGAATTTGCCGCTAGTGTTGTCAAACTACTGCTAAGTGAATCTGCTACTGAAGAACCTGCTGCTAAAGAGATAAACTTGTATACACGAGTGGATAATTATGGAATGGATAGTGTGTATATCTTATACGATTAGGAAGATCTGATCTTGTGTAAAAAAGTTATTGTAAACCTAATTGGACTTCTTGGTCTATAAAAGGAGGTGCCTAGGGTTAGAGTATGTACGTATTACTTTATTCTCATTTCACTTCAAGGTTGTAAAACCCTAGCATTGTTGAGTGCTCTTATAATTAATATATTGAAGTGTTGATAATGATTAAAATTGTTCTTTTTAAATTAAGCTTTAATAATCCGCGTTATAGCTTAAGTGTTAATTCAAGTCAACTTATATAAGATTGTTTGCTCAACTGGGATCAACAACTGGTATCAGAGCTTGTGATCTAGAAGTTGTAGTCAAGAAGAACTTGTTCCTTACAAGTTAACTGTTCCAAATCAACTGCTGAAGATGGGTGACGACACACACATGGTAACTGCTTCAAAGGTTCCCATGCTCAAGCCAGGAGAGTATGAGCTGTGGAAGATGAGGATCAGACAGTACATTCGCATGATTGACTTCAACATGTGGAATGTGATTGTGAATGGTGAATCTCTACCACAAAAAGGTCCTGATGGGAAAGAAATTCATATCAAATCTACAGAAGAAAACTCAGTAAGAAAGATGGAGATCAAGGCACATAGTATTCTCTTGATGGGGATACCGAATGAATTTCAATTGGACTTTGATGGCTATGAGACTGCAAAAGCTTTAATGGATGCTGTGGAATTTAGATTTGGAGGTAATGATGCTACCAAGAAGTCAAGGAAGAATATGTTGAAGCATCAGTTCGAGAACTTCTCTGCTACAAGTGGAGAAAAGCTTGATGGTACATATAATAGGCTTAATCAACTTGTTAGTCACTTAAAACTTGTTGGTTATGTTGTTCCTCAAGAAGATGTAAACCTTAAGTTTCTTAGAAGTTTAGCACCTGAATGGAGCATGCATACAGTTGTTTGGTGGAATAAGCCTGATTTTGAAACTATGAAGTTAGAAAGCCTCTACAACAATTTGAAGGTGTATGAACCTGAGCTGAATTCTTGAACTACTTCATCTTCTGCTACTCATAATCTTGCATTTGTGTCCTCAAAGACTAAAGGATTTCAAGAATCCCACTCTACTGCTTATGGGGTATCTGCTGCTAGAACTGATGGATCTGCAGCTAGTTCTACTGATAATAATTCCATCAGTGATGCTACCATATGTGCATTCTTGGCTGATCTTACATCAAACACAAAGTCACAGGTCCTCAATCAAGATATGGATCATATTGATCCTGATGATCTTGAAGAAATTGAACTTAAATGGCAGATGGCTATGTTGACCATAAGAGCAAGAAGATTCTTGAAGAGGACACGAAGAGAAGTCAAGTACAGGGCTAAAGATAATTTGGGTTTTGATAAGTCAAAGATGGAGTGCTACAATTGCAACAGGAAAGGCCACTTTGCCAGAGAATGTAGGGCTCCAAAGAAGAATGCTGAAACTCCAAAGAAGACCTCTGAAGAATCAAAGAATACCAAAACTGCATTGCTGTCTTGTGATGGGTTGGGTGATTATGATTGGAGTGACATGGCTGAGGAAGAACCCAATTACTCTCTTGTGGCTCAAGTCAAACCAAAAGTGCATAACTTTGCACTTATGGTCTATGCATCATCATCTTTTGGATCTGACTCTGAGGTATCTAATAATTCTGATTTATCTGTGTGTTCTTTTAAATCATGTGTTGACACTGTAGAAGAACTTAGGTCTAGGAATGAGAGCCTTATAAAAGAAGTTGAACACCTAAAACTTGATAACTTAGGTTATAAAGTAGGTATTCAAAATGTGGAAAGAACATTGGAATATCTCAAACAGTGTGAGCTAGAATATGTGGATAGAATTAACCAACAGGATGTTGAGATCTATAAGAAAAATAGTGAGATTGAATTTCTCAAGAAAAAGCTAGAAGAAGCAGAAAAAGATAGGTATGCAGCTCTTGCTAAAAAAGATAAACACATAGTAAGAGTTGAAAAACAACAATTCGCTTCAGATCTAGTAAATAAGTCTATTGAGAGTCTTTTGATGAGAAAAGGAAGTAGATTAGGCTAAAATGAAGTTACTCCCCCAGTTAAGAGTGCCTATGCTCAACCAGGAAAATAACTATCTTTTATAATTGAGTTAGACATGGAAAAACCTGTAGGTGAACCTAGTACTATTGTCACAGAAACACCTAAGGTTGAAGTTAGAAAATTCCCTGATGCTCCTATTATTGAAGACTAGAATTCAGATAGTGATGAGGAACAGGGTGAACTAAAACAAAGTGAGAAAAAGGAAGAAATTCCTATAAAAGTTGAACCTAAAGTTGAATAGGTTAAGTTTGTGAGACCTGTGTTGGGTAAGAACATCTCTAGGAAAATGGTAGAATATAATGAGATACCTAGAGAACAGATGAATAGGTTTTATAATAAGCCTAGGGGTAATCAGAGAAACTTTAATAACCTAGTTTCAAATAAGTTAGGTGATGAGTTTCAATTAAAGAAGAAGGCTTGTTATAAGTATGGTAGCTTTGAGCATTTGATAAATAGTTGTAAAGACCACCAAAAGCCAGTTTGGGATCAATACTCAAGGGTGAATCATAAATATGTTTCAAAAAATACTCACCCTCATCCTAACAGAAATATGGTTCCAAGGGTTCTGTTGCTAAGATCTGGTGCAACTAGATCTATTTATTCTGCTAAATCTAATGGCGCTTTTAAAACTACAACTGGTTCTATTGCTGGCTCTGCTGCTAGTAAGCACTCTGTTGCTAGTACAAAACTTTCTACTTCTGGGCCAAAAGTTCTAACAAATACAGTTGTTGGAAATCATTTTTATGCTTTTAAGGCCTTAGCTTGCTGGACTTGGAAACCTAAATCAACTGTTTCAAATCATGTTTCCAAAAATAGCAGTGCATCAAAAGACTTAAAGAAATTTGAATATGTTGATGCACAACATAGATCCAAGTCAGTAATGGCTTGGGTCCCCAAGAGAAACTAATTTCTCTATTTTCATGTGCAAGGCAATCTACAGGATGAGCTAAAAGATATTGTTATTGTTGATAGTGGATGCTCTGAACACATGACAGGTGATGAGTCTCAACTTGAAGACTTTGATGCTTTTGAAGGTGGTTATGTTACTTTTGGGAATGATCCAAAAGGTGGAAATATTATTGGTAGAGGTACACTAAAAACAGAGAATTTGGACTTTCAGAAGGTGTTCCTTGTGAAAGGACTTAAGTTTAACCTCTTTAGTGTCTCACAAATGTGTGACAAAAAGGACTTTGATCTTTTTACAGACACTAAATGTATGATCCTTTCTCCTGATTTTCAGTTGCCAAATGATAACTTTGTGCTATTGAAAGTCCCTAGAACTGAAAATATATACACTGACCATATTAAGAACATTGTTCCCAAAAGAGCTTTAACTTGTCTAATTGTAAAGGCCACTCGTGATGAGTCCAAATTATGGCATAGAAGACTTAGACATCTGAATTTCAAGACCATGAACAAGTTAGTGAAAGGAAATCTTGTGAGAGGGATGCCTACAAAGATGTTTAAAAATTGTGAAACTTGTGTTGCATGTCAAAAGGGTAAACAACATAAAGTTTCATTCAAGTCTAAGACTGTGAACACAATTACTAAGCCCTTACATTTACTTTACATGGATTTATTTAGGCCTGTTTTTGTGAATAGTTTGAATAAGAAGTCACATTGCCTAGTTGTCACAGATGATTTTAGTAGGTTTACTTGGGTGTTCTTTCTAGCTACTAAAGATGAAACTCCAGAGATTCTCACGGCATTCATAACTAGAGTTGAAAACATGAATAACCATAAGGTGAAGATTATCAGATGTGACAATGGAACTGAGTTCAAGAATAGTGTGATGAATCAATTTTGTGTGGGCAAGGGTATTCTAAGACAGTATAGTGTTGCAAGAACTCCACAACAGAATGGTGTTGCAAAAAGAAGAAACATGACATTAATTAAGCTACTAAGCCCTTACCTATACCTTTTTGGGCTGAAGCTAAAAACATTGCATGTTTTGTGCAAAACAGAAGCAAGGTAGTTAAGCCTCACAACAAGACTCCATATGAGCTATTTCATGTAAAGAAACCAATGATTGATTTCCTTAAACCATTTGGATGTCGTGTTACTATTTTGAACACTAAGGATCAGTTAGGCAAGTTTGAAGAAAAAGTAGATGAAGGATATTTTGTTGGTTACTCTGTAAACAGTAAAGCTTTCAAGGTATAAAATAAGAGAACCAAACATGTGGAGGAGAATTTGCACATCAAGTTTAGTGAGAACACATCTAATGCGGAAGGGAAAGGACCAGAATGGTTGTTCAATATTGATATTCTTACCAAGACTATGAATTATGAGCCAGTTATTGCAAGTGTAGACACTAACAAAACTCAAGAAGAATTTGTTTTGGTTTAGAAATTGAAGATTGGTCCAACTTTACTACCCTTTCAGAAGGTTCAAAGTTCACAAGAAGATGATGTTACTCATGAGAAACCTAAAGAAGCAGAAGAAGGCATTGAGATACATGTTGATGTTGAAAAGGTAACCAATGAAGCACCTAAAGTTGTTCAAGATGACTCTACAGCAAGGCCAAAGCAGTCTACTACTACACTAGAAGACTCTACTGCTAGGCCAAAAGACACAACTACTGCTTCAATCAATTCTGCTGCTAAGCCAATTGACTCTACTTCTTCACAAAAGTTACCATCAGTGGACATTCAAGGTAGATCTTTTGCTGATCCAAACTATTCTGATGATCCAAATATGCCTCCTCTAGAGAACATTTACTATAACACAGATGATAAAGCTCTTCATGGTAAATTGTTTGGAGCTGATGCTGATATTAATAACATGGAACTCAATATTCCTATTAGTCCTATACCTACCACAAGAGTTCATAAGAATCATCCCAAAGATCAAATTATCAGTGATCCAACATCATATGTTCAAACAAGAAGAATGACTAAAGAGCAGAAAGATATGCAACATCAAAGTATCTTTGCAAGATCTCTTCATCAAAGAAGCAGTTACAAAGATCTGCAAAATTGTCTGTTTGCCTGTTTTCGATCTCAAATATAAAGCCTTACAAGATCCAAGCTGGGTGGAAGCAATGCAAGATGAGCTTCTGCAATTCAACTACAAGAAGTATGGACCTTGGTTGATTTTCCAAATGGGCAAAGGGTGATTGGAAATAAATGGGCTTTCAGATGCAAAAGAGATGAAAGAGGCATAGTCATCAGAAATAAGGAAAGATTAGTTGCACAAGGATACACTCAACAAGAAGGTATTGACTATGATGAAGTATTTGTACATGTGGCAAGGATTGAGGCCATTAGATCATTTCTGGCTTATGCTTCATATAAAGACTTTTTGGTGTATCAGATGGATGTCAAAAGTGCTTTTCTATATGGGACAATCACAGAAGAAGTTTAGTGTCTCAACCACCTAGTTTTGAAGACCCTGACCATCTTGACAAAGTTTACAAGGTAAATAGAGCAATGTATGCAGGGGTACAAAAGTTTTATTGGTCACGCCAAAAATGTGTGACAATATGCATATAGACACACACGTTTTTTTCGTTGTGTGTCACTAAAGGTCCCACCACCGTAGGTGGCATATGGTCACATTGTTGAGTTCGTGGCCTTTTCCATTGAAAAAGAGTGACCAAAACCCCGAATATGTGTGACAAATTAGGCACAAGTTTTGTTGGATTAGTCATTATCAGTGACCGTAAAAACTTTATAGTCACGCGATTATTTTTTGAGAGTAACTATTTTTCAACCTTTTGCCACATAAATATATAATATATGTGACATTTGAGATGATATATTCATGTAAATGTGTATTTTGTGTGACTATTTCCCGTCCTGTGGCCACATGAATAAATGTGACATTTGTGTTGTTTTTTTGGAGTTAGTCACATACAATTTAACACAAAGTGGCTAAAAGTGTTAATAAGTGTGACCATATGCTGTTTAAAGTGAAGAAATGTGTATTTTGTGTGACTGTTGATCATCCAATGGCCACATGAAGTTTATGTTTGTGTGGCCTTTTGTAATATTTAGCCACTCAAAGCATGTTTGTTTTGGGTATTTAGTCACATATCATTAAGCAAACAGTGGCCAAAAGTGTTAATAAGTGTGACCATATGCTGTTTAAAGTGAAGAAATGTGTATTTTTTGTGGCTATTGATCATCCAATGGCCACATGAATTTTATGTTTGTGAGGCCTTTTTGTAATATTTAGTCACACAAAGCATGTTTGTTTTGGGTATTTAGTCACATACAATTAAGTAAACAGTGGCAAAAAGTGTTAATAAGTGTGACCATATGTTGTTTAAAGTGAAGAAATGTGTATTTTGTATGACTATTGATCATCCAATGGCCACATGAATTTTATGTTTGTGTGGCCTTTTGTAATATTTAGTCACACAAAGCATGTTTGTTTTGGGTATATAGTCACATACAATTTAGGAAACAGTGGCCAAAAGTGTTAATAAGTGTGGCCATATGCTGTTTAAAGTGAAGAAATGTGTATTTTGTGTGACTATTGATCATCCAATGGCCACATGAATTTTATGTTTGTGTGGCCTTTTGCAATATTTAGTCACACAACGAATTAAGCAAATAGAGACCAAAAGTGTTAATAAGTGTGACTATATGCATCTTTTAGTCACATTTAAAAAATCAATATATATCAAAACAATTCAAATATATATCAAAACAAATTCAAATACAATAAAATTGGAATGTATACAACTGAACAAAATATAAAATTGGACATCCTTTTATAGACCAAGGAGTCCTAGTCGGCTTACAATAGTTTCTTAAGTATCTATAATCTTTTCCATAAGCAACTAGCAACTTCGAGCGGTCTTAATCTCTAAGTAGTACCAACTTTAACTAGCAGTAGTAACTTTTGTACTAGAAGTAGTAAATACTTGGCACATTTTCTTTGAAGTTCATGAGATACACTAAATCCATCTAAGCAATATTAACACAAACATGATCATCAGTAATTCAAACAACATCATGAAGACTTTTAATCCAAAACAATAAACATAATAATAAAATTTGCAATTAAACTTACAAGTTTTTCTCCCATTGATCTAATCTCATCATCTGGATATAAAAGCCTTGAAAATGTAGTCTGCTGCATATCAACACATCAGGATGAGAGCAGAAGTAGAACATGAAAAAGCTCACAACATAACGGAACTAGATGAGCCACTGTTTCAACAATCTGCACAAACATGATAGGAGAGTTACTACTAGTACCATGTTAGTACTGCTGTAGCAGAGTTACTATTGTTAGTATATATATATATATATAACATAATGTATATAAATGAAGCAAATATATATACAATTTTATTTCAAATTCACTAAAAATCGAATGTATATAAATGAAGCAAATATATATAAAACTGTAATGTCGTATATAATCAAATTCTCAACTATCATAAGTTAAAACATGTTGACTCTTCGTCGCCTTAGCTTGCTTTTGCAAGGTTTCACTAGAGACCAAATGTTTTCGCTTCGTTGGTACTAATTTTAGTCCAGTATTTTGTTCACTAATATTTGGTATCATAGTTGGTGGCGTAACCTGTAGAACCGGTTTGTCGTGGCTGCGTTTTCGTATGTCCGATAGTTTTAACAGGTCCTATATGTATATATAAAACACGGTACATTAGTCATGTATGTAAAACTAAAAAAATCAAAGGTGCATGTTTTATCACTTACCACTGTTTCCATTAATGGTACGTTTTCCAAAGTTTCAATGGCCATTGGAGTGGTCACCTGCAATATAAATTAAGAAATACAATGGTGTTAGCATTAGAAAATGAAATTGTTAACAACATAAAAAATGGCTTACATCTGAGTCTAATGGCAGTTTCTTTCTGCAAAAAAAATATGGGAAATGTAAGAAACCAAGGCACTAATAACGCTGCATAATACAAGATCTGCCAACCATGAAAAATTATACATGGGTTCACTTTGATGACTGAGATGGAGCATACCCATGCCTCGAAAATGAAGTGTGCCAGAAAATCCAGCTGAGGGAATTTTTAGCCAGGCATCCCATGTATCATCCTCACCCGTGAAAATAACATGTAGCCCCTACAAGAAACAAGTAACGTGATTAATGCTAATATAAAAGACGACAACATTAGATGTCCCAAATATAAGTTTAGCCTCAAAAACAAACATACGGGCTGCATATCAACTCGGGCAACAAATAATATACAATTGGTTGAAATGTTCTTCAGTGCCAAACCTTGAACGAATAAATGTCAAACACATTACCAAGCAAGCAAATCACTAACATTTGGTACAAATGAAATAGTTTCACAAAAAGCAACCATATTTGAGTTAATTTCCTATATAACAAATGTTATGTTAATCTTTTGATAGATAACTTACGCAACTGCGATAAGCAAACTCCAACTATTCAGCAACGTCCTCCCGGAGTGGAAACCAAGTAAGAATCCCTTTACGAGCAAAACAGTGGCCTCTTAGAACACGTCGATTGTCTCCATTCTAATAAACAGGAAAACTATGTCGTTTTAATAAGTCTACCTACAACGATTATCACTACACGAATTTATATTCAAAAACATGTTTTAGGCTAATTTTAATCCACGAAAATCAATATAAATTGTTTTATATTCGATTACACATTCAAGAAAATATAAATTAAATATGTGTTTAAGCATACCCTTGAACAGAGTAGGATACGTGAGATGAGGGTGATGGTGGTGTGACTGTGATGGTGGTGGATGTGGACGTGGTGGTTATCTCGAACCAAACAACCGAAGCAAACAAACTCTCCCATACAGTTCCCTTGTCTTGATGACGATGATGGCGTGGAGGAGCGATGGTTGGTGGAACGACGGCAAGATAAGGCGGTGAAGTGTGGCGGTGGTATGTGAGTCAGTTCTAGAGAGAAGAAGAAGAGATGAATAATAGAGAGAAGATATATCTGCTGACTAGTGTTAATTAGTGTTTTAATTTTGGGTGAAAAGGGGGTGGGAGTAGGCGGGAGATTGAAATTTTGTGAAAAACTAAGGGGCGGGATATTGACCGCTATATTAAAATTTTGGAGATTTTGGAGATTGAAAGCCTATCAAATGAGCTCGAAATGTTTAATGAGTTGAGCTCAACCTTATATAAGTTGGACTTGATTTATTGTTGAGTTCTCGAGCTTGTAAGTGATATAAAATATGTTTTTTTTTAATATGTAAGTGTACTAAGTGCAAAATACTTATTGATGAATGTATCAAGCTTTTCGAGCTGAAGTCGAATCGAATTCTATTCTTAGGTTATATTTCAATTTTAATTTGTGTAAGAAAATACATATTTACAGATAAATCGAGCTTTTCGAGTCAAGCTCAAGCTGAGTACAAACTTTCTCGATCCCGGATAACATGATCGGGAGGTCCCTGGATACGTTGTGGCGGTGGTGCGTGTCCGGTTCGTGGGAGAAGGAGAAGAGATGAATAGAGAGAAGATAGATCTGACTAGTTTATGGGTTTTTATTTTGGGGAAAAAGGGCCGGTATCTTGAGCGGGAGATTGAAATTTTGGGGAAAATTAAGGGGCGGGATCTTGAGCGCGATATTAAAACTTTGTAGATTGAAAACTTATCAAATGAACTCGCCAAAATGTTTAATGAGTTGAGCTCAACCTTATATAATTTCGACTCGAGTTATTGTTGGGTTCTCGAGCTTGTAAGTAATATAAAATATGTTTTCATTCCTAAAAATCCTACAAAACATTCATTGTGACTCGATACACGCATTTGACTCAAACAAGTACTAATGAGTTAAGGTAGACATGAAAGTTCATGTATCCGATTTTACAAGGAAACTGCATGTTAAAGAGGTTGTCGTCCTTTTCAATTCTTGTCCTAGGGTCAACATACTTAAGAGGATCAACTTCCTCTTCTCTCCTAACCTCATCAATAACATCACCGTCACCTAAGTCCTCATCGGAATCCGAGTAATAAAAAGGGCCATTCTCATGCATCGAGGAACCAAATGATCAATGTTACAGTTATCCATCGAGAGTGCTAACAATCAGAAACAAGAAGAAAGATAGCTAGACTAAAGAAAACCTATAAAAAGAAAATAAAAAATCTCACTAGATATGAATCTAATGAGTAGACCTAAACTAAAATAAAATTCAACCTAAACAATAACATTTCATAACCATAATTTAGGACAACATTTCGATGAAATATTCATATAATTTTGTGTCTATGATATATAATAATTTGTTAATTTGTATAATATATTACAAAAACTATGAAGAAAATGACATTATAGCTAGTAGGATCTTACGATCCAGATCCGATCATACGATCACGATCTTCAATTATTAGGCAAGATCTATCTAACGTTGTAGATTGGTTCCCTTGCTTAATTTGGAAAACGTCTACTAACGTTTGTGTGTTTGTTCTTGATCACCAGTTTTGGCTCTTTCAATAACATACATTCTTGAAAATGCCAAAGCGTGATCAAGATCAAGCACACTACCGTTATTAGACGGTGTCCAAAAAAACAAAGCAATGGAACCTTTCTGCAACGTTAGATGGATATGGCCTGATAATTCAGACATCTTCAATGCGATAATGATAAAGTGTGTATTGTTCATGACAGGCCACACTAGTTCATTATCGCATTCAAGATGAGTGATGTTACTTAGAATCTATTCTTTACTCAACATTTGTAGATTGTTTGTATTACTTTGAGTCTGGAATTTCAACATACCTTTCCATTCTATATTCCCATACTATTTGCTTTGTTTTTTCAACAATCTAGCAAGGCGGCTGGTGCAGTCCTTTGCTCAAAGGGAGTTGAAACGACAAAGCGAGCAGTAACGGGAACTTAGAAGGGTTACGTATGTTGGTTTATTAAATTCCATTCTTTTTTATGATCTAAAACTAACCATCCACCAAGTAATGTGGCCGTTGGAGTTCCAAGAACAAAGGTTGTTTCAAACACACCTTGAATTACAACATTATCTTTTATTTCATTTACACTATATTTTTTAAAATTTTAATATATTTTTTTATTTTTTTGCAGCAAATCCATGGTCAGACTACTTTCCAAAGGGATATTTGGATCAGGTCAATTATGAAATTTTGTAGATTTCTTCAAGTCAATCATGTTCCATTGTGACTAGTCTTTGTTGGTGACTAATGTGTATATAGTTCTGTCAAGAGTTATAAGCATTGATCCCTGGCAAACGCTCGCCCCAATGGATCATGATTGGCTTGAAGATGTTGAAAAGGTTCAAGCCACTTATGGGAAACATCAATCCTTTCCTGCATTAAACATAGGTCTTTTGGTTTTCCCATATCCCCTTTTTATACTCATTTCCATGTGTATCTCAAATCACAAATCCTTGTTTATCAAATCTCTAAACAAAAACTTGCAGGAAGTATTCATAAAGAATGTCTGCAAACAACAAGAGATCAGCACAATGGGTTGAAGGAGAAGGTTCAAGCAGGTCTGCTTCAAAAAAGAAAGCGGCAAAAAGTGTAAAAAAAATTAAATTGGATGGAAATGCGTGGTACAATTGGTGGGCTTCTGAAAGAAAGAAAGCAGGAAAAACACAATCTATCAAACAACATGCTGAGGATGAAAAGGTGTACAAAGCAACAAAAAAAACATCTCTCAAACAACATCCCAAGGCGTACAAGACATTGGATGATGATGATTTGTCTGATGTGGAGTTTGATGGGTTGGATTACGAAGATGCACATGTGGCATTTGACTCGGAGAAATCTCCAAAATTAGATTAGTAGATTTTCAGAATGTGTAACTTTTATTTCCAGTATTTTGTAATTTTTCATTTCAAGTTTTAATGGAAACTGTTTAATCTTAATTCTAGTACTTTTGTCATTGCTCAATTTTCTCATTATTTGTTGATATTAATATAATGATTCACCCTTTGCACTATAAAAAGATTCTGCTGCTAAGAAAACGTTACTGCAGCTGGTTTTGTACATTATTTTGTAATTTTTCATTTCAAGTTTTAATGGAAAATGTTTAATCTTAATTACCGTACTTTTGTCATTGCTAAATTTTCTCATTCCTTGTTGATATTAATATAATGATTCACCCTTTGCACTAAAAAAAATAATAATAATAGTAATAAGAAATCTGCTACTAAAAAAATGTTACTTCAGCTAGGTTTGTACTGCTAGAACTGAGAGTGCAGGGGTGGATTGGTAACATTTACACTTAACGGTTTAAATCCCCAATCAAATTGATAATTCAGTTTCACGCACATATAATTTCTCTATAATCACAAACACCAACATCTTTTATCAATCATTTTCAAAATCCTCAAATCACAAAACCCTAATTCAAGATGGTGTTGCCAATTGAATCAAAACGCACATTTGTTGACAGACACAACATGGTTGCTTTTTTGAAGAAAACAGGTGGTTCTGAAGGATTCACACAGATAATCGATTTATTGAATGCTACCCCTATTAGGTATGCATTAACTGTGAATCCTCCTATATGCATTTCTTTTATTAAGCAGTTTTGGGCTACTGCTAAGGTCATAACTTTTAATTAAGGAAAACAGATTAAGGCTAAGGTATATGGCCAAGATATACTCATAACTGAGTCATCTATTAGGGAATCTCTTAACCTACCAGATAATGAAGTGATTGTGTGTCTTGAAAATGCCGCCATTTTCAAAGGTTTGAAAAAAATGGGGTATGAGAAGAAGAATAATAAATTAAAATTTTACAAAGGTCTCTTATCATCTCAGTGGAAATTCTTGATTCATACTCTCTTACATTGTTCGAGTCCTAAAACAACAGGTTGGAATGAGTTTGGTACTACTATGGCATCAGCTGTGATATGCCTTAGTAAAGGAAAACCTTTTAATTTTTCAAAAATGATTTTGGAGGGTATGATCAAGACCTTGGACGATGATGGTAACTCTTTATTATATCCAAGGTTTTTGCAGCTTATTATTCCAAATCAATTGACTACTATTAAGACACATAGAGGAACTTTTTATGCCACCTCAATACAAAAGAAAGTATTTTCAAATCTGAAAAATAATGGAAAGGATTTTTCAAGGGTTACACCACTTTTTCCATATATGGTGAACCTTCTACAAAAAACGGGTGAGGATGTCATGGAAGGGGCTGCCACTTCTGCTGCTAGCTTAGAAGTAGAGCAGGCCAGTGGTAACATACATGAGACTGAGTATACAGCCGTTGATTCACCTCTCAGTGAAGGTAACAGATCCCGAAGTGATGAGGGTAGATCTGAAACACATGAATTGATGGATACTAATGTACAAAGTGTCAATTCCAATGATCCATCTCTCACGCTAGGTAACACAAGCCGAAGTCGTGAGGCTAGAATGAAACTTATACAGGATTTGAAGGACAATTGTACCCAGTTAGAAAAGGATGTTCTTGGCCTCCAAAAGTGCACAACAAAACAAGGTGAAAAGATAAAAAAGTTGAAAAAGAGACTTCGATATTTGGAAGGTCAACAGAGCTCAAGAAAAATTCAGTTCAGATATTTGAAGGCTGCTAGTTTGGAGGATGCTCCCAAACAGGGGAGGAATGAAAGCAGAGTCTCAGGGGAGGAAACAACAAATGCTGAAGATGCTTGTGCTGATATGCATGTGGATATGGATATTGGGATTGATAGTGGTGATAACATGGATGATGACTATGTAGTTGCTGACAATGAGGGTAATGAGGCGGTTTTGGAAGATGTAAATAAAAAGCAGGTAGTGGAATTTCCAGGTGAAAATATTGTACAAGCTTCAAAGATCATGGTGGAGACTAATACTAGTTTGGGAGAAACTGCTGCTACTAGTAATGTTGAACAACTGGCTAAGGTGGTATAAGATGTTTCTTCTGCTACAACAAATCAAGTTTCTACTGCTGAAGAGGTTGCAAAGAGAGTTGATGAAGCTGAAATAGCTAACTTTATGGATGAGAAAAGGAGATTTAAAGTGTCTGAATTTGAAACAGAAGAGCAAGTAGCATTCATTCTTCAAGAAAAGGAGAGAAAAGAGCTCATGCAGAAAAAATGCAAGCTTTTATTGATGAGGATGAAGTTCTACAGGCTAGAATTGCAGAACTTTAAAAAGATGAGACTTTAACTGATGATAACAGAGTACAAAGAGTTGTTGATTTGATAAATGAAAGAGGTGTAGCATTAGCTTTAAGTCAGCTAAGTAAGTCAATGAAGCAAGGTCAAAGTCAGAAGAGGAAAAGAAATACCACAAAGTCTCCGCTCATGAGTGTAATGAAGACATACTTAAAGAATCAAGGTTTTTATAAACCTCATCAACTCAGGGGAAAGTCATATGACGAAATTGAACATCTATACTACCACTGCAAGAGTTATATTGAAGAAAGGTTTATCCCCATGGGTACAGAAGAAACACCATCAAAGAAACAAAAGATCATTGAAGACAAGCATGTTGAGAAGAAGAATGATTCACAAAGAAATGAAGACAGCTCTTCTCTTGATCAGATGATGGTGATTGTTCCTGAAACATTATATGTTGATCCTATTCAATCTAGACATCTAATCATAGACTGGGAGATTTACAAAGACAAATTTGGAAAGGCTTGGAAGATAATCAAGCTTGGTGGAGGATCAGCAGTGTGCAAAAGTTTTCAGGAATTGATAAGAATAAGTGACAGAGAAGACTTAGACAGATTATGGGAGTTGGTTAAAAAACTCAAAACAATCAAGAAGCCAGATGTGAAAGAGCAAGAGCTGTGGGTTGAGTTACACAGGTTATATGAACCTGATCCAGCTGATATGTATTGGAACTTCTCAATTCATGATCTCTCAACTTCTTGGAAGTTTTATGATAGCTGCAATGTACATCAGTTATCAACACAAGGTGGAGTTGATGTTTTTATGCTTGCAGAAAAAGAGTATCCTTTGAGTGTTAATATACTTGTTGTGATGATATCTATAAAGATCATATGTGAAGGAAGTACAGAGGTAATTAAAGATCTTATTGAAAGAATTCGTGCTCAGTATGAGAGACAAATGCAAGAACGGAATAAAAGAAGATAAGATGTTTGGAGGTAGCAGGGGTATAGCTTCTCAGTTTTCATTAAATAGAGAATTGTATGTTCTTCTTTGTATCTGATCTTCGGAATGCCCATATCAGCAATTGTTTATGTTGCAAAAAACCTTTTGGTAAGTAATATAACTCACCTTTTGTGAGACCACAACTCTGTTGTTTGTACAAAAGTTACTAATGCTATTATTAAGTTACTACTGCTATTACAATAGTTGTTTGTGTAATTTAGCCTTTTATAATGGATTTTGACTCCAAAAAGTCAAGTTTTTCTATGGCAATGAAAAAATACGCAGTTTTCACTAGTATATTGTCACAACTCACCATTTCAGGTCATTTCCCGAACTTTGGAAAAACACTATTCATCGAATACTATTCATCAAAACACTATTCATCAGTTTACTATTCATCATTTTTTGTGTCAGTTTGACATTCCAAGAAGCATTTAGAAATTTTACTATTCACTGAACACTATTCATTACCGGAAAAGTTTTAATTACTCATTTCATCGTAAATTTAGTTTACGGGTATTAAAATTTGCGTAACCGTATGGGTTTAGGTGCGAATTCATTTCATTATCAGTAAGGACACTTCATACGGACTAGAGAAAGTCTGCATATCATCAGTAGGTCATTTACATGTTATACCACTCTTAGGATTTTCAAATTTATATAGTTGATACATTTAACGTTTCCTTATAAGTATTTATAATAAACATTAACACCCGGTTTATACACGACGAATATATCTAAATATTCCCACAATGGTCCCGGCATATTTTTTTATCCATTTTATCATCATAAAAGTTATAACATTCATTTACCCAGTATTTTGGAAATTTATTTTATTTATAACGTGAGCTTATGAATATTACGACGGTTTTCGTGAAAACTAAACAATAATCACCCAAACACTCAGTACTTGTACCCAACATATTTTTAACATTTTTATGACTTTATTAAGTCCCGGTCAACTTCGTTAATATTTATTTCTAGCAAACCCGGTACCCGATTATAACTAATCCTTACACTAAAACCACAACTAATACTACACTAACTTATTCTAAGCAACTCAAAACCGATTTTGCTTCTCTTGTTCACATTGAAAACCGGCCATGCCCCCCCCCCTAGACACCATGTGATTTCATTTTTAACCTTATGTACTTATGTACTAGTATTATACAATATAACTATCCTAATATTTACCAAAAACCTTATAAACACCTTTTACATAACATACATAACTTTTGAGAATCAAAAGCTCTCATCACATCCTCTTCCTTTCATAAGCCATGACCAAAACCAAGAACACCATGATCAATCCATTATTTTTAAAAGTACAAAGCTACAAAGTTGTTCATTTCATCATTCTAATCAAGAATCATACCACAAAAACACAAGTAATCCAAGGTTTCTAATCATCTCATCACCTATTATTTCAAAGTGAGTATTCAAAATTATTTTCATGTTTTCATCTAATTAACATATGTATCTCATTGTATTCATGCTTAATTTCATGCACAAACTAGCTATACCACTTTATTTTTGTAGACTTTTGAAACATACAAACCCTAGAATTGGTTTAAGAACTCCCTTGTTAAATTAACTTGTTTACTAGTCATTAGGAACCCATGGCACCCTAAGAAGGTGTATGGTAGGATTAGTATAGTTTTGTGAATTTTGCAAGAGTTTTGGTTGATGTAGAAACTAGTTTTGAACCTTGGAAATGGTTTGGTAACAAGTAAATATACCTACTGTCCCATTTTGGTAAACCCAGGAAAATCAGTAAAAACAAAGGAAACTTTGGCAAAATTTTTAGAAAATACTTTCAAAAACGAATCCGTAGGCGAAAGAACGGATTAAAAAGAGTTTATAACGATGAAGTTATGATTTTTACAAGTTTGTTGACGAAAAGTAATTTTCTGAAAATTACATGCTGTTGGACGTTTTTCATCGGACAAAAAGAGGCTTTAGACGTAACCCGGAGGAGCCAAGCTTTCCAAAATATATTACTACATACTAAGACGTAACCGTGGATATAAAGAACAAGTAAAACGGACTTATAACGACAAAGATATTCACGTTTGAATATCGGCAAAACTCATTTTAGTTTGACAGCTTTTAGAAATAATAACACAAAAACTACGTAGTAACTCTAGATTTCTAGAAATATTAACCAAGTATCCCATTTTATAACTAATGAAGTATTAGTTATTACAAGTATATTTTATCACTACAAGGCGTTATTTCAAGGATTTCAATCCGAGGATTTCAACACTAACATGGAAACATACGAGATATATATATATATATATATATATATATATATATATATATATATATATATATATAAGTATATATATTGCAACTAGCTTTATTTTTCTAATAGCCATATTTTTTCTAAGTCTTGGAATATATATTTTTGATAACAACAAGTGTTTTTCAAAGAGTAAAGTGGTATAGGAACATGTGCATGGACATTCATAACATCATTTGGTGATCTAACGTAGATCGTTCATCATTCACATTAGGTTGCGGCTAGTGTGCGCTCCTTGTTTTTCAGCTCATTACATGTTCATGGTTGTTCATTTCACTTCATCACAGTTTCATCAGTTCAGGTGAGTTTTCATAGCCCCATTTTCAATTCAACATTTTTTATTGTTTTCAAATCCCACGGGGGAATACATTGCATCAATCATTTTAGTACGAGCCCAAGTACCAAAACATATGTACATTGCTTAAGTTACCTTACCATTCAGTTAAAGTCCCCTGTTTATTATCATGGACCGTTAATTTGCCGGTAAGCGAGAGTGAGTGGATAGATCTATCGAGGGTGACGCCTCCATCCGTGGTAGTGATTACCAACCGTAAGTGGATGCATTTCAGGTCTGTTACATCAGTTACGAGTGTTCTGGTAAAACATTCGGGAGGGGCATATAATATTTCATCAATCATAGCTTCGGTGCCATGAGCTTAAGGTCTATTGTACAATTTTCATGAGATTTTTATCTTGCACTTTTACTTGTGGGGGCCGTACATCATTACATTTTACAAACCTATGGAATTCACCAACATTCGTGTTGACGTTTTAGCAATGTATTTCAGGTTATTAAGGTAGCTCGTGTGACATGCATTTGGACCTTCATGGAGTCGCGGGGTCGACGCGTCTCATCATTATTTCATGCACTTATGTAAACATTTGATCTAGTATGACTTGTTTTTCATAAACATGCAACACATTTTGGGGACCTCATTTTGTAAACTCTGCATTATTTCAATGATCAAATGCAGTATTTTTGAAACGACACTTTAGGTCGTTCAATGTAACTGTAACTGTGGTGCTATGACAGACACCCCCAGGTATTCCATTCCGCTGCAAGTCAGGTAAATTGGGGGTGTGACAGATTGGCATCAGAGCTAAGGTTATAGCGAACTAGGATGTATCTTGGATCCTAGACTATAACCACATCAGCATAGCATCTCATCATTTCATCATAAGTGCATAATCATGATACATGTTGTTTCATGCATACCCTGTGCGAATTATTTACACTTATATTTGTATATGTATGTATATATATATATATATATATATATATATATATATATATATATATATATATATATATATATATATATATATATCTTTTTATCGACCTGGTTCACAAGTGACATGCCTTCAGATACTCACCCTGACATCCTTTTATCGGATTCCGACATTGAAGATGCCTTGTCATCTTCCACTACCATTATATCACCAGTTGCACTTACACCACCATTAGCACTATTGATTTGCCATAGGAACAGAGTTTTCCTATCATTCAGCCCATACATAGAATGCCTTTTGGTAGAGTATTCAGACTTAATCTTAATGGACTTATTAGGATGTTTATTGCAAGGAAGATAGTATGTTTCTTTCCATCACTAGTAGAGCACTTACTACTCAGGTACTACCACCACCATCAGTTACTTATTACACTATTGGTCGTTCCATAGTGCGTACTTCAGTTTTACCTCTTAGATGTCGCGAGGTAGCGTGAAAGAGGGTAGTATTTCATTCACTAGTACCATCATTGTCATTTTCCTTTTCCATTCCCACTTGCCATGAACTAGATAACACCTAGTAGAGAATACCAATATCACGGACTCAACAGAAACATTCGCAGATTCTTCAGGAATGGTTCAGAACCTACATTATCTAAGGTTTGATCGATGCACAACTTCAGACAGCACTTCAGGACTATCTCGACCGTATGATGCCACAAACCTGATTTCACACAGAGGGGCACCAGGAAGTCCCTAGACCAGACTTATATCCTCACTAGCTTTTACTATTATCCTAGCCACAGAAAGTGTGGGACATAGTCTAAAGAACTTGTTGTCTTTTGATTGTTGTATAAACAAATATATCAAGTGTGACTCTACTATGTAAGAAATGGTTGTGCTATTTGTGATATCGATTCACGTAGACCGAAATTTTCATGTATTATATTCATGTGTTGTGAATATGATGACTTTGATTGACTATATCCTCATGGTCACTTATGATTTGATCAAGAGAGATTTAAGCACACCACTACAAGCATGACACAAGCTGCTGTTGGACAAGTCATTGCCAAGAACATAGCCACCGCCCTCACTAAGGAACTTACTCATGTGGAATTTATGGGGTGCAATCCTCCCTCCTTTAGCGGAACTAGAGACACAAAGGAATTTCTCAAATGGTTCGAAGAAATAGAAACAATATTTCGATGTGGCGACTGTCATAAGGAAGACAAGGTTAAGTTCGCCACATGCACTATTCAAGATCATGCCCAGGAATGGTGGACCAAACATATTAAGATGGTGGGAGTTGATGCTGCTTACTCACACTCTTGGGAGAAACTAAGAAGGATGATGAGTATAACATTTGGTGTAGGAAATGAATTACGAGCAAAAGAACAAGAAACACTAAACTTTACCATGGTAGGAAATGATGTTGACGAGTACACTACTCATTTTTATGAATTAACACCACTGGGTTTTGCAATGAATGAACCGGAAAGCAAGAAACTTGAAAGGTACATCGGGGGACTCTCAAATGGAATTCGTATGTTGGTCATCGCATGGGAACTCGATACCATGTCGGAAGCTATCAAAATGGCGATCGAGGCAAAGGAACTCATAGTTCACGCCAAGACATCAGGAAACAATAGTGACAATAAAAGGAAGTGGTACAACAATCTAGTTTGCAATACTGCTCAACAATCACCCAAAGGACAAGAAGTGAATAGAGCCTTTGCGGCAGAACCGCACACAAAGAGAAGGTATATTGGAAAGTTACCTTACTGCAACATGTGTAATCAACATCACCGAGGTCATTGCAGTAAAACGTGTGGAGTGTGCAAGAAGCAGGGTCATTGGACTGAAGACTGTAGGAAACTCACAAAACATAAGATCCCAGGGAGTTGCTTCAAATGTGGAAACTTAGGGCATTTCAAGAATGACTGCCCGGAACTAAGGAACAAGGAAAATCAGGAACTTGGAATCAAGACTGAGTCGCTCGAGGAATAGCGTGAGCTGTTGAAAGAGTACCGTCAGGATATTAGCGACATCAAGGATAACAACAATGCTTCAACAGGAGGAGCCTTGTTTCAATATATAAATCGTAGTTCAAGCCCTTTAGGGTTGTATCTTTCCTTTTGTACTTACCGTTGGTACGATGACATAACCTAGTTGTATTAAGCACTTTTCTATCCAATGTAATATCTATCTTTTGTTACCTAGGTGATAATCACAACCTTCGTTTACTCCATTTTCTATTCCAATGGCTCAGACTTCAATCGTTTCGCAACATTTTAGCATTGTCTTATCAGGGATTAGGTTGATTTTGTTTTTGACGAATTAGTAGACTATTACCATTCGACAAGATTCACCCACGTATCCAATACACCATTCAAGCTATTTTACTATCATATGGGGAAATTGTTTTACAGAAAAATTTCTAAAGTAAGCTATTTTATTACCATCCTATAAATTGATTTTTCTGTCATTACACCAAGTATTTACTATTATTACGCGAGGCAATTTTCTTGTTATTTGAAAGAAAACATCAGGATACCATTTTAATAACAATGCGTTGAACACCATCTAAAACTTTTGAGAAAAGTTATGATATTTTGACAAAATCTAACATCGCATCATTAGTCCTCAATTGTACATAGCCTGATCACCTGTGTAAAATTCAGGAAGGATTATGCCATGAAGGAAATAATTATCTTTTCAAAGGATTGTTAATAACAATCTTCATTTAAAAGTTTTGTAAACAAAGGAACTCTTCCATAAACATCCCTTTTGCCGAACTATCCCTGGATACTTACCCCACCTGTCACCCACTTAGCCATTAAGTTGGATTTTCCCTTTGACTTCCCTAGGAGATACTTTCCATATCAATTACATACATGATTCCTCTATACAATAGAAGCAACGAAAGAATTACAGAACTACTAACCGAACTAGAAGTATATAGTGAGAGAATTCATAACTCAACAACAAATTCTAAGATACTGCGAGACCATCCGAATCACCATCTCTGACCTAGTTGTCCAAGGTTATTATTCAAACGTACTAGCTAGACTGAGCTACAGGATTGAACTCAATATAGATGTCCGCAGGACAACACAATAGAAATAAACCCAGCTTCTAATTGAGACTGTAGAGCATTTCATTTAAACATGGCCTCATCCATACATAAACTTTCCTGTAGTAAATTTTCACAAAGGACAATTGTTTGAATTGAGTATATCGATGTAGATTCCTCTAAGGCATTATGTCTCTAGAAATTTCCGATAACCTCACCTTCATACCAAGAAAGGGATCAAACCAGAACATATCTCCTCATCTACATGGGAAAACAGAATAGACATTCATCGACACAACATCAAGTGATACCTTCGTCTTGCCAATTATAACGATAAAATATTTCAGGACTTAAGTTAGTCTGAATACCTATGCTTGTAGTTATGCCGGATAACCACCTATAGGCATTATTCAACCTCAGGAACTAAATGTTAGACCTCTATGCATGTAAACGAACATTTCCTATTCTACCATTTTATCCTTGTTAGTGTTTTCACTTTTAAATAAAGTTGATGCGTTTACATAAATCACATACCTTGTGGAAAAATGATTTCTGAAATTCCTATTTTGAACAAGTATGATCCTTTTTGGTCAATCTTTAGCAACACTATTGTACAATGAGAAATATACATAGACATCAAACTTTGGTAAGTAGTTTTAAATCACAACATGTTTGAAAACATTTTTCTATTTCATAACTACTGAAATTTTGAATCATCAGGAAAAATATTACTTAGTAAATCATTTGCTCCATTTTCTAAATTCGTTTATTCAGAAAAGGATTTCAATTAAAACTCACAATCACGAGACAAATTTCCAGAACCAACTTCCCTAAAACATCGCTTATGCATTTAGGATTTGTGACTGGACAATAGAGAATATTTGGAATATGTGATGAAGGAATTAGGAGGAACATCACAAATTAATCACGAACTTCAGTAGTGGAGACCAAACCCACTAGGCAAAGAAAAACATATGTCTTATCATCCGTTGGAACAAAACACAAGGAATCAAATTGTTACCTATATTCTATCCCTTTAGATAACGCCAAGTTCGAAGGACTGAACGTTGTGGAATTAGTCAAAAAGATTTATTGTACCCATTTCAGTTATTCCTGTTAAGGAAACCGATTCACCGTGGACTTCAAGCAATTATTTCAGAATTTCCTTCAAAAACCCATTTAGATGTAAACATCACCGATCATCCTCAGACCGATGGTTAAAGCGAGAGAACAATTCAAACATAGGAAAGTATGCTCAGAGCATGAGTAATTGACCCTAGAAATGGTTGGACTAATCATTTAACATAAATCAAATTCATCTACAACAATAGTTATCACACCACCAGCGAGAAACTGGCAGAAGTTAGCTTGGTACATAACATACATCATTTGGATTGGGTATCCTGAACAACAAACCATCCAGATTCAAGTGGGAGAACAAACTAAGTTAAAAGCATTGCCTTGGATTGGCATGATACAAATTGGATAACAAGAGAGGTTGAACCTTTAGAAGATTGGACCATTTAAGATTCATTTTAGAATCGACCAACTAGCATACAAACTTGAGTTCTGGCAGAATTCAGCAGTATATATTACCAGTATCACATTTAAAACATTAAGAAGCGCAGACCATCTATTGATGGGCCAAACTCGGAAAAAGCTCAACTCACTAGTCTAGTAGGCATTCATGAAATAACCAGAAATTTTCTACAAGTCAAGAATCAGTTACAAGTTCAATAAGTTTTAAACCATTAAAAACTTCAAGTTGGTAAGCAGAGTTATGTAGAAAGTTCTGCCTAGGAAAGGCAGGATATCATTCAGAAAACTTGGAAAGTTAAACCCGATATACACTGGACCATGTAATATCTCAGACAGAGTAGGCCTAGTGGCCGTCAGACTTAAGCCTTGTTAGAGAACAACAGGATTACACAACCATGTATTATCATCTTTTCAGATTAGTCATTCATAATTCCATTTGGAAAGAAATCCAACCCAAAGTCAAACATAGACCTTGTAAGAGAACCAACAGAAATCATGGACCGTGTGATCGAACAGTTGAAGCAGAGTCGAATTCCTATCGCTAGAGTTCGCTGGAATTCTCGAATATCATCACCTTTTCACCAATATGTTTTCAGAAACCAACATAAACTGAACTTTGGGACAAAGTTCCTTTTAGAGGGGAAGACTGTCACAACTCACCATTTCAGGTCATTTCCCGAACTTTGGAAAAACACTATTCATCGAACACTATTCATCAGTTTACTATTCATCATTTTTGGTGTCAGTTTGACATTCTGAGAAGCATTCAGAAATTTTACTATTCACTGAACACTATTCATTACCGGAAAAGTTTTCATTATTCACTTTCATTACTCATTTCATCGTAAATTTAGTTTACGGGTATTAAAATTTGTGTAACCGTATGGGTTTAGGTGCGAATTCATTTCATTATCAGTAAGGACACTGCATACGGACTAGAGAAAGTCTGCATGTCATCAGTAGGTCATTTACATGTTATACCACTCTTAGGATTTTCAAATTTATATATTTGATACATTTAACGTTTCCTTGTAAGTATTTATAATAAACGTTAACACCCGGTTTATACACGACGAATATATCTAAATATTCCCACAATGGTCCCGACATATTTTTATATCCATTTTATCATCATAAAAGTTATAACATTCATTTACCCAGTAGTTTAGAAATTTATTTTATTTATAACGTGAGCTTATGAATATTACGATGGTTTTCGTGAAAACTAAACAATAATCACCCGAACACTCAGTACTTGTACCCAACATATTTTTAACATTTTTATGACTTTATTAAGTCCCGGTCAACTTCATTAATATTTATTTCTAGCAAACCCGGTACCTGATTATAACTAATACTTACACTAAAACCACAACTAATACTACACTAACTTATCCTAAGCAACTCAAAACCGATTTTGCTTCTCTTGTTCACATTGAAAACCGGCCATGCCCCCCCTAGACACCATGTGATTTCATTTTTAACCTTATGTACTTATGTACTAGTATTATACAATATAACTATCCTAATATTTACCAAAAACCTCATAAACACCTTTTACATAACATACATAAATTTTGAGAATCAAAAGCTCTCATCTCATCCTCTTCCTTTCATAAGCCACGACCAAAACCAAGAACACCATGATCAATCCATTATTTTTCAAAGTACAAAGCTACAAAGTTGTTCATTTCATCATTCTAATCAAGAATCATACCACAAAAACACAAGTAATCCAAGGTTTCTAATCATCTCATCACCTATTATTTCAAAGTGAGTATTCGAAATTATTTTCATGTTTTCATCTAATTAACATATGTATCTCATTGTATTCATGCTTAATTTCATGCACAAACTAGCTATACGACTTTATTTTTGTAGACTTTTGAAACATACAAACCCTAGAATTGGTTTTAGGTACTCCCTTGTTAAATTCACTTGCTTACTAGTCATTAGGAACCCATGGCACCCTAAGAAGGTGTATGTTAGGATTAGTATAGTTTTGTGAAGTTTGCAAGAGTTTTGGTTGATGTAGAAACTAGTTTTGAACCTTGGAAATGGTTTGTTAACAAGTAAATATACCTACTGTCCCATTTTGGTAAACCCAGGAAAATCAGTAAAAACAACGGAAACTTTGGCAAAATTTTTAGAAAATACTTTCAAAAACGGATCCGTAGGCGAAAGAACGGATTAAAAAGAGTTTATAATGAAGAAGTTATGATTTTTGCAAGTTTGTTGACGAAAAGTATTTTTCTGAAAATTACATGCTGTTGGACGTTTTTCATCGGACAAAAAGAGGCTTTAGACGTAACCCGGAGGAGCCAAGCTTTCCAAAATATATTACTACATACTAAGACGTAACCGTGGATATAAAGAACAAGTAAAACGGACTTATAACGACAAAGATATTCACGTTTGAATATCGGCAAAACTCATTTTAGTTTGACAGCTTTTAGAAATAATAACATAAAAACTACGTAGTAACTCTAGATTTCTAGAAATATTAACCAAGTATCCCATTTTATAACTAATGAAGTATTAGTTATTACAAGTATATTTTATCACTACAAGGCGTTATTTCAAGGATTTCAATCCGAGGATTTCAACACTAACATGGAAACATACGATATATATATAAGTATATATATTGCAACTAGCTTTATTTTTCTAATAGCCATATTTTTCCTAAGTCTTGGAATATATATTTTTGATAACAAGTGTTTTTCAAAGAGTAAAGTGGTATAGGAACATGTGCATGGACATTCATAACATCATTTGGTGATCTAAAGTAGATCGTTCATCATTCACATTAGGTTGCGGCTAGTGTGCGCGCCTTGTTTTTCAGCTCATTACATGGTCATGGTTGTTCATTTCACTTCATCACAGTTTCATCAGTTAAGGTGAGTTTTCATAGCCCCGTTTTCAATTCAACATTTTTGATTGTTTTCAAATCCCACGGGGGAATACATTGCATCAATCATTTTAGTACGAGCCCAAGTACCAAAACATATGTACATTGCTTAAGTTACCTTACCATTCAGTTAAAGTCCCCTGTTTATTATCATGGACCGTTAATTTGCCGATAAGCGAGAGTGAGTGGATAGATCTATCGAGGGTGACGCCTCCATCCGTGGTAGTGATTACCAACCGTAAGCGGATGCATTTCATGTCTGTTACATCAGTTACGAGTGTTCTGGTAAAACATTCGGGAGTGGCATATAATGTTTCATCAGTCATAGCTTCGGTGCCATGAGCTTAAGGTCTATTGTACAATTTTCATGAGATTTTTATCTTGCACTTTTACTTGTGGTAGACGTACATCATTACATTTTACAAACCTATGGAATTCACCAACATTCGTGTTGACGTTTTAGCAATGTATTTCAGGTTATTAAGGTAGCTCATGTGACATGCATTTGGACCTTCATGGAGTCGCGGGGTCGATGCGTCTCATCATTATTTCATGCACTTATGTAAACATTTGATCTAGTATGACTTGTTTTTCATAAACATGCAACACATTTTGGGGACCACATTTTGTAAACTCTGGATTATTTCAATGATCAAATGCAGTATTTTTCAAACGACACTTTAGGTCGTTCAATGTAACTGTAACTGTGGTGCTATGACAGATACCCCCAGGTATTCCATTCCGCTGCAAGTCAGGTAAATTGGGGGTGTGACATATATCTACTTGCAGGGAATCTTTATTCTATTTTCATTTTCCATTTATCATGTATATGCACTTGCAGGCAATTTATTAACATGTTACTTCATTAAAGTTGAAAATTGACTTTAGAAAGTCAAGTAACACTGTGCCTATACGGGTTACAAAGTACATAAGCTATCAAAAATGTGTGACCATATGTATCAATTTGTGACTACACTTAAATAATGTGTGACAAAATATGACTCTATGATTTAGACACCTAAATAAATACTTCATGTGACCATATATATAGCATCTTTAATTTAGTCACACAAAAACTCAATGTGACTAATATCAAGGTTAATGATAACTGAATTCACATTTTGCTATAAGTAATAGTCACATGAATATTTCACAATGTGACTATTTTGAATGTATTGGTCACGTATAATACCCTTATGATGTGGCCATAAACATCATTTAGAAACACATATATGATATGGTGTGACTATTGTAAAGCCTATAGTCACATGATCGTGCTTCAATTAAGTTTGGCTATACACATTAGGATTTGGCAAACAAACACACACTAAACTTTAGACACACATATTAACTTATGTGACCATATGTACCGAATTTTAGTTACACTTAATCATGTTTCTATGGTTTAGTGTGACCATATATGACATTTGGTCACACTGTTCAAGTGTGTGACATATATTTGTCACTCTTAAATGCATTTCGTGACTAACGCTTCAAACTTAGTTTTTACTTGTCACACATTTCAAATTAATATGTGGCTAACTATTCAGCAAAGAATAGCGGTCACGTTTATATAATGTGTGACAAACTTGACTATATAATTTAGCCACATACGCAAGTACTTCATGTGACCATATATCTTTTTGGTCACACTGTTTAATTGTGTGACATATATTTATCAGATGGATTTTACTACTGCAAGAATTCGATATCGAAATAAAAGACAAGAAAGGAGCAGAAAATCTTGCAGCAGATCATTTGTCACGTCTCGAGAATCCAAATTTGGAAGAATTAAAAGAAAATGAAATTAACGATTATTTTCCAAATGAAACTCTCATGACGATAGAAAAAGATGATGATGAGGAAGTACCATGGTTTGCAGATTACGCAAATTATCTTGCAGGAGATATTCTTAAAAAAAGGATGAGTCACTACCAACGTAGTAAGTTCTTTTCAGAACTAAAACACTATTATTGGGAGAAACCTTACCTTTTTAAAATGTGCAAGGATGGAATGATACGAAGATGTGTTTTGGGTGCCGAAACAAGAAAATTTTTTGATGAATGTCATCATGGCCCAACTGGGGGACATTATGGTTTTTGATGAATGTCCTTCCACTACAGCTAGAAAAGTTTTTGATGCTGGATTCTATTGGCCTACAATTTTCAAAGAAGCGTATACTCTCGTTCAAAACTGCGATGCGTGCCAAAAATCCGGTAACCTTTCTCGAAGAGACGAAATGCCTCAAAAGAGCATTCAAGTATGTGAAATATTCGACATTTGGGGAATTGATTTTATGGGACCCTTCCCTAAATCACACAAATACGAATATATCCTCGTTGCAATCGATTATGTTTCCAAATGGGTTGAAGCTGAAGCTCTTCCTACTAACGATGCACGAGTTGTTGTCAACTTTCTCAAAAAGCTTTTTGCTCACTATGGAATTCCTATAGCTTTAATAAGTGATAGAGGATCCCATTTCTATAATAAACAAAGGGAGAAAGTAATGAAACGATATGGAGTTCATAATCGTTTTGCTACAGCTTATCATCCACAAACTAGTGGTCAAGTCGAAAATACCAATAGAGCTATAAAAAGAATACTTGAAAGAACGTTTAAGGAGAATCCTTCCGTTAGGTCAAGGAAATTAGACGACACTCTATGGGCATTTCGTACGGCATATAAGACACCAATTGGTACAACACCATACAGACTCTTGTACGGGAAAACATGTCATCTACCGTTCGAACTTGAGCACCGTGCTTACTGGGCGCTAAGAAGCTGTAATCCTGATCTAAAAATATCTAGAGAAAAGAGATTTTTGCAATTGCATGAACTCGATGAGTTAAGACTTCAAGCTTATGAGAACTCCAAGCTATACAAAGCAAGAACCAAAGCTTACCACGATAGAAAGCTGAGAATTCGAAAACAATTCAAAGCTGGAGATAAAGTTCTGCTCTCCAATATGAAATACAAGTTTAAAGCTCCGAAACTCAAGCCAAAATTGTTTGGACCATATGTAGTGAAACATGGATTTCCATCAGGTTATGTTGAACTTTATGACAAACATGGTGGAAGTTTCATTGTAAATGGGCACCGAATTAAACTCTATTATGATAAAGAGCAACTAAACGTAATTTCTAATGAAGAAATTTCATCTGAATTTGAATATGAAGCTATCACATTCATGGCTCCACACAAGGGAATGGTCCCTTGGGCACACAATAATGGTTTTATCTATGATGCTCTTCCTAGAGCATGAGAAAAAGTTAAATTGGAAAACATAGATGAAACAGGGGACGGAATTGTGATAGGAAATGTGTTGTATATCCCTAAAAGGAAAAGTAACACTACAACTACATAATCTATTCGAATTTTAAGTCCAGCTGAGGACTCGTTAATAAAACAAGCGCTTCTCGGGAGGCAACCCGTGTGTTTATGTTTGATTTATTTTTCAGTGTCTACACCCCAAACTTTTACCACTTGGTCAAACTTAAGTGTGGGGGTGTGCCACTAATTTGAATAAAATTGCAATGCTTTTTGTTTGTTTGTTTTTGTTTCTAATAATACAGGTGTTGATTGCAAGAAACAGAAGTTTGGATAGGAACATAAAACCGGATATCATGGTTTATTTTCTAATTTTCCCTACTTACATACTTTTAAGTTCGTTTATCACATTGAGGACAATGCTTAACTTAAGTGTGGTGGGTCAGTAGGTAAAATAAGAAATTAAGTCTAATATCGATTTAATTTTTCAATTTTGTTTGTCCTTATAATCTAGTTGTTTTCACACTTTTAGGAGTAATTTATTAGAATAACTGGATCTATCCACTGGAAAAATCAGTAATTTTGAAAGAATTGAGATGTGTCCTGATTAATATTGCAATCCACTTTTGGATCGATAGCATTTGCTAGCACACATTATAACCCTTTCCACTAAATTGTGAAGATTTTAGCCTGTTCATATCTAGCATACATCTTTTATGCTCAAATCTTTTGTTATGACTGTGCCGGTGATTTTATTTATTCTAGTACTTGTACTTGTAAATCATTACGAGACCGTTGTAAGATTATATTTTTGTAATATAAGTATACATACGTGATAAGAGGCAACCTTAGGATTTTAACCAAATAGCCTTCCTTATTGATTTTTAGCTAGTCACATTGATTAGTTAATTTCCAAATTTTAACCTTTTGTTAGCATTCATCTTTAACGCTAGATACCCTTAGTTACACCCTCCGAGCCATCCTTTTCATTTTTGTTAAATCCAAAAAAATACAAAAATATTTTACACTTTAAACCTTAAACTAACCCTTGTCGAAGTCTAAACGGTGGGTTGCTAGTTGCTTGGTATGTTGGATTGTTTCTGATGATTATTAGTTAGCCACACTTCACCAATCATGTGTGTGCCATTCCGACAAAGACGGAGACTGTTGCTTCTTATTTGTATTTTTGTGGTGATGCTTATGCGAAGTGTGGGGGAGTTTGTTTGCAAAAAAATAATAAAAAAATAATAAAAAAAGTCATTGCAACTATAAGGTGACAATTATAGCGAATGTGCTATATGTGAAGATGAAGTTATGTGATATCAAGTAGCCAATGTGCTAAGATGTGATATATGGTGATCGATATGCGAAGAGGATAAAGATTGTAACTATAATCATTTTTGGTTCGTGGTTTGTTTGGCAACTATCAACAATGAGACTTTGACTTGACTTTATTTTTCTTTTAAAACCAATTTCATAAATATTTCCAATGCCTTATCCCTACCCTTAACAAATTACTTTATCTTTACGGATATAGTAATGGCTTTGTGAGAATATCAAGTGCAAGAATGTTGTAGTGACCATCCGGTTTTTGAGTAATCAAGAATTTGTGCCAGTAATCTATTATGTTTTTGTATGAGATGTTTGAACATAAGCCTGGTACAACCCTGAAGCCTTACATTACAACCCGAATAAAAGACCTCTTTGATATGTAGACTTGGTGCTTACGCCATTGCGGTGTAGTTTTGTTTCTTGTACAAGCCTATGGTAATAAACAAATCATGACTGAGCAATGAGTGTGATTTATCATATACGCTACCCCATATATGAGTGTTATGAGTGAATTATATCTTATTCTTCTTTCGTGAGGTTTTTTGGAAATGTTAATCAAGCAAGAAAATCATTGGGTATTGTCAAACATCTCGATTTTTCACCACTAAAGCTTAAAAATGATGAATCTTATCTTGTACTTGTACTTGGTGGATTTGCATCACATTTTTCTAATCATTCTTAGTTACCATGTGGATATTTAGTTTTCTTCTAGATTTGCTTGAGGACAAGCAAAGTTTAAGTGTGGGGGATTTGATAACGCTCAAAGTTAACATGTTTTTATAAGTGTTATTAGTGTTTTTGTGTATGTTATTTGGTTGTTTTATATGCTTTTGCCACTAAATCGTATCAAAGTAAGTTTTTGTAGCATATGTAGCCAAATGTAGGAAAAATGGAGAAAAGTGAAGAAAATGAAGTATATGCGATTACACGAAGATTCCCAGGTTCAAAAGTCCAATCTATGAAGCATTTCATAAGGAGAACCTAAGTTTTGTCGTCTCAAAGTTCCAAGTTCAGAGTTAATCAAGTTTGGATAGTGCATAAAGAACTACATAAGGAAAAGTCAAAGTCCAAAGCAACCAAAACCTACCATCCGATCGGTTGGAGTATAACCGATCGGATAACCATAATGACCACATCCATCCGATCGGTATCAACCCGCAACCGATCGGATGGTCATTTCTGCCTGTTTATACCAACTTTTGTGCACGAATCTTGGTCTTTTGTTCCATTGTTCTAGGCCATTCTTAGTATCTTATTGTCCAAGCTCCAGCATTTATGTCCCTATTCATTGCTAGGAGTATTTGACAAGCCAAAAAGGACTTTAAGAGTACACAATTGAAGACACAATTAAAGAGACCAATTACACACATTACTACTCTCAATTATTATCATCATCTAGCTCTCAAAGAAGGAAAATTCGTGCAGAAAGAACCAGGAACTTTGGAGGACCAAGGAAGTAACATTTGGAGTCCAAAAATTTCAAGAAATCATCACCAATACTTAGGTTATCAATACCTTGTCATTTGTTATCAATTCCAAAGCATTGTAAGACTCATAACCATGGATTCTAATGTTAAATATTCTGAGTTTGTTTGCATGTTTGCTATGAGTGGCTAGTAGCCTTTTTACACTTGTTTTGATGATGTTTTGTGCTTAGTGATAGTTATGATTGTGATAACATGTTTTAATTCAATTTCAAGTCAATTCTAAGAACCAATTGTACCTTAAGTTTCATCGTGACATTTGTTGAGTCAAGGTTAACTAATTGATAATAGTTTCAAGGGTCGAAAGATTTGTTATTATTCAACTAGTTATAATCATTTGTCTATGAATAATTGTTTTTCATCATAATTATTCTTGGCTAAACAAAGAAACAAGAAGTATGATTATAATGAGAATGCTTTTATAACATCAAATCGGATTGTTTGTAAACCTTTAGTTGGACGAAAGTTTAAATGTTTATAAACAATTGTAACCTTTTTGTCTATGAATGGGTTACCTTTTGTAATGACCATTTCCAAAGAGTATTTGATTTGTAATAAGAGTTTGTTCTTGTGTATAAGATATTCACCATACCTTATGAACCTTGGATGCATCTTGAATTGATTGGTTTACACCTAAAGCTTGTTTTTATGAACTAAAATCTTGACGAAGGTTTAACTTGTAGAAACAATAGATTAGATCACCATCTAATTATCACAACCAACATGTTATCAAAGTTATCACAATCATGTGTGTCATTAAGTAGAAAACTAGTCTAAACAAGTGTAGTTTTTAAATTATTGAATTTGCTTATTATCTTATTTTCGTACATTAGAGATTTACTTTTAGACTTATATTTTGATTCACTCACAAATCCCTGCGAGCGATCCCGACTTACCATCATATCTTGCAATAACGGACGAGTACACTTGCTCGTATGTGTTGTTTCTAGATTTGGTAATTCACCCTTATAAATTTAAAACTTGTATAATAAAACACACATCAGATGCTAGGTGTGTAATAAAACTAAGAGAAATACTTGTTAGTGTAATTTTAGCGCCAAATTTAAAATTTTTTACAACATTTAGGAGGGAAACTTTAGCCTTAGCAAGGGTCTCATGGATAGGAGTTGTATGACTAGCACAAAACCGTACTATTCAGAAAAATTTTCCACCCAAATATGCGAGGTTCGCCTTTAGATTTGATAGGAAAATCATTTACTATTAGTGCTTATGAGTGTACCGGTAGCATTTAGATTCTAGAACTTGTGTTAGTGATGCATCCCGAGACCGCTAGTGAGACTACATTCGTGTAGTAGGATTCACTACATGATAAGCGGCATTAGGATCACCCTTGTGTTTAAACCCGTATCATAATTACTTGACCATTTAAGTCATATTACTTAGCTAGTAAAGTCAATTAATTTTTCCCACACCTTAGCGTTGTACTCATTTTTAGTACACGAAACCCCTAGTACACCCCTCCGAACCTATTTTTTCGTTTCTAACTTTAAGCATCTTACTTAAAGGAAGAATTTGTTACACCCCACTTAAATGTACAACCAAATCGCCTTAGCCTTCCGTGTATGCACTCATCTTTAGTGCATTATTGTTATTTTTTTAAACCCTTTGTTAATTATCTAATTGATTACATGGTTGCTAAGTCGAGTTATATGCTTGTACATATTGTTTTGGGATGATAGGGACTCATGGGTAAAGTACTTATTTTATGGAGTAATGGGGAAGAACATCATATTATTACCCCCATATGTGCGTTAATCTTAAAAGTACTCAAAGTGTTTTGATTATCTTAATTCGAATCATTAGATTAGTTTATTGTAAAGTATGTAAAAATTCAAGTGTAAGGGGAATGTTCATTCCCTATGATGTATTATTTTGGATGGTAGGGTAAGAGTGTATGCAAAAAAAAATAAAAAAAAAATAAAAAAAAAATTGAAAAAATTTAAAAAAAAATAGAAAAAGAAAAGAGAAAAAACATACGGACTACCATCCCGTTTCATTCTATGTTTATTTTATGTTTTTTGTTATTTTTCATTTATTAGCTTAAGTCGAGTCTAGTCTTGACTTAGCAACGTCATATTGTACATGTAATTAACCAAGATGATTAACTCTCCACCAGTAAAGATTGCCTATATCCGACAAAACCGTGTATTCCATATCCCTACACCTAACGTTACAACCCTTTAAAAAGACCTCTTTGATAGTTTATCCTAGGTGCTTACGCCATGTGGTGGAGGTTTGATCCTTTCCCAATCCTATGGTAATCTATTTTGCTATGACAGGTAGTGAGAGATGTTTTCCATTTCCATATTGTGATATATACTTTATTACACCCGAGAGATGTGAGTATCTAAACACTATTTGTGAGGTGCTAGTATATGACCTCCGTGCTTGTCTTTGGTCTTTAGTGGAATGATTATTTATTGTAATTACTTTTATATTAGTGTTAAATGACCCCTAACTTGTATTTTGATTAGAATAAAAGCGCATTTGCTTGAGGACAAGCAAATCTCAAGTGTAAGGGTATATGATGAGGCGAAAAATGAACCGTTTTTAGAGGGTCATTTAAGCCGGAATTGGAATTTATTTGATCAAATATTACCCTAAATCGTTCCTGTTGTAATTTTAGGTAATTTGGGAGTGAATTCTGGAAAAGGAAGCATTTTGGACGTTTTTGGAGCATAAAAGTGAAGAAAACGGCAAAGACTTTATTTTCCTTGCTAGGAACAGTAGATGACGGCGTCAATAAGGATTTTATGACGGCGTCAGGACCAAAATAGATGACGGCCCAGGGGAAACGTGACGGCGTCAGAAGTAGGGCGTCAAGAGTAAATTTGGTGACGGCCTGGAAAAAGATTACACATGACGGCGTCAGATATAGATCTAGGCAGTCCGAGAACTTTATTGGCGGCGAGATGACGGCGTCAGAATTTTATTCTTGACGCCGTCACCTCACAAAATCTATATATACTTTTCTATTTTTCATTCATAAGAAAGGAACTTGTGTGGAGAATTCTAGGGCCGAACCTAATAAACCCTAGGTCGTTTGTAACAGTATTTTCAAGGGTTTTCACCCCTTGAAACCCTTCATGTTCAATTGAGATAAGTTTTCTTTCAATTCATTTAATATGTCTATGTGTTGTTTGAATATATCTTATGCTTGTCTTGATTTTAACATGCTAGGCTAGATCTTTTGTGTGTTTGCTTAGATGTAATGAACCCTAGATGTTGATTATAGGTTGATTGCTTGTTTATAGTTGTAATGGATGAATGATTTCAATGTTAGGCTTAAGAAAACTGACAGATCTCCATTGTGTAACTTGCTTGAACGTCTTAAGAAACATGAACCGATGTGTACTAGGTTTTTATGGTTATATTTAATGCATGAGCGAATTCTAGTGATCCCATGTTAGGAGCTTCTTAGCCAGCTCGACATAGGAGTGAAGTAGGAGCTTATAGAATTGGGGAAGTAAGTACCCACCCCATGATTGGTATTAAGGAATATAACCCGTCATCCACGCAACTGTAACAAGTAATTAACCTGTAAAAGATATCTAGGGAGTAGTGAAATCTAAGTAAACACAATTCTCCCATATATTGCTCACACCACTAGGTTAATTAGTTTATTTTCATTTTTATTATTTTATTTTGATTGCATCTTAGTTATTAGGTTAGTTGACTAGCAACTAATTCCGCCCATCCTTCCAATACCCGAGATTTTACTTGCTGTCATAAAAATATAAAAATACAAATAGAATCATCCCTCACCTCTAGATCTAGTTATTAGGCTTTCTAATCCTAGCGACACTATTCCTGAGTTGAATGATCAATCCCCCGGTACTTGTCACTATACTATACTACAACGATCAGGTACACTGCCTGGTGGGGGTTGTAAGCTTCTCGAGATCCCTTGAGAGGTAAAGTCTGGTGCAATTCCAACACATCAACACTCGTGATTGCGTGGAACTCCCCGGACAAGTGGTACACTTTTAAACCCGAGCCAAAACCATACGGTGATTCCTACAACCCTTCTTGGAAAAATCACCCGAACCTTAGGTGGAAACAAAACCAAAACATGCCCCAAAACAATTATTTCAATCCACATAATTGTTACCAACGAAACGGTCCACCCTCTAACCGTACTTTCAACAACAATCCTTCCAATAACTATGGTAGTACCAATAATTTTGAAGGATTGATGTCCAAGTTTATGGCATCTCAAGAAGCTCGAATATCTAAGTTTGAAGCCGATTTCAAACAAAAGCAAAGCGAGATGACCACCAAAATTGACACATTGTTGAAAGTTCTCAATGACCGAGAAATGGGAGAACTCCCAAGCGACACGGTCAAGAACCCAAAACTAAACGTTAATGCCATATCATCGGTTTCATCACCTACTTCTTGTCCACAATACTATTCGGTCAAAGCAATGAGCACGTGTTTCAAGCAAACCCAAATTCTTCAAAAGGACCAATTGAATAAAACATCTGATATCAAACCGGTCAATAACATAGTTGAAACACCTCCTACATAAGACCTTGACGATGAATTCAAGGAGATCCACCTTGAACGCCCCGTCATTGATGTCTTAGCCCGTGCTCCCTACTATAGTGCCCTACTAGAAAAATATGAGAAATTTAAATTGGGTAAAAATGGGACCGCCTTCGTTTAAAACAAGTTGCCCAAGAAGCTTGATGATCCGGGTATATTTGTTTTGCCTTGTAAGATAGGAAAATCCAAAGCTTTCGACACACTAGCCGACTTAGGGTCAAGCCTGAACTTGATTCCCTTATCCCTTTTCACTATTCTTAAGCTAGGAAAGTTAGAGGAGACAAAATTACTAATTGGTCTAGCGGATGGAAGTATTGCCCGTCCGGTCGGAATGATCAAAGATGTAGTTGTTCACGTAGGAAAGTTAACTATTTTAGCGGATTTTCACGTCCTAGATATGGTCAGTGATACTACATGCCCGTTGTTAGTAGGAAGAGGATTTTTAGCAACCGCAAGTGCCATGATAGATTGTAAGGAGTCTAAGATAGCGGTAGGAGAGGGTGAGACTTGGTCGATTTATGATGTTAAGAAGCATTGCTACGATTGTGAGGATGAACCGACACCACTTTGGGTAGAGATGAATAGGAGACCATCTAGATATGGGCCTTGGATAGAAAGAAACTTTATAGGACCTCAACGCCCATTCTATCTAGAAAAATATTTCATCGATAAAACACATTCAGTGGAACAACTCATAGCTAGAGATGAGGAACTAGACCCTTTTGAGGATCCCCTAGTCTTTAGGAAAATGATTGAGTTCTTAAGCGTAAGACCTATCAACCTAGAGATGAACAAATGGAAAAGTGAAGGGGACAAGTGTAAATAGAATTGGGACAAGCCACCTAAGGAAGGTGACGGATCATAGCATATGAAGATGATTTTATATGATCCGGATGGAGAAAAGTTTGAGAGGTCATACCGTACCAAGAAAACCGATAGGAAGTTGAAACCCAAGTTTGATCCCAAAGATGTCCTCAATGAGGAGCTCACGCATATAGGATAGCCCATGACCTTGAGTCAAGCTACAAGACTCGTAAATAAAGAAAAGCGCTTCTTGGGAGGCAACCCATGTTTTGTGTGATTTTTAATTGTTTGATTATTATTTGTTTCCGTATGCATGCTTTATTTTTATTTTTGGTAGATCATGTTTCAAACTAAATTGTGAAAATACTTTATTTTGTTGTTTAACTTCGTCTGAACTTCATATAAAGGTATTTTGCAAAAGCTAAGTGTAAGGGGAAACCCCAAATTTGTTTCTAAGAAAGAAATTGATCATGATTCGCCACAATATTAAATGAACATGTGTATTAGTATTTGTTAGAGTCAAATGCTTGTATCGAGTCATAATGATGTTTTGCAAGATTTTCCAGGAAGTAGGACATAAGTTTTTCCAGAAATTTTCCAGAAACTTAACATAAAGATTTCTTCAGGTTACTTCTGACGGCGTCAGGAGTTAACTCCTGACGGCGTCACGTGTAAAATTCTGGAAATTTTGCAAGTTTTGTTTTTCTAACGGAGTCTTGAAGTTTTTGTTAATTCTTTAGTTCTATAAACTCTAGGAAATCTGCAAACATTCATTCCACAAGCATTATATCTTAAATTGCTTTCTAGGCTTTGTTAGTATATATAGATTGCCGCCAATTTTATGCGAGGTTGCCTTGATTGTTTTCTCAGGTTTAACGGGTTATATATGACAAGAAGATGATTTATATTTCTGGAAGGGAAGCTTTGAATGTTCATTTTCTTGGAGGAAGATCTAACCTTGTTAATACACTATCCACACCGAACGAATCAGGGGAGTATTTGTTTTCATTCTGTTACCTGTTTTACTTTTACATTCTTTAATTGAACATTGGGGACAATGTTTATCCTAAGTGTAAAGGGAGGGTAAATGATGATACCATATAGGATACTATTGCACTTGAGTTTGTTTGTTTGAGGGTAGGTGTGTAATAAAACTAATAGAAATACTTGTTAGTGTAATTTTAGCGCCAAATTTAAAATTTTTTTACAACATTTAGGAGTGAAACTTTAGCCTTAGCAAGCGTCTCATGGATAGGGGTTGTATGACTAGCACAAAACTGTACCATTCAGAAAAATTTTCCACCCAAATATGTGAGGTTCGCCTTTAGATTTGATAGGAAAAGCATTCATTATTAGTGCTTATGAGTGTACCGGTAGCATTTAGATTCTAGAACTTGCGTTAGTGATACATCCCGAGACCGCTAGTGAGACTACATTCGTGTAGTAGAATTTACTACATGATAAGAGGCATTAGGATCACCCTTGTGTTAAACCCGTATCATAATTACTTGACCACTTAAGTCATATTACTTGACTAGTAAAGTCAATTGATTTTCCCACACCTTAGCGTTGTACTCATTTTTAGTACACGAAACTCCTAGTACACCCCTCCGAGCCTATCTTTTCGTTTCTAGCTTTAAGCATTTTACTTAAAGGAAGAATTTGTTACACCCACCCAAATGTGCAACCAAATCGCGTTAGCCTTCCATGTATGCACACATCTTTAGTGCATTATTGTTATTTGTTTAAACCCTAAGTAATTTATCTAGTTGATTACATGGTTGCTAAGTCGAGTCATATCTTGTACATATTGTTTTGGGACGATTGGGACTCATGTGTAAAGTACTTTTGTTGTGGAGTAATGGGGAAGAACATCATATATTACCCCCATATATGCATTAATATTTAAAAGTACTTCAAGTATTTTGATTATCTTAATTCGAGTCATTAGATTAGTTTATTGTAAAGTATGTAAAAATTCAAGTGTAAGGGGAATGTACATTCCATATGATGTATTATTTTGGATGGTAGGTTAAGAGTGTATGCCAAAAAAAAAAAAAAAAAAAAAAAAGAAAAAAAAAAAATTCAAAAATTAAGAAAAAAATAGAAAAAGAGAAGAAAAAGAACATACGGACTACCATCCCATTTCATTCTATGTTTGTTTTATGTTTTGTTCTTTTTGATTTATTAGCTTAAGTCGAGTCGAGTCTTGGCTTAGCAACGCCATATTGTAGATGTAATTAACCAAGATGATTAACTAAAACACTAGTAAATATTGCCTTTATCCAACAAAACCATGTTTTTCATATCCCTACACCTGACGTTATAACCCTTCAAAAGACCTCTTTGATAGTTTATCCTAGGTGCTTACGCCAAGTGGTGGAGGTTTGATCCTTTCCCAAGCCTATGGTAATCTATTTTGCTATGACAGGTTTTGAGATGTTTTCCATTTCCATATTTTGATATATACTTTATTATACCCGAGAGATGTGAGTATCTAAACACTATTTGTGAGGTGCTAGTGTATGACCTCCGTGCTTGCTTTTGGTCTTTAGTGGAACGATTATTTGTTGTAATTAATTTTATATTAGTGTTAAATGACCCCTAACTTGTATTTTGATTAGAATAAAAACGCATTTGCTTGAGGACAAGCAAATCTCAAGTGTAAGGGTATTTGATGAGGCGAAAAGTGAACCGCTTTTAAGGGGTCATTTAAGCCCGAATTTGAGATTATTTGATCAAATATTGCCCTAAATCGTTCCTTTTTTCATTTTAGGTACTTTTGGAGAGAAATCTGGAAAAGGAAGCATTTTAGACATTTTTGGAGCATAAAAGTGAAGAAAACAGCAAAGTCTCAATTTTCCTTGCTAGGAACAGTACCTGATGGCGTCAAGACTCTCCACATGACGGCGTCAAGAGTTACAAAAGAGGTGAAAGTGGAAAATACACGTGATGATCCAGAGAGTTTTTAAGCTAGGGACCTGGCGGCGTCACCAAGGCCGTCATGGTCCAATTACTAGTGACGACCCAGAGCACAACTACACATGACGGCGTCACAAATGGGTCTAGGCAATACGATTTTTATCATGGCAGCGAGTTGACGGCGTCACAACCTAACACATGACGCCGTCACAATGTAAAATCTATATATAGTTTTCCCAATTTCATTCATTAGTGTGCAACTTTGAGGGAATAAACCCTAGTCCGAATTTTATCAGTTTTTAAAGGGTTTCAACCCCTTGAATCTTTCATGTTCAATTAAAGATAAGTATTCCTTCAAATCAATCAATATGTCTATGTGTTGTTCGATTATATCTTACGCTTGTCTTCTATTTAACATGCTAGGCTAGATTTCTCTTGTGTTTGCTTAGATGTAGTGAAACCTAGATGTTAATTATGGGTTGATTGTTTGTTTATAGTTGTTACGAATGATTGTATTCGATGTTAGGCTTAAGAAAACTGGCAGACTTCCATTGGTAACTTGCTTGAACGTCTAAAGAAACATGATCGGAGGTGTACTACGATTTTTAGTTGTATTTAATGCGTAGGAGAATTCTAATGATCCCATGTTAGGAGCTTTTAACGGCTCGACATAGGAGTGAAGTAGGATCCTATTATGACACCCCCAAAATTTACAACGCAGCGGAATACCAATTTGGGTGTCACTTCATAGTTAATAAAAACAAGTTACATAAAACGACTTCAAAAGAGACGTTTAATAAAATGTCACATTCGATTTGATAAATCAGAGTACAAAGGTCCCAACAATTTATATTTAAAACTTAAGTTACAAGAGTTCAAAAATGACTCATTTGCATATTTAAAGAAAATAATTATCGAATGTGAAGAAAACAAGTCCTTCAATGTTTGATATCCACGCGACTCCGATTGCTCCCAATGCTCAGCTAGCAAAATAATACCTGAGAAAATACATGCTAAAAAGTCAACATAAAGTTGAGTGAATTCATAGAGTTTAATAAGTAATAAGTTGAATACAAGCATTATTTATCGGGCGACAAGTATTGCAATTACATGTCGGTTTATTTGATTATAGTATTGAGTTCATGTAACTGAACCTTGACGATTTTGTTTAATAATGCCCCGGAAAAGGTAAAAATTTGCCATTTACCACAATTCTAACTATTATGTGTCCGTATCCCGAATAAGCCCGCCAAGCCTAATATGCATATCCATAATACTAGCGTTTACTACTCGAGTAATTAACGGTTCATGAGGGGACTTAATTGGCAAAAAGCATTCAATATCTATAATCATATGATCGGGTCCAGCATAGCAAAAACTACTTGTATTCAGTTTGTAAAAATTAGCATGTATCCCCCTCGCGAGGTTTATAAAACATTTAAGTAAGTAAAGGCGAGGCTATGAACTCACCTTAAAGCAAAGAAAATAGCAATGAACAAGCAAGTGAAGGAATAGCCGCAAAAGCTCTACGAAGAACCTAAACATATATACGTTGTCTTAGGTTTTGAAAATAAACATTGTTGCAACTTAGCTATATATATAAGTTATTAACTTACCTATGCTTGGTACATAATTCCTAATTATATCAAGTGTTCAAAATTAAGTTTTAGAGATATAGTCATATGAGTTTTCGAATCCTCTACACTTTAAAAGTCAAAGCTGTTAACATTTTTATAATTTGTACATCTTAGAAAATCCGTTACTATTAAACCGTATGTCGAAAAATTAAGTTTCTTATATCCCCGGAAAGGTATTTGTCTGTACTAACAAGTTTTGTGGGTCCCACTAGACCAAAAATTACTTAACAGTAGAAACATAATCCATTTACCCATAGTATAAAGCCCAACAGTTTTCAATATCACAACAGTCCCACGAAAAATGCGATATCTAGAGTTCTACAAGTCCAATTAATTCCCCGTTTGCGGTCATGTTTAAGTTAAGATGTTACCTACATTTCATAAAACTGGGCCAAGTAGTGAAAATGAACATATCACTGAGATGTTTACCATTTAAATCTGTAACTCAGAATCTGGCATGTTTCACGAAAATATTTCTAGTTTAATCATCGTAATGACCACAAGACATAGGGCTACAACTACGTATTTTTAGTTTAGGTCCAATGTTTACTGATTAAATCAATTTATTCCGTTTTTACCCCTGAATCAGATTCACAGTTTGCATGTCTAGTCCTTTAGGGTTTTTAGTGTTTCCTAACTATGTACCAAGCCTAACCAAGCAACATAACTTATATAATATACAAATACATCAAGATATATAACTTTTACAGAAGTGAAAATAGAAATAAAATGAAAAGAGAGTGTTGAGTTTCCTTACAAAAGTGATGAACAAGAAAATCAAGAACAATGGACCACAAAACCTATGATTTTACCAATAACCCTTGCACCATTTTCTTTCAATATTTTACCCAACTTTTTCACCTTGATTTACCCTTGATAATACCTTGAAATTACACCCCCTAAACCATCTTGATCAAAACTTGAAACAACTTCCCAAAGAAACCAAGAAATGATGAGATTTGATGATGTTTTGAGTGAAATAAACCAAGAACAAGACTAGGCCTTCAAGATCTTTAATTTATTATGAATAATTTAGTAAAAATTTAGATGAAATATGAGTTTAGGACCTGTTCTTGGTCGTTGGTGATGAAAGATGAGAGAAAAAGATGGTGGTTTTGCATGTAAAAATGAGAGAAATGGTATTGTGTTGATGGTTTTGATGGTTTATAAGTTAGTGGAAAGTTATGTGTCCAATTCTAATGCAAGGTGTAAGTATACCATGACTAAAACCAGCCACCTCAAGAGGAGGGGAGGGTGAGTGGATGATTTGTGATTTAATTTGGTTATAAGGTGTAGTTTTGATCCCGGTAATTTAAAACGTAGGGTTTTTAAGACGCGTAACGTAGTACCAGGTAGTAATAATTTTTAAAGCTTTCAAAAATATTAAAACATGATATCATAACCTATTTTAGTAATTTAGATGAGTGGTGAGTTCATCGGAGGATTTAAACATTGTTAAAACTGAAACCGTGAGTTGAAAACGCGTTTGGTGACACCGGTTCTTGATAAAAGTGACGTAAGCTATAAAAATGACACGACGAGTATAAAATCATTTGTAATCATGCAAATAGGTTAAAATGCATAAAATATATAAAATCATCATAGTCTAGGGTTGGTCCATGTTGTTAAAACATAAAACGTAAAATTTAAATCGCGAAAAACTTAAAAGGTGCAAGGTTTACGTATAAATGGAAAAATTGAAAATTGACTTTTAAAATTGGATTGTAAGGAAACAAAAATGCATAAAAAGTGTGGACTAAACATAGTATAGTAGTGGTTGAATAAATTGAACGAATCATGACGTACGCGGATAACTTCCGACGAAGTTAATTATAAAAAAAAATAGTTAAATAATAAAATATTAAAATTAGTGACATGAAAATTTTGAAATGTCACAGTACGTACCCCTTAAGAGAGCGACGTCCCGGCGCTCAATTCTTCTTAATCATTTTTGGTCGTTTTAAAGATTTTTAGGATGGAAGCATGTATAAAAACCATGTTGAAATTCTGGTTTATGGTTGTGATTGTAGAATGTCTATTTTCAAAATTTTAAGAATCATTAGTTGAAACGAAGTTTAAATCAGTCATATCCTGAAGACGTGATTAAAATATGATGTATATATATAAAAAAAAATGTGTAATTTGAAATATAGGGCATGGTGTCATTATAAATATTGGTTATGATTTTTACAAAAGAGGGTGGTTAGAACCGACTCTTTAACTTAAAAATGTTATTTTGGTAATTTAATCACTTGTGAAATCTTTGTAAAATTTTTATAAAGATGTATAAAAATTTTATAGAAGCCCATGGAGGTGCTTAATGCATTTTGTGCTCAGGATTTTGACAAAGTAAAAAGGTAGCAACGAAGATAGAACAAGTGATAGAAATCACCTAATGTGTAAGCAATGGTACGAGGGAACGAATAGAATGTCATGAGGGTCCTTAAAGGAAAGATTGAATAAAAGTGTTGGTGATAAGACAATAGGAGACAAGGAATTTATCAAGTCGTCAATTCGTGGAAGCGGATAATAGTACATTACTATTAGCTTATCAAGCTCGCGGCGGTTGATACAAAATCGGAAAAATCCACATAACAAATTACGAGTCGAGAGGAGTTCATAGCTCAAAGAATGATTCGTACACACGCTATGGTGGATACACATAAGCCCACTTATTCATAATTCGTCATTTACATAAAGAGGCGTCCCAATCCATGTAAGTGAAAATTTATGAATTTATGGTTCCGCGGTTTATAATTTCCTTATTCAAATGAAGAAGCGTCCCAATTCATTTCAATAAGACGATTATAAATCATCGTACTTAAGTATGTCCGTCACTAAAAAAAATACACAACAAGATTAAGTGCTATAATAAATAAAAGGATGTCTAATTAACGACATGATTCATCAAAATCATGAGAAGTAACGAGAATAATAATATGACATTAGTCAATCGCATTCGCAAAGGTAAGTGCCAAAGGATAGCATGATCCGGGATGACAAGTTAAGGTCGTACTCCCATCAATTGGAAGATTTCAAAACAATGGATAATGAAAACAACATACGCGGTTCAAAGGCATAAGAAGAATGTTCACACTCAGAGTTGAATAATAAAATAGCTAGTGGAATTGACAAAGTACACCGAATGTTAATATCATCAAAAGAAAATAAATTAAAGTAGCGAAAATGTTTCAGAGATCACCACATCGTTCATAAGAGGTTAAAGTAAACGAGTAATTTAGTTTATAGATGATGGTAAAGTAGTTTGTAAGAGAGTGGAAAACATTGTATTAAAATTTTAGCGAAAATGGTTTAAAAGATGGTAGTAAACTTGTTTTACAAGGTAATTTACCAAATAATTTGTAAAGGGGTAACAAAATAGTAAATTTTGAACTAGTCAGAGATAAAATAGTGGTGCATCATGTTATTAGTTTGTAAGGTAGTAGTGGGGTAATTTATTGACATGGTGCTATAGAGACTGAGTGTAAAGAGTCGGATAAAACGTTTATAATAAATATCCTTATACAAATAAAAAGTAACGCTCTTGTAAATAGGTATAAATAGTCAAGAGAAAATCAAGTGTATATAGATAGTCTTCTATATAATTTGTATCAATTTGAAAAAAAAATGCAGAAATGCTCAGGAAACATAAGTTTACGGGGAGTAAAGAAATAAAGAGGAATTGATAAATTGTAACGAGTTTCGCCGTTAGATGTAATGATAGTATATAAGGTTATGAAAGAGTTTATAGACCATTGTAATCACCTACAATGTCTGACAAATAAAAGAAACCATTGTGCAACTCACAATGTTAATGAAGTAAATGAGACCATTGTGTAACCCACAATGTCTTAAAAAAATTTTCATAGATCACAAGAATGTAAGAGTAGACATGAGAGAGCAAAATCATGACTAGGGGATATATTCATTAGTCATATAATAGAAGTATTGATGCAAAATAGAGCATATAAGTTACCTGGGAGCAAGCGTGCGCGGATATCGAACAATTGTGAAAGACTTAAAAAAAAATTGAAAATCAGTTATAGTTTAGGTTTTGAAAGCGACCTAATTCGCTATAACTAATGCTCTGGTACCATTCTATGACACCCCCAAAATTTACAACGCAGCGGAATACCAATTTGGGTGTCACTTCATAGTTCATAAAAACAAGTTACATAAAACGACTTCAAAAGAGACGTTTAATAAAATGTCACATTCGATTTGATAAATCAGAGTACAAAGGTCCCAACAATTTATATTTAAAACTTAAGTTACTAGAGTTCAAAAATGACTCATTTGCATATTTAAAGAAAATAATTATCGAATGTGAAGAAAACAAGTCCTTCAATGTTTGATATCCACGCGACTCCAATTGCTCCCAATGCTCAGCTAGCAAAATAATACCTGAGAAAATACATGCTAAAAAGTCAACATAAAGTTGAGTGAATTCATAGAGTTTAATAAGTAATAAGTTGAATACAAGCATTATTTATCGGGCGACAAGTATTGCAATTACATGTCGGTTTATTTGATTATAGTATTGAGTTCATGTAACCGAACCTTGACGATTTTGTTTAATAATGCCCCGGAAAAGGTAAAAATTTGCCATTTACCACAATTCTAACTATTATGTGTCTGTATCCCGAACAAGCCCGCCAAGCCTAATATGCATATCCATAATACTAGCGTTTACTACTCGAGTAATTAACGGTTCATGAGGGGACTTAATTGGCAAAAAGCATTCAATATCTATAATCATATGATCGGGTCCAGCATACCAAAAACTACTTGTATTCAGTTTGTAAAAATTAGCATGTATCCCCCTCGCGAGGTTTATAAAACATTTAAGTAAGTAAAGGCGAGGCTATGAACTCACCTTAAAGCAAAGAAAATAGCAATGAACAAGCAAGTGAAGGAATAGCCGCAAAAGCTCTACGAAGAACCTAAACATATATACGTTGTCTTAGGTTTTGAAAATAAACATTGATGCAACTTAGCTATATATATATATAAGTTATTAACTTACCTATGCTTGGTACATAATTCCTAATTATATCAAGTGTTCAAAATTAAGTTTTAGAGATATAGTCATATGAGTTTTCGAATCCTCTACACTTTAAAAGTCAAAGCTGTTAACATTTTTATAATTTGTACATCTTAGAAAATCCGTTAATATTAAACCGAATGTCGAAAAATTAAGTTTCTTATATCCCCGGAAAGGTATTTGTCTGTACTAACAAGTTTTATGGGTCCCACTAGACCAAAAATTACTTAACAGTAGAAAAATAATCCATTTACCCATAGTATTCAGCCCAACAGTTTTCAATATGACAACAGTCCCACGAAAAATGCGATATCTAGAGTTCTACAAGTCCAATTAATTCCCCGTTTGCGGCCATGTTTAAGTTAAGATGTTACCTACATTTCATAAAACTGGGCCAAGTAGTGAAAATGAACATATCACTGAGATGTTTACCATTTAAATCTGTAACTCAGAATCTGGCATGTTTCACGAAAATATTTCTAGTTTAATCATCGTAATGACCACAAGACATAGGGCTACAACTACGTATTTTCAGTTTAGGTCCAATGTTTACTGATTAAATCAGTTTATTCCGTTTTTACCCCTGAATCAGATTCACAGTTTGCATGTCTAGTCCTTTAGGGTTTTTAGTGTTTCCTAACTATGTACCAAGCCTAACCAAGCAACATAACTTATATAATATACAAATACATCAAGATATATAACTTTTACAGAAGTGAAAATAGAAATAAAATGAAAAGAGAGTGTTGAGTTTCCTTACAAAAGTGATGAACAAGAAAATCAAGAACAATGGACCACAAAACCTATGATTTTACCAATAACCCTTGCACCATTTTCTTTCAATATTTTACCCAACTTTTTCACCTTGATTTACCCTTGATAATACCTTGAAATTACACCCCCTAAACCATCTTGATCAAAACTTGAAACAACTTCCCAAAGAAACCAAGAAATGATGAGATTTGATGATGTTTTGAGTGAAATAAACCAAGAACAAGACTAGGCCTTCAAGATCTTTAATTTATTATGAATAATTTAGTAAAAATTTAGATTAAATATGAGTTTAGGACCTGTTCTTGGTCGTTGGTGATGAAAGATGAGAGAAAAAGATGGTGGTTTTGCATGTAAAAATGAGAGAAATGGTATTGTGTTGATTGTTTTGATGGTTTATAAGTTAGTGGAAAGTTATGTGTCCAATTCTAATGCAAGGTGTAAGTATACCATGACTAAAACCAGCCACCTCAAGAGGAGGGGAGGGTGAGTGGATGATTTGTGATTTAATTTGGTTATAAGGTGTAGTTTTGATCCCGGTAATTTAAAACGTAGGGTTTTTAAGACGCGTAACGTAGTACCAGGTAGTAATAATTTTTAAAGCTTTCAAAAATATTAAAACATGATATCATAACCTATTTTAGTAATTTAGATGAGTGGTGAGTTCATCGGAGATTTTAAACATTGTTAAAACTGAAACCGTGAGTTGAAAATGCGTTTGGTGACACCGGTTCTTGATAAAAGTGACGTAAACTATAAAAATGACACGACGAGTATAAAATCATTTGTAATCATGCAAATAGGTTAAAATGCATAAAATATATAAAATCATCATAGTCTAGGGTTGGTCCATGTTGTTAAAACATAAAACGTAAAATTTAAATCGCGAAAAACTTAAAAGGTGCAAGGTTTACGTATAACTGGAAAAATTGAAAATTGACTTTTAAAATAGGATTGTAAGGAAACAAAAATGCATAAAAAGTGTAGACTAGACATAGTATAGTAGTGGTTGAATAAATTGAACGAATCATGACGTACGCGGATAACTTCCGACGAAGTTAATTATAAAAAAAAAATAGTTAAATAATAAAATATTAAAATTAGTGACATGAAAATTTTGAAATGTCACACCTATAGAGTTAGGGAATATTGTACACGGCCCTACGACTAGTATTAAGGAATATGACCCATCATCCATGCAATTGTAACAAATTAATCAACCTGTAAAAGATATCTAGGGAGTAATGAAACTTAAGTAAACACAACTTTCCTCATTATTGTTTCCACCGCATTATTATAATAGTTTCATTTTCATTTTTGTTATTTTAATTTGATTGTATTAGTAGTTAATTGGGTTAGTTGGCGAGCAACTAATTCCGCCCACTCTTCTAAAACCCGAGATTTTACTTGTTTTATATAAAATATAAAAATACAAAAAGAATCATCCCTCACCTCTAGACCTAGTTTATTAGGCTTTTGGTTGATGTAAAACCAACCAATGGGGAGAAGAGATCAAGAATATCGGACAAGATTACCTCGAGGGTAATAAGACGTAAGAATCACAAATCAACCTTTCGTTAAAAAGGTTAACGCGTAAATTTCACGAATTTGATATTTGAAGAGTACCAGGTAAGAGATTTCCCGGGTCGTTTCCCGACGAGACGTGAATTGAGGATATCGATTAGGGGTTGGAATTAAAGTGCTTGATTGACGGGTTTTTGAATTTTGGAATTTAAAACTACGGGAATTACGAATAACGTTCAAAAAATAAATGAAACTAAAACGCAAATCTAAACAAGGAATAGCAATTAAAACTTAAAAACTATCTAAAAGTCTATGGGAAAGATAATTGGTAGCTAAGGGAATCCTAAAACGCAATCTAAATTAAAAACGTAAAAGTAATTTAAAAAAAAAAAAACGTAAGTGTACGAAATAAAAAGTGAATTTTAAGCTACGATAATCCTACGGCGGTAAAAATGATTTTTCTAAGATTCTAACGATAAAAGAAAATTTTTTTGAAAAAGAAAAATATTTTTTTGCTTTTTATATTTTTTATAATGAATTAAAAACTAAAATAATAAAATAAATGATTTAAAAATAATTAAACTATTTAGAAAATTATGAAAAATTTTTGGAAAGTTTAATGCACTAAAAAGTATCTGAGAAAAATAAAAAAATGGAAAAAGCTGTTAAAATAAGCAGTAAATAAGCAAACCTAAAAGCTGATACATAATAAAATACTAAGCTACTCTACTTTAAATATTAATTGAGAGAAAGAATAACAAGAAAATCTAGCCAGAGCAGATGGGTAAGGTACTGGTGTCTGCTGTGTAGAAGGGTAGTGACCAGGGTTCGACCCCTGGTACTATCTTTTTGAAAACTTTTTTTTTTTTTTTTTTTTTTTTTTTTGAAACTTAATTGAAGCTGAAAATAACAAGGTTTTTGTGAAAACCAGTTTTTTGAAAACTAAAATAAGCTGAATAAAGTTTGAAAACTAAATCAGTTGATGAAAACTTGAAAAGTTTAATGGGGCAAATCCTATTAAGCTAACTAGAGGCTTTTGAGCTTAAAGAAGCCCCAATAAGCTAACACTAGGGGAAAGCACAGGTATCAAAGGGGAAACCTAATAAGCACAGGGAACAAAATAAGCAGTTAAAAAGGGTAAACAGACAACAGATTACACAGAAGCTATACTAAGGGAACTCTTAAAAACTAGAAACTAAAATAAGCTAGCATAAGCTTTCCTAAAGCTGAACTAATGGGAAATAAATCTACAACTAACTAAAGGGAATCTAAAAAGCTAAAAGGACAATAGAATAAGCAGGTTACATGCATTTATAGACACTAAAAAGACCTAAACTACAGGGCTGCATATGGCTAAATGGATGACTGGTTCAACAGTTGACAAAGGGCCCGAGGGGCTGACTTTGGAGGCCTAATAAGCTGTGATAAAAAATTCTAAAAATTAACCTAAAAATACGCCATCATAGACCACCTAGCAAGGATTACTCTTGAAAATTTTGGGGTCAAGGGATCAAGAATTGAGCAAATGAAAAATACCCTATTGAGGGCTGTTGGGGACGTTTGGTAACTGTATGCAGTTATGGTAAATGGGTCAATACAGGTTTAAAATTAAAACTAAGAGTCCAGAGTGATAAAGCATGCAAACTAAACCATATGTAATGCTAAACTAACACCTAACTTGAACCTAAACCTATCCTATTGCAACAGATTCAAAACAGTTTTAAAAAAAGTAGTTTGTAGACAACAACTCAATCATTTGAAAACTACTAGAGTATGTAAAATTTTGATTGAATTCTACTAAAAATGGCTAAAGAAAGCTGAATGAAATAAAAAAGAAGGGTAAAAATTGGTTTTTGTGTGCCAAAGAGGCTTGTGCCAAACACCCCTTTACAGGGGTGTTGTGTGGATTTTTCAAATAGAGATGCAGGTTTTGGATTAGATATTGACAGTTAATGATAACATAAAGTTGCTAAGGTCTAAGTAAGCAATAATCAAAAGTAAATAAGCAATGTAATAAGTTAAAAGGCAATAAGCAAAATTTTGACTAAAAATAGAATTTTTATTGAAAGAACTTGAATTACAACTCAGAAACTGAAAATGAGAACTTAAGTAAAATACTGAATTAAAAATGAAATAACATGTAAAAAGGTCACAATTTTTAAAAGCATAAAATTGGACAAGTTTTAAGTGTGGAAGTAGGCTGCTATTTATAAGCCCTCTCCTAGGGTTTCATGGCCTCTTTGTCTCTTTCTGATTGTGCTTTGTTTGTGAGTGTAAAAGCCAGCTGAGCAATTTGTGTTTCTTTAATCCAATCTCAGCCATCTATTCATCTTGGCGCCCACTTCTTTTATCCACAACCATTGATCAATGTTTTGGACCCTTTTTATCACAAGGATTGCTGAGGTAGAGGGTAAGTGATAAGACATCATGTGACTAACTGTTAGAGTGTTGTCCTGTGTTTCTTTGAAATCCATCACAGCCATTGGTTTGCCTTGCTCCCCACTTCTTTCATTCTTGGCCATTGATCATACTTTTGCCCATGAGGACTGCCAGCGTGGAGGGAGTGACAAGACATCATGTAAAGATGTCTTGTCTGTTTTTGAGGATGAGCTGGAGAGCAGATGGAGACAAGGGCGGCTTGGTTCTGTTTTTGGTATATTGGCGCCTAGGGTTTCTGTGGGTTAAAGGGTATTGGTGTGTTAGACCAGGTTAAAGTCAAAAGGGTAAAAAGAAAACAGGGTAAAGGTTTTTTTTGCAATTGTGTAACTGGGTTGGTCGGGTCATGGTTTAAGGTTTGGATTTGGCTTTGTAATAACTGGGCTGAGGTAGTGTTTTAGTATATAGGATTTTGGGTTAACAGATTTTTAGTTTGGGATTAGGATTATTAGTGTAAAATAAGTAGTAAAAATATAAAGTTGTAAAAAAAAACTGAATTTGTAAAAAGGATTTTTGTAGTTTTTTATTTTTTTTATAATAATAATAATAATAATGATAGTAATAATAATAATAATATAAGAAGTAAAAATAATAAAAGGTTTTGTCAAAAAATGTTTTTGGGATTTTATTTTGGAAAATGAAATTTGATTTTTGAAATGGTTTTGAGAAAAAGGTTTTGAAAATGATTTTACATTTAAGTTTCGGGATTTAAAGGTATTTTGAGAATTTCGGTGTTGGGTGAGGGGTAAAATGGTAATTTGGTTTTAGGTTAGGTTTTCCATGCTCACCCCATGTCACACTCCCGGGATTGCCTTCGACTCTTTAATTCTTCAATAGATGCGTCTCATTGTGTCTAATAGATCTGGTAATGCTCCATATTGCTCCTTTTTGCTCCGGTTTCCCATCCGTGCTCCATTTTGCTCACATTTGCCTTGTTTTCAATCCTTTTGTACCTGAAATACAAAAAAACACACGCCAAGGATATTTGTAACATTATATGGTCATTATTGGGTGTTTTTGGTCATTCTGGTGGGTTTTTCGGGCCTAAAATGATGAGTAAAAGGCCACTCATCAATCCCCCACACTAAGCAATTGCTAGTCCCTAGCAATCCGATCATATAAAGTAATGACGGGATTACAAGATTTATTAAGTTACCATGTATACCCCATTTTGACTTCTTATTCCATTCAACTTTACTTAAACGATAACGAAATTAAATATCATGCTTGATTTCCAAAAGATGGCGTTATGGAACGGGATTCACGCAAACTGGGTGTCTCCAGGGAATTGTAATCGTCATTCTCTTTTTATACTTCCTAAACTAAGTCTAAAACCCTGTGCAAACGTTTTTGTAAAATGCTAACGCTACTTATATTAGTAATCTGTGTAAGTCGAGACTAACTTTTCTCTCCCACAATTATTATTAGGTTAGGTATGTGTGCTTGTTTTCAAAATTTAGACCGAAAAAATCAACATATATTATTAGGGTTGTTACTTATTTAAGTTAATATTAGTTCACTGAGAACCGCGAAATCTAATGTTCGGAAGGGCCTTTTCCATGTAGCGGCTTTCTTCTCAGCTTGTCCTTAGTAAACTTAGGAGGCTAGGTTTTCACCCACGAGAATAGTACCGGAATCAACGGGAATTCGATTCCAAAGATTTACTAAGCTACCGCTAAAGTAATATTAAGCTTAAATAGATAGCAACCTATGAAGATTTAGAAATTATAGATTCAAAGATGAGATCACTCCATGTGGCGACTTTCATCTCAGCTTGTCCTTAGTAAACTTAAGAGGCTAGGTTTTCACCCTCAAGAATAGTATCGGAGCTCACGGGGTCTTTGAAATCAAAAACTTCCAAATATTCGTAAAATCTTCACAAGGTTTTGACAAATACTATTTAAAAGGTTTATTTAAATTTAACAACAAGCAAGTTTTGAAAATTTATTCATAATCAACATACATATATATTTTTTCATTTCTTTTCTCTTATTTTTTATTTATTTATTTATTTTTTTTTACTTTTCATTTTTCATTTCATGGCTTTTTACTAACGGAGCTTCACGGGGTAAGTTCAAGACCTTAACGCCTTTCAGAATTAAGGATCCAAGGACCGATCTCGAGCCGTAGTTTATAGCACTTATTCATACTCAACGCTTTAACTTTTGCAACTTTCAAGCAATTTCTCACTTTCATTTTGCATTCTTATTGCATTTTCCTTAAAGTATGCTTGTTCCAAAATTTAAATAAAACTTTGAATTAGTACGTGTCAAAACCGTATAAAAACTTTGTTTACTAACAAAATGATTTTTGTGTTCAAATTTTTGAAAATAAGCACGTTAGTTAAGTCAGATTAGGAGCTCCTGGGAGAGAAAAGCCATAGATTACTTATATAAGCTCTAAAGAAAACCGTTATTCCACGCTTAGCATTTTCATTTGCACAATTCGTAAAGATTTAGCCTAAAACGTTAAGGAAAGCAGCTAGATCAACACTCTAGCAGAGTCGGGATTCCCCTTGTTCTAGCCTAATCAAGTCTAAACTTTCCACAAATACCGAGGTATTTATATATAGCAAATTATTATTTATTGTGCCAAGCACTTCTTTTTCACGCAATTTTTAACATAAATTCTATTAAAATTTTAAAATTTTGGTCAAAACGGGGGTACTAGGGACTAGAAAGGTACAATATGTGAAAAATTTTGAAAAATTTGGTCAAATTCGCAAGAATTCCCCCCCTCCCCCCCACACACACTTAGAATTGAATATTGCCCTCAATATTCAAAGTACCGGCACTTAGCCGACACACTTTGAACGGAAAAAGGTAATACCACCATCTTAGTATGGAAACAAATTCTTGTTTCACACAATTGATTATAAAGAATATCCCTGGATTAGTAAAAAGAAAAGATCAGATATTGGGCGATTAGATTGAAAACAAGCGCATCAATCATCACGATCTACAGGATTTCCTGAAAACAAGGTCAAATACATAACACAAGAAGGCAAACAAGTGGGGGAAACTCCCCCACACTTAGGCGTTAGAAATATGAAAGTAAGAAGATGAAATGGATAAGCATGGGTTACCACCCACGAAGCGCTTTGTTTTTGTTAACCGAGTCACGTAGCTTGACTCGTCCCCGAATTCATTGGTCCATGGGGAAAGTTTGGAGATCTAGGACAACCATGGATGGTATGTCCCCTCCAAAATAGTGCTTCAATCTATGTCCATTCACCTTAAAGTTTGGACCGTCGGTTTGAGATAACTCGACGGTACCATAAGGATAAACTTTAGAAACGGTGAATGGACCGGTCCAACGGGTTTTCAATTTCCCCGAGAACATCTTCAATCTAGAATTATAAAGAAGGACTCGATCACCAACATTGAAAACGCGGTTTTTGATCTATGAGCCGTGAATCCTTTTTGTTTTTTCTTTATAAATCAGAGTTCTCGTAGGCTTGATCACGAAGTTCATTGAGTTGAACTTTTCGGTGATCACCCGCGGTTCTTAGATCAAAGTTGACATGCTTAAGGGCCCAATAAGCTTTGTGCTCCAACTCGATCGGTAGATGGCACGCTTTTCCATACATAAGCTTATACGGAGTACAACCAATTGGTGTTTTGTAAGCCGTGCGAAAAGCCCATAATGCATCATCTAGTTTGTTCGACCAAGAGGCACGATTTTTGCCTACAGTCCTTTTAAGAATTCTTTTTAAACCTCGATTTGAAACCTCCACTTGGCCACTTGTTTGATGGTGATATGCGGTAGCAAGACGGTGAGTAACACCGTACTTAAGCATGACCTTTGCGAATTGGTCATTGCAAAAGTGCGTACCGCGATCACTAATGATGGCACGGGGAGCTCCAAAACGAGAGAAGAGAGATTTTAAGAATTTGACAACAACTCGGGCATCATTAGTGGGGAGCGCCTTCGCTTCAACCCATTTTGATAAGTAGTCGATGGCCACGAGTATATACTTGTTCCCTCATGAAGACGGGAATGGGCCCATGAAGTCGATGCCCCAAACGTCAAAGATCTCGCAAACTTGGATTGCATTTTGTGGCATTTCATCCTTTTGCGATATTTTTCCATGACGTGGACAAGAGTCACAAGATTTGACCAAGTCATGGGCATCTTTGTAGATGGTAGGCAAATAAAATTCGGAATAAAACACCTTCTTGGCGGTGTAATTCGGGCCATGGTGTCCCCCGGTGGGTCCATGATGATAAGCCTTAAGAATATCCATGGCTTCTTGCCCGTACACACACCTTCGGATGACTTGATCCGCACATACTTTGAACAAGAAGGGGTCGTCCCAAAAGTAATGTTTTACATCTTTGAAAAACTTGTTCTTTTGTTGGGACGACATCCCTTTGACAACAAAATTCCCCGCAAGGTAGTTTGCAAAGTCGGCAAACCAAGGGGTACTAGAATCACCACGAAAAGATACCATGTTAAGTGTCTCGAGAGGAAATGTTTCATTGATTTCCTTTTTCTCGAGCTCACTTTGATGTAGGTTCTCTAATCGGGACAAATGATCGGCGGCGAGGTTCTCTGCTCCTTTTTTATCACGTATAATGATATCAAATTCTTGGAGGAGGAGAACCCACCGAAGCAATCTCGGCTTAGCATCTTGATTAGCAAATAGGTACTTTAAAGCCGAATGATCCGTATACACTATGCTTTTTGAAAAGATCAAATATGGCCGAAATTTCTCAAACGCATACACCACGGCTAATAATTCTTTCTCCGTCATGGTGGAATGTGCTTGAGCTTCGGTCATGGTATTACTAGCATAGTGTATTGGTTGGAAATGTTTTGTTTTGCTTTGCCCCAAGACCGCACCTATTGCAAAGTTACTTGCATCACACATAAGTTCGAAAGGTAGGTCCCAATCGGGGGCAACTAAGATAGGTGCCTCGGTAAGCTTTCTTTTCAAAGTTTGAAAAGCTTCGATGCACTCTTGAGAGAAGACAAAAGGAGTATCTTTTTCAAGGAGTCGGGTCATAGGCCGGGCTATCTTAGAGAAGTCTTTAATGAATCTACGATAAAAGCCGGCATGACCGAGAAAACTCCGTACTCCTTTGACGGTTGTGGGATGAGGTAACTTGGCAATTACATCAACTTTGGCCTTATCAACATCAATCCCGTTTTTTGAGATTTTATGGCCGAGGACAATGCCCTCTTTAACCATAAAGTGACTTTTCTCCCAATTTAGACAAAGATTCGTATCTTCACAACATTGAAGCATCTTTGCCAAATGGGAGAGGCAAGAAGAGAAAGAATCACCAAAGACCGAGAAGTCATCCATGAAAACTTCCATCGTTTTTTCAATCATATCATGAAATATGGCCATCATACACCTTTTAAACGTACCCGGAGCATTGCATAAACCGAAAGGCATACGTCGGTAGGCAAATGTTCCGTAGGGGCACGTGAAGGTAGTTTTTTCTTGGTCATTGGGATCAATAGGAATTTGGAAATAACCCGAGAAACCATCGAGAAAACCATAGTATTCGTTTCCCGCTAATCTCTCGAGCATTTGATCCATGAAAGGAAGAGGAAAGTGGTCTTTACGGGTGGCTTCATTCAACTTTCGATAGTCGGTGCAAACACGCCAACCCGTAACCAATCGAGTTGGAATCAACTCATTGTCATCATTTATCACTATGGTAATGCCACCCTTTTTGGGCACGCAATGAATGAGACTCACCCAAGGACTATCCGAGATAGGGTAAATCAAGCCGGCATCAAGGAGTTTTATAATTTCCGCCTTGATAACCTCATGAATTTTAGGATTCACCCTTCTTTGTTGTTGAACCGCCGGTTTAAAGTCATCTTCCATAAGAATTTTGTGAGTGCAAAATTCCGGGTTAATACCCTTGATGTCGGAAATTTTCCAAGTGATAACTTGCTTGTGTGACTTTAAAACTTTTATGAGAGCGGTTTTTTCTTCCTCATTCAAGTCTTTAGCAATGATGACGGGTAATTTTTCGGTACCCTCCAAAAATGCGTACTCGAGATGAGGTGGTAAGTCCTTAAGCTCGACCTCGGGAGGATTATCATTAGAATTTTCAATGGTTTTGATTTCCTCATTATGAAGTGGTTTTGGAGGGAGAGAAGAAGACGATGAAGGATCATCATTGAGCAATTTCTCAAGGAGGAGAATGTCTCCCTCTGGGTCACGATACGAATCATCAATTTCCCGGGAAATTGGAGTATCAATAGCAAGAAAGTCATAGACTTCTTCCAAAAGAAAGTCACCTCCCTCAAACAGAGTGAGGGAAGGGGAAGAGTCGGCAATGATAGGTTCAGAAACCGGAGTGGGACTGCCACTCGGTGAAAATCCAAGAAATTCTCGAGAATACTCCTCGGATGCAACATCAATAATGTCAATTCGGTGAATCGAGACATCATCATAATTTGAGGAGTATCTCGAAGTTTGATCAAGATTAAATGTTATCGCTTCATTATCAACTCGAAGAGTCAATCCTCTACCATAAACATCAATTAAGGCTCTTCCGGTCCTCAAAAAGGCTCTCCTGAGAATGAGGGGAACTCGAGGATCGGCATCAAAGTCTACGACAACGAAGTCGGCTGGAAAGTGGAACTTCCCTACTTTAACAAAGACATCTTCGGCGATACCAATAGGATGTTTAACGTATTGGTCCGCAAGCTCAAGAGTCATACTAGTAGGGGTAAGTTCCGGAAGGGAAAGCTTTTTCCACATAGAAAGTGGCATCATGTTAATGCTTGCACCGAGATCGGCCAAGGCTAAGCATTTCACCATTTCCGAGAAATTACAAGGAATAAGGAACTTGCCGGGGTCCTAAAGTTTTTCGGGTAACTTCTTAAAGAGAACCACCGAACAATCCTTGTTTAGAGGAGTTTTTGCCAAATCGAACAATTTTTCTTTGTTGCTCAATAAGTTTTTTAGTATTGGATCAAACTTTGGCATGAGAACGAGAGCATCCGCGAAACTAATATCAAAATGAATTTCTTGAAATATTTTGTAAAACATTTCCATTTGATGATTAGATTTCTCGCGGAGCTTTTGGTCGGTAAGCCTCGTAGGATAAGGAATTGAAGGCTTAGAATTTGTCATAGGAACATCGGGTTCCATAATTGGAATTTGGACAACCGTAGGTTGGACGTGTGCGGTACTTTGTAGGCTTGAAGAATGCACCTTGTCCTTTGTCACCTCAGGTTCTCGAATCACTTCCCTCACCGGAGAGGTAATAGGAATCGAGGGTCCATCAAATGCTAAACCACTTCGGGTGGTAGCTTTCAACTCACCTTTTTGGTTAGGAATAGTATTTCTCGGGAGAGTACCCGAAGTTGAAGGTTGCATTTAAGTCATATTGTTCATGAGACTAGCAAACATATTTTTGATTTTGCTTTGTGATTTTTCAATTTTGTTGTTTGTAGCTCGAATTTCATTTTTAAGCTCATTACCTTGCTTAATCATTGAGTTTTGGAAATCATTTTTCAAAGTGTTAATTTGATTTTGCATAGCTGTCACATTGGCCTCATTTTGCTTGATGTACCTAGCAAGTTCACTTGAGGGACCAATCGAGGCTTGGTAATTAGGAGCTTGATACCCTTGATTGAAATTGACTCCTTGAGTCGGGTATTGAGTAATCGGGGCTTGATATTGGTTTTGAACATTTTGCCTACGATTTCGATTGAATCTATTTGGATTGTTGGGTTGAGAAAAACCGGGTGGTCCAATTTGATCGCTAGTACGGTAGTTCGGGTCAACTTGAGGACGGTAATGATTACCACCTTGGTTATAAGCCCCTACTACGGCATTTTCCTCAAAAATATTGCCATCGGTGGCCGTACAATTGTAGTAAGCATGTGGACCACCACAAGTAACACAAGTTTCATCCACCGCCTTCACTTGAACGGGTGGAGAAGTTTGTGGTGTGGATATTTTCTTTGTTTGGGCAAGAACCAATGCTTGAACGGCTTCCATAAGCTTGTCAATCTTAGCATCGGTGCTAGAATTGGTCGAAGAAGAAGAAGTATAAGCACTCACTTGTGAAGCAATCGGTTTGCTTCGGGTGGTGTGAACCTTAGACTTAGTTTCAATGATCGACAAAGCATCTTTGTAGTTTAATTCAAGAAATTACCACCGGTGGCGGCATTGAGAGAATCTTGATCGGATTGGTTCAAGCCATTATAGAAAGTATCGAGTTGATGAAGATCGGAAAAACCATGGTGAGGACATTTGCGAAGAAGATCTTTGAAACGATCCCATGCCTCACTAAACGACTCATCAAATTTTTGAGAAAATTTTGTAATTTCATTTTTCAAAATTGTCGTTTTGGAGGGAGGAAAGAATTCATTCACAAATTTCGACACGAGGTCTTCCCATGTGAGAATAGAACGAGGGGGTTGTTTTTCGAGCTAAGTCCGGGCGGCCCCCTCGAGAGAAAAAGGAAAGAGAAGAAATTTGATTGCTTCTTGAGGGACATTCCGACACTTGATGGTTGATGGGATTTTGTTGAACCATTGAATGTGGGATTGAGGATCATCCCTTTCAAACCCGTAGAATTGGTTTGAAGTCAACAAGTTAAGCAATGTCGGTTTAAGCTCAAAAGAATCAGCAATGATTGCCGGAACAACTTCTTCGTAACCCTCGGTGGGTGCTTGGAGAAGCTCGAGCATAGTGCGTTCTTCCGCCATCTCAACGGAAGGGTCGGGAATAGTACGAATCTCAGGTTCGACTATTGGGGCAGCACGTCTTCGATTACGTCTTCTTGGAATTGTGACGAGTTCAAGAAAAGGACTTGCAGAAGTCGAAGAACGAGTGCGCATGCACTAAAAACTCAATTTTGAAAAAGAAAAAGAAAACAAATTTGGAGAGAAAAATCTTTTTGGGTTTTTTAAATTTTTGAAAACTTGAAAAATACAATATTTTTGTTAATCGTTAAGTCAACGATTTTCTTTTCTCTTGAGACTATGGATTGTAATCTCAAAATAGTCGGAAAACAATTAAACTCACAATTGTTTTGTTGGTTTTTCGATTAGGGGTTGGAATTAAAGTGCTTGATTGACGGGTTTTTGAATTTTGGAATTTAAAACTACTGGAATTACGAATAACGTACGAAAAATAAATGAAACTAAAACGCAAATCTAAACAAGGAATAGCAAATAAAACTTAAAAACTATCTAAAAGTCTATGGGAAAGATAATCGGTAGCTAAGGGAATCCTAAAACGCAATCTAAATTGAAAATGTAAAAGTAATTTTAAAAAAAACGTAGGTGTACGAAATAAAAAGTGAATTTTAAGCAACGATAATCCTACGGGGGTAAAAATGATTTTTCTAAGATTCTAAGGATAAAAGAAAATTTTTTTGAAAAAGAAAAATATTTTTTTGCTTTTTATATTTTTTATAATGAATTAAAAACTAAAATAATAAAATAAATGATTTAAAAATAATTAAACTATTTAGAAAATTATGAAAAAATTTTGGAAAGTTTAATGCACTAAAAAGTATCTGAGAAAAATAAAAAAATTGAAAAAGCAGTTAAAATAAGCAGTAAATAAGCAAACCTAAAAGCTGATACATAATAAACTACAAAGCTACTCTACTTTAAATAATAATTGAGAGAAAGAATAACAAGAAAATCTAGCCAGAGCAGATGGGTAAGGTACTGGTGTCTACTGTATAGAAGGGTAGTGACCAGGGTTCGACCTCTGGCACTATCTTTTTGAAAACTATTTTTTATTTCTTGTTGAAACTTAATTTAAGCTGAAAATAACAAGGTTTTTGTGAAAACCAGTTTTATGAAAACTTAAAATAAGCTGAATAAAGTTTGAAAACTAAATCAGTTGATGAAAACTTGAAAAGTTTAATGGGGCAAATCCTATTAAGCTAACTAGAGGCTTTTGAGCTTAAACAAGCCCCAGTAAGCTAACACTAAGGGAAAGCACAGGTATCAAAGGGGAAACATAATAAGCACAAGGAACAAAATAAGCAGTTACAAAGGGTAAAGAAACAACAGATTACACAGAAGCTATACTAAGGGAACTCTTAAAAACTAGAAACTAAAATAAGCTAGCATAAGCTTTCCTAAAAATGAACTAATGGGAAATGAATCTACAACTAACTAAAGGGAATCTAAAAAGCTAAAAGGACAATAGAATAAGCAGGTTACAAGAATTTATAGACACTAAAAAGACCTAAACTACAGGGCTGCATATGGCTAAATGGATGACTGGTTCAACAGTTGACAATGGGCCAGAGGGGCTGACTTCGGAGGCCTAATAAGCTGTGATAAAAAATTCTAAAAATTAACCTAAAAATACGCCATCATAGACCACCTAGCAAGGATTACTCTTGAAAATTTTGGGGTCAAGGGATCAAGAATTGAGCAAATGAAAAATACCCTATTGAGGGCTGTTGGGGACGTTTGGTAACTGTATGCAGTTATGGTAAATGGGTCAATACAGGTTTAAAATTAAAACTAAGAGTCCATAGTGATAAAGCATGCAAACTAAACCATATGTAATGCTAAAATAACACCTAACTTGAACCTAAACCTATCCTATTGCAACAGGTTCAAAACAGTTTTAAAAAAAGTGGTTTGTAGACAACAACTCTATCATTTGAAAACTACTAGAGTATGTAAAATTTTGATTGAATTCTACTAAAAATGACTAAAGAAATCTGAATGAAATAAAAAAGAAGGGTAAAAATAGGTTTTTGTGTGCCAAAGAGGCTTGTGCCAAACACCCCTTTACAGGGGTGTTGTGTGGATTTTTCAAATAGAGATGCAGGTTTTGGATTAGATATTGACAGTTAATGCTAACATAAAGTTGCTAAGGTCTAAGTAAGCAATAATCAAAAGTAAATAAGCAATGTAATAAGTTAAAAGGCAATAAGCAAAATTTTGACTAAAAACATAATTTTTATTGAAAGAACTTGAATTACAACTCAGAAACTGAAAATGACAACTTAATTAAAATACTGAGTTAAAAATGAAATAACATGTAAAAAGGTCACAATTTTTAAAAGCATAAAATTGGACAAGTTTTAAGTGTGGAAGTAGGCTGCTATTTATAAGCCCTCTCCTAGGGTTTCATGGCCTCTTTGTCTCTTTCTGATTGTGCTTTGTTTGTGAGTCTAAAAGCCAGCTGAGCAATTTGTGTTTCTTTAATCCAATCTCAGCCATCTATTCATCTTGGCGCCCACTCCTTTTATCCACAACCATTGATCAATGTTTTGGACCCTTTTTATCACAAGGATTGCTGAGGTGGAGGGTAAGTGATAAGACATCATGTGACTAACTGTTGGAGTGTTGTTATGTGCTTCTTTAAAATCCATCACAGCCATTGGTTTGGCTTGCTCCCTACTTCTTTCATTCTTGGCCATTGATCATACTTTTGCCCATGAGGACTGCCAGCGTGGAGGGAGTGACAAGACATCATGTGAAGATGTCTTGTCTGTTTTTGAGGATGAGCTGGAGAGCAGATAGAGACAGGGGGGGGGGGGCTTGGTTCTATTTTTGGTACATTGGCGCCAAGGGTTTCTGTGGGTTAAAGGGTATTGGTGTGTTAGACCAGGTTAAAGTCAAAAGGGTAAAAAGAAAACGGGGTAAAGGTTTTTTTTGCAATTGTGTAACTGGGTTGGTCGGGTCATGGTTTAAGGTTTGGATTGGGCTTTGTAATAACTGGGCTGAGGTAGTGTTTTAGTATATTGGATTATGGGTTAACCGATATTTAGTTTGGGATTAGGATTATTAGTGTAAAATAAGTAGTAAAAATATAAAGCTGTAAAAAAAACTAAATTTGTAAAAAATATTTTTGTATTTTTTTTTTTAATAATGATAATAATAACAGTAATAATAATAATAATAATAATAATAATAATAATAATAATAATAATAATAATAATAATAATAATAATAATAATAATAATAATAATAATAATAATAATAATAATAATAATAATAATATAAGAAGTAAAAAATAATAAAAGGTTTTGTCAAAAAATGTTTTTGGGATTTTATTTTGGAAAATGAAATTTGATTTTTGAAATGGTTTTGAGAAAACGGTTTTGAAAATGATTTTACATTTAAGTTTCGGGATTTAATGGTATTTTGAGAATTTCGGTGTCGGGTGAGGGGTAAAATGGTAATTTGGTTTTAGGTTAGGTTTAGGTTAGGTTTTCCATGCTCACCCCATGTCACACTCCCGGGATTGCCTTCGACTCTTTAATTCTTCAATAGATGCATCTCATTGTGTCTAATAGATCCGGTAATGCTCTATATTGCTCCTTTTTGCTCCGGTTTCCCATCCATGCTCCATTTTGCTCACATTTGCCTTGTTTTCAATCCTTTTGTACCTGAAATACACAAAAACACACGCCAAGGATATTTGTAACATTATATGGTCATTATTGGGTGTTTTTGGTCATTCTGGTGGGTTTTTCGGGCCTAAAATGATGAGTAAAAGGCCACTCATCAGCTTTCTAATCCTAGCGACACTATTGCTGAGTTGAATGATCAATCCCCCGGTACTTGTCACTATACTATACTACAACGATCAGGTACACTGCCTGGTGGGGGTTGTAAGCTTCTCGAGATCCCTTGAGAGGTAAAACCTGTTGCAAGGGTGCAATCCCCATGTATCACATGGTAACCCAATATTATGCTACTCATCCTATTTCTGGTGTTGGGTTGTTCTTATTGGGTGATCCTAAGGTGTTATAGGATTCTCATGAAGGTGGTAGAGGTTTCTTGGTTTGGGTTGATCAACGTCTTTGGCAGATTTGCAGCTGAAGGCTGTATACAGTTTCCAATGTTCATGTTTTGGAAACTGTTACCGGCAAGGTGGTGTACATGTTTACAGATGTGACTTATCCTCTCTCGGTGAAGCTCGTGGAAAAGATGCTTAGGCACAAGTTAGAGCTTGACAATGATGTTGTGAGAAATGATATGACTACTGCTGAGCAATTGATTAGGTTTATAAAGAATCAACTTGCTGATGCCAAAGTTTCTCCTACTTGATCACGGTACTCTGTCACACTCTTTTGTATTTTGTGTATATATATTGTACTGTTTGTGTTAAATGGTTTTTACTTTCTATTTTAGTAACAAGTGTTTTGATAAATGGTTTTTGGCAACTGAAAGTTTTTGATTATGTTCAAGTAAGTTTTGAGTCTTGGTGTGCAAAATTGTCTTGTTTTTGGAACACATGGTCCAAACCTTAAACTCTTTTCAAAGCTTGAGTGTTGGTTGACCACCACACAACAAATGGTATTCAACTCACCATGTCTCACAAACAAGCAAGAGTTGATTCAACATGAGGGCACGGCTCTGGTGTGATTCTCAAATCTGTTGACAGATGTAAGAGTTTGCTCAAAACTATAGGGTATTTCACTCACCCATGCTTCACTTAGAGTGGAAATGGTCATCAATTCACCATGGTTAAACCCTTGTTGGGTACCAAAGCATTGGCTAGTCCTAAGCAAACGACTACAGGTAAAGACATATCAAATCCGTTTATGAATGTGATGATTTGCCAAAAATCATTAGGGTACTCCAATTCACCATTGATTCAAGTTCTAAGAGTTGGACTGGTTTCTAATTCACCAGGGTGATGTTATGATTCCACCAAAGGATTAGCTTGCCTAAGAGTGAGTAGCTACTTGGTAAAGGCTTATCAAATCTACTCATGTTGATGAGTTGGTTCAACTCAATGTTGCTGGTTCAAGAGTTTCTCCTGGTTCGTCAATGTTTTTGGTATTGTGGTTCTATCAGGCTTATATAATTCCAAGGATGTAGATAAAAAGATGTTGATCTGTGCAGAATTTTTAAGTATTTAAGTTCAATTTCAATCCTCATTGTTCAAGACTGAAGATCTATCTAGAAACTGGCATTTCCAGTTTAGGGGAGGGTTGTTAGGAATATTTGTAATACTTGGTTATAATTGTAATACTAGTAAGTATGTAGTTCATACTGGTAGAGTAGTAGTTACTACTGGCAGGTATATAGTTCCTGTTGGTAAGGTTATTTTCATAGTTAGTACTGGTAGGCTAAATCTAGTTCCTACTGGTAGTGTATTTAGTCCTGGTAGTGTCAAATAGTTATTCCAGGATAAGATATTAGTTTGTTAGAGATGAGGCTATGCATGAGCTAAATTAGGAAGAGACATGCATATCATTCTCACACGTTTTTGTAAATGCCGATTAGGGTTTCATCAATATGAAAAGAACCGGCGGCTTAGGGAATTGTAACACACAGAAACATAAAACGCAATTCTCCTTGTTCATTAATAGAAATCCATAGAAGGATCTTTTAGTTTTATTAGTCTTGTTTTTCTTTTTAGTTATGTCTATATTCTACATAGACATTAGCTTTTCAAGCAAGAGTCTCTCTTGTGTTTAGTTTATGATTACATAGGCTATTCACTACCCTTAACAGACAGTAAAAATCTATCAAGAGCGAGATCCAACAAAACAGATATAAACAACAAATATAACTTATTAAACAATTTTACTGTGAGTTTTGGGTATTTCTAGCAAGGTTTGAAGATTTCAGGAAAGCTTGACCACCATTGATAGTCATTAACTATTGTTGACCATGGTTGACCGAGTTGTTCGACCGACTTACACAAATCGAAAAGGTTGGTGGCCTTGTAGCGCCTAGTCGGTGATTAATCGGCCTTGTAGGCCTTGTTTTGCAACACTGCCTAGATTTGGTGAAATGGTTTACTATATTGGATGTGATAATAAACAGTTGGATGTTACTAAACGCATGAGGTCGCTAAAAGTCATCGATAACAATTCATTTCTTAATCAGATCTATAACTTATTTCTGAAAGTAACTTTTGTTTATTAGATGAAAACATAATAATCATATAAACAGTTGTGTGAGTGTTTCACAATTAGGCCATTTACATGTTTAACAATTTTTTTAGGTAATTTTCAAAGATGATGCTTTTTAGCCGTCGTATCAGGAAAAATAGAACAACAATCAACGGTTATGACTTCACATCATTTTCATTGGTTTCTGTGTCACATTTTTATGAGAATACTTTTTTTAAGACTTTGGAGATTAGTCGTAAGGTGAATAGCTTTTCAATTTTTCTGTTGCTGAAAAGTAATATTGTGTACTTTGAATGATGGTATCAATGATATATAACCTCGTATTACGTTAATATATCGACCACCCACTTCTTCACCCATGTGATTTTGAATAAATTATTCAACTTGAGCTTGGTAATTGATTGTTTTAATCGGCATGAATACAGATGGTGGCATGCCATTCGGATTGACACATGGATTTCCTGCACGTAAACAAAAACCGTTAGTTAATATATGTTGCTATCCGAATGGGTAACGTTGTTACACATAAATGAACCTGCAGTTTTCAGATTATCTATCATGCACTTGTCCTCTATATACAATGGAGATATATATACATAAAGATGTGTTATACCTGAGGAATTACATAAGCACACTCCACAATGCCATCATCCTTTCTTAAGCTACAAAGACAGCAATCTAAAAAAATGGCTATAAAATGACTCATACAGAACACTAAATCATCTAATAATGACTAAAAAGAAGTACAATACCTAAAACAGGATAAACGGAACATGTTCCTTTTTCGGACACTACTAAGGAGATGTTTGGATTGGCTTACATTAAATGAATAAATTAATGCTAGCTTGTATAATAAGCTATTCCAAACACCCTCTAAGTTATAACCCAAAAAAAATGGACATAATATTTTAGAACCTGGTACATCCAAGCAAAAAATCAAGGTTGTTTAGAAAGATTAGCATTATGCAGGGGGTGAACTATAGCATCCATGACATAAAACTTAACAAAACAATTTCACTTTTTTGTTATACATTGTGATCGAAGTAGAGGGTGTGATATTGTTGGGAACATACTTTTGTATTTTAGTCAAGTCTCGGTCATTACCTTTTGTAATAGGTTGCTTAGTTATTTATTTCTTTATGTTTATGTTACTAGGCTTAAGTATGCATGTCCATGGGCCTAGAAAGCCCACGTTTAAGATGAAAGAGGGAGGAAGGGAGTGTTGCCCTACTCCTCCCCTATATATACGAAGCTTATGTAAACATTATAATTGTTGGTTATTTGAATACATTAAGGAAACTCTTGTTCTTTCAATCTTCATAGTTCTCATAATCAACCATCTCTCATTCTCATCTCATTTCTTATACTTGTGTTTACAAAATGGTGACCTAACAAGTGGTATCATTCGCCTAATAGAGATTGAAGTGTGGTTCTTGGTGTTAACGTGGGATTTAGGGTATTATTTCATCATCTTTTTGCTTTTTTTCTTTGTTTCTTACACTCAAATCTTAAAGCTTCGATAAGTTTTAAGGTTAATATAGTGTTTAGAAGCTTAGATCTTGCATAAAGTTTCGATTTTTTAAGGTTTTTTCTAATCATTCTACTCAAAATCTTCAATAGTTAGTGTTTTCTAAGTATTGGTGAAGTTATTTGATCAAAAGTACCTTATTTCTAAGCATTTTTCTTCAAAAATTTGTGATTTTTCAAGTTTCTGACCTTCTTACGCGTAAGTTTAGTGAATAGTACGTTTTAAAAGCTGTCTACAGTACTTTTTTTGTCCCTTCTATGCATAAGTTTTGGTCAAAACCCCTTTCCTACACGTAACATTAGTCAAAACCCTCTTTCTACGCTTAACTTGGTATTCTACGCTTAAATCCTACGAGTAAGCTCAATTCCTACGCCTAAGTCCTACGCTGAAGGTTCATCCTACGCAGAAGTTGCATATCTACGCATAAGTTCAATCTTACGCATAAGATTTAATCTTACGCGTAAGTTGCTAGAATCTACGCTTAAGTTTCATCTAAGGTCTTCTCCTCGTGTTATGGTGACTCAGTACTTCCCTAGCTTGCATAAGTTAGTGGAATACTTCGACTTCGGATATCTTTCAAGCTTGGATAAGTTTGAAAGATTTGTTTGGTCTTTGAACCTTACGCATAAGAATCTTACGCATAAGCTTGAAACTTACGCATAAGGTTATATCTTACGCATAACTCACAAGTTTACGCATAAGATCATACTTTACGCGTAACTTTGAAGTCTACGCATAAGTTTCATCTTTACGCGTAAGATTTCAACTTACCCCAAGGAATTTGAACTTAACCAAAGGAACGTGCATTTCAATCTTCTACAAAGATCCATTACTACACAAGTGTTCTAAGATGTCTCAACCACCACATTACTACTTCTCTAATCCTCAGCAACAGCAACATCAGCAGTATCAGCAACCACAATACCATGATGCAACAACATCAAATCATTCCTCAACAACAACCATATCAAATGTCACAACAAAACACTCAGTTTTCCTCTAAACAACCTCACTGGTTTGATAGAATGTGTGAAGTTATTACAACTCAACAATCCAGACATGAGGCGGGATTACTTGAAACACCTCCAATGCTAACACCTGGGAACTATGTTCAATGGTCAAGTCGATTCTTACGATTTCTTGAATTAAAGAAACCTCATGGGAAATTCTTGAAACAAGTGATACTTGAAGGACCATTTGAGTGGCCAACAAGATTTGAAATTGGTGATCCAACTGCTGATCCTCCACGTCCTCCTGGAGATAGACCTCTTCCAACTCACAGAAGAACAGAAATTACATCGTGAAGCTGATGAGTATGCAATGGCTTATATACTTCAAGGTATACCTAATCCAATTTATCGAAGTGTCGATGCTCAGAAAACAGCCAAAGCTATGTGGGAACATGTTCATCTCCTTATGGAAGGCACTCAATTGAACAAAGATGATATGGAATCCAAACTCTACATGGAATACACTGACATCACAATTGAACCAGGAGAGTCACTTGAATCCTACTATCATCGTTTCACAAATGTGGTCAATGATCTGGAACGTCACAAAATCACAGTACCAAGGATCGCAATGAACTCCAAATTCGTTGGTAGTCTTGGCCCGGATTGGCATAAATATGTGACATTTGTTCGACAAACCAACAATCTTCATGATGCACCATATGGATTGTTGTATGATTTTCAGAAACACCATGAACCTGAAGTGGAAAAAGATCGAGCTCTTCGAGGAGGATACTCACCATCACCAACACCAAATTCTTTGGCACTCGTAGCTCAATCTCCCTATGCTCCACCACCAATGTCAAATCATGCATATGTTCAAGAGCAAAACTACTTCAGTTATCCACAATCTTCTACCTCGAACCAAATGGTCCCTTATGATTCATCTCCACAGAATACTTCTACTCAACTTGTTCCATTAAACAACAATGATGCAGTGTATTACTCAAACTCCAATGAAGATGACGATGATGACTTTAATACGTTGAATCAGGGACTTGCTCTTATTGCTCACGCTTTTAGCAAATTCTCCAACAAAATAAACAACCGTCAACGTTCATCTTCTAACACAAGGAATCAAGCTGTTGTCAATGATGGAAGGGTGGAAATTCAGAATCGTAACTATGGTCGATCTGGTTCAGGAAGTTCTTCAGGAAATTTTGGGAATGGTCAGAGGTTTAATAACAATGGAGGGTTCAGGAAAAACTCAGGCTCTTCTCAGCAAAGGTCTGAACCAGTTGCAACTAGGAACTCAAACTCAGGGAATGCAGTATGGTGTTATAACTGTAATGAACAAGGTCATATAGCGACAGCATGTCCTAAACCGAGAACTCGGGGTAGTAAGTTTCACAAGCAGACATTCATGGCTATTCAAGATGAAAAAGATGGACATTTCCCTGAACAGGATAACAACTTCATGGCAAATGTGAACAATGACGATGACATGGAAGATCTGGAAGCCAATGCAGTTGTGATGCTTATGGCCAATATCCAGGAACTTCAGTTTAATGATTCAGGTCCAGTGTATGACACTGACGGCTTGTCTCAGGTACATGATCAAAAAGCATGCCTAATACATGAAATAGCCTCACCTTCTGCTTCTGAATCAGATATGGCGCAAGTTGTTCCATCTAACTCATCTTCATCTTCTCAAACAGATGAACAAATAAGCACAGTTGTCATATTTGATGATGACACAGTTGTTTCATTTGATGATCCTATTGAGAATGATAAACATGATCATATAGAACAACATGAACCATCATATGATTAAGACCCTGACCTCATATTGTTATCTAAACAACTGAATGATCAACAACTACAAATCATAAAATGCAACGAGAAACACAAAGCTTTAAAAGAAACAAATGCGTCACTTGCAAGAGATATTGAGTGTTATAAAATTCGACTTTCAAATCAGGAAGACAAGATTAAACATGCAAAAAGCTTTTCAAGATTCTTACAACAAAGAGCAAGATCTTAAACACAAAATGCAAGATTTAATTAAGTCAAACGGAAAGTTGATTTCTAAACTCGAAAGTGAAAAGTGTAAACTGAAAATGCAAGTTGAACGTCTTCAAAAAGTACTTTCAAAAACAGAAACGAATTGTCCAGTTGCAAAAAGGATTTTTGTGAACATAAAATACGAAAAAGAAAGTATATAGATAACTTACTTGGTGAGATTGTTGATTTAGAAAAATAACTCAAAGAATTTCGTAATATTGTTTACAAAACCGGGGGCTCTGTCACAACAATTCAGAAATTTACTTTAAAACCGAGACCCGATAAAGGATTTGCACTTGGCGATTTCAAATCAATGTTTCTTCACACAGCATTCAAAGAAAATCCTAAGATTTACAGTATGGACCACATGCTTGATAATACGATTATGCGTGCTGTTGTTTTTGATACTGAGGAAGAGGAAGAACTTGAAGACGAGAGTCGATCAAAAATGAGTTATGTTCAATATTGGACACCATATGATTATTCAAAAGCTCCTCATATTTCTAAATCTTTTGTTCCTCAAAAGGAATTACTTGAGAAATCATGGTATGTCACTGAGTCATATGTTTCATCCTCTAATACGGTCCCTGTCCAAACTGTAGCACAAATAAATGGTCCTTTACCATCATCCGGTGAACTTACACCTTTATCGAAAAATTGTCGTGTCTTAAATTATTACAAAACTTTTATGGAAGACATCGAAATTTTGGAGGAAACAATTGAACGTAATTCTGAAATAAAAATTGAAACTTTTCAATCCACTTACGAGCGAGAAAAGAGATATTTTTCAAAAACAAATGTTGCCAATTGTCAAACACCTCCGTCTTTGTGCTACACGTTGGGAACAAGAACTTCAAAACGAGGTCAAAACTATGATAAACGTTTTCAACTCTACTGAAAATGAGATTTTGGTTCAAAAGCAAAGAAATAGAATTTTAAAAAATGATGTTGATCGATTCTTGGAACAAATTCTCAATGTTGATATTTATTCTGTTATCATGAATGATCTCTATAAATCTGGTACTTCTATGCTTGTGGATGATCTTTGTGTTGATAATAACTTGTTGAATGTGGAAATTGAGACACTTAAACATGATAATGACATGCTGAGAATTAAGAATGATGATGTGACAAAACAATTTTCAAAAGAAATTTGTCAACTCAAACAAAGGCTTGAATGGTGTCAAGCTCAAAGTATTGAAACGGAATTGAAACTTCAAAGTCAAAATATTTCAAACTCTTGTTAGCTTTGCAAAAACAATGAGTCTTTAAAAAGTTTGTGTCTCAAATACGAGAAAGAAATTGCGGATTTAAAAATTGAAAACGTCGAATGGCAACAAAACCGCGATGACATTAATTATTGCAATGTGAAACTTGAGTCTGAAATTTAGGATAAAAATCACATCATCATTGATTTGAAAGAGAAAATTAAGCTACTTCAAAAAGGAAAGATTGTTGACACCACGATGATAGCACCAGGATTGTATCAATTAGACAAAACTGCTAAAGGAAAGGTTGTTCAAAACACTAATGATGATAACTCCACTTCTACAGGACTAGTCTCCACTAATAGCCTTAGCAAACCCAAGCGAAAAATTAACAAGAAGAATAGGCTCTGGCAACGTAAAAGAGGACCACTAGAAGCTCAAGAAGTAGAAGATCAACTTAGGAATTTGAATAAAACTCATGTTACATCAGATTTAGATTCTAATCTGGCAAATTGTAATCAAAATCTAAATGTAACGAATGATGAACCTTTGAATGTTTTGAATATTAATGCATCTTGTGTGTTTTGTCGTAAAAGCGTATCATCTGGTGATCATACAAAATGTATAGCTAATTCTCTTCTTAATCGTCATAAGAAACGTAGGACACGCATTCCTTCTAGGCCCACTACTGCCTCTAAGTCTATATTAGGAAAGCCGCCTTCTACGGTTTCTAATGAAGTTGAAGTTACCCCCATAAGTGCAGAGAACAAATCTAGGAAAAAGCCAATTACTAGTGAATTCACCAAAAAGAAAGCAAGAACTAGTTGGAATTGGCAACGTTGGTTACAATATAAACCAGACTTTAAATGGATTCCTAAATTGTTGAATACATGTGCTTCTAACAAACAGGAACCCGCACTTTCTTTAGGTTCCACCCTTACTTCTGTTCCATCTGTGTCTTCTTCTTGTGATACAGGTGGTACAGATTGTTCTCTGGATTGTTGATAGCGGATGCACCCGACATATGACAGGCAATCTCAAACTGTTAAACAACTTTGTCTCAAAGTTCATTGGTACTGTCAGATTCGGGAATGATCATTACGCTTTAATCATGGGATATGGTGACTATGTCAGTGGGAACATTGAAATCAGTCGTGTTTATTATGTGGAAGGCCTTGGAGACAACCTTTTCTCTGTTGGTCAATTTTGTGATGGGGATTTTGAAGTTGCATTTCGTGAGAAAACTTGTTTCGTTCGTGACTTACAAGGAAACGATCTAATGTCTGGCTCACGTGGTTCTAATCTTTATACAATTTCAATGTCAGATATGATTGCTACATCTCCGATATATCTTCTCTCCAAAGCGGAATCGACTAAATCTTGGTTATGGCACAAACGTCTTTCGCACTTGAATTTCAAAACTATGACTGAACTTGCTCGTCACAAACTTGTTGATGGATTTCCAAGATTCCGTTTTACCAAAGATCACTTATGTTCAGCCTGTGAACAAGGAAAAAGTACTCGGGCTCATTTTCCTTCTAAATTTGAGAACAGTACGAATCATGTTTTACAATTGCTTCATATGGATTTGTGTGGACCGATGCGTGTTCAAAGTATCAACGGTAAACGCTACATTCTTGTAATTGTGGATGATTACTCCAGATGGACTTGGGTTTATTTTTTACGAAGTAAAGATCAGGCTCCTTCAATGATCATCACCTTTCTCACTAAAATTCAAGTTCAGTTACGCAACATGGTACGAATAGTCAGAACTGACAATGGAACTGAATTTAAGAATCAGACACTTCGGTCATATTTTGAGAAAGTGGGAATTGAACATCAAACATCTATTCCTAGAAGCCCAGAACAGAATGGAGTTGTTGAAAGACACAACAGGTCGTTAGTGGAAGCTGCTAGAACAATGTTGATTAATGCTCAATTACCAGATTACTTATGGGCGGAAGCTGTTTCAACCGCATGTTATACCCAAAACCATTGCATGATCACTAAACGCCATCGCAAAACACCTTATCAAATTGTTCACAAAAGAAAACCGAACATCGATTACTTTCATGTATTTGGAGCACTTTGTTATCCGAAAAATGATCGTGATGATTTAGGTAAACTTAAAGCAAAGGCTGACATCGGAGTATTCGTTGGATACTGTGAAAATTCTAAAGGTTTTCGGATATGGAATCGTCGAACAAGAGAAATTCAAGAAACTATTCACGCTAATTTTGATGAACTCACACAAATGGCTTCTGAGCAACACAGCTTAGGACCCGAATTCAACCATCTTAACTCTCCGGACTCTTCGGCTGAACCATTGCCACTCAACCGCAAAGAATTGGAAACCTTGTTTGCTCCACTGTTTGATGATACAATTGAATACCGTTCTACTGAGGTCTCACCCAATTCCGGTGCTCAACCTGATAATATTCCAGTACCTGACTCACCTCAACAAACTACAACAACTGTTGAGAAAGACGGTCCTCCAATTGCATCACCATTTACAGCAGAACAAACTGTTTCTAACTCCCGACAATCAGCTGCAGATCCTACACCACAATCAGTTTCACAACCCGCAGAGCATGATCCTGATGCATTCTTTAACCCGTTTGCATCGGCTCCTACATTTCCTGAAGTAGCTGAGTCGTCTACACGCAATTTGGATCCTGCTAACATGTGAGATACTTATCAACTACACCCTTCGACACACAAATAGACTCGGGACCATCCACTAGTTCATATTATTGGCCATCCAGATGCACCTGTAATGACAAGACAACGACTTCACACTGATGGAGAAACTTGTATCTATGCACTCACAGTTTGTCAAGAGGAACTAAAGAACATTAAAGAAGCAATGACTTATGACAACTGGATTGAATCTATGCAAGAGGAATTTCAGCAGTTCATACGATTAGAAGTCTGGGAATTAGTTGAAAGACCTGACGGAGTCTTTGTCATCGGGTTAAAATGGATTTGGAAAAATAAGCTAGATGCTGAAGGCACTGTCATACGTCACAAATCACGCCTGGTAGCGAAAGGATACTCCCAACTATAAGGACTTGATTTTGCTGAATCCTTTGCTCCAGTGGCTAGACATGAAGCTGTTCGGATCTTTTTGGCCTATGCTGCACACAGGAACATGGTTGTTTACCAAATGGATGTGAAAACAGCATTTCTTAATGGAGAACTCAGTGAAGAAGTGTATGTAAGCCAACCAGACGGCTTCGTTGATCCTGAGCGTCCTAATCACGTTTACCGACTCAAAAAGGCACTCTACGGACTTAAACAAGCCCCACGGGCGTGGTATGACAAACTGTCCACTTTCTTGCTGCCCAATAAATTTTCTAAAGCTTCGGTGGATCCAACACTATTTACAAAAACCTACGGGGAGGACTTACTTGTTGTTCAAATCTATGTCGATGACATTATTTTTGCCTCAACAAAAAGAAGTTACTCTAATGATTTTGCAAAATTAATGAAAGATAATTTTGAAATGTCCATGATGGGTGAACTTTCATTCTTTCTAGGACTACAAGTTCATCAATCACCCCGTGGAATTTTTATAAATCAGTCCAAATATGCTCTAGAAATTTTAAAGAAACATGGAATGATGAGTTGTGATACTTATAATTCACCAATGGGCTATACCACAAAACTAGATGATGACTTACATGGGACACCTGTTGACCCTACCAAATACCGCAGTATGATTGGGTCACTCATGTATCTCACAGCTAGTAGACCTGATATAGTATTTGCTGTCTACATGTGCTCTCGCTATCAGTCCAAACCAACTGAAAAACACCTCAGTGAGGTTAAAAGAATCCTTCGATACATAAAGGGAACCATTAACTTGGGAATCTGGTATCCGAAGGATTCTGGTTTTGAACTAATTACTTTTTCAGATGCTGACCATGCAGGATGTTTAGACACACGCAAAAGTACATTTGGTGGATTATAGTTTCTCGGAGATAAACTTGTGTCATGGCAATCAAAGAAGCAGGACTACACATCACTGTCGTCAACAGAATCTGAATATGTAGCTATTTCTGCTTGTTGTGCTCAAGTCTTTTGGATAAGATCACAACTTAAGGATTATGGCTACCTGTTCAACAAGATTCCCATCTACTGTGATTCCAAAAGTGCCATTGCTATCTCCTACAACACAGTTCATCACTGCAAATCCAAACACATTGATCTCCGATATCACTTCATCAAAGAGCATGTTGAAAAGGGTACCGTTGAACTGTATTTTGTTGGGTCTGAGTACCAATTGGCCAACTTACTTACCAAATCCTTAGCACCATCAAGGTTTGCTAGTCTAGTTCACCAAATTGGTATGCGATGTTTGACTCCAGATGATCTGGAAAAGTTTTTAAAACACAATTGATCGTCAAACATCAAAACTATCTTTGTAAATATCTTTTCAAAAACAAAATATAAAAATATAAAACCATCAAAAACACAAAAAGATTTTTTGTTCTTTTCAAAAAAAAATGCGAGTACCACCACTCTTGTCAACACTATTTTTCATAAACGTCTACAAATATGATCAAAAAAAAAAACAAGTGTTGAGGGGGAGGTCAAATATTTTTCAATTTTTCTTAATAATTACTATGTACTTGCATTTTACCAAAAATATTATGTTTGATCACAAGTGATGCTTCAAAAAGTGTTTCGGGATACTTTCCTTGACCATTATAATAAATTTTAAGTTTTTAAAGACTTCGGTCTAAGGTCGAAGGGGGGTAAAATTCCACAAGTTGTTCTTGTCGTAGACTTGATGTAGTTAACAAAAGTTATATATGAGAGAGTTAATTTTGGCATTAGGATTGAATGTAACATAAGGTTAAAGGGCCAAAGGTGTCAATATGTGAAACTTGTTTTAACCACTAGTCAAAACTCATTTTGACCGATCATTCAATTCACTGACAAATACATTTACTACTCACACCAAACCAATCAACGACTCACAATAAAACTACATATCTAATCGTTGTTCTTCTAATCTGTAAGTGCCAATATGTTTTGATCATGTTTCTAATCAAAGATTCTAAGTTTCATAAAGATCTAACGGTCTAATTTGTTAAACTCATTAAATTTGGACTTAGGTTTTGCGTAAAATAGAAACATAAGATTTAGAGTATTATTTTTTGAATTAATGTGTGGGAAATGATCAATTGTTAATGCCTTACATGTTTATAAACTCCAATCGTACCCTGTATCATCAATTGTTGAAAATCAAGATTAGGGTTCTTCGTACGATTTGGGCGTTTTAGTGTTAGGATGTCTTGATGCAATTACTTGGTTAGGATATTGCTATAAGGTGTTTAGGATCATGTTAAAATGGGTTAATTGTTTCTGTAACAAGATTTGATCCAGATGTTTTGATTTAGGGTTCATACGCACCAGCAGGTGTGATTTTGTGATGTCATGGGTAAAAGGTGTTATAAATTGGTACAATTGTTCCTTAGCATGTAAGAAACACTTGCCCTATGCCAATTTTAACCCAGAATCATGTTTGAATCTGATTGTGATTATGTGTTCATACTATCCTACGCGTAAGATAGGATTAAGGCATGTTTACGCGTTAAATGGTGTATCTTAAGTGTGTTAGGGATGTGTTTGAACATAATATTGATCAGTGGTTGTGTTATACACTTTCAGGAATCAAAAGAGACAATTTTCAAGAGGTGATTTTCGATTAAGACGTTTTTACGCATAAGATACTCATCCTACGCGTAAGATTGAATCTTACGCGTAAGATTCGACACGTTTGAAAAACATTGTCTTGGATAAGACAATGTTTACGCAAAAGATTTTTCTTACGCATAAGTTTTTCTTACGTATAAGATTTTACCTTACGCATAAGTCAAATTTTACGCATAAGTCTTATCTTACGCATAAGGTTCAATCCTTTGCCTAAGCTTCATTCTTACGCATAAGATTAATTCTTACGCATAAGATGAATCCTACGCAAAAGATTGCTCTTACGCGTAAAATAGATGTTATGCGTAGCTTTTTTTTCTTACGCGTAATATGATTTCTTACGCATAAGAAATGTTATGCGTAGGATTTTTTCAATCTTACGTGTAACATTGTCAAAATTTATGAAATTGTCTAAGTGTTGTAAAATTTCTAAAGTGTAAACTCTTGTAATAGTTAACTCATGTTGTGATTAGATTGTTATAAGTTTCTACTAAGTGTTAACCTCTAAAAACACAAGTTTATCATATAACAACAGTTTTTACACAACTCCCACTGATCAATTCAAAATGTGCACAATCATGTAATTGAATGTCTGAGCTAACAAAGTATATCATTGCTATGTTTGTGATTGTTTATGATCAATTCAGATGGCTCAACATAATGACATTCCGTATGGACCAGAACCTGAACCAAAACTCTCCTGGGAAGAAACCTTTCCCGAAGATTACACCAGAAAGATAGGCAAGAACAACCTAAGAATCAAATTCAACAAAATCACGTGCAATGAATCGTCATGCATTGTAGCTATGGATGCTCTCCTCTATCACCCAAACAAAATCCTGTTCACTAAGTCCGCATCAGTGGCCTGCTTCTACATACACCAATTTTGGCACACACTTCAGCTAGACCTTGGGGAAGAGTCCTTCACTTGCATGCTTCACAATAGACAGGTTACTGTGGACATAGATACCCTTCGGAATGTTCTTGGTTTACCCGAGCTTGGCCCAGATGAAGAATACGATCCAGTACCTAACGAGGAAGAGCTGATAGAATGGTTACGGGACGTTGGTTATGATGAATCAGATGAAGTAGTGACTAGACACTCTAAGGTCAACATCAGATATCTTCCACAACCATGGAGAACACTTTATATTCTGATTGCTAAGTCGTTATCTGGCAGAGACACTGGTTATGAACACCCTAAGCTCCAACACCTCAAACTCTTCTGGGCTGTGGCAAACGTCAAAAAGGTGGATTATGCTAGCATTATTTGGGAAGACCTTGTGTGTCACATACAACACAAGACCACCAACGTTCCATTTGTTTGTTTCACCAAATTACTCATCGAAAGCTTCCTTCATGAGTATGACGATATTCCACAAAGACTCGATGATGAAGCCAAGCACACTTTCAGAAATGAGGACACTCTTAGACAGATTAAGAGACTTAACACCAGTACTCATAAACAAGGAAAACCTTTTCCCGCTTGTCTCTTGAATGATAAAGTGAAGCTGTGTAAGAACTACAAGTACTACGTTCAAGCTCTCAATGAAGACAAAGTTGGTTTCTTGGACGAAGTTGTTCTACCATCGTTCATGCAGAAGAAGGGGAAGAAAGGTAGCAAGTCTGGGAGCTCTGGCAGTTCTACCAAGTCTAAACAAAAGAGGGGTACACTCAAGTTAAGAATTCCTGTCAAGAAACCTGAATCCATTCCTGAACCCACACAACCACCTTCTCCAAAACCGTCTGACTCAGAAACCGAATTCGACGAAGGTCCAGTTTATAGGGAAGCCTATGCAAATATCAACGAGAAGGTTAATCTAGAAGATATTGATGATAGGGACATGACTTTCAAAGATTTGGATAAAGACATTGATGAATTTGCTGATAATGCTGAATACCCATCAAATCTCAATCAAAGACCGTTAACTGAAGCATACACTATGTTGGAAGAAGAAAGGTTAAGGAAGGAGAAGCTGAAGGAACCAATGACTGCTGAACAAGAGTCTGCTCACTCAAACATAGGCCTTTCAGTAGAAGAAGAAAATGAAAGAACTCTTAAGTTGGGTCTCCTCCACAGCAAGATAGATGCATTTCAAGCTGATCAACCTCCACCTCCATTGTTTTCTAAAACAAACGTAGCAGACGGATCTAGCAGAATTCCTGAGTCTACCACAGGAACCAATGCTGCTATGATAGTCTACGAAACCCCCACTGTATCACCTAGAGATGTAGAGATATTAAATGCTTCAGCAACAGGAGAAAAGGAAGAGGAGGAACATATGGATACTGATGTTCCATATCTTTTGACTATGGAAGAAATGGAGATCAGAGAAAGGGCTCAAGAAGAAGAGCTAAAGAGAAAGCAAGAAGCTGAAGAGGCTAGGCTTGAGGAGCTAGCACAAGCCAAATTGGAAGAAACAATTCATATGGAAGAAAGCAGAAAAGTTGAAGAGGCAGCCAAACTGGCTGAAGATAAGTCAAGAAAAGTCAAAGAAGCAAAACAACACCCACTCTCTTAGGCTTAAGGCAGAAGCAGCCAAATTAGCTGAAGAACAAAAGCTTAAGGCCGAGGCTGACAGACTGGCTGAAGAACAAAGATTGCAAGAGGAAGCAGCCAAAGTTAAGAATGTTGATCAACCCGAATCACAAAGAGGGGATGACAAGGACGTAACCACCAACATTGAATCTTCACAATCATCACCTCCAGCATCCGAATCTACCCATGACAAATCAATCAAGAAACCCGCAAGTACAAAAGCCTCTGCTGCATCCAAGTTGATAAAGAAAGCTTTTAGAAGAGTTCATGATAATAAGAAAAGCAAATTGGAAGATCAGGTTGCATCACTAGCAAGCCAAGTTGCTGAATTGATGAAGCTTAATACGAATGTCCAGGAGCTGCAAGAAAAGGTTGACACCTTCTTAGCTAAGGATGTGCAAGAGAACTTGGAAGCCACATTAGCTACTCAAGCACATCAGTATATGGAACAACATTTAGTTGCTGAGTTGAAAGATTTGCTGGCACCAATGAGAGGTGAACTCACCAAGATTGCAGAACAAGCTGTCAAGAAAGTGATCCGATCTACCTCATTTACTCTTCGAGCTGACAAATCAACTATACCACAACCTGGGTTATCAATGGACGACTTAGAAACCCAGCTCTTAGACAAATTGGCAAGTAAGTTCACATTGTCACCTGAAGAAGCTAAAGTCCTGGAAGCTTTGAAAGCCAAGATGTCTAAAGAGACCTGCAGCACTGAGGCCGATAAACTGAAACATCCAAGAGATGATGAAGATCAGGATCCTAACTCTCAGGCAAAGAAACAAAAGCAAGCCAAAGGACCCTCGTCTCAACCAAAAGAACCGGTCATCCCTCCAACTACAACAACATCTTCACAACAACCCAAGGCATCTGGTTCCGCTCCTAATGCCCATGACCACTTTGAATACACAGGCGGAGACGAGATTCCTCAGACCGATGAAGTACCAGAACCGTCATCTAAAAGGAAGAAAGAAAGGAAACGAAAACATCATCAGCACAAACCGGACACCTCTTCAAAAGGCACAGAACCCAAGAAACCGAAAACCATTCTCAAATGGCTTGAAGAAGACGAAACTGCCGATTACTCCTGGTTTGACAAGATGATTAATTCGCAACCGCCACTTGCAGACGATCAAGAACCTCTCGATGGTCGAACAGTGGAATACGCTCAGTTGATTCAAAATAAGTTTCATATGAAAAAGATGAACAAGGAAGAGCTACAAAGAATCAAGAATGATGCGTTCAATCTTCTGAAAGATCGGACTGCTAACTCCATCAAACTTGAGTATCATCTAGAAAATATTGCTCAAGCTATGTCAAGCAATATTGACTGGATCAATCCTGAATCTCACGTCGATCCGGTCACAAGACAAACCGCACCATACATAACTGACTGGTCCAAACCACTGCCTATGACTGGGAAGCCAAAGGAACCAAAGATCCCTTACAAGTTCTTCTTCAACAACGACTTGGAATTTCTGCAACACGACAGCAAGATTGAGAAGAAGTACGCCACATCACTTACCTTCCTCCCTGCAGCTAGATACCTCAACAATGCCATCGAAGAAGAAGCCACTACCTTATTCATCGATAAAGTTGTTGACTATGACCGGAATGCACTCTATGGTATACATCATTGGCCAGATAACCGGGCACAGTATTATCGTAGCAGCAGACTCAATCAGACGATAGGTAATGTGACAAGTGAGTTGAAGATAGTCTTGATTCAGTTCATTTCGATAGTCACTCACTTTGGGTACCCCTTCCTCAGCAAAATAGTACTCAAAAGACTTGATGAAAAAGAGTACGAGATTTTCGAGTCAGACTTTCCACGACTACTCCTCAACGACATAGAAGATATGTATCTGCTCAAAGTTCAAGGAAAGCTTTGCAACTTACCCAAACCTATGCAACTTTCCTTTATCACTGCTCTCCTAATCTTCATCAGACAAATAGTCATCAGAAAAAGTGTAGAAGATCTTCAACTCGGAGTGGAAAGTTATCAGAAGAAGCTGAATCTCACCAAACCTAATCTGTTCAACATCCCCAACCTTCAAGATCTATCTCAATACTCCTTGATCAGGCATCCGGCATTTGGGTTCACATACCGTAGTGTAAACGGTCGTAACTGCTTCATGGGCTATGAAGAAATACATAAGTTCTGTGATGAAACCCTGAAGTTCGTCAGAGATGGAATCAAAAGCAGATTAGATGACATAGCATTGGGAAAATCCAAAAGGTGGAATACCGATGAGGCCAGGGAAGCTCGCAGATTCATTACAATGATTGAGAACCGGTTGAAGCACAGGGATCAGTTTCGGAGATTGGAAAGCTATGTTGGAGGCAGACCTGGATTTCCGGTGTTGACATTTCAGAGACTAGAATGGTAGTAATTTGTAAGAACTTGATTTGATTTGTCAAATACTATACTTCATAATGGCTTGTGCACACATTACAGTGCACAACCCGAACTTGTAAAGAAAGGACCCTGAGGTACGCATCAGTTCCTCAATCCTAATATAAGGAGCGAAGGCTTCTTACTTTTGAGTAGAATTAATCAAATGTTTATGAATTTTCATAATTCTGCTCAAAAGGACAAGTATTTCACCTCAATAAGACCTAATCACTTGTTGAGGGGGAGCACTTGTCAAAAACAAAATACTTTGCTCTATAATCAAAAGTTCTTGGTGAATCTCCCCATAAGACTCAAAAAGGCATATTTTAATCTAAAAAGATTGTCAAAAACATCATTTTATATGCTATTTTTGAGGGGGAGAAAATGAAAAAGTGATTAAAATATAAGTAGTCAAAAGGATATAAGTTGTATCATGTGCGAGCTAGACTCAGAATTAACCCAGGAATTGACGAGACAATAAAAGTTAGTAATATCGAAAAGACTTATCCTCGACGGGTAATAACATCAAGTTAGTTACTAGAGCTAGTTGTCACCTAAAAGCTGACAATGGATCTCTTTAACTAACCACGTAAGCGTGTCTCGAAAAGGATTTGTCTTAGTAGAAATGTACCGTCTCGAGAAACTTTCTGTGGACTTGACCAGGCCGGGTAATAACTTCAAGCTAGTTTAACTAGTGATGTAAGCGTGTCTCGAATCGGTCTTGTTCACTGAAAGTGGATCAATTCAAAATGCTTGCTCCTCCCGCATGTGCAAATTTATTAAATACTCATGAGCACATGTGAAGGGGGAGCCCTTCAAAAGTGTACACAAAACTCTCAAAGTGTTAACCAAAATATTTGATTATCACAAACACTTTGAGAGATTTTCAATCAAAGGTTTCTTGGCTACTGTCGGAGTTATAAGGTGATTAAGATAGGAAAAACCGTCCTATGATCCGCCAGAGCCGGAGGGATCTACCCAAGGACATCTCCTATAGTTAGAATTAGAAGTCCTTAGGTATGATACGAAAAAAGGAGAAAATAATGAAAGGGAAAGAAGGAGTTGAAGAATTAAAAAGAAAAGTAAAGAAAAGGGTGAAAAGAAATAGCCCTCCGTATGTTCAACCTTAGGGCAGACACCGGGTTCAATACGTATGCTACTGGTTGTTGCATAAGACAACACCAGTATTGAAGATAAAGTCGTCATGGACCCAGTGACGCAATGCACTAAACCTTCTTAACCACTCAAGTTCTCTTAAAAGAGCTTGTTTCATTCTCACGGGGAACCAGTGTAATCTATCAACTTATCTCTTAGAGATAGTTGATATTGAAGCAGGAGACCCCTCCCTAGTCTCCGCATAGGAAACCTAAGTGTGCACTTATAGAGTCTAGAGCCATGAGATACATCAAAGATCTCTTAGGAACAGTTAGTATTTCTACAACTGGTGTTCTACATCAATGGACATCAGCTATAAATTATCGTGTCCTTCACAGATCTTAGCAATCTGCCGAGAACGTTTATGAGAGGATTACTAATGTATTTCTCAATGATTGAACGGAAACTCCTGCCAGGGTCAACATCAAACAGCCCTGACAGCAGGTCACTTCGGTAACCCCACAAGGGTTACGCTTAGTGTTTGCGGTGGTTCCATAGCGGTCTACAGTCGTGGAGTGATCCCCAGCGACTCACCCAGTCATTGAGCTACTTAGTAGGTCTCGTAAGCTCCCTCGGGAGTATCTGATATGGGAACGGCCTTTATAAGGATAAGAAGGAGTCTTCAAACTATGCTGTTGACTAACTCTAATTCCTTATCTGTAAGTACCGATTGTTTATTGCTAACTGTTTGCTTGCAGGTACCTCACCTCCATGATGGTAGATTCCAACATGCTCATACATACATCTTGAAGCAAATGATAGCTCCCCCATTGATCTTAGCACCACAAAGTTCAAAGAAAGATTCTACGCCAATAAGAAGAATCTACAAAGTATAAAGACTAAAGATCTTAGAGTATGTAAAGGAACTTTGTGCACGTGAAAGTCTAAAGTCCAAAGATGTATGAGTATGTTGGAATGGCGGACAACCACCACAGACGCAGGAGTGACGAATGGCAGACTACTTCATAACACAATCACTACAGCATCACCAAAGAACAAAGACATAGAGCAAAGTGCAATCATTACACTACAATTTTGAAGATGTCTAAAGTTTTACATGTCACAAATCAACGACAAAGATGAAGACGTCAAGCAACCGTGATGACCGACCCTTAGGGGAGATTGTTGGGAACATACTTTTGTATTTTAGTCAAGTCTCGGTCATTACCTTTTGTAATAGGTTGATTAGTTATTTATTTCTTTATGTTTATGTTACTAGGCTTAAGTATGCATGTCCATGGGCCTAGAAAGCCCACGTTTAAGATGAAAGAGGGAGGAAGGGAGTGTTGCCCTACTCTTCCCCTATATATACTAAGCTTATGTAAATATTATAATTGTTGGTTATTTGAATACATTAAGGAAACTCTTGTTCTTTCAATCTTCATAGTTCTCATAATCAACCATCTCTCATTCTCATCTCATTTCTTATACTTGTGTTTACAAAATGGTGACCTAACAGATATATATAGAGAGAATGATGATATGTTGTTTTTCCTGTAGGTTATAGAGTTCGAATTCCAATTGGATTGTAATATCGTAGATTTATATCTACTACAACTAATCCTAAATAAAAGTGGCATTATAATATGCTTTCATTGTTATGGTTATTATAGTGGAAGTGAAATAATTAGACAAATCAAGTTGGAAATGGTACCTATCTGTTCCCACATCAATTAGGCATATTCTGAGACCACAACGCTGTCTACGGCTATGCTTTGTACTACATGAGTGAGATCACATTAACACATACAATACAAATTAGATTTCAACAACATCATACACTTGCAAAAATTATGATCCTGCCTCATCTTCATTCCTACCCTCCACCACAGCCTCCTCCTACACCTCCATATGCAGAAAACTTCATCACAACCAATTAGAACCCAATTGCAGCACTTTGATCCTAAACGACAGCATACCAACTTCCTAAAACATTATATAATAACAGACTACATAGGAATTATTCAAAGTGTTGGTGACACAAAGAGATACAAAATGAGATAGAATCTTTCTATAGGTTTAACATGTGAATACCTGCCAAATATTAGTGTATGGTTGCAAAGAAGTACAGTTGCATAGCAGGTAATATATATGCTATGCCATCCGGTCATTGCCTCGCCTAATTAGGGTCAGAATATCTCGCTCAAATTATAACAATCATCACAGCCATAAAAACTTTCTTAAAAACCAATTTTACTAATATAACCCATCAATAATCAATTGTACAAAGGTGGAACAACCGCCATGGCTGCATTAGTGTAAACGCCCTGCCAAGATGCGGCCGCTCTCAGACCTCGAACAATTCCAGTAACATAATCTACAACCAAACGAACCCGGCATGGCTGCGTTAGTTTAAACACCCTGCCAAGAAACAACCGTTCTCACAAACCTATTTCCTTACTTATATAATACAACAACAATTCCGGAACTAACCCAAGAAAACTACCATCACTTTATTCTGATATTTTCAATAAACAGGCCACCAAGAACAATTTAACCCTAAAAATCATTAACTCGTGAAAATAATTTCTTTATCCAAACTCATGACTAACGACATTAACAAATCCACACCAATCATTTTAAAGATATATCATGGAAAACCAAATAAGTTTACCAAAAACGCAAAAAAATCAAAATACCCAATTCATTAAAACACAAACACAATTAAAACCTAATCTCAATTTACAAAAAAAATTGAAGTTTAACCATCCAATCTAAATAAACTAAATAATTAGAATAACAACCCTCATTATGAAACAACAAAAAAGATAATAACAATATCTTTAAAAAACTCTATTACCTGTTGAAAGCCAAAGGTTGCCGAAACCTATTCACCCAACAAAACAAATAAACGATTGTAATCACACATTCGCCCCCGCAATTAAACATAAAACTATGAATAAAAATACAAATTTTGATAAAAAAAAACTTAACTGGAATTAAAAGAAATAAGAACCCTAAATTTGGCTCACCCAAAAAAATATGTGTGTGTGGTTATGAAGAATCCAGAAACACATGTATCTAAATTAGATGATATAAACCGACTTGCCAAGAAGATGTGGATACAAAACGGGGATAAACTGTAGCCATAACATATATAGATCAATAATAGCCACAAAAGGAATAAAAAATTGAATTCACTATTCATAACCCTGTTCATCCCCTCACAGGCAACTATAGATGTTTCAAAACCCGGTGGATCAGATCGAATGCATTGGTGGTTAGCTTATCGGAGCTACACCGATCAGATCTCAAGCAAAGAGAAGGAGTGTGAGTTAACGTGAACAGGGCGGGTCGGGTAAGTAAACACCAAATTGATAAATGGGCTTGGATGGGTCTGGTGGCAAGAAAGTTCGGGCTATTTTAGCCTGCTGAATGTTATGAATATATAATTGTTGGAATATGTAAATAATAATAATGTTATAAACATAAACATCATCAAGCAACGCAGCAGAAATAGATCAAATACATGTAATTGAATTAACCGAATATAACGAATATGCGTACCTTTGTGATTTCTAGCAAGAACAAGAAATCAAATCAAGAACAATATAAACCCTAATTGGTTTATGGTGATCGACTAAGGATTTAGTCGAATAGGGCAAAACACGTTAGCAAAAGTATGCCAACACTTCGTTCTAGAACACACGTACTATTAGCGTTTCAATTAGAAAAGCTAGGTTCTTTGATAACAAGCAAACACCACTAGGTTGAGCCTTAGTTGATCGAATAGGAACCCTATAAGGGTGTATTGATCGGCAATAGCTCAAAGAAAGAGAAGAAAGAAGGACTTAGGTTTGCAAGTGAACCAAGAGATGAATGAATGAATACATAGGGACATGTATTTATACTAATCATCAAACTTGGAGCAAAAGCCACAAACCCTACACCCCTTGGGTTGGGTCGGCCGATTATGGGTCTAGGAAACCCATTCTAGATCCTTCTCAAGCACTATTTCATGTTTAGTCCTTCATCTTTCGTCTAACGGTCGTTAGGTACCGTTAAATATTTATTTCGTGAACTTAATAATTATTCATAACTAATATAATAATTATTAATTAATTGAAACTCATACGTAAAGTGTGCAATCCCGAAGTCTCATGTTCGAGTCCGGACATATTCATTAATTTTTATCTGTTACTTCTAACAGCTTCCACTCGGATATACATTAATGTAATAATGATATTGGTTAGTCTAGCATAACACGCCAATGTCCCCAGAACGATCACTAATATGGTTTCCTGGAAAAAACCACCTTTGATGATTCATCATCATACTTATCCTTTTTATTCTAATACTTTGTTAATATGGATATGGATCGAAGTCATTCAATAATTAACTATTGTTTCTCGTTATTTATGATCAAGAAGACTAACAATTCATCTGACCGTATTCCAGATAGACCTTGGGCATGGCCATGAAAACATCTTGCCAATCCTACGAGTGGCCTAATAGTATTAAACTTCAAAACAAATTTGAAGGAACCAAATCCTGTATTAACTACAAACATAACCTATGAACTTCGTATCACCTCTGAAAATAATCCTTATAACTACCAGTTACGGATAGCGTTAGACTATCTCACAGAAAATGAGCTACATCCACAGTAGTTACCTGGTATCTCAAGTCTGAGGATAAATATTTATGATTTACTATAATGACAACATCCATAAGTATAATCATGTAATTGGGATTTTGTCCTATATTCATTTTATTCATTCTATTGAATATCATGTGAATTTAGCATGTCCTACGCATCAATATACTTTAAGTATATTATACTAAAACTCAGATTTGTCTTAATTCAATGATACTCCCATTGACAACGGACTATTTAGAATGACTCATGTTATTCATGGATTAAACATGCAAATATAGGATACAATATTTATAAATGGAAATAAACATAACAAAATATTTCATTTCATTAAGATAATTATTGCTTACAATATCCTTTATCCAAATACTAACCACAGATTTACATGAAACTACTAGCTAAACGAAGTCCAATGCCTTTAGCATGTTGAGTAAGCTTTTCCTTAGATAAAGCCTTCGTAAATGGATCAGCTAGACTGTTATCTGTGTAAATTTTAAGTAAATTGATTTCACTTATATCGACTTGTTCTCGAACATAGTGATATCTTCTAGGAAAATGTCTGGTGCCTTTCATAACTCCAGGTTCATTGGCGAATGTAACTGCGGCTGAATTGTTACAATACATATTAATAGGTAATTCAATTGACGGCATAATACCAAGACCCGAGATGAATTTCCTAATCCAAACAGCTTCCATTGCAGCTTCCGGTGCAGCAATATACTCATCTTCTATAACAGACATCGCAATTGTAGTCTGCTTCTTGCTCTTCCAGTCAACTGCTCCTCCATTAATAACAAAGACATAACCCATCTGAGACTTTGTATCATCTTTATCAGTTTCAAAGGACGCATCACAGTAACCTGTAACATCAAGTTCTGCATCTGGATTTCCCCCATACACTAAAAACATATCTTTGGTATTCCTTAAATACTTAAAAATGCTTTTAACAGCGTGCCAGTGCCTTCCACCTGGATTCTGTTGATAATGACTGGTCATATTTTGTGCAAACGCCACATCTGATCTTGTGCATCTTACTGCATACATGATAGATCCTACTGCTGAAGCATATGGAACTTTCTTCATGAGTGCCACCTCTTCAAGTGTTGAGGCACATAGTTTGCTACTTAAGCCATGTTCTACTTGCATTGGAAAATATCCTTTCTTGGAATTTTGCATATTAAATCTCTTCAATACTTTATCAATGTAAGCACTTTGACTTAATCCAATCAACCGCTATGATCTATCTCTGTAGATTTTGCTTCCAAGGATGTATGCTACTTCTCCTAAATCCTTCATAGAAAAACATTTACCAAGATAGGATTTAACTTCCATTAAACTTGGTATGTGATTTCCTAAGATTAATATGCCATCGACATACAGGATAAGGAAGTAACGTTACTCCCACTAGCTTTCTGGTATACACATGGCTCATCAAGATTTTGAGTAAATCCAAAACTTTTGATTTCTGCATCAAATCTCTTATTCCATTGTCTTGATGCTTTCTTCAATCCATAAATGGATCTTTGAAGTTTGCATACACGGTTTGGAAATTCTGGATTCACAAACCCCTCAGGCTGCGCCATATAGATGTCTTCATCAAGGCAACTATTTAAGAAGGAGGTTTTGACATCCATTTGCCATATATCATAGTAATAGTAAGCAGCTATAGCTAAGAGAATTTTAATAGCTCTAATGTCAGCTATAGGAGAAAAGGTCTCCTCGTAGTCAACACTAAATGTTTGAGTATAGCCTTTAGCTACCAAACGAGCCTTATAGGTGTGTACAATGCCACCCATGTCTGTTTTCTTCTTGTAGATCCATTTACTTCCAACTACCTTAGCATTTGGAGGAAGGTCTACTTCTATCTAGACTTCGTTGTCTCTCATGGATTACATTTCCCCATTCATAGCAACCTACTATTTTTCCTTTTCAGGACTATTCATGGCAGTCCTATAACTAGTAGGTTAATCAAGATCCCCTAGTATAGTTTCCTCACGCTCTACGTTAAGACATAGACATTCAGGTGCTTTCACAGGTCTAGAAGATCTGCGAATGGGTACCACTTCAACTTCAGGTGGAGGACCTAGACTTTTAGGTTCCGCAGGAAGTGCGCTAGTGTTTTCAGAAGGTGATGTATCTTCATCTTCTAGATAATAAACTCTCCCACTGAATTCTTGAGATATGAGATTCTTTTAAAAGAAATCTCCATACCTAGCCACAATGACTTTATTCTCTGGTGGAAAGTAAAAGTAGTAACCCATTGTTTCCTTTGGGTATCCTACGAAGATACACTTAACAAATCTCTGTTGGAGTTTATCTGGTGAATCACGTTTAGCAAACGCGTCACAACCCCAGACCTTTAAGTAAGAAAAGTTGGGAGCTTTTCCTGTCCATAATTCATATGGAGTCTTATCAACCTTCTTAGTTGGAACCATATTCAATATGCGAATTGCAGTTTCAAGGGCATAATCCCAAAAGGATAAGGGTAGAGTTGTAAGATTAAACATTAATCGTACCATGTCAAGCCAAGTACGATTTCTCCTTTCAGATACACCATTTTGCTGTGGAGTATAAGGAGCTGTGAGATGCTATACTATACCACACTCAGCTAAATGATCTTTAAACTCTTGGCTTATATATTCACCGCCTCTATCGGATCGAAGAGCCTTAATCTTCTTACCGAGTTGTAATTCTACTTCACTTTTGAAAACCTTGAATGTGTTAAAGACTTCATGTTTATGTTTAAGTAAATAAACAAAACCATAATGACTATAATTATCCGTGAAGGTTATGAAGTAGCTAGCACCGCGTTTTGAAACATGTCTAAGTGGACCACATACATCAGTGTGTATTAATCCAAGTAGTTTTGTAGCCCTTTCCACTTGATGTGAAAAAGGTTTCCTTGTCATCTTTCTAGATATGCAAGATTCACATTTATCAAATGATTCATCATTGATCTTTTGTAAAAGCCCATCAAGTTGCAGCTTTTCCATGGGATCCTTGCCTATATGTGCAAGACGACAATGCCAAAGATAAGATGAATCCAACTTGATTCTCTTATTGCTAATGCTACACATAGAATTATTTCTATTGGACACAAGATTTTTCATATCAATTTCAAACACACCATTTATTGAAACAACACTCCTAACAATAGAGGGTGCATAATGACAATTATTCAATACTAGTATCAAACCCGAAGGTAAAACTAAATTGAAAGTCCCTATGGCTTCAACTGCTGCACGTATGACATTCCCTACGTACAAGTATCTTTCTCCATAGGCCAGCTTCCTTGCTCCTCTAAGTCCCTGCGATGTATTACAAATGTGAGTGCCACATCCTGTATCATATATCCAGGAATTATTCTTACGAGGAAAAGAAAATAATTCAATCATAAACATACCTGAAGTGCTTGCGACGTTACCAGGCATTTTACTCTTGTTGAGGCGCAACTCTTCTAGTAACAATGGACAGATCCGCTTCCAATGTCCAGGAGTGTTGCAATAGTGACAAGAAGCCAAATCCTTATTGGGAGTTTCCTTCTTCTTTGGAGGAGGATTTTGCTTCTTAGGCTTCTGTTGATGAGTCACAACTTGTTTGCCCTTTCCAATGCCTTTACCCTTGTTATTCGCATGTTGCGGTCTATTGGGCTTATTTCTCTTGGTGATCCTACCACTTTGTATTGCCATTACAGCAGGTGTAGGTGCCTTTTTAGACAGACCTTTTTCAAACCCAATAAGCATTTCATGAACTTCACTTACTGTCTTCCCCTTGCAATGCATATTGTAGTTGCGTACAAACTCACTATACAAATCCTGGTTAAGGGATCGCAAAATGAATCCAATTTTCATGCTTTCTACATATCCATAGCCAAGTCGCTCCAATTGGTCCAAATAACGTTTCATTTCCAATATATGGGCACTCACAAATTTTCATGCTTCCTGTTTACAATTGTGCAGAGATTCTATTAAGTCATATAATTCTGCAGTATGTGGTTTCTCATACATTCGTCTGAGTTCATTGATCATGTCCATGGGTCTATAGTTCTCAAATTGTTTTTGCAATTGAGTGTCCATCCCAGATAACATGAGACAAGCCACATCATTGTGCTTCTCATATTCAATGTTGTATGCATCTTTTTTAGCTTGTGATGCATTTTCAGCAGGAGCAGTAGGAAGAGGTTCACCAAGATAATCATATCTTTTGGCCATCCTTAAAGTGATTCTTAAGGATCGATGCCAATCATTGAAATTTTCACCAGTCAACTTGTCTCGCTCAATCATTTGTTTGAATGCAGAACTCATGTTGCTCATATTAGTGTTTTCAGGTGTAGCCATTTCTGCAGAAAAAAAAATTCAAAAGTTAGTACTTTCGATAATTAAATTTTCAATAAAATTAAATACCCTTCGTTCATAAACATATAACCATTTAATTTACATTGAAAAACTAGGATCCAAATTGACATAGGTTCATCACATCAGTTGATCTACTAATGATGACGGTATTCAATAAGGTATGAGTCGAGCCTCAATTGCCAATATTCAATTGCAATTCCTAGAAAGGATGGGATTTACATATTTGCCAACCGCAGTTGCAATGTAAGCACGTTTTATCCCCATCTTATACCTTGAGTGATCAGAACCCGCTATCAACTCAATTAAGTTAACCAACTTAAGAAACTGCAAACTTACATAATTCCATCACACCAGTTGATCTGCTAGTGATGAAATCATGTAATTTGCCCTTCCATTGTAATCTAGCCAAGTTACGCCCTGACGTAAATCACAACTTTAGGTGTTTCCGTTTCATTGGATGGCACATAACTTAAATTTTAAGGGTAGTAAATTTGATGTGTGTAATCAAAATATATGTACAAACATGTCATGCATTCATCTTGTATCATATGTTTTATGTAAAAAACTTTTACTCATTAGTTTCTTTACGAGCTTAAATCTCCAAAGTTTTAATTGATGCGTTGAGAAACTTACAACTTTACCTTAAGTGCTTCGTATTTATAATGGTTGTTGGGTAAAACTAAATTTTGACGCACAGGAGAGCGTTAAGACAGAATGGAGTCTCTTTAAGGCCACAATTTAATGCGAAACCACCTTATACCCACTTTATAGTTTGTCAAAATTAGCTTCACCGTTCAACCATTTAATACAGTCGTGATCAATCAATTAAAAGTTCAAGATTTTTTCAAGCTCAAAACAAGATTTCACCATTATTAAGTCCGGTTTATAATTTTATTATAGAATTACCCTTTTGCTTACTATCGTGTCACAACATATAAAAACAAATAGCAATTAAATAAAATAAATAAACAACACAAATAATGGACATGAAAAATAAATCAATTAATATACACAATTGATTAAATACACGATTTTCATAGGGTCTTCCCTAATTACATAATTAATTTAGTTTTAGTAATTTTACTAGTCAAACATTTACTAAAAAAAACTTATTAATTATAATAAATCGCACAATAAAATCATGAAATCTACATAACAATAACACAAATATCACCATAATCCATAACAACACATGCATGGTTTGTCATGAATGCCCACATCACAATTATTATAATCAAATAATCAAGTCAAAAACGCATAATCAAAATGGCATATCATAAATATCCATTAAATTCATATAAAGGTTATATGCAACCTAGGGTTTCTACAAGTTTTTAACAAAAAATCCAAAACCCTAATTTTTCTTAAAAAAATTAAAGTTGACATATATATAAAAAATTCTTTTAGGGTTTTCAAAATAAAAAATAAATAAAAAATAAAAAATAAAAAAAAAAGAAAAAGAAAAAATAACATTAGAACACCAAAGCATGTAATAATCACAAACGATTCAATTTTATGTGTTTCGGTAATTAATTACAATGTATTAAGCTCTTGATGCCACTGTTAGAATATGTAAATAATAATAATGATATAAATATAAACATCATCAAGCAACGCAGCGGAAATAGATTAAATACATGTAATTGAATTAACCTAATATAAAGAATATGCGTACCTTTGTGATTTCTAGCATGAACAAGAAATCAAATCAAGAACAATATAAACCCTAATTAGGTTTATGGTGATCGACTAAGGGTTTAGTCGAATAGGGCAAAACACGTTAGCAAAAGTATGCCAACACTTCGTTGTAGAACACACGTACTATTAGCGTTTCAATTAGAAAAGCTAGGTTCTTTAATCACAAGCAAACACCACTAGGTTGAGCCTTAGTTGATCGAATAGGAACCCTATAAGGGTGTATTGATCGCCTATAGCTCAAAGAAAGAGAAGAAAGAAGGACTTAGGTTTGCAAGTGAACCAAGAGATGAATGAATGAATACATAGGGACATGTATTTATATTAATCATCAAACTTGGAGCAAAAGCCACAAACCCTACACCCCTTGGGTTGAGTCGGCCGATTATGGGTCTAGGAAACCCATTCTAGATCCTTCTCAAACACTATTTCATGTTTAGTCCTTCATCTTTCGTCTAACGGTCGTTAGGTACCGTTAAGTGTTTATTACGTGAACTTAATAATTATTCATAACTAATATAATAATTATTAATTAACTGAAACTCATAAGTACTGTGCAATCCCGAAGTCTCGTGTTCGAGTCCGGACATATTTATTACTCCCTCTGTCCCAAAATTATTGTCCAATTGAATTTTCAAAGTCAAACTGGTTAAACTTTGACCATAAATATATATTTTTTATTATATAATACTTGATGAAGAATTATACCGTTGAAAAGTACACTTAAAACCCAATGCATTTATATATTTTGCGTCAAATATTATATAGCACCCACAAAAATATTTAAGGTCAAATTAGTTGAATAAGAAAAACTAAAAAAGTCGATAGTGGACAATAAATTTAGGACGGAGGGAGTAATTTTTATCCGTTACTTCTAATAATTAAGGTATTTCATGATTTAGAATTAGATGTTTAGTATCGAGTAATCAAATTGAATTCATCGATTTGCTTGGATGGCAACTATACGGCCAGTGAAGATTTACTGTTAGACGACTAAAGACGAAAAACGATATGTTTTATTCGATGGATTCATGATCATGGTGGGTCGTCTCACTGTTCAGGTCCATCCAACCTATTGTCAAGGGATGTCACATTCATATAACCATCAATTGGCACGTTGAACTTGATGGTTGTCGACTTGGGATAACTTGATCACATGTTAATGATCTTTCTAAAATGAGACTAGGTGGGTCACAATAAAATAACGTGTGTGGACGTTCCTAGTTGGCTACTTGAACATAACAAGATGTGTTTTACAACTACTTAATTTGGCTGAACAACTGGACTAGTTTTGGACCGTGGACTTTTATAATCCACTCTACTAATCCTCCAAAGTAACAAGCGTTCCCAAACAGATATTTTGAATATATATTACCTTTACTTATGGGAAACTTAAATTTTGATGGAGCACAGTCATTAACGAATAATGAAGAAATACTAAAATTTTTTTGGGTAAATTAACGGTTACCCCGTAAAATATATTATCACAAAAATGTTAAGTACAATGAATGATGATGAAATACCTCATTAACCTCAAGTAAATGCATAAACGACCACTAAATCATTTATACATGCCACAGAATGCTACAAACAAAATATAACCTTTTCCTTTATATTGATTACAACATCTGATTTGGTAATGAGTTAGTGACAATATTTGCTTACTGAAGTCATATATTTGACCTGTCGTCTTAAACTAACAAAATTTACGTACTACTCATTAACTATTTTTAGTAGAAATGATATAAAACCTTGAAATGATGTGAATGGAACGATATATATTTGAGTTAGATGTTGATAACTCATGCCATGCCTTTTCTATTCACTCAAATAAAACTTAAGAAGACCAAAAACGAGTGGTTGTTTTGATTTGTCAATTGTTAATTGGTCTGTCTTCCACTAGCAGCAACCTTTGACTCTTTATCTTATGGGACCAATACGTTTTTAAGTAAATCATAGATTTGGTCACTGTCATATGACTCGTATAACTTTCTTTAGTTCATTAGTTAGGATGAGTAGCGGAGCTAGAAAATTTTTCGTGGGAGGGCCGAAGCAAATTTTTTTCGGGAAATACATTAAATGGGAGGGCCGAAATAAATTTTTTTCCGAAAATACACATAAAATCGCAAATAAATACACTAACGGGCTTGGACCTAGGGGGCGAGGACCCTCACTTGTCCTCACATAGCTCCGCCCATGGTTAGGATTTATTAATCAAAGCCGGATGTTCTTTTTTCGAAGAAAGGGGCAATTGCATATATCCCTCGAAAAAATTAGTCTCGGTCTAAACTATAGTTGTCACGTTCTTATACTTTAAGCTAATAATTCTATAAATCCTAACAGTAAACACGTTAAGGGAAAATGTTATTTTAGGGGTGTTCGGTTAGGTGTATTAGCAGGTAAGGAATGGTAAATATAAAAATTGATTTTTGCATTTCAAAAACATCACTTGTTTGGTGGGTGTTATGCGGCAAAAAGGCCTGGTAATATTTGAGACGCAAATCTAATTGCGACAACAACGATGAAAAGTGGTCAAGAGATTTTTGTGAATGTTCTAATACTGCTAGAAAGACTAATAAGGGGTCTTTGAGATTGCGTTATTTTATGTGATTATATGATTATCACGTTTAGAAAACGCAGATAATTAGATTGTAGTGTTTGATAATCAAGTTTCCAAAATCCGCATATTTACGTTTAAAAGTCTTCAAAACCTGGATTTGAAAAAGCATGTCCTCACCTGCTTTTGCAAAACGTGATTATGTTTCTCTTGAAAAATTACTAATCTATCCTCCCTTTTGAATGATATTGTTGTGATGTGATCGAATATTGTTGCAGGTTTACTATTATAGGCGACGAAAAAGTTGGGTCAAACTGTCAGAGTGAGTTGCTCTAAATGCTGTTGTGACGTGGTTGAATCAGATAATCACATAGAAAACGCACTCTTAAACATATTCTTAATAAGAAAAAATTGTAATGTATCTAGTTTTTACACATTATACGTACATATAAATTTTTTGTTGGGTCATTGTTTAGAAACTAATTAATTGTAATTGAGAAGACACATACTTCATAAAAATAGAAGAAATAAGAGGTGAATACTAAACACAACAAATTTTTAACGGATAATAAAAAATTTCCGATAAATTAGGAGGAGACAACTAAACCATTTGAGAGGACATTGAATAAACATTGCAAGCTTGACACTAAAATATGTGAACTCGTGGGCTGGTTGAGAGGTGGCTGACACCCCGCCCTTCTCCCCCACCTTTGTTTATACATGCAAGTTGTTTCAATCAAAATATTTTTAGGGTAGCAAATTAGTTTAATCAAAAAAAAAATTAATATTATTATTTTTTTTTTTTAGCAAAAATTAGTTAATCAATTGAACGTTAACTAATTTATTATCTTGAAATTAACTACTAGTGTGTATATATATATATATATATATATATATATATATATATATATATATATATATATATATATATATATATATATATTACTGCAAACAAGTAATAAAAAATAAGGGTAATAAAATTATTTTGATTGACATAACTTCATGTACACATTTTTGCTACAAAAAACTACGATTGGCTAATCTTAATGGCTGATACTCACTATTTGGAGGACGCATAACACAACTGTATATCATATATCTAAATTGAATCATGAAACTACAAAATACCAATAACACATATAATTTCCATCAAGTCAAGCTCATACGCATAACGTTATAGCACTTCTACCAAAAACATGGACGAGCCAATATCTCATTTTGAATAACGTAAATTTTATTTCGAGTAGGTGGAGATTAATGTCTTTTTCTAAGGCTACCCACAGTAAGAGGATTCAATCCCCTTACTTTTTCCTGCCACGTCAGCTTTCCCTCTCCAGCGACCTACGGGCGATTGGATGCCCCAGTAAGACGACCTACACTACAAAATAATACCCCACAAAATACCTCTTTTAATTACACACAAACAAAAAAAAAAGGGGACGATTGTCGATCCACTACACGACCTTTTGTCCCGTTTGTGTTGCCTCGACCGAATATCCACAAAAGGCACGATCGACTCAAATCGATCGCATGAGTCGATCGCATGCCATTACTGTCGCCAGCCTAATGGCGTGTTTGGTAAAGAGAAATGGAGGCAAAGAAATGAAATGAGGCTATTTTCTTTTGTTTGGTAGAGTAGAGAATTGAAGAGACGGAGAAATGAGATTTCTCTAGATATCCCATCCTTTGTAATTTCGACTACATTCATTTCCACTCCACTTTATGTGGAAATGGGATTGCTTAACAATTCTCCGTGTTTTTCTTTGTGGGCCATTTCAAAAAAGGAGGGTATAAATACTTACTCACGTGCAAAGCACATTCCACCAAAGTTCTTAATTTTCAAACAATGCCCTAGCCACATGCGATTTGGGGAAAAACCTCCATTTACGGAAAACAATTAACCAGGTTAAGTAAAATCATTTGTTTTTAAAGATGTTTTGTTTTGTTGGTATACTAACCACTTCATATATAACATAAGCTCGTCAATTGCATTTGCTAAAGGTTGTTTTGTTTTATTCATATACATCTATCTTTCTTTCAAAAAAGCTAACCAACTCAATCAGAATGTCTTTATCACTTGATAAATTCGATCATTAATTCCAGTTTGTAAGCATAAAACGATTGGGTAATTAATTTGTTCATAAATCATCATTTATGAAATAATTTCAGATCATGATGTTGGTCCCAATCTGGGTCAGTGTTGTTGACTTTTCGAATGTGGAGAAGAAAAAGAATTTTAATTTCCTTTTTTTTTTTTCCTTTTTCTTTTTCTTTTTTCTTTTTTTTTTCCTACCAAACATAAGAAATGATTTGATGCTAATTCTTGAGTCAATTCTTTGTGGTTACCAAACACTATAATTTATCACAATTCTCTACCAATTTCATTTCTCTAAATTCTATTCTCTACTTCATTTCTAATGTCTAAAATTCTCTCTACCAAACGTGCCCTAAGAGAAGATGAGATGAGCTGACATCAAATTACAAAGAAAAGCGTCGTATACTCAAGAGAAAGTGGGGCCCATCAAACATTTTTTGACGTCCCAGGTGAGACCGAGCAGACGAAGAGTAAAACATTTACACGTCAGCATGTACCCGCCATGTCACGACACAGCTACCCTCATTTAATTTAGTAGTATTTTTTTGTTTTGCTCGACTAATTTCTGGTTTTACCAAGTTTTTTCCTCTATCAAATGTATCGTAGTTTATAATTATAGGAGAGTGCGGTATCAGAAAAACTTTTAACATGAGGCAAAAGTTAAAAGTGGACAATAGTCAGGTCATTACTATTATGCAACGATTGGATATATTTTCACACTTATACTATTTACCTATTTATGGGGGTAAAATGAAATTCTCTGATCAATCAACATTACTCGAGTGAACTTTGTGGGGGCAGCTGCCCACACTGCCCCCATTGTGATACCACCTCTTATTTATAGATGTTGTGAACTTGTGATAAGTTGTAATGTTAAAACTTCAACACTTTCTAACATGATGCTCGATTTTAGTGTTCTGAATGTTAGTAGTGTACCTAATCACTACCCACTTAAATGGTATATTGTTAGTGGCGCATCTACAGTGGTAGTGGATGTCGCACGTGCTACACCCATTTTGAGCCTCCGAAGTGTTAAAACTTGAGTTGTTTGATGAGCTAGTAGCCTACTTTTCTCTCATATCACTATCAACAATTGCTTGTTAACATTTTCTGAAAGGAACAGTGAAGTTTGTAACTTGAATGCATTGATAAAATTTAGAAAATAGATAGATTCATTGTAGAAGAAGTTTAGGGAAATTGTAGAAGAAGTTTAGGGGAATTTAGAGGAAAGAAGGGAGCACAGTAAAAACTAAAAAGAAAAGTTATAATTGTATCTTATTTATGTTGCTTAACACGTTTTCAATTTGATGTTGTGAATAAATATTTTTGCAATTTAATGTTGAGTTGTGGAGACGGATATATGCTCTGTTTAGGCCTGACGTTAATCTATCAAACGTACAGAGGTAGGACTTTGTGTATGCAGTAGCTCCTTAGGATTCTACTCTTAAGTGAAGCAGAAGAGGATTGACAAAGCTTTATCAGGTGAGATCCTGGCTCCAAGACAACTTCCCAGTCTCCCACCGACTTCTCAGCATCAAGCTCCTACCTAGACTTGATTGTGTACTCTTCAACCTTGGACAAAGAAGATTTCAGTTTGCAAATTTGCTCCCCAAAAGAGTTACTCGCCCCAGCCATATGAAGCAACTTATCATAATCAGATATCAGATTTTTCGCGGACTGATCCATCGATAAACCTCATCCGGGGACCTATCCTCCCTGTGAACGTGAGGAACAATAGAACTAAGTTAAACCCGTCAAGACTCCGAGTCATCACACAAAGCATTCATTGGAAGGGTAGTCGGGAAACTCATCTTCAAAGCCTCAACCTCTAAGGAACAAGCCTTTCCTCCAGAGGAACTACACCTGTAAAGCAACCACACAAATAAAGGCAAAATAACACTTGATAAACACAAGACTAGGGGTGAGAAAATGGACCGAGAACTGACCAAAACCGAACTGCATTTTAGAACAGCGGTCCGGTTCTCGGTTCTTAGATATAGCAAATTGCGGTTCATGGTTCGGTTCAGTCTGGAAACGCAGGTATCGGTTACTGATGCGTGGGATTGCGCCCTCGCAAAAGGTTTTACCTCTCAAGGGATCTCAAGAGGCTTGCAATCCCCACCAGGCAGTGTACCTGACCGATGTAGTATAGTGTAGTGGCAAGTACCAGGGGATTAATCGTTCTCATGGGGAATAGTGTCGTTAGGATCAAAAGTTAATTAAACTAGGTCTAGAGGTGAAGGATGATTATTTTTGTATTTTTATAGTTTTTTAGTAAGCAAGTAAAAATCTCGGTTATTGGAAGACTGGGCGGAATTAGTTGCTAGCCAACTATCCCAAATAACTACAAATGCGATAAAAGTAAAATAACACAAAAGTAAATATGAGAAAAACAATAATAAGAGAAACGTGTTTACTTAGATTTCACTACTCCCTAGCTATCTTTCATTAGTTGAATAGGTTGTTACAATTGCGTGGATGACGGGTTATATTCCTTAATACCATTCGTGGGGCTGTGTACGATCTTCCCCAACTCTACAAGTTTCTACCTCTTCCTATATCGAGCTGACAACTAGCTCTTAACCTGGCCTCCTTAGTAGTCACTCATGCATTAAATACAACCATAAAAATCGTAGTACACATATGATTCATGTTTTTAAATTAATAACAAACAATCAACCAACAATCAATAGCTAGGTTTCATTACATCTAAGCAAACACAAACAAACCTAGCCTAGCATGTTAAAGTAAAGACAATCATAAGATAGAATCAAACAACACATACACGTATTGAATGATTATTGAAAGACCTATCTTTATTGAAACATGGTTGAAAGAAGGGTGAAAAACCCTGTAGAATTTGACCTACGGTTTGTTCCAAAGTTCCTCCAAAAGTTCTCTCAAAAGTTTTCCTTCTAATGAATGAAAGTTAGAAAACTATATATAGAGATTACAGGTCTGACGACGTCACCTTATGATCCTAACGTCATCAACTAACCGCCAATGCTTTCCTCAGATTGCCTAGATCCAGATCTGACGCCGTCATATGTTATTCCACTCTTGGCCGTTACGTGTAAATTTTGTTCTTGATGGCCTTGGTGACGCCGTCACTCATTAATTCCCAAAAATGTTTTGGCGCGTCTTGTGTAACTTTTTATCCACCTCTTTGCCAATACGTGACGCCGTCATGTCCAAAGCGTGACACCTTCAGGTACTATTTCCAGCTTGATTTGGAGACTTTGCCGTTTTCTTCACTTTTCGCTCCAAAATGCTTCCTTTTCTAGAGTTCTTCTCCAAAGTGCCTAAAATGACAAAAGAAACGATTTGACACAATATTTGATCAAATAATCATGACTTAGGGCTTAAATGACCCCTAAAAGCGTAACACTTTTCGTCTCATCAAATACCCTTACACTTGAGATTTGCTTGTCCTCAAGAAAATGCGCTTTTATTCTAGTCAAAATACAAGCTATGGGTCATTTAACACTAATATAAAAGTAATTACAACAAATAATCATTCCACTTCAACCAAAACAAGCACGGAAATTATACACTAGCACCTCACACATCTCTCGGGTGTAATAAAAGTACATATCACAATATGAAAATGGAAAATATCTCTCACTACCTGTCATAGCACGTAGATTACCATAGGCTTGGGAAAGGATCAAACCTCCACCACTTGGCGTAAGCACCTAGGGTAACCTATCAAAGAGATCTTTTAAAAGGGTTATATCGTGAGGTGTAGGGATATGATAAACACGGTTTTGTTGGATAAAGGCAATCTTTACTAGTGGCAAGCTAATCATCTTGGTCAATTGCATGTACAATATGGCGTTCCTAAGTCAAGACTCGACTCGACTTAAGCTAATCATAAACTAACAAAAACATAAAAGAAAACGGGATGGTAGTCCATATGTTTTTTCTCTTTTTCTTTTTCTATTTTTTTTCTTTTTCTAGAAATTTTCAATATATATATATATATATATATATATATATATATATATATATATATATATATATATTCATACACTCTTGCCATACCATCCAAAATAATACATCATAGGAAATTTGCATTCCCCTTATACTTGAACTTTTACATACTTTACAATCGACTATTCTAATGACTCGAATTAAGATAATCAAAACACTTGGAGTACTTTTTAAATATTAGCGCACATATGGGGGTAATAATTGACGTCTTCCCCAATTGTCCATAATAATAGTACTTTACCCATGAGTCTCAATCGTCCCAAAACAATATGTACAAGATATGACTCGACTTAGCGACCATGTAATCAATTAGATAATTAACTAAGGGTTTAAACAAATAACAATAATGCACTAAAGATGAGTGCATACAAGGAAGGCTAAGGCAATTTGGGTGTACATTTGGGGTGGATTGTAAACAAATTCTTCCTTTAAGTAAAATGCTTAAAGTTAGAATGAGTACATTGCAAAGGTGTGTGAAAATTAATTGACTTTACTAGTCAAGTAATTATGACTTCATTGGTCAAGTAATTATGGGTGTACTCGGAGGGGTGTACTAGGGGTATCGTGTACTAAAAATGAGTTCATTGCAAAGGTGTGTGAAAATTAATTGACTTTACTAGTCAAGTAATTATGACTTCATTGGTCAAGTAATTATGATACGGGTTTAACACGGGTGATCCTAATGCCTCTTATCATGCAGTAAATCCTACTACACGAATGTAGTCTCAATAGCGGTCTCGGGATGCATCACTAACGCAAGTTCTAGAATCTAATTACTACCGGTACACTCATAAGCATCTTTTCCTAACAAATATAGGGGCGAACCTCAGATATTTAGGGTGGAAAATTTTGAGTGGTACGGTTTTTCGTGCTAGTCATACAACTCCTATCCATGAGACGCTCATTAAGGCTAAAGCTTCACTCCTAAATGTTGTAAAAAAAATTAAATTTGGCACTAAAATTATCCTAACAAGTGTTTCTCTTAGTTTTATTACACACCTACTATTGAACAAACAAACTCAAGTGAAATTGCATTCTCTAAGGTATCATCAGTTACCCTCCCCTTACACTTAGGCTGAACATTGTCCCCAATGTTCAATAAAAAAGATGTAAAAGTAATGAAGGTAAAAGAATGAAACAAATACTCCCCTAATTCGTTTGGTGTGTATAATATGTGATAACATGGTTAGATCCTCATCCAAGAAAATAAACGTTGAAAGCTTCCCTCCAGAAATATAAATCATCTTCTTGTCCAATATAACCTGTTAAACCTGAGAAAACAATCATAGCAAACCTCGCGTAAATTAAGATATAATGCTTGTGGAATGAATGTTTGCAGATTTCCTGGAGTTTATAAAACTAAAGATTTAACAAAAACTCAAAGACTCCGGCAGAAAAACAAAACATGCAAAATTTCCAGAATTTTACACTTGACGCCGTTAGGTTATAACCCTGACGCCGTCAAAAGTGACCTGCAGAAATTTCATGTTAAGTTTCCGAAAAATTTCTAGAAAAACTGACGCCTTAATTCCTAGAAATCCTGCAAAACATCATTATGACTCGATACAAGCATTTGACTCACACAAATACTAATATGCACATTCGTTTAATATCGTTGTGATTCATGTTCAAGCTCATTCTTAGAAAAAAATTTAGATTTACCTTACACTTATTGTTAACATAAATTAGTAATATCTAAAAACATTGTTAACATATTAACAATGTCTCTATGTTTTGATAATTACAAAGCATAAACTCTTTAATCTAAAACTTATGACGTAAACAAGTTTTTAGTGCTTAACATTTGTCTTTACATCCAAATCACTTAAGGTATGAATAAACAAAGTGTTTATTGCATTCTATGATCAAAGGAACAATTTTCTTAAACACTAGACTTTTTATAAAATGTCACAAAACATTTTATATCTTTTACAAAACATTTTTGGAATTAAAGGAATATGTTTAATTCATTATAAATATATGAATTCAAATTTCCAACCAAAAATGGCAAATCTAATCCAGAAAAACCTTCCCCACAAAAAGACAAATAAACCCAACGTTCTGGAGGGGCGGCCCCCTTAATTCCCTAGGCGGCCCCCTTAATTATTAAGGGGACCGGCCCCTAATTAAGGGGACCGGCCACGCTCCAGAACAGTATTTTTTCTCCCTATAAATACTGATTCATCCCTCAGATTTTTCTCACCTTTTGCACTTCTAAACTTTCTGATCTAGATCTATTTCTCTATTCTCTCATCCTTTGATCATAAGTGTATATATATTCTTTGTTTCAAAGTGATCCAATTTCCATCCTCTCAAGTGCAAGAGAATAATACTTCTATCTTCCTAGACAAGAAGTATTACAACTTGTTGTGATCTCCACATCCAAGTTGTTGGTGCATCATCAAGATCATTTACATAACTCTTTGTGAAGATTGTTGTGTATATGTGATTGTAGTTAGTTGTGTTAGATATAGATTGTGTGATTAGTTAGTAGCTTGGTGTGAAGAAGATAAGCTAGGTACTAGATTGGTGCGAAGAAGATAGGTGTGGAGTAGTTAGTTGTGAAGTAGATTGATTTGAAGAAGTTGTGTAGAAGTTGTGACTTAGGTGTGACGAAGTTGTGGTGTGAAAAGTGGTGTGTAGATTGGTGTGTAGATCGGTGTGTATATTGGTGTATATATTGGTGTGTAAGGTTTCTCCGCCATAAGGAGCTTGTTGACATAGTGAAGAAAACTCTCGAATAGGTGACTCGAGGAGTGGAGTAGGGCAAGGAAGGTGTCCTTGTAGCCGAACCACTATAAATCCTTTGTCTCGCGGTTAGATCTTTCCATATCTTACTTATTATCTTGCTTTTAACGTTATTACTTTTGTAGACGTAGACGTATATATATAGTTGCTCATATAGTGCTAGTATTGATTTTACTTAAAGATCAAACGAAAGTTTCATTCATAAAACAAAGTTTTTACAATCAAACTAAAAAGGTTACATACATATAATTGATCATTTCGATCAAGTATAGTTTTCACACAAAATATAACTAAGGATTATAAAATAAACAATTACGAACTTACCTCTTATATATATAGTTATAATTGTTTATATTATGCATGTGTTGATTTTACATACTTAGCTTACATTATTATTATTGTTCATACTTAGATACACTTGTTCATATTGTTCAAGATTTGAGTTCACATAAGATTGAATCAAAGTTTTAAAAGCAAACAAGGTTTTAAAACTAAACTAAGTTTTCAAAATAAAATTAAAAAGACGTAAAACTATTCAACCCCCCCCCCCCCTTCTAGTTTTCCACAATTGGTACCAGAGCCACGTCTAGCAAGATTTTTAAAATAAATTGTATTTTAAAACTTGTAACGATCTATGGAATCTGAAAAATATTTAGAAGGGCAATCTATGCAAAGACCACCACTATTTGAAAGTGATGGATTTTTATATTGGAAAAATCGGTTTGAAACTTATGTGAAATCAAAGGATCTAGATCTTTGGCATGTTATTACTAATGGTGATTTTTTACCTACTCAAAATAATCCCGAAACAAATAAAGATGAAATAGTACCTTTTGAAAAACAAAATGATGATTTAAAAAGAAGACTTTCTAAAAACAATGAAGCAAAAATGGTTATTTACAATGCGTTACCACGTAAAGAATATGAAAGAATTTTTATGTGTAAAACCGCAAAAGAAATTTGGGATTCTTTACTAATCACTCACCAAGGTAATAGTCAAGTTAAAGATAACAAAATAGATCTTCTTGTTCAACAATATGAACAATTTACGATTCCGGAGGAGGAATCAATAGATAATGCTTTTGCTAGGTTTAACACTATCATCACAAGTTTAAAAGCACTTGATGAGAATTTTTCTAGTAAGAATTTTGTTAGGAAATTTCTTAGGGCTCTTCATCCAAAATGGCGAGCTAAAGTTACGGCGATTGAAGAATCAAAGAATTTGTCAACTCTACAACTTGACGAATTGATCGGTAAATTAAAGGTCTACGAAGAAATAATAAAGAAAGACTCCGAGATGGTCAAAGGAAAAAGGGAGCAAAGCAAATCAATTGCGTTGAAAGCTAAAAAGGACTCTAGTGACGATGAAGAGTATACTATGGCCGTACGAGACTTCAAGAAATACTTCAAAAGACAAGGAAGATATGTTAGGCAACCATATAATGAAAGGAAGTGTTTTAAATGTGGCAATCCAAATCATCTCATCGGAAAGTGTCCAATGATGTCAAGAGATCAAAATCAAAAGGCGTTTATCGGAGGTGCTTGGAGTGATAGCGATGAGGACAAGAAAGAAACCACAAATGAAGAAAAGTGTCTTATGGCTAAGTCATCAAGCGAGGTACGTTTCGAAACCGAATACTTTAGTGACAAAAATTTATCATTAGACGAAAAAGACTTAGATAGTGAATATAATAGGTTATGCAAATTAGGTCAAAAGGTTATAGCTAAAAATAAGTCACTAAAACATATTAATAATCAATTAGAAAATGAAGTACTCGAATTAAAAATTAAACTACAACATTTGGAAAAAGGAAAAGAAGTTTTTGTAAAATGTAAAACTTGCTTAGAGGTTAAAAATGAAAACGAAAAACTTAAAGATGAAATTTTCAAACTTGACAGGTTTAAAAATAGTAATAACCCACTTAAGAAAATACTAAGTGCTCAAGAAACTTCGGGAGATAAAACCGGTCTAGGATTAACTTCAACTAATGTTTCAACTAGTGAAAATAAAAGTATAAAGTTTGAATGTGAATCTAGTAAACAAAAATTATTAGAATCAAATCCTAAGTATATACTTACAAAAGATAGAAAAATACCCATTGCGAATGATGAAAAAGTAAAAACTTTTTATAAACCATCCTTAAAGACCGAAGTAGGATCCTCTAAACCTAAATTTAGATCTAAAACTCCACCACCAAGAAAAACTAAAAATCATCATCCAAGATCTAAAACATCTCAACCTAGAAGAAATCAAAATAGACAATATTACAATAACGCTAGAAATCAAATGTGGAATTATCAACCAAGTTACAATCCTTGGGAAATATTACCATCATACATGCATCCTAGCCAAATGTTAAATATGTTTGGACCAAACAACTTTGGACCAATGAGACAATGGGAAATATTACCACCATACATGCATCCTAGCCAAATGTTAAATATGTTTGGACCAATGAGACAATGGGGACCAAGTGGCTAAGTTGTCAATCTTGGAAGAAGTTGGAATATCATCTACAAATGACTTCTATAAGTCAACATGGTCACTTGAAGTGCTTGAAGATATTCCATTGAAGACTAAAAGGTACGCGTTTCTTTTAAGTTCATCACTATAATTTGCATGCTTAGATAAATGATTAGTTAGATTAATGCTTAGTACATAATTGCTTATATTCTTATAACCTAGAAACATCATTGGTTGACTTTCCTAGGAATAAGATAAAATTGTTCATTGCCGAACAAAATAGAAAATGGAAATCTTCTATATCCACTATTAGGAAACTCATGATGATGAAGTGAAATGAGTTAAGTGGATCAATCGTTGATATAGAAGTAGGATTAGATCCCTCGCGTAAGAAAACTATGGATGAAACAAGCTCTCGTAGACTATGGCATTAAGTCAGATAAGCGTGCAAAAACAAAGGAACTATAGATGTTAGGTTATACCCCATTCAACACTCTCGCATATAACATATAAATTATCGTCTTCATTTCCTTTAGGATCATAGGATATGTAGAAACGATAGCATGAGACAATAATAGGCTTAACCAATCCTCTTGAGCATGAGATCTTTAATAAACATTTTTTAAAAATATTTGATTTATGATATTTGTTGTCAAAAATCTAATATCTCTAAAAATATGCAAAAACCTCACATTTTGAAAAATAGTCTTTCAAATAACTATTCCACTTTTAAATAACATGTTTTCACTATCAATATCCACAATTTTGTTTTGATCAAAACTAAAGATTGGGAAAATATTATTTACCGTTCATTCACACATTTTGAAGTAAAAACCCAATCTATTTTATTCAAATAACTCTCACATCCAAGTGAAAACTTACTTTTAAACATTGTTGAATAATGCTAAAAACGTCTCTTTTAAAATCATGCATGGTGATCTCATATCTGTCATCTATATTTATATAAATGACACTTATAAGTGAACTAAATCAAATCAAGAGGACCATGGTTTGTTCATTAAGACTTTGTTTGTAACAAGTCTAGAAATACATGCTATCATAACTACCCACTTATTGCACATTGATACACATTAGGATTAATCCTCATTATTATGAAGTTATGAAATACTTGATGTTGCTTATCGTTTCCTAGCACTTATATTTTACTTGCTTGATGAGTATGTTTGCATGCTAGATGAAATTGCTTGTTTACTTAATCTCTTTGGTTAACATGCTTTGGCTACATAATTGCCTACATAATTAGTATATGCTTAATTGCCTCAAAGAGTTGGACTTGTTTGAAACCAAAAACACAACCTTTCTGCAATTCACTACCAAAAACCCTTTTCTGGCAATCTGGGAATCACCAGATGGGCGGCCCCCTTAAATCATAAGGCGGCCCCCTTAATTATTAAGGGGACCGGCCTCCAATTAAGGGGACCGGCCATCTGATGGTCGAAGGTGTTGTTTCCCTTTTCTATATTTTAGCCCATTTCATCCTACACTTCCCAAGATTCACAAACCTATTTTATCCTAAACCTTCCATCAATGTTTATCCATCCTTGATCCCACCAATCCTACATTATAAACACTCTCATTCCTCTCAATCTCCACTCATCTCATCATTTCCTCTCCCATTAAACCAAAACCACCAAGAAACTTGTTTGGAGAAGAAAGCCTAACTTCCTTTAAAATTCCGTCAAATCAAATGACGTTGTCAAACATCCAACACCAAATTCCTCCTATGTTTTCAAACATTACTTACCTAACACCTCACTTTCCTTCTCACCAACATTACATATCAAAAACCTTCACTCACCCATATCCTTCTACATTACACTCAAACCTCATAATCTTTTCACAACTCAAGCGGTGTTGTTCATAATCAACCAACACCTAAACCTCATTCTCACACAAATGATCCATTTAACAACAAATCATCCATTCGTGCTTCGACTAATGCTCCTTCTTATGATGAGCATGCACAATCCCAAAACAATAATCCCAACCTCATTACCAACACTTTACATGTTGCTCACTCAACAAAAACACCATCCACTCATGAAGGATCTCTTCCACACATATCATATTTTCATGATTACCCAAGCTCAAACATGTCTCCACCACCAAGAGTATCACCACCACATCCTACAACCTCACATGCCATTCCTATGTTGCATGTTCAAACCATCACCCAAGACAACTATCATGCTCCACCACCATCACCTTCCTCCGAACACTTGAAGTTCGTTAAGGCGCTAAAAGAAGCCCATGAGCAACATCCAAAAACCATTGCATTCAATGAACACTTGGATTGAATATCTTCTCACTAGATCACATCCAATACCCTCACTTGAACAACATCCAAAACCTCAATCAACCTCTTCTGCTACAAACTCTCCACCACCAAACTATCCAACATTCATGACCCGAACATATACCTCCATTAATCCAACAACCTCCATTAATCCAACAACCTTATCCTAACTCAACCATCCTCATTCCAAACACTCCATCATCAACCATCTAAGCATACCATATGCTTATGATTTTCACTTTCAAATACGAATCAACCAACCTTTTGTTACAAGCAAGTCCGATGGCTCTCTTTGGCAAATTAGGATCTTTTAACATAATCACTTTGAATTAATTGTTATGTATCCTTAATATTTTTTTACTATGCTTGTTATTTGTATATTGCATATTCTTCTATATATGCTTGTGCTTCTAATATTTTTCTTGCGAGAATTCCATATCTCGATCCCTTGGTGCCATCGAACAAGGGGGAGCACACATCAAGGGGGAGCTTTTATCCCGTCTAACTTCATTTACGAAGTTAGTCGGCATAACCTTTTTGATTTTACAAAAAGGGGGAGAAGTGAATGTTAAACTCTAATACTTGTCTAAAAATTAATTTTTAGGTTTAAAGAGTTTAAGGTTTTGTAATCTTCAAAAAGGGGGAGATTGTTGACATAAATTAATAATGTCTAAAAACATTGTTAACATATTAACAATGTCTCTATGTTTTGATAATTACAAAGCATAAACTCTTTAATCTAAAACTTATGACGTAAACAAGTTTTTAGTGCTTAACATTTGTCTTTACATCCAAATCACTTAAGGTATGAATAAACAAAGTGTTTATTGCATTCTATGATCAAAGGAACAATTTTCTTAAAAACTAGACTTTTTATAAAATGTCACAAAACATTTTATATCTTTTACAAAACATTTTTGGAATTAAAGGAATATGTTTAATTCATTATAAATATATGAATTCAAATTTCCAACCAAAAATGGCAAATCTAATCCAGAAAAACCTTCCCCACAAAAAGACAAATAAACCCAACGTTCTGGAGGGGCGGCCCCCTTAATTCCCTAGGCGGCCCCCTTAATTATTAAGGGGACCGGCCCCTAATTAAGGGGACCGGCCACGCTCCAGAACAGTATTTTTTCTCCCTATAAATACTGATTCATCCCTCAGATTTTTCTCACCTTTTGCACTTCTAAACTTTCTGATCTAGATCTATTTCTCTATTCTCTCATCCTTTGATCATAAGTGTATATATATTCTTTGTTTCAAAGTGATCCAATTTCCATTCTCTCAAGTGCAAGAGAAGAATACTTCTATCTTCCTAGAGAAGAAGTATTACAACTTGTTGTGATCTCCACATCCAAGTTGTTGGTGCATCATCAAGATCATTTACATAACTCTTTGTGAAGATTGTTGTGTATATGTGATTGTAGTTAGTTGTGTTAGATATAGATTGTGTGATTAGTTAGTAGCTTGGTGTGAAGAAGATAAGCTAGGTACTAGATTGGTGTGAAGAAGATAGGTGTGGAGTAGTTAGTTGTGAAGTAGATTGATTTGAAGAAGTTGTGTAGAAGTTGTGACTTAGGTGTGACGAAGTTGTGGTGTGAAAAGTGGTGTGTAGATTGGTGTGTAGATTGGTGTGTAGATCGGTGTGTATATTGGTGTGTATATTGGTGTGTAAGGTTTCTCCGCCATAAGGAGCTTGTTGACATAGTGAAGAAAACTCTCGAGTAGGTGACTCGAGGAGTGGAGTAGGGCAAGGAAGGTGTCCTTGTAGCCGAACCACTATAAATCCTTTGTCTCGCGGTTAGATCTTTCCATATCTTACTTATTATCTTGCTTTTATCGTTATTACTTTTGTAGACGTAGACGTATATATATAGTTGCTCATATAGTGCTAGTATTGATTTTACTTAAAGATCAAACGAAAGTTTCATTCATAAAACAATGTTTTTACAATCAAACTAAAAAGGTTACATACATATAATTGATCATTTCGATCAAGTATAGTTTTCACACAAAATATAACTAAGGATTATAAAATAAACAATTACGAACTTACCTCTTATATATATAGTTATAATTGTTTATATTATGCATGTGTTGATTTTACATACTTAGCTTACATTATTATTATTGTTCATACTTAGATACACTTGTTCATATTGTTCAAGATTTGAGTTCACATAAGATTGAATCAAAGTTTTAAAAGCAAACAAGGTTTTAAAACTAAACTAAGTTTTCAAAATAAAATTAAAAAGACGTAAAACTATTCAACCCCCCCCCCCCTTCTAGTTTTCCACACTTATCTTTTGTGAAACACCTTTATATGTAATCAAGACGAAGTTAAAGACAAAATAAAGCATTTTCACAATTTATTTTGAAACATGAGCCACAAACAATAAGAATAAAAGATGCATACGGAAACAAATAAAATCAAACAAACAAACAATCAAACAAATAAAGCTTGGGTTGCCTCCCAAGAAGCGCTTTTCTTTATTTACGAGTCTTGTAGCTAGACTCAAAGTCACAGGAAATTACGTGACCTCGTCATTAGTCACGCTTTCTAGGTCATCCTCGGGTTTGGTTTCATATTCCGGACCTAGTTGCAAGCATTATTTGTAGAAGCCAAGTATTTTTCTCATTACATGGTCTACTCCTCTACGTCTTTCCTCATCATTCCTATAGTAAATTCCTTGCTTATGCTCTTTCTCAAGATCCGATAGAAGTCGGTATTGATCTATCTTATATGGTATTTGGTAGGCTACTTCATCGGTTTCGTCCTTGAACCTAACTATCCCTAAAGATGTGTCATAACTCATTTTAGAGGCTTCAACGAACGGCTTTCCAAACACTACTTGAGTTAGGCAACTATCTATTACCGGACGAATATCTTCTACAATCACAAAGTCGGTAACATATGTGAAATTTCCTACAAGCACATGTAATCCCTTTACTCTTCCTACAAAGTTACACATCCAATCCGTGTCGGGAAATATCCTAGGTCCGAGTTGCTTCTTCATTATCCAATTATAGTAGAGCCGAGTCATAAGGTTTATAGGAGATTTAAGATCGATGTAGGCTTTCCACACATGCACATGCCCAATGTTGCACGGTATATTGATATTAGAGGGATCGCCTGCTTTGATGATTGGTGAACTTAGGACGTATGGTGTCTCGGGGTCATCGAATAAATCCCTATAGTGTACGCGTTCTTCCTTAGTTGGTACCCTATCAAAATAGTTCTCTACATTCTCTGCTTCCTCGACCTTCCCTTCCTTATTATCCTCCTTCTTATATTTACTATTAGTTCCAACCCTTTCTACATCATCTTCTTCCCTATCCTTATCGATTGGCTTAATAGTAACTACATTGACAAAGTGGACACGCTTGGATGATGGGGGATCCTTAACTTGGGTTCCACTATTAGTGTTCCTAGTGTCCTTATTTGGCATGGTCAACACTTGATTGTTAAGAGCTTTCAACAAGTTGTCAATTTTATTGGTCATCTCCGTTTGTTATTCATTGAATTCGGATTCAAGCTTAGCTATACGAGCTTCTTCAGATGCTATAAAGTTAGACATCAATCTTTCAAAATTATTGGTACTACCATAGTTGTTGGAAGGATTGTTGTTGAAGGTACGGTTAGGAGGTGGACCGTTTTATTGGTAGCGATTAGGTGGAGTGGAAGAATTGTTTTGGGGTGCGTTCTGGCTTTGTTTCCACCTAAAGTTTGGGTGATTTTTCCAAAAGGGGTTATATGAATCACCATAAGGGTTTGGCTCGGGTTTGAAAGTGTACCACTTGTCTCCCGCTCCGTCGGTACGCGAGAATGCGTAATCCGCAAAAGCTTGTTCGGGGAGTTCCATGTAATCATGAGTGTCATGGGGACCACTACATAATTCGCATGAAAAAGTGACCTTGTTCACTTGGCTTGAAGGTTTAGGAGCTTCGTAGGATTTCATGAGAAACTTGACTTGGTCTTCAAGTTCCATGATCCTACGGTCGGGAGTGCTTGAATTGTTCGAAAGCAAAGATATTGCCCTGACCATTTTGTTCAAATCACGGGGGTCATTCCAACTTTCGTTTTCATAGAGAGCAAGATCTTCTATGAGTTCCCATGATTCTTCCGCACTTCGATCACGCAGCTTGTCACCGGCCGCTTGGTCAATGGTTTGCCTCGTGGAGAGATTGATATGGTCATAAAAGATTTAGACTTGGAGCAAAAGATCTATGCCATGATTAGGGACTTTTAGAAGTAAGTCCTTGAAACGAGTCCATGCTTCATAAAGAGTTTCAGCTTGACGTTGTTGGAACATCACGATGTCATTTCTTAGCTTGGTGGTTCTCTGATGAGGTGAAAAATGAACCACTTTTAGGGGGTCATTTAAGCCCGGAATTGAATTTATTTGATCAAATATTGCCCTAAATCGTTCCTTTTGTGATTTTAGGTACTTTGGGAGTGAATTCTAGAAAAGGAAGCAATTCGGACGTTTTTGGAGCATAAAAGTGAAGAAAACGGCAAAGACTTAATTTTCCATGCTGAGAACAGTACCTGACGGCGTCAAGAAGAAAAATCTGACGGCATCAGGAGTAAAATCCATGATGACCCAGTGAAAACCTGAAGGCGTCACAACAAGGGCGTCAAGACTATTTTTGGTGACGACCTGCATAAGGAATACACATGACGGCGTCAGACCCAGATCTAGGCAGTCCGAGAAATTATTTGGCGGCGAGATGACGGCGTCAGAAATTTGTTCTTGACACCGTCACCTATCAAAATCTATACATAGTTTTCTATTTTTCATTCATTAAAGAGGAACTTGTGTGGAGAATACTAGGGCCGAACTTTGTAAACCCTAGGTCGTATTTTACAGTATTTTCAAGGGTTTTCACCCCTTGAATCCTTTCATGTTCAATTGAGATAAGTCTTCTTTTAATTCATTCAATATGTCTATGTGTTCTTTGAATATATCTCATGCTTGTCTTGATTTCAACATGCTAGGCTAGAACTATCATGTGTTTGCTTAGATGTAATGAAACCTAGATGTTAATTATATGTTGATTACTTGTTTATAGTTGTAATGGATGAATGATTTCAATGTTTGGCTTAAGAAAACTGGCAGATCTCCATTGTCTAACATGCTTGAACGTCTTAGGAAACATGAACCGATGTGTACTAGGTTTTATTGGTTGTATTTAATGCATGAGCAAATTCTAAGGATCCCATGTTAGGAGCTTCTTAGCCGGCTTGACATAGGAGTGAAGTAGGCGCTTATAGGATTGGGGAAGTAAGTACGCCACCCCATGAATGGTATTAAGGAATACAAACCGTCATCCACGCAACTGTAACAAGTAATTAACATGTAAAAGATATCTAGGGAGTAGTGAAATCTAAGTAAACACAATTCTCCCATATATTGCTCACACCTCTAGTTAATTTAGTTTTATTTTCATTTTTAGTATTTTATTTTGATTGCATCTTAGTAATTGGGTTAGTTGACTAGCAACTAATTCCGCCCAACTCCTTCAAACCCGAGATTTTTAATTGCTTTTATAAAAACTAAAAAAAAATACAAAAAGAATCATCCCTCATCTCTAGACCTAGTCTTTAGGTTTTCTAATCCCAGCGACACTATTCCTAGCTGAACGATCAATCCCCCGGTACTTGTCATTATACTATATACTACATCGATCAGGTAAACTGCCTGGTGGGGGTTGTAAGCTTCTCAAGATCCCTTGAGAGGTAAAGCCTGGTGCAGGGGAATATATATTGTCTAGGTTAGAATCTCTTTTTATTAGGTCTACTTGCTAGATTCCTTTTTAGTAGGATTTTATTTTTATTTTCTAGGTTCTCTTTAGTCTATCTTATTTCTTCGTGTTTTTGTTCGTAACTATTCGCCATCCGACATCATGGACGATGGTAACATCTTTGAACCCATCATCCCACCACAACAAAACCCACCACTAGCTAACCAACCTCTTAGGCCCAGAACCCTAGGAGAGTATTCCCGACCTAGCCACCAAGGCTATCGAAACACCATTGAGCTCACCGAAGGAGCCAATGTGACCCCCTTGCGATCCGACACCATCCGGTTGGTGCAAAGCGGATGTGCATTCCATGGACTTCGTTCCGAAGATCCAAATCAAAATCTCAAGGACTTCCTTAAAATCGTAGATTCTATAGACCTTGATGTTACAACTAGAGAGTCAACCCGATTACGCCTATTCCAATTCTCTCTACGTGATCAAGCTAGTCAATGGCTTGAACGTTTCCCCGCGGGATCCATCACCTCATGGGATGATCTCACCACTCGCTTCCTTGCCCAATTCTTCCAACCGGGGAAGACTGCGATGCTTAGAAATGACATCTTGATATTCCAACAACGTCAAAATGAAACTCTATATGAAGCATGGACTTGTTTCAAGGACTTACTCCAAAAAGTCCCTCATCATGGCATAGATCTTTGGCTCCAAGTCCAAATCTTCTATGACCATATCGATCTCTCCACAAGGCGAGCCATTGACCAATCGGCCGGTGGTAAGCTACGTGATCTAAGTGCGGAACAATCATGGGAACTCATAGAAGATCTTGCTCTCTATGACAACGAAAATTGGAATGATCCCCGTGATTTGAACAAAACGGTCAAGGCGATATCTTTGCCTTCGAACAATGCTAGCACTCCCGACCGTAGGATCATGGAACTTGAGGACCAAGTCAAGTTTCTCATGAAATCTTACGAAGCTCCTAAGCCTTCAAGCCAAGTGAACAAAATCACTTCTTCATGCGAATTATGTAGTGGTCCCCATGACACTCGTGATTGTGTGGAACTCCCCGGAACAGCTTTTTCGGACTACGCATCCTCGCGTACCGACGAAGCGGGAGATAAGTGGTACACTTTCAAACCCGAGTCAAACCCGAATGGTGATTCCTACAACCCCTCTTGGAAAAATCACCCAAACCTTAAGTGGAAACAAAGCCAAGCCAATTCTTCCAATCCGCCTAATCGTTACCAACCAAACGGTCCACCCTCCAATCGTACTTTCAACAACAATCCTTCTAACAACTATGGTAGTACCAACAATCTTGAAGGATTGATGTCTAAGTTCATGGCATCTCAAGAAGCTCGCATAGCTAGGTTTGAAACCGAATTCAACCAACAACAGACGGAGATGACCAACAAAATAGACAACTTGTTGAAAGCCCACAACAACCAAGTGTTGACTACACCTAGGAAGGACACTAGGGAAGCCAATACCGGAATCTAAACTAAGGACCCCTCGTCATCCAAACATGTCCACTTTGTCAATGTTGTCACCGTTAAGCCAAAATATAAGGATATAGAAGAAAGTGACAAAGATGAAGTTGAAGTAGAAACCGAGACTAGGGATGAAATTAGGGAAGTTGAGGTTAATAAGGGAGAAGAGTTAGAGGAAGTAGAAACTATAGAAGAGTACTTTGATAAGCTTCCAACCAAGGAAGAACGGGAATACCATAAGGATTTATTCGATGGCCCTGAGACACCATATATCCTTGGCACACCCCTTATCAAAATGGGAGACCCCTCTAACATCAACATACCATGCAACATCGGGCATATGCATATATGGAAAGCTTATATCGATCCTAGATCTCCTATAAACATCATGACTAGGACTTATTATAATTGGGTGATGAAGAAACAACTTGATTGTAGGATAATGCCCAATAAGAATTTGATAAGTAATTTTGTAGGAAGAGTGAAAGGATTACATGTGATTATAGGTAATTTCACTTATGAGATCGATTTTATGATAGTAGAAGATACTCGTCCGGAGATAGATGATTGCCTAAGCCAAGTAGTGTTCAGAAAACCATTTGTTGAGACCACTAAGATGAGTTATGATTCGACTCTAGGGATAGTTAGGTTTAAGGAAGAGAATGATGAGATTGCCTACCAAATGCCCTATAAGATTGAGCAATACCGCCTCCTATATAATATAGAAAAGGAACACAAACAAGCTACTTATTATAGGAATGATGAGGATAGACGTAGAGGAGTAGAGTACGTGATGAATAGGATGCTTGGTTTCTACAAAGAATGCTTGCAACTACGTCCGAAATACAAAACTGGTATAGGAGATGACCTAGAGAGTGAAACCAACAATGAGGTCACGTAGTAACCCATGACCTTGAGTCTAGCTACAAGACTCGTAAATAAAGAAAAGCGCTTCTTGGGAGGCAACCCATGTTTTGTGTGATTTTTATTTTTGTTTGTTTGTTATTTGCTTCCGTATGCATGCTTTATTTTTATTGTTGGTAGATCATGTTTCAAAACTAGAATGGTGAAAATACTTTACTTTGTTGTTTGGCTTAGTCTTAACTTCATCTAAAAGTATTTTTGCAAAAGATAAGTGTAAGGGGAAACCCCAAATATGTTTTTTAAGAAACAAAACCGATCATGATTCTCCACAATATTAAGTGAACATGTATATTCGTATTTGTTAGAGTCAAATGCTTGTATCGAGTCATAATGATGTTTTGCAGGATTTTCCAGGAAGTAGGACGAAGTTTTTCCAGAAATTTTCCGGAAACTTGACGTAAAAATTTCTGCAGGTCAATTTTGAAGGCGTCACGAGTTTTACTCTTGACGGCGTCACGTGTAAAAATCTAGAAATTTTACCAGTTTTGTTTTTCTAACGGAATCTTAAAGTTTTTGTTGAATCATTAGTTTTATAATCTCCAAGAAATCTGCAAACATCATTCCACAAGCATTATATCTTATTTTGTTTTCTAGGTTTTATTAGCATATGTAGATTGCCGCCGATTTTATGCGAGGTTGCCTTGTCTGTTTTCTCAGGTTTTACAGGTTATGTATGACAAGAAGATGATTTATATTCTTGAAGGGAAGCTTTGATTGTTCATTTTCTTGGAGGAAGATCTAACCTGGCCACCTTATTATCCATACCGAGCGAATCAGGGGAGTATTTGATTTCATTTGTTTTACTTATTTCACTTTTACATTCTTTACTTGAACATTGGGGACAATGTTCATTCTAAGTGTAAGGGGAGGGTAAAATGATGATACCTTACAGATACACTTTCGCTTGCGTTTGCTTGTTTGATAGTAGATGTGTAATAAAACTATGAGAACTACTTGTTAGTGTAATTTTAGCGCCAAATTTAAAATTTTTTACAACATTTAGGAGTGTAACTTTAGCCTTAGCAAGCGTCTCATAGATAGGAGATTGTATGACTAGCACAAAACTGTACCATTCAGAAAAATTTTCCACCCAAATATGTGAGGTTCGCCTTTAGATTTGATAGGAAAAGCATTTACTATTAGTGCTTATAAGTGTACCGGTAGCATTTAGATTCTAGAACTTGCGTTAGTGATGCATACCGAGACTGCTAGTGAGACTACATTCGTGTAGTAGGATTTACTACATGATAAGAGGCATTAGGATCACCCTTGTCTTAAACCCGTATCATAATTACTTGACCATTTATGTCATATTACTTGGCTAGTTAAGTCAACTAATTTTTCCCACACCCTTAGCGTTGTACTCATTTTTAGTACACGAAACCCCTAGTACACCCCTCCGAGCCTATATTTTCGTTTCTAACTTTAAGCATTTTACTTAAAGGAAGAATTTGTTACACCCCACTTAAATGTACAACCAAATCGCCTTAGCCTTCCGTGTATGCACTCATCTTTAGTGCATTATTGTTATTTGTTAAACCCTAAGTTAATTATCTAATTGATTACATGGTTGCTAAGTCGAGTCATATCCTTGTACATATTGTTTTGGGACGATTGGGACTCATGGGTAAAGTACTTATGTTATGGAGTAATGGGGAAGAACATTATTTATTACCCCATATGTACGTTAATGTTAAAAGTACTCCAAGTGTTTTGATTTTCTTAATTCGAGTCATTAAATTAGTATATTGTAAAGTATGTAAAAATTCAAGTGTAAGGGAAATTTTCATTCCCTATGATGTATTATTTTGGATGGTAGGGTAAGAGTGTATGCAAAAAAATAAAATAAATAAATAAATAAAAAATAAAATAAAAAAATAGAAAAAGAAAAGAGAAAAAACATACGGACTACCATCCCTTTTCATTCTATGTTTATTTTATGTTTTTGTTATTTTTGATTTATTAGTTTAAGTCGAGTCTAGTCTTGGCTTAGCGACGCCACATTTTACATGTAATTAACCAAGATTGTTAACTCGACACCAGTAAAGACTGCCTATATCCAACAAAACCGTGTATTCCATATCCCTACACCTAACGTTAAACCCTTTAAAAGACCTCTTTGATAGTTTATCCTAGGTGCTTACGCCATGTGGTGGAGGTTTGATCCTTTCCCAAGCCTATGGTAATCTATTTTGCTATGACAGATAGTGAGAGATGTTTTCCATTTCCATATTGTGATATTACTTTATTACACCCGAGAGATGTGAGTATCTAAACACTATTTGTGAGGTGCTAGTATATGACCTCCGTGCTTGTCTTTGGTCTTTAGTGGAATGATTATTTGTTGTAATTACTTTTATATTAGTCTTAAATGACCCCTAACTTAAATTTTGACTAGAATAAAAGCGCATTTGCTTGAGGACAAGCAAATCTCAAGTGTAAGGGTATATGATGAGGCAAAAGATGAACCACTTTTAGGGGGTCATTTAAGCCTGGAATTGAATTTATTTGATCAAATATTGCCCTAAATCATTCCTTTTGTGATTTTAGGTACTTTGGGAGTGAATTCTGGAAAAGGTAGCAATTCGGACGTTTTTAGAGCATAAAAGTGAAGAAAACGGCAAAGACTTAATTTTCCATGCTGAGAACAGTACCTGACGGCGTCAAGAAGAAAAATCTGACGGCGTCAGGAGTAAAATCCCTGACGACCCAGTGAAAACCTGAAGGCGTCACAACAAGGGCGTCAAGACTATTTTTGGTGACGGCCTGCATAAGGAGTACACATGACGGCGTCAGACCCAGATCTAGGCAGTCCGAGAAATTATTTGGCAGCGAGATGACGGCATCAGAAATTTGTTCTTGACGCCGTCACCTATCACCTATCATAACCTTTCATGTTCAATTGAGATAAGTCTTCTTTTAATTCATTCAATATGTCTATGTGTTGTTTGAATATATATCATGCTTGTCTTGATTTCAACATGCTAGGCTAAATCTATCATGTGTTTGCTTAGATGTAATGAAACCTAGATGTTAATTATATGTTGATTACTTGTTTATAGTTGTAATGGATGAATGATTTCAATGTTAGGCTTAAGAAAACTGGCAGATCTCCATTGTGTAACATGCTTGAACGTCTTAGGAACCATGAACCGATGTGTACTAGGTTTTATTGGTTGTATTTAATGCATGAGCAAATTCTAATGATCCCATGTTAGGAGCTTCTTAGCCGGCTCGACATAGGAGTGAAGTAGGCGCTTATAGGATTGGGAAATAAGTACGCCACCCCATGAATGGTATTAATGAATATAACCCGTCATCCACGCAACTGTAGCAAGTAATTAACATGTAAAAGATATCTAGGGAGTAGTGAAATCTAAATAAACACAATTCTCCCATATATTGCTCACACCTCTAGTTAATTTAGTTTTATTTTCATTTTTAGTATTTTATTTTGATTGCATCTTAGTAATTGGGTTAGTTGACTAGCAACTAATTCCGCCAAACTCCTTCAAACCCGAGATTTTTAATTGCTTTTATAAAAACTAAAAAAAATACAAAAAGAATCATCCCTCATCTCTAGACCTAGTCTTTAGGTTTTCTAATCCTAGCGACACTATTCCTAGCTGAACGATCAATCCCCCGGTACTTGTCATTATACTATACTACATTGATCAGGTACACTGCCTGGTGGTGGTTGTAAGCTTCTCTAGATCCCTTGAGAGGTAAAGCCTGGTGCAATCCATACGCATCATTCTCCCCGATGGGAAAAATTGAGCAAGGAAACGAGTGGAGATCATCCCAAGAGGTGATGGATCCAGCGGGTAAACGCTCAAGCCATTGACTAGCTTGGTCATGTAGAGAGAATTGGAAGAGACGCAATCGGTCGTCTCTCGAGTTTCAACATCAAGATCTATGGAATCTACGATTTTGAGGAAATCCTTGAGATGTTGATTAGGATCTTCGGAACGAAGTACATGGAATGCACATCTACTTTGCACCAACCGGATGGTGTCGGATCGCAAGGTTGACACATTGGCTCCTTGAGTAAGCTCAATGGTGTTTCGATAGCCTTGGTGGCTAAGACGGGAGTACTCTCCTAAAGTGAGGGGTCTAGGAGGTTGGTTTGATTGTGGTGGGTTTTGTTGTAGTGGGTTGACGGGTTCAAAGATATTACCACATTCCATGATGGCGGATGATAATGGTTACGAACAAAGGAACAAAGAAATAAGATAGTCTAAAGAAACCTATAAAAATAAAATAAAAATCTTACTAGAAAGGAATCTAGCAAGTAGACCTAATAAAAAGAAATTTCAACCTAAACAATAACTATTCCCCGGCAGCGGCGCCAAAAACTTGATGCGTGGGATTGCGCCCTCGTAAAATGTTTTACCTCAAGGGATCTCAAGAGGCTTGCAATCCCCTCCAGGTTGTGTACCTGACAGTGTACCTGACCGATGTAGTATAGTGTAGTGGCAAGTACCGGGGGATTGATCGTTCTCTCGGGGAATAGTGTTGTTAGGATCAAAACTTAATTAAACTAGGTCTAGAGGTTAGCGATGATTCTTTTTGTATTTTTATCGTTTTTTAGAAAGCAAGTAAAAATCTTGGGTATTGGAAGAGTGGGCGGAATTAGTTGCTAGTCAACTAACCCAAATAACTACGAATGCGATAAAAATAAAATAACACGAAAGTAAATATGAGAAAAACAATAATAAGAGAAATGTGTTCACTTATATTTCACTACTCCCTAGCTATCTTTCATTAGTTGAATAGTTTCTTACAATTGCTTGGATGACGGGTTATATTCCTTAATATCATTCGTGGGGTTGTGTATGATCTTCCCCAACTCTACAAGTTTCTACCTCTTCCTATGTCGAGCCGACAACTAGCTCCCAACATGGCCTCCTTAGTAGTCACTCATGCATTAAATACAACCATAAAAATCGTAGTACAAATCCGATTCATGTTTCTTAAGATGTTCAAGCATGTTACCAATTGGAAGTCTGCAAGTTTTCTTAAGCCTAACATCGATATTATTCATCCATTACAATTAATAACAAACAATCAACCAACAATCAATAGCTAGATTTCATTACATCCAAGCAAACACAAACAAACCTAGCCTAGCATGTTAAAGTAAAGACAAGCATAAGATAGAATCAAACAACAAATAGACATATTGAACGATTATTGGAATAATTATCTTTATTGAAACGTGGATGAAAGAAGGGCGAAAAACCCTCCAAAAGTTCTCTCAAATGTTTTCCATCTAATGAATGAAAATTAGAAACTATATATAGAGATTATAGGTCTGATGACATCACGTTATGATTATGATGCCATCAACTAACCGCCAATGCTTTCCTCGGATTACCTAGATCCAGATCTGACGCCGTCATGTGTTATTCCACTCTTGGCCGTCACGTGTAAATTTTGCTCTTGACGGCTTTGGTGACGCCGTCACTCATTAATTCCCAAAAACGTTCTGGCGCGTCTCGTGTAACTTTTTATCCACGTCTTTTACAATACGTGATGCCGTCACCTCCAAAGCGTGACGCTGTCAGGTACTATTTCCAGCTTGATTTGGAGACTTTGCCGTTTTCTTCACTTTTCTCTCCAAAAACGTCCAAAATTCTTCCTTTTCCAGATTTCTTCTCCAAAATACCTAAAATGACAAAAGAAACGATTTGAGGCAATATTTGATCAAATAATCACGACTTAGGGCTTAAATGACCCCCTAGAAGCGTAACACTTTTCGTCTCGTCAGTTACGGAACCAAAGAATCACATATTTATGGCTTCATGCTAGTTAAAACTTTATCACGTGACATGAGCTAGCAGTTGACAAAGTCATAAATAATAATGAAGTAATGAAATGAACAAATTGATGATAGTTGTACTTGAAAAGTAGTAAAAAAAAATTACAATTGTATTTTAGAAAGCTTAAATATCAATAAATAATTGTGTAGTGAGATGGGGAACACAATATCTTTTTTTAAAGATGGTTTGCTTTTTCATGTCTCATGACGTCGTTTTTTCAAAGATTGTGTTGCCCATTTATAAACAAACTTTGATGTATACTTTAATCATTCAATATTCTGTATGGTTTAGACTTGGATTAGTGCAAACACGTATAGAATATTGAATTTTGGGCGGTTTTAAAAAATTTGCGATTCCAATCGGGTAGAACTGAAGTACCTGAACCAGAACTGAAACATGTTCTTTGGTTTTGTTCTCGGTTCCTAAATTATGAGTATTTTGGTTCTTGGTTCTTTCGGTTCCTTACGGTTCCGGAACCACGCTCATCCTTACACAAGACATGAAAGGTCAACAAAAACTTACCATAAACAAGATTGGCACTCACAACTGAGGATTTCTTTTGAAGGTTCCCACCACCAGCACACTTACGCATTGTTACGACCAACTTCGTCGGGACAGAGGCCTCAGAAGGTTCCAAAAACGAAGTCAGGCTCTTAAGCTTCTTAGGTAAAGGACCACCATCACTAGAATGAGTCCTAGACCTCGACTTTCACGAGACATGATAAACATACTTCTCCTTCTCCGCATCTCCATTATCCGATGTCAAAAACGTTAGCACCATCTTGGATCTGCGGAGCCCGAGAAGCAACAATATCCTCAGGAAAGGCTTCAACAAGCCTTTCAATGTTAACATTAGGAGCATCAACACGAACACAACTAACAGTAACAGTTTCATCATTCTGGGGCCTGAGATAAGGGGTCAAAGCAAAAACTTCAAAGAACTACAACAAAAAATAAACTCGTAACAGAAGAAAAAAACCTTGCGCTCTCCATCCATGTGTATTATAGTAACACAACCCTCTTCCCAGTGACAACTGAACCGAGCCTGATACAAGACACCTTCGTTAAAATGTCTTCGAAAAATGTTTACATACAGCAACCTATTGAAAATTTGCTCAGGATCATAACTAGGAATGTAGGGGGATAGGATCATCGTCAAGAATAACACACTAACCCCACCCCGACAAAGGAGTCATGCAAAACTTGCGGGCTAACATCAATCCAATTCCAATTCTAGTGCCAGCTAGAGAAACCCTTGGAAGTAGACTTAATATTGAGAGTAATGGTTGATTAAGGCTTTTCTCCAAAGTTCACCATGAATACGACACTTTCAAATGGAAATGGTAACGAAAAACATATAGATCCGGTGCAAGATTAATAGAATGACACAACACAATGAAAGTGTTAATCTTTTGAACCGCACTGGGATGCAACTGAGAGAAACATAGATGGTAAAAGTTAAGACTTTCACAACAAAATTGTAAAGTGGGAAGCGAGGTTTTCCATGGCTAACACACTCAAGGTACAAGGCAATCGTCCTACGATAATGAGGCGCATATGCCCACTAATCCTCTTGAAGAACTCATGGATTATACTCATGAATCCACGGGAATAATGACCAAACCTTGTCAAACTTTTGACGCTTTACTAAGCTAGGACTATTAACTAACTTTTCAGGCATAGACATGACTGACAAGGTAAATACAAAAGTGATCTCTAAAAAAGAATACAAAGATAGCGGATTCATAAACCACTTCTGGCTATATGATGAGTGCTCAAACACTCATCATTTTTGGTCAAATCTGAACTGCAAAACATTTGAAAACACTCAAATGTGCATCAAAATACTGAAAATCTCTCAGGGATTGTGTTTTATATGTTTCAGATGCAAAATGTTTAAAAACAGATGAAAAATGAACAAAGTTTGCAAAATTGGCAGTTTTAGTCCCTCAACTTTCACAAATTGGCAAAACTAGTCCCTGAAGGTTTAAAATGAATGAAAAGTCAACATTAGTCCATGGGAAATCAAACTTTTTCACTTTTAGTCCCTGGATGAAAGTTTTCCTAAAATGGCAACTTTTACCCCTCAAGTTTCAAAATTGGCAAATTTAGTCCCTGGGTATTTCAAAAGTGGAAAATATAAATAATTACCCTTGTATTATTCACATGTAACAACTTAGCCCCATTTTATAACTTATGGGAAAATACACTTTCAGCCCTTCAAGAATCAGAAAATAGCAAAATTGGTCCTTGTGTTTACAATTACAACCAAATGGACCCAAGTTTTATTATTACATCCCACAAAATCCAAATCCAATCCAACACCACCCATGATCCAACTTCCTAATCCTAAGCCCAATACCAATCTCAGCCCAACCCTATTTTTATTATTACTAATAAAGTCAGGGTCAACCCTTGATCAAACCCACACCCAAAACCACCCTTTCCCTCCCTGCCAAAACAACCTCCCTAGCTAAACCACCCACACGTGCCCTGCAAAACCTCCCCCCTCTCATCATCACCCTACACTCTGCCAAGCCTCCAAACAGTCTCCTAAACCCCAATTATCTCACCCCTAAACATACGTTATCAGAAGCATGTGTTGGTACTAGTTTTTGGCGCCTAAATGAATCAAAGGTCAAGATCAATTTTCCTTCATCCATTGATCCACATTCTTGCTGGGAAAGAGACAGAGGATAGTGGAAACCCTAATTGAGGGCTATAAATGGAGCATGGAAGCTGGAAAGAAGAGTGTAGTTTTTAGCTTTTTTAAATTAATGTCAAATTAGTTGTAACTTGTAATTTCCAATCAAACTTTATATTGTAACCTGTTTTCTGAAGTTAATTTAAGCTTTTGAGTTCTTATTTCAAGCTTTTGTTCTCATTTCAGTTTCATCACAAAAATTCCAAGGTAGGCGAAAATTTGATTTAAGCTTTCTAGTTATCATATATGGACTTCTTAAGCTCATATAAGCTCCAATAATCTTATTAAAGCTTGTAGAGACCTTAAAACTCAGATTACTAGTAAAAAGCAAAAATACAAAAAAAAAATCATAAAAATAGAAAAGAAAATTAAAAAAAAAAAATATGCAGGTTGAATTGAGGATGGCTTGGAGCACAGTATATTAAGGATGGCTGTGGGTTAGAATTCCTTGGGGAATATTAGGAAGTAACCTGTGGTCCTTGGTTTCATGAAAACAGGCTTGGAAGCACACTGTGAGCTCAAACTTTCTAATTTTCTTTGATTCTTAGTGAAGTGTTGTGGTATTGCTTCTATTGTGATTATCTGTGCTTCTGCATATTTCTTGGGTAATATTTAGTGGTACAATTGCATAAAGTATATTGCTTGTTCATTTGTTTTCTTGTTCTCAAAATTTTTATATTAACTGCCTTGGTAGCAGTGTAAGTAAATCCTAGTAAATTGTTGTTATTGATAGTGTTCCTTGGCTCAAATCAGTGTATAATAGTACATTTTAATGATTGGAATTTCAATTGCAGCCTAAATCTTGAAATACTTTGAGAAGTTGTTGAAAACAGTTTTAGAAGGGGTGTTTGGATTTGCTGCATCAAGGGTGCATTTGGTGGTTTAGTTTGTTAGTTTCTATTTTCACAAGTTTCATTAGGTTGGGAGAGGTCAAATAAACCATAAAATCCAGTTTTCAAACAAGGGAAGTCAAAATAGCATATAAACGCCATCAACAGGTTCACTGTTGAGGATTTGATACTTGAAACTTTTAATTTCAACTCAAAAGTAGTTAAGTCTGATAGATTTGGCTTCATATAGTTTCAAAACATCACTCACAATCATTTAGAACCAATTAAATTCATCAAAGTCAACTGTGGTGCAAAAATTAAAAAGTCAAAATTCTCTGTTAGTGCAGAAAATTCATTTCTTGTGAGATTTTTCTAGAATTTTGTGGTGTGAATCAGACCTTGAAATTTCTTTTGATAAAAGTATCCCACCTAAACTACAGAAGCCCACAATCAGCTTATTTTTGGGATTTTTCTCAGGGCTTATCTAATTGCTTAAAACAACCTGCAGGGGAAGCAATCACCCCTGTACCACCAGTTGGAGCCATTTTCTCATAGCCATATCTTGCTTGCTAGTTAGTAGTTTTCCTTGATTATTGTTGATTTGGGGAGCCACTTAGGTTATCTTGTTGATGGTATCACTGTTTGACTTTTATTTGTTTTTTTTAGAACTGCTTATTTGATCTTTTTTGTTGCCTGTTTGGCCATTGACCCTGTTGTTCATCAGTGGCTTGTGAGTTTGTTGATTTCATGATATTGTGTGATTGTTGTTCTTGATTTGATTTTATTATTTGTTTTTATTGTCTAAGTGTGTATTAGCTTGTAGTTGCCCTAGCTTTTGCTCTTTTGCTTATTTGTTAAGACTGCTTATTTCGTTTCTCACCTTGAACATAGCCTGGTCATACAGTGAGTCTCAAAAGCTCATTGCAAGTTGGTTTCTTGGCCCTTTGACTTGGAAATTGGATTCTTTGGAAGCTAGTGGTACTAGCTTTCTAGCTTCAGGCTCACCTTTGGATTTTGAGCTTGTTTGATCACCTCCATTCAGGCCTGCAAAGGCCATAAGACCGGTTTGGCTATCAGCTTTGGCAACAAGCTTGGTTTTGCTTTCTAGCCCACTTCAGTGTGCTTGTTCAGTCTTTTAAGCTTAATGTATGTGCATATCAATTGGTAGTTGTTTAATTTACCTCTGGACCTCAGTGTATAGCTTTTGCATAGCTTCTCAAGCCCTTGAAATCCCATTTCAAGCCCTTGAAATCCCATTTCAAGCTCATTAAACTCACTGCCATAAACATAAGCTTGCATTAAGTTCATTTTTGAGTTCCACAGTAGATGTTTTCACAAAAGTTTCTTATTTACAGTAGTAAAAGTTGTTGGTAAAATAAAATCAAAGAAAAATCAAAAATAAGAAAAGTGATAGCTTCTATTTAAGCCCTTTTGGCTTATTTTCTGCTTATTTATAAGTAATCTCTAATTTTAAATTTTTCTTAGGCTTCTTATAACCTGTAGGATTTTTAGTAATTTTCTCAGATTTTTCTTTTGTCATTTAGCACTTTTTATAATTTAATTTAGTTTAAATTAATTAAATAATTAGTTTTTAATTAGTAATAATAAATTAAAAAGTAGGAAAAATATATTTTCTGTTCTAAAATTAGTTTTATAATATTTTAGATTTTTCTAAATTTAATTTTCATTTTTCTAAATAAATTTCATAATCAGTTGTTATTTAGTTTAATTTAAATTGTTAAAAAGTAATTAGTAATTAGTAATTAATTAAATAGTGTAAAAATTATTTTTCTTCTTCTAAAAATTTTCTTTTGTCATTAGGGTCGTAGAAAAGTAATTTACATAACTGTAGGACTTTATTTACTCCCGTTTCACTTTTTATTTTGCGCGTTCGCGTTTATTTTAAATTCAAACGCACGTTTTTAGGTTTAGGTTACGTTTTTAGTGTATCTGATCATTAGTAATCGTTCTTATAGTGTTTTTAAGTTAATTTCATTCCTCATCTCGTAGTGTAATCATAATAATCAAATTCCCAACCTTTCTGTCAAATCACTCGATCACTTAAAACGTTCACAAATACAATTGCACGCCTCGTCGGGACATAACGACCCGGGGACTCACTATACTCCTTGGTTAGTTGGTCTGAGACGTTTGACATGGTTTACCCTTCACTTGGTTAATTTATTTGACCGTTCAGGACCAATCAAAATATGGCGCCGCTGCCGGGGAGGCTGCTGCATATCTGAAAACGTTTTTTAGAGATTAGTGGTTTTTCACTCGTCATTGTATAAAATCCACCACCTTTTGTAAATCTTAATCAAAATACAAAAACGTCATTAACACTTTTCCTAAAGTGTTAACAACACCAAAAAAATAAAAAACAAACAAAACAAATCGTTACGTTTTTTATATCGGATTTCTTTTTAGGTGATTCTTAAAAAAATACGATTTTGGTTAACGAAACGATACCAAAAATATTTTCCAAAAGTTTTTCACCCATAGACAAAAACCAAAAAACATTCGTCTTTTTCTTGTGAATAATAATTACATAAAAATAAACCATCGCAAACCAAGACAGAACACCTACCAATTGGGAGTGTGAACATAATAAGTTCCCAAACAAAAGATTAAAACTTGCCTTTGTATCCTTGTGAGTGGTGTACCTTTCTTAAAGAAGCCACTTACTTGTGATTATTGGTTTAAGTTCACTGTGGTTTTGCCTCGACTTTGTTTTGATTGATTTTGTTCCTAGTGCATGCGCACTCGTTCTTCTAGGTGTACTAGCCCATTACGTGAGTTTGTAAGAATTCATAGAAGACATCGTAGACGTTCAGCACGAACAGTCGGATCTGAGATCCGTACTGTTTGCACATTTGCTGTCATCATGGCGGAAGACCGCCCTATGTGTGAGCTTCTCCAAGCACCCATCGAGGGTTACGGAGAAGCTATTGTTGTTCCAGCCATCGTGGCTAATAATTTTGAGCTCAAAACTGGGTTACTCAATCTTGTAACCTCAACTCAATTCTACGGTTTTGAGAGGGATGATCCTCATGCTCATATTCGATGGTTTAAGAAAATCATGTCAACATCAAGTACAAGAATGTCCCTTAAGAAGCAATCAAGCTTCTTCTCTTCCCATTCTCCCTCGAGGGTCAATCCCAGATTTGGCTTGAGAAACAACCCCCTCGATCTATTGAGACATTGGAAGATTTGGTAAAAAAGTTTGTGAATGAATTCTTCCCACCTTCTAAGACCACGAGTCTTAAAAACTAAATCACCAAGTTCACTCAAAAATATGATGAATCATTTGGTGAAGCGTGGGATCGTTTCAAAGAATTACTTCGCAAGTGTCCATATCATGGCTTCTCCGAGTTGATGCAACTCCATACTTTCTACAATGGTGTGAGCCAGGTTGATCAGGATTCTCTCAATGCTTCCGCGGGAGGTAACTTCTTGAGTAGAACCACCAAAGAAGCCTTAGCAATCATCGAAAACAAGTCCAAGGTCCGCTCTACACGAAGCAAACCAATTGTTTCCCAAATTAGTGCGGGTCCTTCTATTTCATCTTCTATGAGTCAGTCTAGCACCAATGCTAAGATTGACAAGCTCACTAAGGCTATTCAAGCCTTGGTTCTCGCCCAACAAAAGACAGTCTCTTTTCCACAACATCCTCCACCTGCTGAGGTTAAAAAAGTGGGAGTCTGTGTAACTTGTGTTGGGCCGCATGCCTACTAAAATTGCACAGCTACTGATGGTTCTCCGTTTGAAGCTCATGCTATAGCCGGGGCCTCAAATCAAGGAGGCAATCAGTACTGCCCTCCTATGGACCCGAACTATCGTCCTAATCATTACCCTGGACCCCCCGGTTTTAATCAAAACCAAAATGTCCAAAACCGTAACCAAAATCAAAATAGAGTGAACCAAGGTTTTCAAAACCAAGGTAACTTCAATCAAGGTCATGGTTTCCAAAATCAAAACCAATGTTTCCAAAATCAAGGTTTCCAACATCAAGGAAACATTTATCGAAACCAAGGTCAGGGTAACTTCAATCAAGGGTATTTCTATGGAAATAACAACCAAAATCAAGGAAATTTCAACCAAGGTCCCAACCAAAACAATCGTGCTCAAAATTTTAATAACCAAAATCAAGCCATTGTTCCAACTGGGCCTTCATCTGATGAGTTGTTAAAGCAATTCATGAAATACCAAGAAGAAATGAACAAGTTGTTGGTCGGCCAGATTTCTGAGATCAAGAAGTCTTTAAATGATCAACCCTCGGACTCAGGAACACTTCCGAGCAACACGATCGCTAACCCGAGGGGCGATGCTAAGGCGATCACAACTAGAAGTGGTGCTTCTTATGATGAACCCGCGATTCCTACTACCTCTTCTTCCTCTCCTCCTTAGGTAGTGGAACGTGGACCTGAGGTGACAACGGACAAGGTGAAATCTCCTAGCTCATGAAGTATCGCACACGTCCAACCTCATGTTATTCTAGAAACCAGATGCAAACCTGGAGTTGTCTTTGAACCACCAGAAACTGCAGTAGACAACACTAAATCCAAAACTTCTATTCCTTACCCATCACGTCTCAATGAAAAAAAGCTTCGCGAAAAAGCTAGTCACCAAATGGATAAATTTTTCCAAATCTTTCAAGATTTGCATTTTGACATAAGCTTCGCGGATGCTATTCTCTTGATGCCCAAGTTTGCATCAACAACCAAAAATCTGATAAGTAATAAGGAAAAACTCTTTGAGATGGCTAGAACTCCTTTGAATGAGAACTGCTCAATAGTTCTTTCGAAAAAGCTTCCCGAGAAGCTTGGAGACCCCGGAAAATTTCTCATTCCTTGTGTTTTTCCGGGTATGGTTGAATGCTTCACCTTGGCTGATCTTGGTGCTAGCATTAACCTTATGCCATATTCTATGTGGAAGAAACTCTCTCTTCCCGAACTTACTCCACGTGCATGACTCTAGAGCTTGCCGATCGATCAATTTCTCGTCCACTTGGCATTGCCGAGGACGTATTCGTTCAAGTGGGAAAGTTCCATTTTTCGGCAGATTTTGGGATAGTTGACTTTGATGCCGATTCAAGGGTCCCTCTCACTCTTGGAAGGGGATTCCTTAGAACTGGGCGTGCTCTCATCGATGTATTTGAGCAAGAGATCACATTGCGTGTTGGAACTGAAGCCATCACCTTCAACCTCGATCAAACTTCGAGGTACTCCTCAAATTATGACTCTGAATCGGTAAACCGAATAGATGTCATTGATGTTGCTGCTGAGGAGTATGCTCAAGAGGTTTTAGGTTTCATTGATAATTCTCCGAGCGGAAATACTACTCCATCTTCTCATCCCATCATTGCCAATTCTTCTCCTTCCCTCACTCCGTTTGAGGGAAGTGACTTCATCTTAGAAGATATTGAGGCCTTTCTGAAGAGTGATTCAATTCCCGATGGAATCGATAACCAAGAGATTGACCCCGAGAGGGATATTCTTCTCCTTGAGAAATTGTTAAACGAAGATCCCTCTCCTCTTCCTGTTCTACCACAACAACTTCATAATCAGGAAATCAAATATGTTGAGAAAACTTATGATTTTTTTGAGGTCGAGCTCAAGGACTTACCACCTCATCTTGAATACGCATTTTTGGAGGGTGATGATAAGTTACCTGTCATAATTGCTAAAGATTTGAGTTATGAGGAAAAGGCTGCTCTAATAAAGGTTTTGAAGTCACATAAACAAGCAATTGCTTGGAAACTCTCCGACATCAAGGGTATCAACCCCGAATTTTGTACACACAAAATTTTAATGGATGATGACTTTAAACCAATAGTCCAACAACAAAGAAGGGTTAATCCAAAAATACACGAGGTCATTAAACAAGAAGTTTTAAAACTTCTTGATGCCGGTTTGATTTACCCTATCTCGGATAGTCCTTGGGTTAGTCCCATCCATTGCGTTCCAAAAAAGGGTGGCATTACTGTTGTCACAAATGAAGAAAACGAGTTGATTCCAACTCGATTGGTTACGAGTTGGCATGTATGCATTGACTATCGCAAGTTAAATGACGCCACCCGCAAAGACCACTTTCCTCTACCCTTCATGGACCAAATGCTCGAGAGATTAGCGGGGAATGAATACAATTGTTTCCTCGATGGTTTCTCGGGTTACTTTCAAATCCCCATTGATCCACAGGATCAAGAGAAAACTACCTTCACATGCCCTTATGGAACCTTTGCCTACCGTCGCATGCCATTTGGCTTATGCAACGCTCCTGGCACGTTCCAAAGGTGCATGATGTCAATATTTTCCGACATGATCGAAAAGACAATGGAGGTATTCATGGATGACTTTTCAGTCATTGGGGATTCGTTCCAATCATGTCTCTCCCATTTAGATAACATGCTCAAACATTGTAAAGATACAAGGTTATGTTTAAATTGGGAGAAGAGCCACTTTATGGTCAAAGAGGGCATTGTCCTCGGCCATAAAATTTCAAAAAACGCGATTGAGGTTGACAAAGCCAAAGTTGATGTCATCGCAAAATTACCTCATCCCACTACCATCAAAGGTATTAGGAGTTTTTTTGGGTCATGCCGGTTTTTACCGTAGGTTTATTCAAGATTTTTCCAAAATCACCCGGCCTATGACCCATCTCCTCGAGAAGGATGCTCCTTTTATCTTCTCACCCGAATGCATCGAAACTTTTGAAACTTTGAAGAAAAAGCTTACTGAGGCACCGATTCTTGTTGCCCCCGATTGGAACTTGCCCTTTGAGCTCATGTGTGATGCTAGTGACTATGTAATAGGGGCAGTCTTGGGGCAACGCAAATCAAAAAACTTTCATCCTAAACACTATGCGAGCAAAACTATGACCGAGGCTTAAAGTCATTACACCACCACTAAAAAAGAATTATTTGCAGTGGTGTATGCCTTTGAAAAATTTCGGCCGTATTTGATATTGACCAAATGCCTAGTGTATACGGACCACTCGGCTTTGAAGTACCTCTTTGCAAAACAAGATGCAAATCCGAGACTACTCCGTTGGGTTCTCCTCCTGCAAGAATTTGATATCATAATTCGTGATAAAAAAGGAGCTGAGAACCTAGCTGCCGATCATCTCTCCCGTTTGGAAAACCCCTACCAAGATGTCTTCGAGAAGAAGGAAATTAATGAAACCTTCCCTCTCGAGACACTCAATGCGGTTGGCTTTCATGGAGATTCTATTACTCCATGGTTTGCCCATTTTGCAAATTACCATGCGGGTAACTTTGTTGTGAAAGGGATGTCGTCCCAACAGAAAAATAAGTTCTTTAAAGATGTAAAACATTACTTCTGGGACGACAACTAACTTTTCAAAATCTGTGCGGATCAAGTCATCCGACGGGTCAGGAAGCCAATGACATTCTCAAGGCTTGCCATGCTGGTCCCACGGGGGGCCACCATAATCCAAACTACACCACCAAAAAGGTGTTTGATTCCGGTTTCTACTGGCCCACGATCTATAAGGATGTGCAGGAACTAGTCAAATCCTGTGACGCTTGTCAACGTCATGGGAATATTTCACAAAAGAATGAAATGCCTCAAAACGCAATTTAAGTTTGTGAAATCTTTGACGTATGGGGCATTGACTTTATGGGGCCATTTCTGTCATCTCACGAAAATAAGTACATACTCGTGGCTGTTGACTATTTTTCAAAATGGGTGGAAGCGAAAGCTTTACCCACAAATGATGCCCGAGTAGTTGTGAAATTTTTGAAAGCTGTTTTTGCTCGATTTGGAACTCCACGTGCTATAATCAGTGATCGTGGTATGCGTTTCTGCAATGACAAATTCGATAAAGTCATGGAAAAGTATGGTATAACTCACCGTGTTTCTACTGCGTACCACCCTCAAACAAGTGGACAAGTAGAAGTTTCCAATCGAGGAATTAAAAGAATCTTGGAAAGAACTGTGGGAGAAAATCATGCATCGTGGTCGAACAAATTAGATGATGCAGTCTGGGCTTTCCGTACAGCTTACAAAACACCCATCGGGTGTACGCCTTACAAGCTTGTGTACGGGAAAGCGTGCCATCTTCCGATCGAGCTTGAGCACAAAGCCTATTGGGCTCTCAAGCATGCAAATTCTGACCTCCAAACTGCGGGTGCTCATAAACAAAGTTCAACTGAATGAATTAAATGAACTTCGTGATCAAGCTTACGAGTACTCTTTGATCTACAAGGAAAAGACAAAGAAGATTCATGACTCAAAAATCAAGAACCGCGTTTTCAATGTTGGTGACCGAGTCCTTCTTTGCGACTCTAGACTCAAGATCTTCTCGGGAAAACTCAAAACCCGTTGGACTGGCCCATTCACTATTGCCAAAGTTTATCCATATGGCACTGTCGAGTTATCTCAAAATGACGGTCCAAATTTCAAAGTCAATGGGCATCGTTTGAAACATTACTTTGGAGAGCACATACCATCCTTGGTTGTCCCTGATCTTCAAACTTTCCCCAAGGACAAATAAAGTCGGGGATCGAGTCAAGCTAGCGACTCGGTGAACATAAATAGTAGCTCAACATGGGTTTTCACCCATATCTCAGACTTCTTTCTCTTTTCTAACACCTAAGTGTGGGGGAGTTGCCCATGCTGTTAAATATATATATATATATATATATATATATATATATATATATATATATATATATATATATATATATATATATATATATATATATATATAATATAGTAGATTTCCGTTTCACACTTGGCTATTAGTATTACCTTTTTACGTTCTAAGTGTCGGCATAATAGCCGGTACTTTGAATATTGAGGGTAATATTCAATTCTAAGTGTGGGGGGGGGGGGGGGGGGAATTTTATCATATTTGTCACATGTTTTTGTACATGTTAGTGCCCTAATACCCCCATTTTGCCCATTTTTTTTAATTTTGTGGAAGTTTTTGGCACTAACAAAATAAAAGGTTATCAGTCCACCATGTTTAACAAAAGGACTGGCTAATCCAGGAGCAAACGGATCTTGGTAAAGATATCTCAAATCCGTTGATGGCTGACAATTTGCCAAAAATTGTATGGTTTTCAACTCACCATATCCTAAAAAGTAAAAGAGTTGGCTAGCCCGCAAGATTATGGCTTGTGGTAAAGGTAGTGGAAAGCCATAATTGGTAATCAACTCACCAAAATAACGACTATATTCCATCAAGAGTTGGCTAGTCCAGAAGCAAACGGCTTCTGGTAAAGACAAATCAAAACCGTTGACAGCTGGTGGTTTGCTCAAAATCATATGGTTATCAGTGTACCTGTCACAACTCGTAATTTCCAGTCATTTTCCAAACTTCGACAATTTACTATTCATCAGTTACTATTCATCATTTTACTATTCATCATTTTTGAGGTCAATTTGATATTCTGAGAAGCGTTCAGAAATTTTACTATTCATGCGACACTATTCATTCCCGAAGGGAAATCACTATTCATGATCATCGTTCGTCATTTCGCAAACTGAGTTTACGAGTCTTCAAATTCGCGTAACCAATGTGGTTTAGCTGCGAATTCATGCATCATTCATTAATGACATTTCATATAGACTGGATCAGTCTACACATCATCAGTACTTTAGGACTACACGGATATGCATTATTTCCATATACGTATGCTTAATTTGTAATTAACGTTACCACTCAGTTTTTACTACGAACGTGTACCCAATACTCCCGACTACGATCCTAACATATTTTCATACTTATTATAATGATATAAAAATTATATTATTAATTTACCCGGTGTTTTTAAATCAATTACTACATTTTACGGACGGAGCTTATAACTCCGTCGGTTTGCGTTATTTCAACCCGATAAATATTTTAACACCCAATTCTCATCAGGAATGTAAATTTATAATATTTTACAACTTTTACAACTTCGTCGTATTTTATTCACCTCGTTAACATTTATTTTTAGTTAACTCGATACCCGATAACACCCAAAGTGTACACAAAATACACAAATTCATCCAACCACTAGACACAAATATTAATTAGCCCCAAATAGCCTCCCCTTCTCCCCTAAATCACGCCACTATGCCCCCTAGCCTATCCATGTGATATTTAAAATACAAAGACCATAAGACTTGCAAAAATATCTATACATTTACTTACACCATTCAAGAAACTAGAGAAAACTTTCTTTCTTTCTCTCTTTGGGGTATAATCGACCAAGACAATAACAAGAAGAAGAAACCATAATTTTTTCCAAGATCAAGTGATTTTACAACTCTAGTATACTTCTATTTTGGGTTTTGAAATAAAAACCAAGAAGTATTTAGGTACCTAGTTACTTTAAACACCTTCAAACTACTAGTAAGCTTTTCTTGATCTTTCTTAATGTTTCATATATTTATTTTATGTATTTTCAAGTCATAGTAGTAGATCATGCATATATATATATATATATATATATGTTATATATACCACTTTTACAATAATACCCTTTAATCTTAGATCTATAATTTTTATTAGTAACTTCAAGAGATCCACCAAGATTGGTGATGTTTAGGAACCCATGACACCCTAAGAAGGTGTATGGTAAGATTAGACTAGATTTGTGGTGATTGAAAGTGGTTTGGTTGAAGTTGAAACAAGTTAGAAACTAGGAAAATCTATTTTTGACACTTTCAAAATGTTGCTGTCCCTTTTTGGCAAACGTGGAACGATCAGGGGCAAGGGTGTAACTTTTGACCAAAGATTTAGAAAATACTTTCCGAGACGAAACTATGGCCGAAAACGGGGATAAAATCCGAGTTACGACGAAAAAGTTATGATATTTCCAATATTAACGACGAAAACTATTTTCTGAAAAATTTCTTGCTGTCCCACGATTTTCATGGACTGTTTCGAGGCCTAAAACTTGATCTAGCCATCCCGACTTATCAAAAATATATTAATACGTTGTCCCACGATTCCGGGGATATAAAGAACATAGAAAACAAGCTTATAACGAAAAAGATACAAGCGTTTGAACTTAGACAATTTTTACAAATTTCCATCAGCTTTTCTATTATTATTTTGCCGTAAAACTGTCTTTGCGAGACACCACTTTCTCGGCTGTTTTTCTTTATGATCGGATCAGTTTGAGTCCGAGCCGTAGTTTTATGAAATCAAGACCTTCCAGCAAGCTTTTCAAATCAATTGGCCGTTCGTCGAATAGACTTATAACGAATAAACCACGACCTCATCTATATACCCGATAAACTATATATATTTTGACAGCTTTTACTATAATGAGATTTTCCAAGTATTGAGCATAATACTTTCAAGTAACAACAATAAGAGTTGATTTTCTCATCGATCGAGACCCGTATCGCCAAAAGTTAAATAACACGACTTCTAGATATTGTTACAAGGTTTTCAAAAACGCCGAATTTGACCATTAACACTTAACGTACAATATTTCGCGACTAGTTTTACGAGGCCATTTTGGGCATATTTTCAAGTAACGAAAATGCTATTTTGCGACGAAAACCTTATATTTGCCGATAGAACGCCAAACAAGGATCGTGGAGTACCGTTTCAACATATTTACATGGAAAGTGATTATTAACTAACGAGACGTCAAAAATATATTTTTCGACGATAAACGCTATTTTCAAAACTAACGAGTGGTATCGATAACATACGTATTTGCATGTGTAGCATCATTTCATTGCTTACATTAGATCATATCGTTCATATTAGGTTGCGGTTAGAGATCGTGCCTCATTTCAGTGTATCCACTTTTGTCATCATAGCTATCGCACCAGGTGAGTCATAGCCCCTACTTTTTAATTATTTTGGCAAACTCTTTGGGGGAGAATACACGCTCGTTTTACTTAAATGCATTCCTTGCTTTACCTGGTTGATTACCTACATTTCATTGGTATGCTTGATTACTTGTTTTTCATGTGACTTGTCTCTTAAACGTTAGTACTTATTAGTTCTCTGGCGACATTGTCAGTATTAGTTCTCTGGCGACATTGTCAGTATTAGTCCTCTGGCGACATTGTCAGCATTATTTATCTGACGACATTGTCAGCATTGTTTATATGACCTCATTGACTGAATTATTTATATAGCCGTTTTGCTATATTTATCTGGGAATTTGGATACTAGTATTACTTTTGTTCACGTAGACTTTAACACTTTTGGCAGTGGGTTGTAAACACACAGGTTACAAGTCTCTTATGGCAGGACTTGCAACTGAGTGGATTTACAATGCCTTTGCTGGACGATTATTTCTCTATAGGCATTGCTTGTTAAACAAACTCTATGAACTCACCAACCTCGTGTTGACACTTTAGCATGTATTTTCAGGTTTTAACCATTGGCACGCTACAGGAGGTTTTGGCAGGGCATGGCATGGTCATAGAAGACTCTGAGTATTTATATGGGGACCGTTTTAAACTACTTTTAAGGGCCTACTTCCGCACTAATTTTAAACAATGTAAATTCAATACTTTTAGTTAAACGATTTTATTCTAAATGATTGAAGTGAAAACCAATTTTGTACTTGTGCTGTAATACCAATTGAGTTACACCCCAGCTACATGTATGCTTCCGCTGGACCCGATTTTGGGGGTGTGACAGATTGGTATCAGAGCTTTAGCTATAGCGAACTAAGTGTTTTTAAAACCTAGACTATAGCTACTTTTACGAAAAACTTAACCCTATGACCGTCACGTGCCTGCCTGCCAAGCTGAAGCCTCACTTGTGGTTTGTTGCTGACTTAGGTGATGAGATTTGTGTCTCATTATCTGGTATATTATATTCACTTATTAAAGTTGATTAGTATCATTGTCTTTCATATAAGCATGTTCTCGTATCATATATGTCACCGCGTTATGTTTTCTTTGCATGGTTTCATCATTTGACCTCGAGTTTGGTCACCTGCCTTAGTCTTTCTGAACGTCTTGGTAATTGTGAAGGACATAGTATTAGTATAACTGAGCTGAGTATTTCAAAATTCATGGAACCTCGGTGGAATATAGACTAGTCACCTATATTCAACCCGGGATAGTGGGACATAGGCTGGCTACCTATATCCGACTCAGAAATGAATTTTGCAACACTGAGAATGGTTATAATAAAATTTTGTCTGGATTGACATCATTTACTCAATTTCCAAATGCTTCATTTACGTGTGTGTATACTCTCGTTGTCATAACATTCCTACTTTTCATCACTTCGTGAACCACCGATTGGAAGCTTGTCAACTAGTCATTTTATTTCATGAACTTTCATATTTACGTACAATACATTTGCATCACAGTATTTTCTTATATCACAATCTCATTTTGTTGCAGTTGTCACAGTCTTTTCCCTTCTCACCATCACTATCATTTCCCTTTCCCCATCCCCATATATATAAGGAATTAGCTAACACTCTATAGATTCCGATGTCACTTATCCCACTACTCCCTATATTGAAAAGTGGATATTATCAATGACCTCCCTGGGAAAGACTTTCCATACCTTCTATGAGGATAATCCCTCGGTACATTAAGACCATTCAAAACTCAACAGAAATCTCAAGATATCATAAAACCATTCGAACCACCATCACTGGCCTGATCACAAAATTCCATCATCTAGAAAGTATTGGCTTGACTGAATTACAAGATTAGTTTCGATGCGAATGCTCACTAAGCAACACCATAGAGATAAATCCAACCTCTTAACCAAGATTATAGAACCTTCAATTGAACATGACCTCGCCAATAGACGTTATTCAAACAAGTTAGACACCTATGCATTTGTGCAGACATACATACTTGGCTATCTTATCCTCTTAATACTTTCATTTTTAAATGGATTTTCTCTAAACTACCATTATACAAAATATATATCTTGTAAGAAATACTTTTCTGATGCACTTATTTTGACAAGCAAATTCCTTTTGGCTAATCTTTTACAAAACTATTGAATGTTACGAAATTTTAAACATCGATCTTTGGTAAACCATATTATCCACCTTATGTTGAAAATTTTCCTATATTGCATAACTACTAAACTTTGAAACATCAAGAAGAATGTTACCTAAAAAGCCGTATGCTTAAAGTTGTAAATCTATTTATTTAGGAAAGGTTTATGAACAAAACACAATCTCAAAACAAACTTTGAAAATCAATCACTATGATACATCACTTATACCTTTAGGAGTTTGTAATTTGATGACCTATAACTTGGGAAAAATCTTAGTAATGGAGACTAAGCATCGTAGGTGGAGAAAGACTCAATTCATGACATCCTGCGGAGAATCATAACCTTATCCTAATCTATTCTTTCCAATAACACCCTTTGACGGACTTAACCTTGTAAGCTTTTCCACAAGATTCATGATATCCATTACAATTATTTCTAATAGAGGAATTCGATTCACCCCAAACTCCTGGCAGATTTCATTAAGATTCCTTTGGAACCACACCACCTATCATCTGTAGACCAATGGTCAGAATTTGAGATTGATTCAAACCTAGAGAGATATGCCAAAATCGGGTGTGATTGACACTAGAAATGGTTGGACTAACCATTTGCCATAAATCAAATTCAGTTGCAACCATAGTTACCACACGAGCGTAGAGACTACACTATTTGAGGCACTTTATGGTCGAAGTACCAATTACCCATTTACAAACCGAAATCGGAAAGTTAAATTCACTGGTCTAGAACTAAACTACGGAACAACAAAGGAAATTTCACAAGTCAAGAACCAGTTACAAGCAACGAGAAACTGGTAGAAGTAGGTTGGTATATGACGCACATCATGCGGATTGGGTATCCTTGAACAGCAAACCAACTAGATTCACATGAGAGAACGAACTAAGTTGAAAGCTTTGCCTTGGAGAGGCATGATACGATTTTAGTAACACGAGAGATTGAACCTTTAGGTATATTGAACCATTTAAGATTCATTTTAGAATCGACCAGCTGACATATAAGATTGGAGTTCTGACAGAGTTCAGCAACATATATTACCCATATTACATTATAAACCTGAAGCAGCACTGATCATCTATTGACGAACCGAACTCGGAAAAAGCCAACCACACTATTCCAGTAGGCATTCATGAAATAACCAGAAATTTCCTACAAGTCAAGAATCAATTACAAATTCTATAAGTTGTAAACCCTTAGAACTTCAAGTTAATGGCATGATTATGTTGAAAGTTATGCCTAAGAAAGGCATGATACCATTAAGAAAAAGTTGGGAAGATAAACCCGAGATACATTGGACCATTCAATATTTCAGACAGTATGGGCCTAGTGGCCTACAGACTAGAACTCCCATTAGAGCTCAGTAGCTTACGCGATACATATCATCATCTTTTCACCAATACCTCTCTAGAGACCAACACAAACTGAACTTCGGGACGAAGTTCCTGTTAGAAGGGAAGACTGTCACAACTCGTAATTTCCGGTCATTTTCCAAACTTCGACAATTTACTATTCATCAGTTACTATTCACCGATTACTATTCATTATTTTACTATTCATCATTTTTTAGGTCAATTTGATATTCTGAGAAGCGTTCAGAAATTTTACTATTCATGCGACACTATTCATTCCCGAAGGGAAATCACTATTCATGATCATCGTTCGTCATTTCGCAAACTGAGTTTACGAGTCTTCAAATTCGCGTAACCAATGTGGTTTAGCTGCGAATTCATGCATCATTCATTAATGACATTTCATATAGACTGGATCAGTCTACACATCATCAGTACTTTAGGACTACACGGATATGCATTATTTCCATATACGTATGCTTAATTTGTAATTAACGTTACCACTCAGTTTTTACTACGAACGTGTACCCAATACTCCCGACTACGATCCTAACATATTTTCATACTTATTATAATGATATAAAAATTATATTATTAATTTACCCGGTGTTTTTAAATCAATTACTACATTTTACGGACGGAGCTTATAACTCCGTCGGTTTGCGTTATTTCAACCCGATAAATATTTTAACACCCAATTCTCATCAGAAATGTAAATTTATAATATTTTACAACTTTTACAACTTCGTTGTATTTTATTCACCTCGTTAACATTTATTTTTAGTTAGCTCGATACCCGATAACACCCAAAGTGTACACAAAATACACAAATTCATCCAACCACTAGACACAAATATTAATTAGCCCCAAATAGCCTCCCCTTCTCCCCTAAATTACGCCACTATGCCCCCTAGCCTATCCATGTGATATTTAAAATACAAAGACCATAAGACTTGCAAAAATATCTATACATTTACCTACACCATTCAAGAAACTAGAGAAAACTTTCTTTCTTTCTCTCTTTGGGGTATAATCGACCAAGACAATAACAAGAAGATGAAACCATAATTTTTTCCAAGATCAAGTGATTTTACAACTCTAGTATACTTCTATTTTGGGTTTTGAAATAAAAACCAAGAAGTATTTAGGTACCTAGTTACTTTAAACACCTTCAAACTACTAGTAAGCTTTTCTTGATCTTTCTTAATGTTTCATATATTTATTTTATGTATTTTCAAGTCATAGTAGTAGATCATGCATATATATATATATATATGTTATATATACCACTTTTACAATAATACTCTTTAATCTTAGATCTATAATTTTTATTAGTAACTTCAAGAGATCCACCAAGATTGGTGATGTTTAGGAACCAATGACACCCTAAGATGGTGTATGGTAAGATTAGACTAGATTTGTGGTGATTGAAAGTGGTTTGGTTGAAGTTGAAACAAGTTAGAAACTAGGAAAATCTATTTTTGACACTTTCAAAATGTTGCTGTCCCTTTTTGGCAAACGTTGAACGATCAGGGGCAAGGGTGTAACTTTTGACCAAAGATTTAGAAAATACTTTCCGAGACGAAACTATGGCCGAAAACGGGGATAAAATCCGAGTTACGACGAAAAAGTTATGATATTTCCAATATTAACGACGAAAACTATTTTCTGAAAAATTTCTTGCTGTCCCACGATTTTCATGTACTGTTTCGAGGCCTAAAACTTGATCTAGCCATCCCGACTTATCAAAAATATATTAATACGTTGTACCACGATTCCGGGGATATAAAGAACATAGAAAACGAGCTTATAACGAAAAAGATACAAGCGTTTGAACTTAGACGATTTTTACAAATTTCCATCAGCTTTTCTATTATTATTTTGCCGTAAAACTGTCTTTGCGAGACACCACTTTCTCGGCTGTTTTTCTTTATGATCGGATCAGTTTGAGTCCGAGCCGTAGTTTTATGAAATCAAGACCTTCCAGCAAGATTTTCAAATCAATTGGCCGTTCGTCGAATAGACTTATAACGAATAAACTACGACCTCATCTATATACCCGATAAACTATATATATTTTAACAGCTTTTACTATAATGAGATTTTCTAAGTATTGAGCATAATACTTTCAAGTAACAACAATTAGAGTTGATTTTCTCATCGATCGAGACCCGTATCGCCAAAAGTTAAATAACACGACTTCTAGATATTGTTACAAGGTTTTCAAAAACGCCGAGTTTGACCATTAACACTTAACGTACAATATTTCGCGACTAGTTTTACGAGGCCATTTTGGGCATATTTTCAAGTAACGAAAATGCTATTTTGCGACGAAAACCTTATATTTGCCGATAGAACGCCAAACAAGGATCGTGGAGTACCGTTTCAACATATTTACATGGAAAGTGATTATTAACTAACGAGACGTCAAAAATATATTTTTCGACGATAAACGCTATTTTCAAAACTAACGAGTGGTATCGATAACATACGTATTTGCATGTGTAGCATCATTTCATTGCTTACATTAGGTCATATCGTTCATATTAGGTTGCGGTTAGAGATCGTGCCTCATTTCAGTGTATCCACTTTTGTCATCATAGCTATCGCACCAGGTGAGTCATAGCCCCTACTTTTTAATTATTTTGGCAAACTCTTTGGGGGAGAATACATGCTCGTTTTACTTAAATGCATTCCTTGCTTTACCTGGTTGATTACCTACATTTCATTGGTATGCTTGATTACTTGTTTTTCATGTGACTTGTCTCTTAAACGTTAGTACTTATTAGTTCTCTGGCGACATTGTCAGTATTAGTTCTCTGGCGACATTGTCAGTATTAGTTCTCTGGCGACATTGTCAGTATTAGTCCTCTGGCGACATTGTCAGTATTAGTTCTCTGGCGACATTGTCAGCATTATTTATCTGACGACATTGTCAGCATTGTTTATATGACCTCATTGACTGAATTATTTATATAGCCGTTTTGCTATATTTAACTGGGAATTTGGATACTAGTATTACTTTTGTTCACGTAGACTTTAACACTTTTGGCAGTGGGTTGTAAACACACAGGTTACAAGTCTCTTATGGCAGGACTTGCAACTGAGTGGATTTACAATGCCTTTGCTGGACGATTATTTCTCTATAGGCATTGCTTGTTAAACAAACTCTATGAACTCACCAACCTCGTGTTGACACTTTAGCATGTATTTTCAGGTTTTAACCATTGGCACGCTACAGGAGGTTTTGGAAGGGCATGGCATGGTCATAGAAGACTCTGAGTATTTATATGGGGACCGTTTTAAACTACTTTTAAGGGCCTACTTCCGCACTAATTTTAAACAATGTAAATTCAATACTTTTAGTTAAACGATTTTATTCTAAATGATTGAAGTGAAAACCAATTTTGTACTTGTGCTGTAATACCAATTGAGTTACACCCCAGCTACATGTATGCTTCCGCTGGACCCGATTTTGTGGGTGTGACAGATTGGTATCAGAGCTTTGGCTATAGCGAACTAAGTGTTTTTAAAACCTAGACTATAGCTACTTTTACGAAAAACTTAACCCTATGACCGTCACGTGCCTGCCTGCCAAGCTGAAGCCTCACTTGTGGTTTGTTGCTGACTTAGGTGATGAGATTTGTGTCTCATTATCTGGTATATTATATTCACTTATTAAAGTTGATTACTATCATTGTCTTTCATATAAGCATGTTCTCGTATCATATATGTCACCGCGTTATGTTTTCTTTGCATGGTTTCATCATTTGACCTCGAGTTTGGTCACCTGCCTTAGTCTTTCTGAACGTCTTGGTATTTGTGAAGGACATAGTATTAGTATAACTGAGCTGAGTATTTCAAAATTCATGGAACCTCGGTGGAATATAGACTAGTCACCTATATTCAACCCGGGATAGTGGGACATAGGCTGACTACCTATATCCGACTCAGAAATGAATTTTGCGACACTGAGAATGGTTATAATAAGATTTTGTCTGGATTGACATCATTTACTCAATTTCCAAATGCTTCATTTACGTGTGTGTATACTCTCGTTGTCATAACATTCCTACTTTTCATCACTTCGTGAACCACCGATTGGAAGCTTGTCAACTAGTCATTTTATTTCATGAACTTTCATATTTATGCACAATACACTTGCATCACAGTATTTTCTTATATCACAATCTCATTTTGTTGCAGTTGTCACAGTCTTTTCCCTTCTCACCATCACTATCATTTCCCTTTCCCCATCCCCATATATATAAGGAATTAGCTAACACTCTATAGATTCCGATGTCACTTATCCCACTACTCCCTATATTGAAAAGTGGATATTATCAATGACCTCCCTAGGAAAGACTTTCCATACCTTCTATGAGGATAATCCCTCGGTACATTAAGACCATTCAAAACTCAACAGAAATCTCAAGATATCATAAAACCATTCGAACCACCATCACTGGCCTGATCACAAAATTCCATCATCTAGAAAGTATTGGCTTGACTGAATTACAAGATTAGTTTCGATGCGAATGCTCACTAAGCAACACCATAGAGATAAATCCAACCTCTTAACCAAGATTATAGAACCTTCAATTGAACATGACCTCGCCAATAGACGTTATTCAAACAAGTTAGACACATATGCATTTGTGCAGACATACATACTTGGCTATCTTATCCTCTTAATACTTTCATTTTTAAATGGATTTTCTCTAAACTACCATTATACAAAATATATATCTTGTAAGAAATACTTTTCTGATGCACTTATTTTGACAAGCAAATTCCTTTTGGCTAATCTTTTACAAAACTATTGAATGTTACGAAATTTTAAACATCGATCTTTGGTAAACCATATTATCCACCTTATGTTGAAAATTTTCCTATATTACATAACTACTAAACTTTGAAACATCAAGAAGAATGTTACCTAAAAAGCCGTATGCTTAAAGTTGTAAATCTATTTATTCAGGAAAGGTTTATGAACAAAACACAATCTCAAAACAAACTTTGAAAATCAATCACTATGATACATCACTTATACCTTTAGGAGTTTGTAATTTGATGACCTATAACTTGGGAAAAATCTTAGTAATGGAGACTAAGCATCGTAGGTGGAGAAAGACTCAATTCATGACATCCTGCGGAGAATCATAACCTTATCCTAATCTATTCTTTCCAATAACACCCTTTGACGGACTTAACCTTGTAAGCTTTCCCACAAGATTCATGATATCCATTACAATTATTTCTAATAGAGGAATTCGATTCACCCCAAACTCCTGACAGATTTCATTAAGATTCCTTTGGAACCACACCACCTATCATCTGTAGACCAATGGTCAGAATTTGAGATTGATTCAAACCTAGGGAGATATGCCAAAATCGGGTGTGATTGACACTAGAAATGGTTGGACTAACCATTTGCCATAAATCAAATTCAGTTGCAACCATAGTTACCACACGAGCGTAGAGACTACACTATGTGAGGCACTTTATGGTCGAAGTACCAATTACCCATTTACAAACCGAAATCGGAAAGTTAAATTCACTGGTCTAGAACTAAACTACGGAACAACAAAGGAAATTTCACAAGTCAAGAACCAGTTACAAGCAACGAGAAACTGGTAGAAGTAGGTTGGTATATGACGCACATCATGTGGATTGGGTATCCTTGAACAGCAAACCAACTAGATTCACATGAGAGAACGAACTAAGTTGAAAGCTTTGCCTTGGAGAGGCATGATACGATTTTAGTAACACGAGAGATTGAACCTTTAGGTATATTGAACCATTTAAGATTCATTTTAGAATCGACCAGCTGACATATAAGATTGGAGTTCTGACAGAGTTCAGCAACATATATTACCCATATTACATTATAAACCTGAAGCAGCACTGATCATCTATTGACGAACCGAACTCGGAAAAAGCCAACCACACTATTCCAGTAGGCATTCATGAAATAACCAGAAATTTCCTACAAGTCAAGAATCAATTACAAATTCTATAAGTTGTAAACCCTTAGAACTTCAAGTTAATGGCATGATTATGTTGAAAGTTCTGCCTAAGAAAGGCATGATACCATTAAGAAAAAGTTGGGAAGATAAACCCGAGATACATTGGACCATTCAATATTTCAGACAGTATGGGCCTAGTGGCCTACAGACTAGAACTCCCATTAGAGCTCAGTAGCTTACGCGATACATATCATCATCTTTTCACCAATACCTCTCTAGAGACCAACACAAACTGAACTTCGGGACGAAGTTCCTGTTAGAAGGGAAGACTGTCACAACTCGTAATTTCCGGTCATTTTCCAAACTTCGACAATTTACTATTCATCAGTTACTATTCACCGATTACTATTCATTATTTTACTATTCATCATTTTTTAGGTCAATTTGATATTCTGAGAAGCGTTCAGAAATTTTACTATTCATGCGACACTATTCATTCCCGAAGGGAAATCACTATTCATGATCATCGTTCGTCATTTCGCAAACTGAGTTTACGAGTCTTCAAATTCGCGTAACCAATGTGGTTTAGCTGCGAATTCATGCATCATTCATTAATGACATTTCATATAGACTGGATCAGTCTACACATCATCAGTACTTTAGGACTACACGGATATGCATTATTTCCATATACGTATGCTTAATTTGTAATTAACGTTACCACTCAGTTTTTACTACGAACGTGTACCCAATACTCCCGACTATGATCCTAACATATTTTCATACTTATTATATTGATATAAAAATTATATTATTAATTTACCCGGTGTTTTTAAATCAATTACTACATTTTACGGACGGAGCTTATAACTCCGTCGGTTTGCGTTATTTCAACCCGATAAATATTTTAACACCCAATTCTCATCAGGAATGTAAATTTATAATATTTTACAACTTTTACAACTTCGTCGTATTTTATTCACCTCGTTAACATTTATTTTTAGTTAACTCGATACCCGATAACACCCAAAGTGTACACAAAATACACAAATTCATCCAACCACTAGACACAAATATTAATTAGCCCCAAATAGCCTCCCCTTCTCCCCTAAATCACGCCACTATGCCCCCTAGCCTATCCATGTGATATTTAAAATACAAAGACCATAAGACTTGCAAAAATATCTATACATTTACCTACACCATTCAAGAAACTAGAGAAAACTTTCTTTCTTTCTCTCTTTGGGGTATAATCGACCAAGACAATAACAAGAAGAAGAAACCATAATTTTTTCCAAGATCAAGTGATTTTACAACTCTAGTATACTTCTATTTTGGGTTTTGAAATAAAAACCAAGAAGTATTTAGGTACCTAGTTACTTTAAACACCTTCAAACTACTAGTAAGCTTTTCTTGATCTTTCTTAATGTTTCATATATTTATTTTATGTATTTACAAGTCATAGTAGTAGATCATGCATATATATATATATATGTTATATATACCACTTTTACAATAATACTCTTTAATCTTAGATCTATAATTTTTATTAGTAACTTCAAGAGATCCACCAAGATTGGTGATGTTTAGGAACCAATGACACCCTAAGAAGGTGTATGGTAAGATTAGACTAGATTTGTGGTGATTGAAAGTGGTTTGGTTGAAGTTGAAACAAGTTAGAAACTAGGAAAATCTATTTTTGACACTTTCAAAATGTTGCTGTCCCTTTTTGGCAAACGTGGAACGATCAGGGGCAAGGGTGTAACTTTTGACCAAAGATTTAGAAAATACTTTCCGAGACGAAACTATGGCCGAAAACGGGGATAAAATCCGAGTTACGACGAAAAAGTTATGATATTTCCAATATTAACGACGAAAACTATTTTCTGAAAAATTTCTTGCTGTCCTACGATTTTCAAGGACTGTTTCGAGGCCTAAAACTTGATCTAGCCATCCCGACTTATCAAAAATATATTAATACGTTGTCCCACGATTCCGGGGATATAAAGAACATAGAAAACGAGCTTATAACGAAAAAGATACAAGCGTTTGAACTTAGACGATTTTTACAAATTTCCATCAGCTTTTCTATTATTATTTTGCCGTAAAACTGTCTTTGCGAGACACCACTTTCTCGGCTGTTTTTCTTTATGATCGGATCAGTTTGAGTCCGAGCCCTAGTTTTATGAAATCAAGACCCTCCAGCAAGCTTTTCAAATCAATTGGCCGTTCGTCGAATAGACTTATAACGAATAAACTACGACCTCATCTATATACCCGATAAACTATATATATTTTGACAGCTTTTACTATAATGAGATTTTCTAAGTATTGAGCATAATACTTTCAAGTAACAACAATAAGAGTTGATTTTCTCATCGATCGAGACCCGTATCGCCAAAAGTTAAATAACACGACTTCTAGATATTGTTACAAGGTTTTCAAAAACGCCGAGTTTGACCATTAACACTTAACGTACAATATTTTGCGACTAGTTTTACGAGGCCATTTTTGGCATATTTTCAAGTAACGAAAATGCTATTTTGCGACGAAAACCTTATATTTGCCGATAGAACGCCAAACAAGGATCGTGGAGTACCTTTTCAACATATTTACATGGAAAGTGATTATTAACTAACGAGACGTCAAAAATATATTTTTCGACGATAAACGCTATTTTCAAAACTAACGAGTGGTATCGATAACATACGTATTTGCATGTGTAGCATCATTTCATTGCTTACATTAGATCATATCGTTCATATTAGGTTGCGGTTAGAGATCGTGCGTCATTTCAGTGTATCCACTTTTGTCATCATAGCTATCGCACCAGGTGAGTCATAGCCCCTACTTTTTAATTATTTTGGCAAACTCTTTGGGGGAGAATACATGCTCGTTTTACTTAAATGCATTCCTTGCTTTACCTGGTTGATTACCTACATTTCATTGGTATGCTTGATTACTTGTTTTTCATGTGACTTGTCTCTTAAACGTTAGTACTTATTAGTTCTCTGGCGACATTGTCAGTATTAGTTCTCTGGCGACATTGTCAGTATTAGTTCTCTGGCGACATTGTCAGCATTATTTATCTGACGACATTGTCAGCATTGTTTATATGACCTCATTGACTGAATTATTTATATAGCCGTTTTGCTATATTTATCTGGGAATTTGGATACTAGTATTACTTTTGTTCACGTAGACTTTAACACTTTTGGCAGTGGGTTGTAAACACACAGGTTACAAGTCTCTTATGGCAGGACTTGCAACTGAGTGGATTTACAATGCCTTTGCTGGACGATTATTTCTCTATAGGCATTGCTTGTTAAACAAACTCTATGAACTCACCAACCTCGTGTTGACACTTTAGCATGTATTTTCAGGTTTTAACCATTGGCACGCTACAGGAGGTTTTGGCAGGGCATGGCATGGTCATAGAAGACTTTGAGTATTTATATGGGGACCGTTTTAAACTACTTTTAAGGGCCTACTTCCGCACTAATTTTAAACAATGTAAATTCAATACTTTTAGTTAAACGATTTTATTCTAAATGATTGAAGTGAAAACCAATTTTGTACTTGTGCTGTAATACCAATTGAGTTACACCCCAGCTACATGTATGCTTCCGCTGGACCCGATTTTGGGGGTGTGACAGTACCATAGTTCTTACTTGAACCGAAACATTTGGCTACTCCAGAAGTAATGGCTTTTGGTAAAGAGACTCCAAATCCATTATGTTTTCATAAAAGATTGCTAGGGACTAGCAATAGTTTAGTGTGGGGGATTGATGAGTGCTCAAACACTCATCATTTTTGGTCAAATCTGAACTGCAAAACATCTGAAAACACTCAAATGTGCATCAAAATACTGAAAATATCCTAGGGATTGTGTTTTATATGTTTCAGATGCAAAATGTTTAAAAATAGATGAAAAACGAACAAAGTTTGCAAAATTGGCAGTTTAGTCCCTCAACTTTCACAAATTGGCAAAACTAGTCCCTAAAGGTTTAAAATGAATGAAAAGCCAACATTAGTCCATGGGAAATCAAACTTGTTCACTTTTAGTCCCAGGATAAAAGTTTTCCTAAAATGGCAACTTTTACCCCTCAAGTTTCAAAATTGCAAATTTAGTCCCCGGGTATTTCAAAAGTGGAAAATATAAATAATTACCCTTGTACTATTCACATGTTACAACTTAGCCCCTTTTTATAACTTATGGGAAAATACACTTTCAGCCCTTCAAGAATCAGAAAATAGCAAAATTGGTCCTTGTGTTTACAATTACAACCAAACGGACCCAAGTTTTATTATTACATCCCATAAAAACCAAATCCAATCCAACACCACCCATGATCCAACTTCCTAATCCTAAGCCCAATACCAATCTCAGCCCACCCACATTTTTATTATTAATAATAAAGTCAGGGTCAACCCTTGGTCAAACCCACACTCTCTCATCATCACCCTAATTGAGGGCTATAAATGGAGCATGGAAGCTGGAAAGAAGAGTGTAGTTTTTAGCTTATTTAAATTAATGTCAAATTAGTTGTAACTTGTAATTTCCAATCAAACTTTATATTGTAATCTATTTTCTGAAGTTAATTTAAGCTTTGGAGTTCTTATTTCAAGCTTTTGTTCTCATTTCAGTTTCATCACAAAAATTCCAAGGTAGGCCAAAATTTGATTTAAGCTTTCTAGTTATCATATATGGACATCTTAAGCTCATATAAGCTCCAATAAGCTTATTAAAGCTTGTAGAGACCTTAAAACTCAGATAGTAAAAAGCAAAAATACAAAAAAAAAAAAAAATCAGAAAAATAGAAAAGAAAATAAAAAAATATCCAGGTTGAATTGAGGATGGCTGGAGCACAGTATATTAAGGATGGCTTTGGGTTAGAATTCCTTGGGGAATATTAGGAAGTAACCTGTGGTCCTTGGTTTCGTGAAAATAGGCTTGGAAGCACACTGTGAGCTCAAACTTTCTAATTTTCTTTGATTCTTAGTTAAGTGTTGTGGTATTGCTTGTATTGTGATTATCTGTGCTTATGCATATTTCTTGGGTAATATTTAGTGGTACAATTGCTTAAAGTAGATTGCTTGTTCATTTGTTTTCTTGTTCTCAAAATTTTTATATTAACTGCCTTGGTAGCAGTGTAAGTAAATCCTAGTAAATTGTTGTTATTGATAGTGTTCCTTGGCTCAAATCAGTGTATAATAGTACATTTTAATGATTGAAATTTCAATTTTAGCCTAAATCTTGAAATACTTAGAGAAGTTATTGAAAACAATTTTAGAAGGGGTGTTTGGATTTGCTGCATCAAGGGTGCATTTGGTGGTTTAGTTTGTTAGTTTCTATTTTCACAAGTTTCATTAGGTTTTGAGAGGTCAACTAAACCATAAAATCTAGTGTTCAAACAAGGGAAGTCAAAATAGCATATAAACGTCATCAACAGGTTCAATGTTGAGGATTTTGTCACACCTCCAAAATACCTGAATGGCAGCGGAATGGAATACCTGGGGGTGACTGTCATAGCACCACAGTTACAGTTATATTGAACGACTTAAAGTGTCGTTTAGAAAATACAGCGTTTGATCATTAAAAACATTCAGAGTTTACAAAGCTTAGGTCCCAAAAGAGTTTGCCAATATAGTTAAAATAAGTTCAACAAGATCAAACGTTTCATAAGTGCAGAAAATATAGTGAGACGCGTCGACTCCGCGACTCCATGAAGGTCCAAATGTATGCACATGAGCTACCTTAATAACCTGAGAAATACATTACGAAAAACGGTCAACACGAATGTTGGTGAATAATCATAGGTTGATAAGTAAATCGTAAGTACATAAGCCACAAGTAATAAGTAAACCGACAAAATTGTCAAAAATGCTACATTGGCTCTTAAGCTCATGACCCCGAAGCTAGACTTTGTAATGCCCCACCAGAGTGTTTACCAGACACTCAATTCGTTAAGACATGAAATGCATTCGTCCCATTTGGAGCAACCCAAACACGAATGGAGGCGTCACCCTCGATAGATCTATCCACTCACTCTCGCTTATCTAAAATTAACGGTCCATGATATATATAAGGGGACTTAACTTGGTAGTAGGCAACTTAAGCAATGTATGGAATTTGATATACTTGGGCATGTACAAAAATAATTGTGCAATGTATTCTCCCCCGTGGGATTTAAAATCAAATAAGTAATTAAAACGGGGCTATGAGAACTCACCTGGAGTGATAGTACAAAGATGGTAAAGTAATTGGGACAACGAGGCGCGAACACTAGCCGCAACCTAAATGAATAATCGTGATCTAATTTAGATCATGCCGTAATGTAATGAATGCACATGCACATGATACCTATACCACTCGTAATTTGGAAATACTAGTTATCGTCATAGTAAAATAGTTTCCATACTTAGGAAAAATAAATCCAAATTTAGAGATATATAACTTGTCATATTAACTCGTACGAAAATGTTAGCGTTGTAATCCTCATATCGGAAACCTTAAAATAACGTCGTTAAGTCGTATAAATATTCTCTCGGGTCGTACGTATTCATTTGTTAAGAATATAGTCCTTAGTAACATTTCTAGAAAATATACCATTTAGTACGTACGTTATTATTTTTATTTGTGACGAAATATATATATATAGTTTTGGTGATCTTAAAACGCGTATAACTTGGTCGTTATAGGTTCATTTCCTTCGTTCTTTATATCCACGGATTCGTTTTTGTATATACTAGTATATTTTTGATAACTCGGCTCCTCTAGGTTACGTTTAATGCCTCTATTTGTACGTCGAAATCTGCCAAACAGCAAGCAGTTTTGAATAAAATAGTTTTCGTCGTTAAATTTGCAAAAATCATATCTCCTTCGTTATAAACTCGTTTTAATCCGTTCTTTCGCCTAAAGTTTCGTTTTTAAAAGTATTTTCTAAATCTTTGGTCAAAAATTAGCCATCAACCACTGATTTTCCTACGAAATCAAAATAGGGACAGTAGGTATTTCAAATGTTTCAAAAACCATTTCTAGGGTTCTAATCTAGTTCCATCTTCATTCAAACCACTTTCAATCACCACAAAACTAATCTAATCCTACCATACACCTTCTTAGGGTGTCATGGGTTCCTAAACATCCTAACCAAGTAGATCTAACAAAGAAATCCAAAATAAACATTTCTAGGGTTTATAAGTTAATAGTTTATAAAAATGAAGTGGTATAAGTTAACAAATGCATAAGATCTTGTATGAAAACCATATGATAAATATAAACACTTGAAGAAATAATGAAAATAAATTTTGTAAACTTACTTTGAATGGGTTAGTTGTTTAGATGAAGAAAACCTAAGGATCCTTGAGTTTATATTGCAAAACTCCAACAAGGATCAACAAATGAGCTAGTATTAATCTTGATCTTGGAAAATTTGATGTTTCTTGCTTGTTTCCTTATGGTGGCCGGTCATAGAGAGGAGAGGAAAAGGAGAATGAGTTTCTAGTTGTATTTGTGAAATGAGATGAAAATATCCAAGTATAATAGATAAGTATTATTTGTATTATTATTATTTTATAAAAGGTTAGTATAAGCATTAATGAATATTGAGTGTACAAGTAACATTGTAAGAAAAAGGTTATGGGGGGGGGGGGGGGGGGGCGGCAAGTCAAGGGGGGGGGGGGATGTATGGAAGACTTTTGTAACTTGTGTATTATTGTGTTATTTTGTAGTTTTAAAATGTACCGGGTACCGGGTTAACTAAAAATAAATTTTAACGGAGTTAACCGGGATAAAATAAAGTTATAAAAGTTATAAAAATAGGTTGGGTAAAATTATTGGGTGTTTAGATAATTATCGTTTAATTTCTACGAAAACCGTCATAATTTTAGTAAACTTTAATTAATAATTAAAATAAATATCCAGAATACCGGGTAAATTAATATTATAATTTTTATATTATAAAAATAATATAAAAATATATTGGGATCATAGTTGGGAGTGTTGGACATGTTAGTCACATTTATAGTTCGCGTATTAGTGTTTATTTAAAAATAAACATACGTAATTCGTTAATTATATTAAAAATATAATTTGAATACTCTACGAGTGGAATAGTATGCAAGTGCCATAAAGATGATATGCAGACTATTTCTAGTCTGTATGAAATGTCCCAATGATAATGCATGAATTCGCTCCTGAACCAATACGGTTACGCGAATTTTGAATACCCGTATTCTAAGTTTACGATGACATGAGTAATGCACGTGAATAGTGATATTCTTCCGGAAATGAATAGTGTCAAGTGAATAGTAAAATTTCCGAACGCTTCTCAGAATGTCAAATTGACCTCGAAAATGATGAATAGTGATCGATGAATAGTAAATGATGAATAGTAACTTGTGAATAGTAAATTGTCGAGGTTTGGAAAATGACCGGAAATTACGAGTTGTGACAGTCTTCCCCTCTAACAGGAACTTCGTCCCGAAGTTCAGTTTTGGTTGGTCTCTGAAGTATATTTGGTAAAAAGACGTGGATACTTGAGTTGCATTTGGTCTTCTCGTTCCCAAGTAAATTCGGGTCCTTTTCAAGAATTCCAGCGAACTTTCACGATAGGAATTCGACTTTGCTTCAACCGTTCGACCTCATGGTCCATGCTTTCTACTGGTTCTCTTACCAAGTTTACGTTTGTCTCAAGGTTGGATTCCCTTCCAAATGGGATTATGATTGACTAATCTGAAAGTCATTTCCTGGATTTGAATAGATGAAACATAGTTGTGTAATCCGGCTGTTCCTTAACAAGGCTCAAGTCTGACGGCTACTAGGCCTACTCTGTCTGAACTATTAAGTGGTCCAGTGTATATCGGTTTTAACTTTCCAAATCTTTCCGAATAATATCATGCCTTTCCTAGGCAGAACTTTCAACATGATCTGGCTACTAACTTGAAGTTTTAATGGTTTACACTTGTAGAATTTGTAATTGATCCTTGACTTGTAGGAAATTTCTGGTTATTTCATGAATGCCTACAGGAATAGTGAGTTTGGCTTTTCCCGAGTTTGGTTCGTCAATAGGTGATCAGTGCTTCTTCAGGTTTATAATGTAATATGGGTAATATATGTTGCTGAACTCTGTCAGAACTCAAATCTTATATGCCAGTTGGTCGATTCTAAAATGAATCTTAATTGGTCCAGTATACCAAAGGTTCAATCTCTCGCGTTACCAAAATCGTATCATGCCTCTCCAAGGCAAAGCTTTCAACTTAGTTCATTCTCTCACGTGAATCTGGTTAATTTGCTGTTCAAGGGTACCCAATCCGTATGATGTGCGTCATGTACCAACCTAACTTCTACCAGTTTCTCGTTGCTTGTAACTGGTTCTTGACTTGTGAAATTTCCTTTGTTGTTCCATGGTTTAGTTCTAGACCAGTGAATTTAACTTTCCGATTTCGGTTGGTAAACGGGTAATTGGTACTTCGACCATAAAGTGCCCCAAATGGTGTAGTCTCTATGCTCGCGCGATAACTATGATTGTAAAAGAATCCGATTTATGGTAAATGGTTAGTCCAACCATTTCTAGAGTCAATCACTCATACTCTGAGTATAACTTTCCTATGTTTGAATCGTTCTCTCGTTCTGACCATCGGTCTGAGGATGATAGGCGGTGTTTACATCTTAATGAGGTTTCGAAGGAAATCTTAGAATGATTGTTAGAAGTCTGAGGTGATTCGATCACCTTTATCAGGAACAATTGAAATAGGTACAATAAATCTTGTGATTAATTCCACAACGTTACGTCTTTCGAACACGGCGTTATCTGATGGGGATAGAATATGGGTAACAATTTTTGATTCCTTGAGTTTTGGTCTAATGGATGCTAAGACATGTGTCTTTCTTTGCCTATTGTACTTGGTCTCCATTACTGACGTTTGTAATCGTTCTATGGTGTTCCTCCTAATTTCCTTCATCACATATTCCAATATTACTTATTGTCAAGTCACAAAGCCCTAAATGCATAAGCGATGTAGCATGGTGATTGGTTTTCAAAATTTATCTCGCGATTTTTGAGTTTTTGGCCGAAATCTTTTTCTGAATAAACGAATTTTTAGAAAATGGAGCAAATGATTTACTAAATAATATCTTTCTTGATGATTCAAAATTCAATAGTTAGGAAATGTGACGCGGTTTTCAAATAAGTTGTGAATAGGACTGTTTACCAAAGTTTGATGTTTATATATTTCCCATTGTACAATGGTTTAGCTAAATATTGATTAAAAAGGATCGTATTTATTCAAAATAGGCAATTCAAAAATTATTTTCTACAAGAGATGTGATTTGTATAAACACAAATTTTAGATCACTTTACTTAAAAGTGAAAACACTAATAAGGATAAAATAGTAGGATAGGTAGTGTTCGCATAATGCATAGATGTCTAACGTTCGGTTCCTGATATTGGATGGTGCCTATTGGTGGGTATCTGGTAAATTACAAGCCTAGGTATTCAACCAGCTTAAGTCTTGAGATGGTTTATCGTTGAAATTGTCATCATGTTGGCAATATGAGGGTTTCAATTGATACTCTATCGATGAATTACCGTATTGTCTTCACATGTAGCTGGGGAGATATTCTTGAGTCTGATGCCTTTCTCGATGTATAGGTGAGGTTATCCAGAATTTCTAGAGAACATAATGCTTTAGGGGAATCTATATCGATATCCATAATTCGAATCAATCATTCTTGGCGTAAACTCGCTACAGGGAAGTTTGCGTATGGATGAGACCATGTTAACTCAAAACACTCTACAATATCGGTTAGGAGGCTTGGTTTATTCCCATGGTGTTGCTTAGCGTACCTTCACAATGTGTTTGATCCTGTAGCTCAGTCTAGCTAGTACCTTTGAATAATAAATTGGACAACTAGGTCAGAGATGGTGGGTCGGATGGTCTCGTGGTATCTTAGGATTGTTGTTGGATTATAAATTTTCTTAGTCTAGGTATTATAGTTCCGTAATCCTTTTATTGTTTTTCTTGTATCGAGGAATCCTCCTAGTACTTGATATGGAAAGTCTCTCCTAAAGAAGTCAATGGAACAATCCAATCTTAATGGCTAAGTGGGTGACATGTGGGGTAAGTATCCAGGGAGAGTTTGTCAGAAAAAGATACTTATAAAAGAGTTTACTTGTTTAAAACGCTTTTAAATGAAGATTGTTATTAACAATACTTTAAAAAGTAACTATTTCCTTCATGGCATAATCCTTCCTGAAGTATACATAGGTGATCAGGCTATGTATAGTTGAGGACAAATGATGCGATGCTTGATTTAGTCAAACTAATTTTTATTTTTCTCAAAAGCTTTAGATGGTGTTCAACGCATTGTTATTAAAATGGTATCCTAATATTTCCTTTCAAAGTAACATAAAAATTGTTTCGCGTAACAATAGTAAATATTTGGCGTAATATCGGAAAAATCAGTTTATAGTACGGTAACAAAACGGTTTATTTTAGAAATTTGGTAAAAACAATTTCCCCATAAGGTAGTAAAATAGTTTAAAATAAAACTCGTTGAATGGTTTATTGGATATATGGGTAAATCCTATGGATTGGTAATAATCTACTAACCCGTCAAATACGAAATCGGTCAAATCCCTAATAAGACAATGGTATAATGTTGCGAAACGATTAAGAATTGCACAATTGCAATAGGAAATGGAATAAACGAAGGTTACGATTATCACATAGTTAACAAAGATAGTCATTACATTAAATAGGAAAGTGCTTAATATAACTAGGTTACATCAACGTACTTATGGAAAGTACCAAAAGAAAGTACAACCCTAGAGGGCTCAACTATGGTTTACCTAATTAAAACATAAACTTCTTCTTCCAATTCTGGCTTCCCAACTCTGGGCATTCACTCTTGAAGTGTCCCACTACACCACAGCCAAAACATGTTATTGATGGTTTCTGATTATCACCCACAATTGGAAACCTGCAATCCCTGGTTTTGTGGGAAACCTTCTTACAGTTGCCACATGGTTCCGGGCAACGACCTGGGTTATGATGATGTTGGCACTCTTCACACTTAGGTAAAATACCAAGGTAATCATTCCTTTCCTTTAGACCTGTAGCATTAGGTTTAGCAACTCCTTGTCTCTTGTGTGGTCCTTGTGTGGCATTCTCACCTCGGTTGTTGTTCCACTTCCTTTTGTTGTCACTTTTTCTTCCTAAGATCTTGGGGTGAGCTATGCGTTCCTTTGCTTCGATCGCCATCCTAATAGCTTTAGGCATGGTATCGGGTTCCAATGAGTTGACCAACATACGAATTTCAGGAGAAAGTCCTCCGATGTACCTTTCAAGTTTCTTGCTTTCTGGTTCATCCATTGCAGAGCCTAGTTGAGCAAAATCATAGAAAGAAGCAGTATACTTAACAACATCATCTCCTACCATGGTAAGGTTTAGTGTTTCCTGTTCGATTGCTTGTAATTCGCTTTTCACACAGAACTTCAAACTCATCATCCTTTTTAGTTTCTCCCAAGAGTGTGAGTAAGCAGCATCAACTCCTACTACCTGGACATACTTAGTCCACCATTTCTGGGCATGCTCCCGAAAAGTGCAAGTGGCGAACTTAACTTTGTCTTCCTTACGGCAGTCACCACATTGAAAGGTTGTTTCTAATTCTTCGAACCATTTGAGAAATTCCTTTGTGTCTATATTTCCGCTAAAGGAGGAGGGATTACAACCCATAAATTCCACGTGAGTAAGTTCCTTGGTGAGGGCGGTAGTTACGTTCCTGGCAATGAATTGTCCAACGGCGGCTTGCGTCATGCTTGAAGTGGTTTGCTTAAATCTATCTCCATCAAATCATAAGAGTCCATGAGAATCTATAGGTAATATAAATCATCATATTCATAACACATGAATATAATACATGAAGGTTTCGGTCTATATGGACCAATATTATAGATAGCACAACCATATCCATATGGTAGAGTCAACACTTGGTGATTCCGTTGTACAACAATCAAAATACTACCAGTTTCTTTGAACTATGCCACACCTCCCGTGGCTAGGATAATAGTAAAAGCTAGTAAAGATATAAGTCTAGTCTAAAGATTTCCTGTAGTCCTTCTAGGTGAAATCAGGTTCATGGCATCATAAGGTCGAGATAGTCCTGAAGTGGTGTCTGAAGTTGTGCATCGATCAAGTCCTAGATAGTGTAAATTCTAAGCCATTCTTGAGGAACCTGCAGATGTTCCTGTTGAGTCCGTAATTCTTGGTATTATCCACAAGGTGTTATCTAATTCGTGGCAAGTGGAAATGTAAAAGGGAAATGACAATGGTGGTATTCTAAAGGATAAGAATAACATTGATGACGATGAAATCCCAGTGATGAGTTAGGAGATAATGGTGATAATAGTGAATGGAATACCACCCTCTTTCGCACTATCTCGCAACATCTAAGAGGTAAAGTTAAAGTACGCACTATGGGGCGACCAATAGTGAAATAAGTAACCAACGGTGGTGGTAGTACCTGAGTAGTAAGCGTCCTACTAGTGGAGGAAAGAAAACATACCATCTCCCTTGTAATAAGCATCCTAATAAGTCCATTAAGTCTGAATACTCTACCAAACGGCATTCTATGTATAGGTTAAATGATAGGAAAACCGTATTCCTATAACAAATCAATAGTGCTAATGGTGGTATACGCGCAACTGGTGGTATAATGGTAGTGGAAGATGACAAGGCATCTTCAATGTCGGAATCCGACGAAAGGATAACAGCGTGGGTATCTGAAGACATGTCACTTGTGAACCAGGTCAATATAATCATATATATATATGAGTATGGGTATGAATAACTCGTACAGTGTGTGCGTAAAACAACATGTATAGTGAATATGCACCTATGATGAAATGATGAGATGCTATGATGATGTGGTTATAGTCTAGGGTCCAAGATACATCCTAGTTCACTATAACCTTAGCTCTGGTACCAATCTATCACACCCACAAAATACCTGAATGGCAGCGGAATGGAATACCTGGGGGTGACTGTCATAGCACCACAGTTACAGTTATATTGAACGACTTAAAGTGTCGTTTAGAAAATACAGCGTTTGATCATTAAAAACATTCAGAGTTTACAAAGCTTAGGTCCCAAAAGAGTTTGCCAATATAGTTAAAATAAGTTCAACAAGATCAAACTTTTCATAAGTGCAGAAAATATAGTGAGACGCGTCGACTCCGCGACTCCATGAAGGTCCAAATGTATGCACATGAGCTACCTTAATAACCTGAGAAATACATTGCGAAAAACGGTCAACACGAATGTTGGTGAATAATCATAGGTTGATAAGTAAATCATAAGTACATAAGCCACAAGTAATAAGTAAACCGACAAAAATGTCAAAAATGCTACATTGGCTCTTAAGCTCATGACCCCGAAGCTAGACTTTGTAATGCCCCACCAGAGTGTTTACCAGACACTCAATTCGTTAAGACATGAAATGCATTCGTCCCATTTGGAGCAACCCAAACACGAATGGAGGCGTCACCCTCGATAGATCTATCCACTCACTCTCGCTTATCTAAAATTAACGGTCCATGATATATATAAGGGGACTTAACTTGGTAGTAGGCAACTTAAGCAATGTATGGAATTTGATATACTTGGGCATGTACAAAAATAATTGTGCAATGTATTCTCCCCCGTGGGATTTAAAATCAAATAAGTAATTAAAACGGGGCTATGAGAACTCACCTGGAGTGATAGTACAAAGATGGTACAACGATGGTAAAGTAATCGGGACAACGAGGCGCGAACACTAGCCGCAACCTAAATGAATAATCGTGATCTAATTTAGATCATGCCATAATGTAATGAATGCACATGCACATGATACCTATACCACTCGTAATTTGGAAATACTAGTTATCGTCATAGTAAAATAGTTTCCATACTTAGGAAAAATAAATCCAAATTTAGAGATATATAACTTGTCATATTAACTCGTACGAAAATGTTAGCGTTGTAATCCTCATATCGGAAACCTTAAAATAACGTCGTTAAGTCGTATAAATATTCTCTCGGGTCGTACGTATTCATTTGTTAAGAATATAGTCCTTAGTAACATTTCTAGAAAATATACCATTTAGTACGTACGTTATTATTTTTAGTTGTGACGAAATATATATATATATAGTTTTGGTGATCTTAAAACGCGTATAACTTGGTCGTTATAGGTTCATTTCCTTCGTTCTTTATATCCACGGATTCGTTTTTGTATATACTAGTATATTTTTGATAACTCGGCTCCTCTAGGTTACGTTTAATGCCTCTATTTGTACGTCGAAATCTGCCAAACAGCAAGCAGTTTTGAATAAAATAGTTTTCGTCGTTAAATTTGCAAAAATCATATCTCCTTCGTTATAAACTCGTTTTAATCCGTTCTTTCGCCTAAAGTTTCGTTTTTAAAAGTATTTTCTAAATCTTTGGTCAAAAATTAGCCATCAACCACTGATTTTCCCACGAAATCAAAATAGGGACAGTAGGTATTTCAAATGTTTCAAAAACCATTTCTAGGGTTCTAATCTAGTTCCATCTTCATTCAAACCACTTTCAATCACCACAAAACTAATCTAATCCTACCATACACCTTCTTAGGGTGTCATGGGTTCCTAAACATCATAACCAAGTAGATCTAACAAAGAAATCCAAAATAAACATTTCTAGGGTTTATAAGTTAATAGTTTATAAAAATGAAGTGGTATAAGTTAACAAATGCATAAGATCTTGTATGAAAACCATATGATAAATATAAACACTTGAAGAAATAATGAAAATAAATTTTGTAAACTTACTTTGAATGGGTTAGTTGTTTAGATGAAGAAAACCTAAGGATCCTTGAGTTTATATTGCAAAACTCCAACAAGGATCAACAAATGAGCTAGTATTAATCTTGATCTTGGAAAATTTGATGTTTCTTGCTTGTTTCCTTATGGTGGCCGGTCATAGAGAGGAGAGGAAAAGGAGAATGAGTTTCTAGTTGTATTTGTGAAATGAGATGAAAATATCCAAGTATAATAGATAAGTATTATTAGTATTATTATTATTTTATAAAAGGTTAGTATAAGCATTAATGAATATTGAGTGTACAAGTAACATTGTAAGAAAAAGGTTATGGGGGGGGGGGGGGGGGGGGGCGGCAAGTCAAGAGGGGGGGGGGATGTATGGAAGACTTTTGTAACTTGTGTATTATTGTGTTATTTTGTAGTTTTAAAATGTACCGGGTTAACTAAAAATAAATTTTAACGGAGTTAACCGGGATAAAATAAAGTTATAAAAATAGGTTGGGTAAAATTATTGGGTGTTTAGATAATTATCGTTTAATTTCTACGAAAACCGTCATAATTTTAGTAAACTTTAGTTAATAATTAAAATAAATATCCAGAATACCGGGTAAATTAATATTATAATTTTTATATTATAAAAATGAATATAAAAATATATTGGGATCATAGTTGGGAGTGTTGGACATGTTAGTCACATTTATAGTTCGCGTATTAGTGTTTATTTAAAAATAAACATACGTAATTCGTTAATTATATTAAAAATATAATTTGAATACTCTACGAGTGGAATAGTATGCAAGTGCCATAAAGATGATATGCAGACTATTTCTAGTCTGTATGAAATGTCCCAATGATAATGCATGAATTCGCTCCTGAACCAATACGGTTACGCGAATTTTGAATACCCGTATTCTAAGTTTACGATGACATGAGTAATGCACGTGAATAGTGATATTCTTCCGGAAATGAATAGTGTCAAGTGAATAGTAAAATTTCCGAACGCTTCTCAGAATGTCAAATTGACCTCGAAAATGATGAATAGTGATCGATGAATAGTAAATGATGAATAGTAACTTGTGAATAGTAAATTGTCGAGGTTTGGAAAATGACCGGAAATTACGAGTTGTGACAGATTTGATACTTGAAAATTTTAATTTCAACTCAAAAGTAGTTAAGTTTGATAGATTTGGTTTCATATAGTTTCAAAACATCACTCACAATCATTTAGAACCAATTAAATTCATCAAAGTCATCTGTGGTGCAAAAATTAAAAAGTCAAAATTCCTTGTTAGTGCAGAAAACTCATTTCTTGTGAGATTTTTCTAGAATTTTGTGGTTTGAATCAGACCTTGAAATTTCTTGTGATAAAAGTATCCCACCTAAACTACAAAAGCCCACAATCAGCTTATTTTTTGGATTTTTCTCTGGGCGTGTCTAATTGCTTAAAACAACCTGCAGGGGAAGCAATCTCCTATGTACCACCAGCTAGAGCCATTTTCTCATAGCCATATCTTGCTTGCTAGTTGGTAGTTTTCCTTGATTATTGTTGATTTGGGGAGCCACTTAGGTTATATTGTTGATGGTATCATTGTTTGACTTTTATTTGTTTTTTTAGAACTGCTTATTTGATCCTTTTTGTTGCATGTTTGGCCATTGACCCTGTTGTTCATCAGTGGCTTGTGAGTTTGTTGATTTCATGATATTGTGTGATTGTTGTTCTTGATTTGATTTTATTATTTGTTTTTATTGCCTAAGTGTGTATTAGCTTGTAGTTGCCCTAGCTTTTGCTCTTTTGCTTATTTGTTAGGACTGCTTATTTCCTTTCTCACCTTGAACATAGCCTGGTCATACTGTGAGTCTCAAAAGCTCATTGCAAGTTGGTTTTCTTGGCCCTTTGACTTGGAAATTGGATTCTTTGGAAGCTAGTGGTACTAGCTTTCCAGCTTCAGGCTCACCTTTGGATTTTGAGCTTGTTTGATCACCTCCATTCAGGCCTGCAAAGGCCATAAGACCTATTTGGCTATCAGCTTTGGCAACAAGCTTGGTTTTGCTTTCCAGCCCACTTCAGTGTGCTTGTTCAGTCTTTTAAGCTTAATGTATGTGCATCTCAATTGGTAGTTGTTTAATTTACCTCTGGACCTCAGTGTATAGCTTTTGCATAGCTTCTCAAGCCCTTGAAATCCCATTTCAAGCTCATTAAACTCACTGCCAAAAACATAAGCTTGCATTAAGTTCATTTTTCGGTTTCACAGTAGATGTTTTCACAAAAGTTTCTCATTTACAGTAGTAAAAGTAATTGGTAAAATAAAATCAAAGAAAAATCAAAAATAAGAAAAGTGAGAGCTTCTATTTAACCCTTTTTTGGCTTATTTTATACTTATTTATAAGCAATTTCTAATTTTAATTTTTTCTTAGGCTTCTTATAACCTATAGGATTTTTAGTAATTTTCTCAGATTTTTCTTTTGTCATTTAGCACTTTTTATAATTTAATTTAGTTTAAATTAATTAAATAATTAGTTTTTAATTAGTAATAATTAATTAAAAAGTAGGAAAAATATATTTTCTGTTCTAAAATTAGTTTTACAATATTTTAGATTTTTCTAAATTTAATTTTCATTTTTCTAATTAAATTTCATAATTAGTTGTAATTTAGTTTAATTTAAATTATTAAAAAGTAATTAGTAATTAGTAATTAATTAATAGTAATGAATTAAATAGTGTAAAAATTATTTTTCTTCTTCTAAAAATTTTCTTTTGTCATTAGGGTCGTAGAAATGTAACTTTCATAACTGTAGGACTTTATTTACTCCCGTTTCACTTTTTATTTTGCGCGTTCGCGTTTATTTTAAATTCAAACGCGCTAGGTTTAGGTTACGTTTTTAGTATATCTGATCATCAGTAATCGTTCTTATAGTGTTTTTAAGTTAATTTCATTTGTCATCTCATAGTGTAATCATAATAACCAAATTCCCAACCTTTCTGTCAAATCACCCGATCACTTGATCACTTAAAACGTTCACAAATACAATTGCACAACTCGTCGGGACATAACGACCTGGGGACTCACTATACTCCTTGGTTAGTTGGTCTGAGACATTTGACTTGGTTTACCATTCATTTGGTTAATTTAGGTGACCGTTCAGGACCAATCACTATACAATAATCTTCCTTAAAGTAGTTGGCAAAATAGAAGTCAAGAAGAAATAAATTCGTTTTAAGGAAGTTGTCCCCCCCCCCCCTCTCTCTCTCTCTCTCTCTCTCTCTCTCTCTCTCTAATACCAAAGGGATCTCTAAAAAAGAATACAAAGATAGCGGATTCACAAACCTGTTCTGCCCCATACACCAATCTTTTTTAAATTAGTTAGGAAAATAGAAGTCAAGAAGAAATAAATTCGTTTTAAGGAAGTTGCCCCTCTCTCTATCTCTATCTCTCTCTCTCTCTCTCTCTCTCTCTCTCTCTCTCTCTCTCTCTCTCTCACACACACACACACACAAACACAAATATACGAGAAGGCAAAGGCCTAAAAACATATACAAAAATTTAACGGGCCCAATAAACAAAAAGCGTAATGAATACGCAGGCGAAATGAGGGGACGCAGGTGACGACTTGAAACGAGTTTCAAAATTCAAAAAAATGTGGGAATTTCAAAGTGACAAAAACCTTTATGGCTGTGTCCCAGCATTAAATGCACAACAGGCCTGAAAAATGGGAAATCGAAACCTCACAATCAAACACTTGGGCATCCGCACCTCCATGCATAAGTCTATCACCATATTTCCCTAGATAGTCAAATACACTAATGGATTGGGGGGAATTGATAGCGTATAGAACCTTCAGGTTCAGCCCAACTGACTAAAGGCTCATATGCTCTAAAACAGGCCCATCACGACCATAACTAGTCATAACACAGTTGGAAATTGAACTCCTAAGCCAGGCTCAAAGGCCTCACAAACACAAACAGGCAACGACATGGCTGGGTGCTTCCCTCAGGCCCGTTACAACTAGCAGATACATGTCACTACCTCATAAGCTCAAAGGTAGTGCTGCAATGATGTATGGATTCTTCCATGTATCCGACTAAGCCAATGATGACACATCATGTGCCATTTTTGTCTCTCCTATTGGATATCTGCCACATGGACCATTGTTGCAAGTTTTACTGACCAGGTCTTAAATTTATAAACTCTCAATTACCTAAGGTCTACCTAAATCCACTAACGGACAGTGTATCCGGTCGTGTGTAGATTACTAACTGGTAAAATTGAGGTCATCCCAAGAGCTATGTGTGATGGATCCTATTTAAGTCTAATGTCACATTTTAAACTGGTTTGAGTTGGAATGATTAATTAAACTGATAAAGCATAAATGAAATAAAAACTAAAAGTAAATTAAGTTGTGAACAATGGGAGAAAAGTGTACTAGCCTAGTTGGTCATCCTATATTGCTATGACTATGTTCTCTATAAAACTATTCTAATGCTTCAAGTGGGGTGAACAATAGTCACTAGGGTACTTTGGTTGATTCGCCTATCCTATCTCCCTAGAATCCTGTCAGGAACCAAAGGCACTACCCTCTGTAAGTAAGCCGACGTACGGTAGACTTGTTTGAGTCATTAAGTGCCACTACATGCTAGATTTTTCTTTGTATGGTCCGGCCTCTCGGATCTTAGACCACACATCTAATTACTTAAGTTTATCCAACACGGAAGGTGGTCCTTTGGTCGGTTTGCACACAAGGAAAATGGCTAGTTCTTAAGGTTAACATTCTCATTTCCTTGCAACTTAACTACACTAGGGTCCTTTGGTCGATTCGCCTAGTGTACCAAGTACAACCGGTTCTTATAAACTACCGCAACTAGAGGATCTAACGATAAACTAAGCATGCACACACTAGAAGCTTTATGAAAAATACGAAAACATAATCAAAACAATATAGAAATCATAACTAGGCTAGCACCAAAGGTGCTTAGCCGATCATGTTATAAAGTACACCCAAATTAATGTTTTATATAACAAATGAAGACATGAATTAGGAAATATAATTAGAACAATGAAAACTAAAACTTATGGTGTTATTGGCGTCATCACTCCCTTGGAAATGCTTCGTATGCTGCTGTAGATTGCCTCTCTAAAACCTCCCTTCGTTCTCTGACTTTTGGTGGTGTGAAAGTTGTGTGACATGTAGAATTTAGGGATGGTATTTATAGGCACGACACAGCTACATCGTAAGTCTATTAGTTGGTTGCACCATAACTAGTGTTATCGTGAAATGATCTTATCCATTAACATTGGCTATGGCGTAGTTGTGATAAATGGTTACACCATAGCTCCTTAGGGTTTCACTTACGTCGTAATCCTTTTGTGTGGCTATGCCATAATCTTGACAAAGTCTTGGATCACCTATTGTTTCAAAACTACGCCGTAACTCCATAGTATGGTTATGGCATAGCCTTCAGGGTTGTCGAATTTTTCTAAGTCTTCAAATGATTACAGCATAACCTTATGAGTTGGTTACGCTATAACTCTTGATAAACATTGACTTGGTCTTCATGTTTGAATTCCTAGCTACGGTGTAAAGGAGCGTGTGACTTACGCTGTAGCTCTCTTCAAAATAATAAAATGTGTATCTTTTGTAAATTATTTCCAATTTCCGCGCTTTCATGAGCTCATATGCTCATTTGTAACCTGGAAACAAAATATAAAGAAATCAAAGCATATATCCTTATAAACAATACAAATAATGAGCATATTAGGGGGAAATTGACACTTAAATATCAGGACTATTTGATGTCATCAAATATCCCCTCACTTGAACTCTACTTGCCCTCAAGTAGACCTTATTAGAATCATTTCTAAAAAGATATTCCCCAAGTAACTCAGGAAATATAAGATTAGAAACTTCCAATGCTAGACTTTTCAAAGCCGAACACCTCACGAAATGAGAAACAAACACTCATACTCTCGGGAGGTCACTTGTTAAGACCAAGAAACACTTTCGGGAGGTCGAGGTTGATCGAAATACAACATGATTATAGAGAGAGAAAATAGAGAGACAAAGGTATAGAAAAGTGTTTTATTATAAAAGAATAAATGAATGAAGCTTACACAATTTCCCACACCACTCATGGAGAGTCATGAAGGGTATTTATAGGCTCAACATACTATTACTTTACCCCATTTACATAAGTAGTCCCTACGAGTACTACTTGTTACAATCTAGTCTAATTCACTTCTGTGACGTTATCTTTATAAAAAAGCGAGGCTAACAAAGGGTATAGATAAGAAAAACCTCGACACAATCACAAGAGTGGATCAGGTTTTTGTGATTATTCCCTTGCAAGAGATGTGTTCTTTCAAAGATGATAAGTGATAGATTAAAAATACAAGATGTAGACTTAGAGGGTAGAGAGAAAAGATATTAGAGAGAAAGAATGTTTGGCAAGAGGTGAGGAATACAAGAGCCAAGAGTGGATATTTATAGGCCAAAATCCTAAAGTGGGAAAAAATAATCCGAGACTAGCGCTTCGACACGCGGGCAGCGCGTCAGGATTCCTGAACTACTTTTTCTTGAGATTTTGGTCTTTTAAGTATCCAACCTTGCTAAACCCTCAATTGTACTTCACACATTAACTTAACATTATTGATCCTCAAGGTCAACCAACTCAAATTGTAATTTGATGAAAAATCATTTTGTGATGTGTTTAAGTGAAAACCATTTATCAAAGAAAGAAAGAATGAATAAATGGATAAGGGTAGTTTGGGTATTCCTCACATGGCATAGATAAGAGAGAAAGAATATTCCATGGAATATTCCTTTGTTAGTGATATATATAGAGAGAGAGAGAGTGAAGAGTTTGAGAAGTTAGGTTAAAATATAACCATGGTTAGGTTGAGTGAGTTGGCATGGTTAGGGAGGAAAGAATATGCCCAGAATATTCCATATGAGGATATGATAACACTCAAATTGTACATGTTTTTATGAGCGTTATTGTGGATTTTATGATCACTTTTATGAACTTATGGTACTTAATTGAGCATAATTCGTGTTTTAGGTTCATGGAAGCTAAAGTACAATAAACGGAGATTTATGTATGTACGAAGAATTCCTGACTCATTCAAGTCTCTTGGAGTATATTCGAGAAGATAAAAGTCATGAAGTTTTCACTCCAAAGACTCAAGAATAAAGTACAAGAAGGAAAACGAGAAAAGAAATGAAGGAAAGAAGCTAAAATGAAGAATTAATGGAAGACTCGTTGTTCCCGACACACCTTCACCATTTTGGCCATAACTTGAGCATACAGACTCCGTTTGACCCCCCGTTCGCGGCCACGGAAAGCTGAGAGAAAGATCCAAAACTTTCGTGTTTATGACTTTTCCCAACCGATTGGTAATGCCCCGTAACCGATTGGTTGGTAAGCTCGTTTAACTTTTGCAAAACTCATTCTACCTCATTCTACTCGATTCTAGGCTCTTCTTTTTGGTATTCTAGTTCCTTCTAAACTACTTGGTCACCAAGTTAAGCATTGATGACCCCTAGGCCTTGAGAGGAGTATAAATAGAGACCTTTACATGCATTTCTAATCATCCCTTACCATTTCTCTCTATCCCAACTTGAGAGAACATCTCTCTTACCACCATTACTCCCTCTCAATACCAAAATTCGTCTATAAAATCCCATGAAACTTTGGAGGTCCAAGAAGTCATCATTTGGAGGTCAAAACATCAAGAAGTCATCACCAATACTTGAGGCATCATTACTTCATCATTTGTTATCTTATTTCAATCATTGTAAGACTTTTAATCATGGTTTCTAATGTTCAAAATTCTGAGTTTATGTTCATGTTTGCTATGAGTGGCTAGTGCCTTTGTGCACTTGCTTAGAGCATCATCACATAGTTATTCATAGAATGGATTTATCAATCATGCATAAACATATCACATACTCAAGTAAGTATAACACGTATTCAAATTGGAGCACATAGTTTCACAAGTAAATATGTGAGTATGATCATAAATAATCCAAAGGTAAAATGACTAACCAAAAGTCTAGATTGTATACTATGTTTTCTAACACAATCCAATTCAAAACAAGGCATATTAAGTATATACGTAAGGCAATCATACTCAGTACCTTAATTATGCCAATTATACGAATTACCTAAACACAATTTACTTTCAAATAACAAATCATGGCATAAGGGTATTCCAAAAAAAAAAAATAACACCGTATATTACTCTCCCCCAAGATTAATACAACCGCTCAAAGTTAACCCTTTTATGATGTTATAGCGACCTCAAAAACTACAACATATCCATTATCTTAGGAAACAAATTAATTATAATCTCATTCATGCCTTTCATATAATTCCTAAGCGCATGAATTAAGCTTTAAGAGCTTAATATCATCTAAATCAAGTATAATCTAGAATGCCTAGATTATCCTAGTTCTAGATAAACATGAGGATGTGCACCATTCACATTTCCTTCAATTACCTCATTTTAAAACTTGTTTTCTTAAAATTTGAAGATGCATGCATAACGATTGATCATAGGTGGATTGTGTAAAAATTCATATTATGCAATTAAGCACATTATGTCTAATTAAAGATAATGTGTTGGTGTTGTGAGCTCACGATATACTATCTTTATTAGTTATGCAAGCAATTAGCATGTTAGCAACATGCATGAAATCAAGGCACGTAGGCATGTAAGCAAATAGCATCAAAACATATTTCTCACGTAAGCACATTTCTCATACAACTACTAAGCATATAGCATGTAGAAAATATCTTTATAGGTAAGCACATAAGCAAGTAGTATTTAAAACATGTTTTCCATGCAAGCATATTTTTCATATCATTGCTTCATAACATTAACAAGTAAGCATTTAATCACATAGTATCTAACCTATCATCAATTAATCATTACGACAAGTGAGCATAACATATACTAAGCATACCATCATAAGTAGAAAATTTCACATAACCTCATACAAATAATCACTAGTAGGCATATAATCATCTATCACAAAAATCACTCAAGTATGTCATGCAACTATCCATATGAAGTCTAGTATGATGTTCTTAAAAGTTTGGTAAGTTAATGTTTGTGATATTTTTTTTTTTATGTTTGATGATATAATTAGTTGTTTGTTATTTCCCTTGATTTGAAACAACTTGCTTTTGTTTTATGTTCCAAAAATCTCAATTCTTTGTTGGTGTTTTTGGTTGAAATTGGATTATCGAGTAACACAAGTTAGTTCCTATAATTATGCATGCATGATACCCCCTATTATAGGTTATTATGTATATATATATATATATATATATATATATATATATATATATATATATATATATATATATATATATATATATCGTCATTTTAGAATTTAAATGATTCTATTTTCACACAATACAGATCCTACATCTTATCATGCATGTACCAAGTGCAAGTATTTTCATGCAAGACATTCCAAGAGCGTGGTTGTTTGTGCATAGAAATCAAGTGTATATTTTATTATTGGATACACAAACTGGATCCTATAAACCATCAAACATGTATAGAAAGTCAATATACAATGCATGATATCTCCGGTTTATAGTTTGTGTTGTAGTATGTCGACTTTCATAATCCTTATTTGTCACTTGCATTAACAAAATAAGTTTCTAAGACTTCGGATGAAATACTTAGTTTATCAAGTCTATTTATCGGGTATTTTAGTTTGTTATGCAAAGCCATACAAAATTCAATCCACGGGAATTCTCTTCAACTATGTAAATAGTTTGTATGTTTGCATAAATGTTTATCTTTTCTTTTCTACCCTAAAACACAAAGCATGCTATTTTCATATAAATTGAACAAGTAGAGTTAGATATAAAATCTTCAACACAAATGTAAGTTGTGATCCAAATTTTATCTAATCTTGGTAATTTGACACAAGTGACTTTCAATTCTAACAGTCGTATTAGCATACATTGTGTCAAATTTTCTTGTCCATCACATAGTATAGACATGTAGATTAACTGATAGTATCAACCATCGTTTGAATAATGCATTGATAGATATATTTCTTTTCGGAAAACATTTATTTGTATTTTCTTCCATGCCTTCACATAAGTCATAGTCACATAAGCACATAAGCTCTAAGAGCACCTAAAGGACCTATCAAACAACTATCTAGAAATCTAACTTATCTTAAGATATTGTTCTCCTAAGATGCATGTCAACCATGAACATTTACACCTCTCCCAAAAATAGTTTGGATTTTTGAAAATGTTATGTTACAATCCTAATCTTGTTTAGTTTGTGACCTAAGTGTTCTTCCTATTTAAGTTACCAATGACTTGGTGTATGGGATGACTTCTAACCTTTTTGGCACTCTTAGGAAATCCTTCTTCTGAGACATTAATTTCTAATGTAGCTGACGTATTATGATCTTGAACTACTTGTTCTTTGACCAAATCATCTTCTACCAAAGTAGATGATATAGGCTTTGGACAAATTCTCATCAAAGGTTACATTGACAAATTCCTCAATCCTCATTGTTTCCTTGTTAAGAACTATGTATGCTTTACTAGTTTAAGAATAACCTAAGGAAACACCTTCATAAGACTTTAGGTCAAACTTGGTGAGATATACCTTGGTGTTAAGTGCGAAGACTTTAAAACCAAAGATACGAAAGTACTCTATTGACGTCTTCCTATTTCTAAGTGTTTGTTAGGGTGTTTTATGTTTTGAAAGGCTTAATAGACTTCCAATGGAGTGTGGAAAACAAGTTTTAGGACTTATGGACGCGAGACGAAAGTTTTTCAAAAATGTAGCAAAAACTTAATAGTGTCTGGCTCACTTATGGAGCTCCAACGCATTACCAACGCGCCAGGTACTGACCCCTAATCATTCTCTACATGTAGATCTCCTTTTTCTCCTTTCGAGGCCTTTTGAATCAACTAAATCGGAGTTCGAATGAAGAAATTATGCTAAAAATACCAAAGCAACTTCTAAAACTTAATTTCTCCTTTTTAGTTTAGTTGTTGATTGTTTTTATGTGTTCTTAAAGATCTAAGACTTAGATTATGACGTGTTCAAGTTATGAAAGTTGTAAGAACATAAATATATTTCCTAAACACATAGCATGCAAGTTTAATCTCATTTTACGTTAATCGCCTTTAATTTTCCAAGTTCTCCAAAATTTCAAGTTATAGCAAAAATAAGCTACCTAGCATTAAACAAGTTCACAGAGCATTTTTGACAACTAACATATAAAACACTTAAAGATTCACAAGCGTAAAAGAAAACTTAGCTCGATTTTAATGGATGATTTTTGTTTCATAATCACGAGATAAAGATCCACCATTGATGCTTAGACTGCCGACGACCTTTCCTCAAAGGTTACATATGTACACCATCATGCCCCTTATGAAGTAAACAATCTTCTACTACGATCATGTGCTTGGAGCAACCACTTTCAACAATCTAATAGGTCGGTTCAAGCTTATACCTAAAAAACATATAACTAAAAAACTTGGTCCCCAGTGTTTGTTGGGTCCATTGTGGTTAGTATAAAACATTCCCAAGTTGAACATCCTTGGGTCTTGAAGTAGGACACTAAGTGTTTCAAGACCATACCTTGAGAACATAGACCAATGATTATTTTGAAAATTACTTTGGTGTTGAAAACTTGGTCTAATATTTTGATAAAGGTTCGGTCTAAAATATCTTTGGTTTGGGTAAGAGTTGTCTCTCCTTTGAGATGAGTTATATGATTAATGATGTGAAGACCTCCGATTATTGAATGAACTTTTTCTCTTTTGAAATGAAGGTCATTTGGATAACTTAGGTTTGTTTTGAAATGGACGTCTTTGGTTGTATGAAGTTGAAGGTCTCAAATTGGGTGTTGGTATAAGTGGTCTTTGGTCGACTCTAGTTTTAGTGTATCCAAGTCCATTACTTGAAACCGATTTGTAAAATTTGTTTTGTGATTTCATGTTTTGTAATGGGTGCTTGAGCACTACAAGTGTTTGAAGAACGACTTTGAAGAATTATGGATTTTAACTTTACGTGTTTAATTTCTTTTACAAACATGATTGGTTTACTTTGACTCGTTGGAGAAGCTTCATGAATATTTGAAAATCCAAGACCTTCCTTATCTTGGGACAATGTTTGCTGACTCAACATATTATCTAAAATGACACTACTCTTTTTGAATTTTGAAAAACTTAGACCTTCATCTTAAAAGTTAGACAAGTTGCTTTCCAAAGAGTCAACCTCATGTGTAAGTTCTACACAACTTAAGCAAGATTCAACCACCTCTTTGGTTTTTGCAAATTTTATCGTCTCAACTTCAAGTTCAAGCTCCTTTGCTCTAATAGCAAGTTTATTTGTTTCTTGTTGCAAAATACGTTTCTCTCTAAGTAAAGCTTTTATCTCTTTAATCCAATCATTATTTATTTTTATGAGTTCATAATTGTTATTTTGTAGGTCATTAGCATTTAATGTTTTGTTTAAACTTAATGGATCTAGATGTACCTTTGGAGATTCCAAATCCATGAGACATGATTCATTCCTTTCTTCATCATCGTCATAATTGCTACAACTCTAAGTATCTTCAAAGTGAATCTTCGGATTCTTCATATGTAGATCTTCATAATCAAATGTATTCACCCCAAGGAGCATAAGATTCTCTTGATCCATGGATCTATACTCAACTTTACCAAAAATCTTTGTTAGGATTTTAGATTTTTGGAAAATAAGTTTTTGACTTAAAACGGCTTCTCGGGAAGGTTTTAATGTTAAAAAACTTGAGTATACTGCTCTGATACCAATTGTAGAACCGTAGAGGGGGTGAATACGGTCTTTTAGGATTCTTTGAAGTTTGACAACTTCAAGCCATAAAGATCAACAAGTGGTTGTACAACAAATCTAACAACCAAAATCACAACCAATGTATATAAAGCATGTAAAGAGACACCACAATATATATTGGTTTGGGATGGGGTTTTATACCATCCGTGTTCCAGTTGTGAATCCACGACACCGATACTATTACATTGGTATAATCCTTACGATCGACTACAAACCTTTACAATTCACTCTACCGATATTTGCCAATATGGATGTTCACAAAGAAGGAGCTACTCCCAAATGGTATTCCGCCCTTGGAATCCACCCAAAAGAATCTCGTGATTCGACTTACACATGGGTCACCAAGACCACTACCAAGACTTCCCACCGGAAGTATCAAACCCCAACTAGATACCCAATGATCTAGGCTTGGTCACCAAGACACAAGACTTCCCTTACAACCAAATTGAATTAAAGAAAGTTTGATTGTTTAATCAAGTGCTAAACCTAACCTAGAGACTCAATTTTAGTAGAAAGAGTATAGATAAGAAGACCCTCGACACAATCACAAGAGTGTATTAGGTTCTTGTGATTCTTCCCTTGCAAGAGATGTGTTCTTTCAAAGATAATAAGTGATAGATTAAGAACACAAGATGTAGACTTAGAGGGTAGAGAGAAAAGAAATTAAAGAGAAAGAACGTTTGGCAAGAGGTGAGGAATACAAGAGCCAAGAGTGGATATTTATAGTCCAAAATCCCAAAGTGGGAAAAAATAATCTGAGACTGATGCGTTGCCTGGAGCATCGACGTGCAGGCAACGCGTCAGGATTCCTGAACTATTTTTTCTTGTGATTTTGGTCTTTTAAGTATCCAACCTTGCTAAACCCGCAATTGTACTTCACACATTGACCTTAACATTATTCATCCTCAAAGTCAACCAACTCAAATAGCCATTTGTTGAAAAATCATTTCGTGAAGTGTTTAAGTGAAAACCATTTATCAAAGAAATAAAGAAGGAATAATTGGATAAGGGTAGTTCAGGTATTCCTCACATGGCATAGATAAGAGAGAAATAATATGCCATGGAATATTCCTTTGCTAGAGATAGAGAGAGAGAGAGAGAGAGAGAGAGAGAGAGAGAGAGAAGAGTTTAAGAAATTAGGTTAAAAGATAACCATGGTTAGGTTGAGTGAGTTTGCATAGTTAGGGAGAAAAGAATATGCCAAGAATATTCCATATGAGGATAAGAGGGTGAGTTGGCATGGATAGGATAGGAGAGAATATGCCAAGGAATAAAGAATATGCTAAGGTGGATGTTGGATGAGGGTTAAGAGGTAACAATGGTTGGGTGAGGAATAGGTGTATTGAGAACTAACCATGGTTGGGTTAGAAATGATCATGGTTAGGTTAGGAGGAGAATATGCTAGACGATATTCTATTTCTTGGAGAAGAAGGTAAAATGGAAGATTGAGATGTGTTTGTTTGAAATGGATGGTTAGGATGAAGAGTGTGTAAGTGATTAGATGGGGAGCCTAAGAGTGAGTTGGAGTGTATGAGATATGAGTTGGGTTTGTGTAAGGGAATATAAGATATGATGGGATTGTGATGAGTTGGATAGTGTAAGGGAATATAAGGTTTGATGGGATGGGGAGCCTAGTGTGTGTAGAGAAGAGATGGTTGTGAGAGTAGTGTGTGTATTTTGAAAATAAAGTTGTTGGGAGTGTAAGGAATAAGTTGGAAAGATATTATATGTGTAAGGTGTAAGGAATATGTAAGAATGAGTTGATGGGGAGCCTTGTGTGTGTAGAGAAGAGTATGTGAGTGAAGTGTGTCTATTTTGAATGTATGTGTGTGTGTGTGAGTGTTTGTGTTTGTATAAGAGAATATGTAAGAAAAAGTGTAAGTGGAAGGTAATATTGTGTGGGAGAACAAAGTACAAAGATATAAGAGGTGTAAGGTAATATTTAGAGAATGTTGGGGATAAGATTTAGTAGGATTTGGAAGGGTTGGAGGTTTTGTTTTATGTGAAATGTAATTAGAGAAGTGATTCAGAAATAATCAAATTGTCATTAAGGAAGAAAAGGTTTAGAAAATTATGATTATAAGTTGAGAAAATCAAAGGTTACTTATAATCTCAAGTAACTCAACGTCGAGAATCCATAATCTCATACCTCGTGACTTACCACGACTCGATGTAATCAACTAACACCTTGGTATAAACAAGCTAAGTGCTTTGCCTTGATGTAAAGCATATCCCATGCGGGAAAGGATGCTTTTACGCAAAGTGACCTTTGACATAGTTTGACCAATAAGGGAGTAAACCCGTTACGTTATTAGAGAAGACGTAAGCGCAGGGTACGAGCATATGAATGCTTTCACTTGATATTACATGACATATATTAGCTCCCTAGGTTTAGAGAGGCCTTGGCTAGAGGCGAGAGTTAGAAAACATGAGTTGGTGTTTTCACGAAAACGGGTATTTAAAAAGTTGGATCTCTCTACTCCTAAAACTCGTTTCGAGTGTTCTCAATTAAGCACATAGCATATTCATACCAATATTGAAAGATCCACATTTATTTGATAAGGGGAAAGCCGACTTTCAAAGTTCGTCCCAACAAGGTCAGCGTCGCCCACGCGTCCACACGCGGGCAGCGCGCCAGGAGCAGACATTATGCCGGGAGAACTTTGGCTAACATTTGTTATTTTATGTGTTTTGAAGGTTTATTTGTCATCATTAAAATATTATTGGATCTCGTCAATGTAGCCTCAACACGGCACACTTAATATTTGGTGGATTTGGGGTAAAAAAGGGAAAAATGTTCTCGGCTAAGGTCTATTCTAGTTAGGTTAGGAAAAACATGTAAAAGTTTTAAAAATTGCATAATTTTTCAAAATAAATTATAAAGATGAGGGCAAACAAGTTCAATTAATAATTCTACTCCCGTCCCCCACTTGAAATGTACAAAGGCCCTTTAATACTAAAAATAACATATAAATGAGGAAAAAGTAGAATTAGAGTGAGAACTTTTCTAAAATTTGCTTCAAAATGAAAGAATTATCACGTTAAGAATCCATGTTTTCGTCTTGCCTCCATGAGCAAACTTCAATTCCCTGAAATCATGATACTACCACAAGCATAATTCTAAAAAATAAAAAGGAAAAACAAAAACAATAAAACCTAACTCACTTTCGTAGGAATCATGGTTGCATTTAGCATATGCAACAAGCCTTTTAAACCACTTGGTGTCCCAAGTGGACGAGTGTAATCTCGTGAGGGTTTACAGTGAACACACCCACAAAGTTCATTTAGTACTAATACAAGGTAATGGTGTGTATTTTTAAAATTGAGAAATTTGTCATAGAGAGTGGTTATAGCGTATCCTCATTACTGAGTTACGTCGTAATTAGTGAAACCTGGAGATGCATCATATAAGAAAAGGATGGTTACGGTGTAACCAAAGGTTATGGCTAAGCCGTAAAGACTGCACATAACTCCACAATTCCAGCAAAAATGAGCATTACTCGATCCTCCTTGCTCCAATTCATGCAATATATATATATATATATATATATATATATATATATATATATATATATATATATATATATATATATATATAAACACCAAACCAAACTAAACTATAAATGAAAAGGAAAAGTGATAATTCGAGTTATCTTCCGAAAGAGCACTTTTGTTTATTTAACGAGTCTTTAAGTTAGACTCAAAGCCACGGGTTACCAAAGGCCATTAGTCATTTCGTGGATGTGACAATCTCTACGTTGTATCCATTCAATAAGCTTTTCATCCTTTTTATACTCGTCTCTATGCTCTAAACACCCATTATAGAACTTTTTATCGTTTGGTGTGGATTTTCATAACCATTAGCTTTATCTTCGTCGCTTATTTCAAGAAGTGGCTGCATTAAACTCAATTGTCTCTTGGTTAAATGTTTAAAATTTGTTACAATTCTCAGAATTTTGAAGATTGTATTGTCATTGCTGTTTTTCAACAACACCATTCCCTTATCGACATCTTCCTCTAAACCGGATATTGCCTTGAAAGGACTTCCAAGGATTACACCAGTTAACCTGTCTTCCACAAACTCACTAATATCATCGGGAACCATAAAATCCACAAGAAAAGTGTAAGTTCCAATGAATACGTGAATATTAGTGGCAATCCCAACGAATTTATTTCCTTTGTACTCTAGTTCCTTCATTATAATTTAGTTATAGTAATCCTTGGACCCTATCTTACATGAGACCTGCGTAGTGTTTGGTACGTTGTAATCAAAGGGGGAATGGAAAGGATGATTACGTTGGAATAATAAAATGTTGTTTGCTTACATATATGGAATGTAATGGTTCATTACAAGGAATGACCTATTACAGCAAAATTATTCCCTAGGCCCCCCTTGCTTTTTTCCCATTACATCCGTAATGAAATCAAAATTACATAAAACGCCATCAATAACTAACCATATTAAATAAACTTTCTATCATTAATGGGGGCATTTTAGTCTTTCTTTTATGATGATGATTCCATTACGTCTTATCAAACAAACCAAACATGATTAATAATTGTAATGAATAATTACATTACACTATTTATTCCATTACGTCATTTATTCCATTCATTTGACATTTCATTACGTCCTACCAAACGTACCCCTAAAGATTATAAGGATTCCTGTGGTGGATCCTTGTGCCCATTCTAAAAAACATAGGTTGCCTTGGTGAAGTGGTTTTCCTGTAAGACCATATCAACTTCATTTTGGAAATCGTCTAGTCTAATTACCAATACATCATTGTTTTCTTCATACTAAACAAAAACATCAGAATCTTCTCCCGTAGAAACGTCAGAAGAATTTCTTGGAGCTTCATTTACCAAAAATGCCTCCAAACTATCTCCAAAGTCGCCCATTTCTTGGACCTGATTTAAAACACAAATCTTTTTGGGGATAGAAACAATTTCGTTAGCTTTAAAAGTTATAATTTCCCCTTTAACCTCAATGGTCATTTTCTTGCCATATACATCGACCTTAGCATGTGCAGTGGCAAGCATAGGTCTTCCCAGAATAATAGGGATCTTGTTATCTTCTGCAATTTCTAAAATAACAAAATCAACTGGAAAATCAAACCTATCAATTTTTACTAAAACACTTTCCACAATCCCCTTAGGGGATTGCATGGATTTATCTGCCATTTCAATATCCATTTTGATAGGTCTTAAACTACCAACTCCGAGATGCAAAAACATAGAATAGGGCATAATACTTATACTTGCCCCTAAGTTAGCTAATGCATTGCTAATTTCAAGCTTAGCGATAAGACATGGTAGAGTGAAACTCCCCGGTCTCTTTCCTTAGGGGGTAATTTGTTCCTTAAAACAGCAAAGCACCTGGCATTTAGCTTCACCGATGCATTCTCTTCTAAGCTATCCTTCTTCTTGATTAATTCATGCACAAATTGAACTTTATTATAATTATCTTTAATTGGACTAATAATAGGTAAATTAACTAGAAGAGTTCTTAAATCATCGAGTAGAAGCTGTTCTTCAAAAAGCCTCCTTTTGACTTTCTCAGAGAAAGTACTTGGTTTACTAGTAGTTCCCTTAGTTTCTACAAACTTAGTCTCACCAATTGTCACCATATTGACAATTTCTTCTTCAACCTTTTCGTTTTGCCGGCTTAAACAATCTTTTATGGCTTGTGCGCATTCCTCTACCTTCTTTTCAAGGTTTTTAATCCCGATATCCTGAGCCTTGAGGGATGCTGATGCGGGATTACAAAACTCATAAAAGATTTACTTCTCAATGGATCTTGAGAAGGTTGCAATCCTCCAGGCAGTGTACTTGACCGGTGTAGTATAGTAAGTGGCATGTACTGGGGGATTGATCGTTCTCTAGGGGAATAGTGTCATTAGGATTTGAATTGTATGTCAATCTAGGTCTAAGGGTGAGGGATGCTTCTTTTTGTATTTTTATGTTTAATGAAAGCAAATAAATCTCGGTTTTGGCAGGAGTGGGCGGAATTAGTTGCTAATCAACTAACCCAAAAGCTACTAATTAAACTAATATGCAAGAAAAGTAAATTAGGGTTCTATAAGAGAAGTGAAGCGTATCTACCTATGATTTATTACTCCTTTCTAGCTATCCAATTCTACCTATTGAATGTTAACCTTGTTTTAATTGAAGCGCTGCATTCCTTAATACCAGTCATGGGGGTGTGCACAGCCTTCCCCAACTCTATGATATCTATATCCTCTTATGACAACATGTTTAGTATCCTATCATAGAATCATCAACATCTACTCATGCATTAAATACAACGAATAAAACCGTAGTGCATATCCAATTGCCTTTTCTAAGACGTTCAAGCTAGTTACATATAGAGGCCAGCCAATTTTCTTAGACCTATGGTAAATCAATCAATTAATCAAGAGACAATAGGAAGCAAGAATTATAAACTAAACCAATTAGATTCATTGAGTTGTCACGAAAACAATGAGATCTAATTAATTATAAATAAGTTTCATACAATCATAAGCAATCACAAGGTGAATTAGCCAAGCATAATTAATGAAGAACAAGTAACAATAATGATAATTGAAGACATGAATTAAGATAGAATCAACAAACCAATACAATCATTAAGGGACCTTCCCCCTATTTATGGGACCATCCCCAGTAGGAGTCAAAATTCAGACTTTTCTCTTTGATTGTCTATCTGATTCATGCTCTACCTACTTTATTTCACACTTACATTCATCTTATTTTGATATATATATATATGTATATATATATATATATATATATATATATATATATATATATATATATATATATATATATATATATATATATATATATATATATATATATGTGTGTGTGTGTGTGTGTGTGTGTGTGTGTGTGTATGTGTGTGTGTGTGTGTGTGTGCGTGCGTGTGCGCGCGCACTTTGCTTCTAACTTGTTTTTGTAGCACATCACCATAGCTCGATTCTCTGGTGCCCTCATTTAGGGGGAGCACTTAGCTAGGGGAGCTTGTATACTGTTGATTTCTTCGACGATGCCCTATTCAAGATGATAGTATTCCATCAACAACGACGATGCCATTTCATGGATGCTTGTGTCTCCTCTCCTCAACGACAACGACACCTTTTTGATTCTACAAAAAGGGGGAGAAGTAACGGGAAAACACATTAAAAATTTATCAACGTATAATTTTACTTTAAATGAGTTTATATTTTGTAATCATCAAAAAGGGGGAGATTGTTATTACAAATAATGTCAAAAATGTTATTCGCATTATTCAGTCTTCTCGTGTTTTGATAATCACAAAATATAAAGACATGTTATGTAAAGTTACGGTTAATAAGTTTTTAATCGAGGAAACTCGTTTCTTCCACGTAACTACAACAATGTCACTTCAGTTATGAACAAATTCTATACCATCATTAGTAAAGTGATCAAAGAATTTTATTTTCTTCTAAACTTACATTTTTAAGTTTAAAAACACATTTTCACAAAAGGTTTTTTTGTGTTTTTAAAGAAATGTTTTATTAAGAAAATATATTCAAAATTCAAACTTGTAACAGTTATATTTCCCCCCAAAACAGTTGAGTTTTCACCAGATAAGTTTTTACCACGTCAGGAAAAAAATGGGAGCGTCTGTCGGGACGGTCCCTTAAAATGGTCGGCGGTCCCTTAGTGATAAAGGACCGTCGCCTATTTAAGGGACCGCCACTCCCTCATTCGTGTATAAATAGTGAATTGTTCCTCTTCAGAAAATAAGAGTCTTACACATATAAAAGCTTTCTGTTTTATTTTTCTTTGGTCTTTGATTACTATAACATGTCGGTACATGTTTATAAATGATTTCCTCTTCCGCAATATGCAAGAGAAGAACTCTCGACGTAGATGAAGATTCGAGATGTTGAAGTGTGTTCCTCTTCCGCAAAGTGCAAGAGAAGAAATATCAACGTAGATGAAGATTCGAGATGTTATATGTGTCCACACACAAACGTAACAAGTATTACGGTTATAAGTCTTGTAAATATTGTAAATACTTTCGACTTGTGTGTAAGTCGAGGATGGAGTTATGCGTGTGAACTTGGAAGAAGATGAAGATCCAATAAGTCTTGTAACTAGATTAGTTGATGTATTTGTTGTGAGGAGAGTGTTGTCCTAGTGTGTAAGTTAGGACTTAGTGTGTCTTGTGTGAAGGCATAGATCGGGAAAGGATCCAAGTGTGTCTTGTATTAAGGCTTGGATTGGGAGAAGATCCAAGTGTGTCTTAGTATAAAGACTTGAATCAGCTGAAGGTTCAAGTGAACGGGAGTGCTCGTTCATGTGAAGGCTTAGATCGTGTGTCAATCTAAGTGGGACAAGAGTGCTTGTTCGTGTGGCCACGTGGGCCCTAGTGTAGATTGGTTCTAGCTATGATTAGAAATCGACAGTCCACTTAGTGTCGTTAAACCATGTGTAAGCTTGTGTACGGATTGCTCCACCTGAAGGAGTGTGTTTATATAGTGATTGATAACTCTCGAGTATGGTACTTGAGGAGTGGAGTAGGACGAAGGAGTGAGCTTCGTTCCGAACCACTATAAATCGCCGCGTCTCTTTGGTTGTATTCTTTCCTTACTCTTTACATTACTTGTTTGTTTATATTTGTTAGTAGCTAAATTGATATCACATAAATAGTAGAATTCAACATTTTGCAAAAGAATATTAACCGGACCTAAAAACCGCGAAGCGTTTTAGCAAGTAAAAAAGAAACGGTGAAACTATTCAACCCCCTTCTAGTTTCTACAACTTCTGTGATCTTGGAAGAGAAGAACCAAAGCAACTCCTCACCCGAGCTTGCTAGTCTTCGAGAGGTTATGTTCTTGCCTTTTTTAGGAACCTAAGAGAAACACAAAGAGAAAATACATAGAAGGATCCTTGGATCTATGGTTAGAGAGTTTAGAGTGTAGAGAGAAGAAACTCTAAAATGTTTGAGAAACAAGTGAGAAATTACTCACTATTTATAGGCAAATTTTCCTATTGTTCACTCAGTTCTGCCGGCCAATGTAAACAAAGGGATCCGGCACACTGGGTAAACCAATCCAGATTTTGGTTTACAAACTGAGATATGGGTTATGGTCCATGGATAGATGATGTCATGCCGGATGTCAAAGACATCTTGGGTCATGGGTCATAGACTTTGGGTTATGGGTTATGGACTTTGCGTCATGGGTTATGGGTTTTACCCATTATGGATGTCATGCAATGGGTCATGGGTTATGGAACAAAGCTCCATGGTTATGGGTTATGGACTTGGTTTTGGGTTATCGATAGTCCAAGTGTTTACTAGCATTTTTCCTTAACATGTATTTTATAAAATGTTAGTAACAAATGTTACTAAAATGTTGTTATAAAATTGTTTTGATTTCATGTTAACTATATAACTAAACATATTTAATATATATTTGTTTAGTGAAATGAGTTAGTAAACTATTGGCGCAAAGCATTACGTATTTTATTTATTTCGTTAAAATGATTTTACATTTGTCATTGAAAGATCGTAAAATATAAATAAACGTTTTGAAGGTTTATTTATATTAACAATATCCCCCTTTTTGTTGAAGAAAAAACATAAAATTATTTTCATTAAAAAATAAAATTCATAAATTTTTGAATTGGAGTTTTTACTCTTTCTCCCCCTTTTTGTCGAAACAAAAAGAGTGACGGAAAGAAACTAACCCGAATGCAAGTTTTTAGAAAAAAAAAATGTGAAAGAAATGTACAAGGGGGTATAGAGAGAAAGTAGTTTCTTAGTTGCTCCCCCTTGACGGTTGCTCCCCCTTTATGAGGACGTCAAGTAATTAGGGAGGCTAAGACAATTATTGCAATTTACTGCAATGGTTTAAGCTTGGACGAAAGCTCCCACTAAATGAGGGTGTTAAGTACTCCATGTGTCTTTTTGAAAATGTACAAAACAAGGGTTAGAAAAGCATGTCTATATCGTCCTTTTGCTGAAAATTTTGCTGCATAAATTTTTTGTTAGTACTCTATTTGCCTGGATCTGCCGGTTCCTTTAAAAAAGGGATCTGGCCAATATAAACTGAGGGATCCGGCTGACCTGCAGGTTGTTGGCAGCAATGTACAAAAGAAAATATATAAAGACAAGAAGTATACACACCAATCATGCTCACATAGACAAGAAGCACATAATCAAGTAGATTCATTTAATAGGAGAAATGAAACAAATTGGCCAAATCTCTAGAAACTAAGAAAAAGATATACTAAAAATCCTAATGATAAACTTTAGGCCTAATACTAGAGTAGTGTGACCACTTGTGCTTGTACTTCAAGGTTTTTGAGGAAGGTTTGGTTTGGTTAGGTCATCAAGATGTTCAAGAAGGTGATAGAACATGAAACGTACTTCATCACGTAGTTCATGAACTATGGTTTGGACATGTTGACAATGATCACAAGTATCATTGTGGTTTGTTTGTTGAGGTTCTAGGTTAGAAGGTTGTTGAGTTATGGTTGAGAAAGAGGTACTTAGAGGTTGTGGATGTACTACGGGTGTTGGTTGAGAAGTTTGTGTAGGAGGGAATATGTCATTGTTTAGTAGAGGTGGTTGAGATGATGGTTGGCATCTTCTCTTTACCCAAAATGGGACATTTGAAGGTGAAGGAGAGAAAGGTAAGTTAGCTATGGGTGGTGACATATAATATCGATATCTAGGTGATTGTTTGATGGTTGAGTTGGTATTTTCTCACTCGATGAGAATGCTGGTAGTGGTGGTGGATTGGAAGGTCTAGAAAGTAAATCTTCTATTGAGGTAAGGTAGGGGTGAGATGATGAATGAGGTGTGATGAAATAAGGAAGTCTTGGTTCAAGATGTGAAGCTTTTGTTTGTTTAGTGGATATAGGGGTGTTTGGCAATGTAGGTTCAAACGGAGTTGTGGGTCTTAAAGAAATTGTTTTGATGGAAGCTAGTTGTAGTGGTGATGGTTCAAAAGATGAAGGTTGTGGTGAGGTTGATTTGTTAGAGGTGAATGTTCTAGTAGAGGGTGCTTTCACAGGTGCGGCTTCGGTTGAGGATATTTCATACACTATACGTACGGTTTTTCTTGGAGGGCTCCTAGTTGATGATCTTGCACTTGGTGCTTTTGTCATGTTTAGAGGTCGGTTTAGAGGTTAGTAGAAGGTGATTGTTTTGGTGAGGTTTGGAAACACAAACACAAGTGGTTTAAATAGTGAAAGATCAAGTAAGTGAATTAAAGCCTAAGCTACTAAAATCCTTTAAATTGAAATGATATACATGCAATAAGGTCAACTATTGTGATACAATCTTCTATGAGATTTATTAAAGGCAATGTGAAGTGTTTGAGTGATCAACATTGGGTTTTAGTAGGCTATAAGGGATAGAATCCGTGTCTGTTTGCCCGGTTCCAGCGGATCCTTCCCAAAAGAGATCCGGCTAGCTTTAGCTGAGGGAACTGGCTTATATTACTGTTAAATGACCCCTAACTTGTATTTTGATTAGAATAAAAGCGCATTTAATTGAGGACAAGCAAATCTCAAGTGTAAGGGTATATGATGAGGCGAAAAATGAACCGTTTTTAGGGGGTCATTTAAGCCCGGAATTGAATTTATTTGATCAAATATTGCCCTAAATCGTTCCTTTTGTGATTTTAGGTACTTTGGGAGTGAATTCTGGAAAAGGAAGCATTTTGGACGTTTTTGGAGCATAAAAGTGAAGAAAACGGCAAAGACTTAATTTTCCATGCTGAGAACAGTACCTGACGGCGTCAAGAAGGAAATTGTGATGGCGTCAGAAGTAAAATCCACGACGACCCAGTGAAAACCTGAAGGCGTCAAGAAAAGGGCGTCAAGAGTTAATTTGGTGACGGCCTGAAAATGGACTACACGTGACGGCGTCAAACCTAGATCTAGGTAGTCCGAGGAGTTTATTGGCAGCGAGATGACGGCGTCAGACATTTACTCTTGACGCCGCCACCTCACAAAATCTATATATACTTTTCTATTTTTCATTCATTAAGAGAGGAACTTGTGTGGAGAATACTAGGGTCGAACCTAATAAACCCTAGGTCGTTTGTAACATTATTTTCAAGGGTTTTCACCCCTTGAAACCTTTCATGTTCAATTAAGATAGGTCCTCTTTCAATTCATTCAATATGTCTATGTGTTGTTTGAATATATCTTATGCTTGTCTTGATTTCAACATGTTAGGCTAGATCTTTCATGTGTTTGCTTAGATGTAATGAAACCTAGATGTTGATTATAGGTTGATTGCTTGTTTATAGTTGTAATGGATGAATGATTTCAATGTTAGGCTTAAGAAAACTGGCAGATCTCCATTGTGTAACTTGCTTGAACGTCTTAAGAAACATGAACCGATGTGTACTAGGTTTTTATGATTGTATGTAATGCATGAGCGAAATCTACTGATCCCATGTTAGGAGCTTCTTAGCCGGCTCGACATAGGAGTGAAGTAGGAGCTTATAGGATTGGGGAAGTAAGTACGCCACCCCATGAATGGTATTAAGGAATACAATCCGTCATCCACGCAACTGTAACAAGTAATTAACCTGTAAAAGATATCTAGGAAGTAGTGAAACCTAAGTAAACACAATTCTCCCATATATTTCTCACATCTTTAGTTAATTTAGTTTATTTTCATTTTTGTTATTTTATTTTGATTGCATCTTAGTAATTGGGTTAGTTGATTAGCAACTAATTCCGCCCAACTCCTTCAAAACCGAGATTTTAAATTGCTTTCATAAAATATAAAAAAACACAAAAAGAATCATCCCTCATCTCTAGACCTAGTCTTTAGGTTTTCTAATCCTAGCGACACTATTCCCAAGTTGAACGATCAATCCCCCGGTACTTGTCACTATACTATACTACAACGATCAGGTACACTGCCTGGTGGGGGTTGTAAGCTTCTCGAGATCCCTCGAGAGGTAAAGCCTGGTGCAATTCCCACGCATCAAGTTTTTGGCGCCGCAGCCTGGGGAATAGTTATTTTCTAGGTTAGAATTTCTTTTTATTAGGTCTACTTGCTAGATTCCTTTCTAGTAAGATTTTATTTTTATTTTTAGGTTTTCTTTAGTCTATCTTATTTCTTCGTGTTTTTGTTCGTAACTCTTTACCATCCGACATCATGGAAGATGGTAACATCTTTGAACCCATCAACCCACCACAACAAGACCACCCACAAAACCCACCACTAGCTAACCAACCTCTTAGGCCCCGAACCCTAGAAGAGTACTCCCGACCTAGCCACCAAGGCTATCGAAACACTATTGAGCTCACCCAAGGAGCCAATGTGTCTCCCTTGCGATCCGACACCATCCAGTTGGTGCAAAGCGGATGTGCATTCCATGGACTTCGTTCCGAAGATCCAAATCAACATCTCAAGGACTTCCTTAAAATCGTAGATTCTATAGACCTTGATGCTACAACTAGAGAGTCAACCCGTCACCTCATGGGATGATCTCACCTCATGGGATGACCATAACGATCTCTCCACAAGGCGAACCATTGACCAATCGGCCGGTGGCAAGCTACGTGATCTAAGTGCAGAAGAATCATGGGAACTCATAGAAGATCTTGCTCTCTATGACAACGAATGTTGGAATGATCCCCGTGATTTGAACAAAACGGTCAAGGCAATATCTTTGCCTTCGAACAATTCTAGCACTCCCGACCGTAGGATCATGGAACTTGAAGACCAAGTCAAGTTTCTCATGAAATCTTACGAAGTTCCAAAGCCTTCAAGCCAAGTGAACAAAATCATTTCTTCATGCGAATTAAGTAGTGGTCCCCATGACACTCGTGATTGTGTGGAACTCCCCTGAACAGCTTTTGCGGACTACGCATCCTCGCGTACCGACGAAGCGGGAGATAAGTGGTACACTTTCAAACCCGAGCCAAACCCGTATGGTGATTCCTACAACCCTTCTTGGAAAAATCACCCAAACCTTAGGTGGAAACAAAACCAAGCCAATTCTTCCAATCCGCCTAATCGTTACCAACCAAAGGGTCCACCCTCCAACCGTACTTTCAACAACAATCCTTCTAACTGTAACAACCGTGGTTTTAGCAGGTCAGTTTGACTGATAGTCTTGACTCGGTTGACGTTTGTTTGGTGTGTATTAGGTGTTTGAAGTGATATAAATGTGATGTAGGTGAGTTTTAGCACTAAATCCCTTTGCGTAAGTGGTTTTATTGTGATTTGGAAAGTTTGGAATTTGGGAAAGTTCATTTTGATCACCTTTGTGGTGTAGAAATGACTTGTGTAGTTTTGGTGTTTTTGTGTTTTTGTGTTTTTGTGTTTTTGTGTAACGAGTCTTCGTTCAAGTAATTGAGTGTTAGTAAGTTACGTGGGATTAGTTTTTATGAGTTATATTTCAAAAAGAGTGAAATTCTATTTTTGGAAACTTTGTTTTGAAAATGATAATTTTTCCGGTTGTCGTAAAAGTTGAGGTTTATCGCGTAAGACGTTAGGATTAGCTACGGGTGTTTATAAAATATGAAAAGTATGAGGTTTTGAGTGTAATAAATTAATTTAATAATATATATATATATATATATATATATATATATATATATATATATATATATATATATATATATATATATATATATATATATATATATATATATATATATATATATAAGAAAATCGGATGGGAGAGGATAAGGGGGAAAAAGGAAACCCAATTGTAGCCCAATTACAACTCTAAGTTAGGTAATTATCCACCAAATAATATAAATACAAAATCAATGTTCCCAAAACTCTTTTTCCTGCAATTTTAAGTCGACATATGGAGAATCAAGAAGAAAAAAATAGGGTTTTTATTATTGAAGCCAAAATCAAGATCAAGGTATATTTTTGGTACTAGTTTTCATTCAATTAATTAGTTATTGATCTAATTCATGTAATAATTATATGATGGATTAGGGTTTGTGTTAACTTCTGTAAATTAATGTTATTAAACATATTAGGATCAATTAATGATAGTAGTATGATGATTGGTTAAGAGAATTGAGCGTAAAACATGCTAGTTATTGAGTTAGGGTTTGGACAGATTTGTAAGGCTGTAAAGATGTGAGTGTGTATAACAGATGGTGATGAGTTATGTCACTAATTTTAAGTCTAAACTGAAGTATAATGAAAGATCTTTCCAAAAAGTCCAGCCACGATCAATTTTGAGGTCGGGAAGTCGGTCTTTTGATTTTTCTTTGTTAAGGTGTCAAAGCTGTCAAACCGGGACAGATTTTGGGTAAAAGTTTGAGGGTGACATGTGGTTGTAAAAGTGGTATTTTGACTTAGCCTTCTGTAATAGTTAAGTTTTAGGTTATATTAGACTACCCCGAAGAGTATTCGCGATAAAAACTTGTGGAAGTAATTATTAAGAATCAAAACTTTTTGGTGTGCGTTCAGATCCGAATTTGAGTAGTTGACAAGTTTGAATTTCTTATGAGTACTTGTGTGTGTTATTGGTCCATGGCCTTCTAGAATTAGCTTCTATGCTTATGAGAGACCATGGTAAATTTTTGGTGTGAGTTTTTGAGCTTTATTTGTCGTAATTTTATGTGAGTGAATGTACTCAAAAATTCTGCGTTTTCTGATTTTAAAGGTGCAAGGGATTTAGTGAGTATTAAGTTATGGTAGTGGTTAGTGTGGTGTCTAGGAGATCCATGGTGGGTCATATGAGTCTTAGACATCCATCATATGTGTATTACATGGGTTTTAGCTTTTAGCTTGACTTTGTGTAATGTGGATTATTTTTGTGTGCTATAGATTGTGAGTTACTTTGTGGAAGCTGCGGAGTTTAAGGTGAGTTCATAGTCCCATATTTTACTTTGTTTTAAACTTGGGATGGGAATGATGCTTGTCTTAAATGATTTGATTTACTGTGATTATGTGTGTGGTATTAAAGAGCTTGGACTTATAATGTTATCGTATGCATGCTATGTGTGATTATTTGTTTGTGTGGATGTATATGGGATCCAATTAGGAGGATGTTATCCTGTTACTCGCGCATGCGACCTAATTGATGTTTGATATGTTTGATGGGATCCAATTAGGAGGATGTTATCCTGTTACTCGCACATGTGACCTAATTGATGATTATGGGGTCGGAGGACACGAGCCGTCCTAATGGTTTCTTTATGAGTGTTGTTGCCTTTGCGTGTGGATATGGATTTGTGAATGCATGTAGCTATATGATAACTATAATTATTTGTCCAGCTATATTTTGTAATCACAGTGAATTCGGTTGCCTTGTGTGTTGAGTCTTAAACCTATGAATCTCACAAACATTATGTTGACATTTTAAGAATCATTTTCAAGTGAGCTTTCTAAGGATACAATAGAAGGATGTGGATAGACGAGACCATAGTTGCATTGGAAGTGGTTTATCATCTATGTTTGGATTTATGTTTTGTTTTGGTTATTTAATTTTGAGGTATTGTTACAACACTTTGTGTTTGTACATTGCTCTATTTATGTGCATGTAGTTGTTCTCTATGTAGACACCAGGTGTTGTGATGATATCCATGAAGTTACACCCGCGCGTTTCCGCCGTGGCGGGGTGTGACAGATTGGTATCAGAGCCTTGGTTATAGAGAATTAGGCGGTTGGACCTAGACTATAACCTAGGAGTCCCTCATATAGTTGCATTTCGGATCTATGTGTAAGTATAGTATTTTATATGTTTATTTTCTTACATGTATGAGATGTTTTACTAAGTTTTGGACGTCTATTTTGTTCCCTATACGTAGTATTATATATATCGACTATATTATATCGTCTTCCGTGCGTAAGATGCTTCGTTGGACTACCATTGTCGCTATCGGATGCGAGAGAAGTGGTCGGATGAAACGGATTAACTACAGAATCCGAGTTCTCGATAGCATGTATCTATGTTCGGACAAGGAGAGGACGTTTATGGGAAACGTTGGTGGAGAAGAAGTGGAGAGGTTTGGAACCACGATGAAACTTCTGGAGATGGAGCCATTACCAAATACCCTTGGTAGTGCCCTCACTTCACATAGGAAGGAGATGTGGTTTAGTCTAAACCTCGTGATTTGTATGCGCTTGTGAATTATGTGGAATTGGAAGAAAAGAGTAGAGATGGTTTTGCATGTTGTCGACTACCTCAACATGTAGGAAACATGAATGGATGGTTGAGTAAAGATGAAAGGGAGTTAGGATGAAATGGTGTGGATTCGGATCTAGAGTCCACAGCGAGTAGTAAGTGGAATTGATTTGAGTGGGGAGATAAGTGCGAGAGTGGAGTTGAGCCATTATGCGATGTTTTTTGTTTTGTGTCATGTTTTGGAATTTGTATATTGTCTTTTGCCGTCTGGAGCCATGTTGGAGCGTGATTACTCTTGGATATTGGATCGACCTTATCCAAGTAATTTTGATTATAGAGTTTACGTGATCAATGGAATTGTTCCATGTGAGATTATTGTTTGCGACGTCTTTTGTTTTTGGTTGCGTGATTGTTTGCATGATGTGTTGTCATAGGAGGGAGTACACTTATGAAAGGGGGCATAGGTAATTATGGTGGCCAACATAATTATACATGCGTCACAACATAAGTGGACTCGCAAGTATGATAGCATGGATTGCATAGTGTATTAGGTGCTATGTGGTATATGTGCGTTATCATTGAGATGTGTGGTTTTGGAAGTAAGTATGCGTGTGGAATAGGCTTATAACTATGGTCACGAACATAACTATAAGGGTATCACACACGTGGACTTGTGACCATTATTGCATTGATTGATGTTTGTTGTTATGTGTTGTGGTAGATGGTATGTGATATCATGATTGGTGATGCCTGTATAGTTAGAGAAGTATTCTCTTAACCGTTTGGGCAGTCGTTATATGTTGGGGTGGGTAGGTGGTGAGATTCCATCCTACCTATCATACGTTGATACCTCAATTATCGGCGGGTACTTATTTTGTGGTATTTAAGCTGATTCCTTTGCTAGACATTCCGTTTGTATACCTAATTCTTTGGTTGGCATTCCTACTCGTACCATGATGGTACAGATGCCATAATCTTTCTATTTGACGTCGTGATAGGTGTTGGGTAATCGAATTCGTTTTTGTTGGATACTGGTTCATTTCTTTGATTATTCCATACATTCATTCCTCGGATGAATGTTATGCTATTCTTCATGTATTGTTGGTTCGTGACGAGTTGGTATGGACATTTGATTCCTCATTTACACACACCAATTGAATTTTGTGGCATGTTTTGTGGCTCATTAGTATCAGAGTTTTTCTATGATTTTGGTTTGATCGTTGTACGAATGAGTCTGTAAGTTCTTCGTTTGGTTTACAATGCATTTGCGTGAGTGTTCATTGGTATGAGTTCGTTTGATAATTATTTTGATTACGTGATTCCTCCATGTCTTTCACATTCGTATAAGAGATTGAGTTAAAGTCTTTATGGTATTTTACAAATTCGTTTTGGGTATTTTAAGGTCGTCTGATGGAAACTAATATTTTTAAGGGAAATGACGTGTGAAGAAAAAAAATGGTTATGTTGATGTATTACATGAAATGGTTTATATGTATTTTATAAAAAAAAAAAGTATAAGTTTAAGATATGTCTTGAAAAAAAAACGGTGTTCATTTGTTTTTGGGAAGGTCGAGTACGGGAATAAGAACTGTCTATGGTTCTCATTTACCAAGCTTGTTATGTCTTTAGTTCATTGAGTGTTTCTTTCGTTGTGGTACGCTTGTGGATGTTTTATGGGTACGTGTATTTTATATTTTCTTTGTTGGGGTTTTCATGAATATTTTATCCGTGTCTACTTTTATTGGGGGAAAAATTTCTCATTGTGTTTTTCTAGCTTTGATTTTGATGTTTGTTACTTCGTTAGTCGGTAATTCGTATCCCTTTTGAGTTCATTGATATACATTTTAGTTCGATTGGTTTCATGGTTCACGTCGTTTACTTAGGATAGATTGTCGTTTTGATTATCATTTTGTTCTTTGAAGAAGAAGAGGATGTATGCCAAGTGTCAAAGTGAGAGGTTTAGCTTCAAGATGTACGTTCTTCAGATTGCATGGGCATCGCGGAGGTAGAAGATCCATAAGAGGAACTATGTGATGCATGACTTAGAGTTTGGGAGTAGAACTTGGAGATGATGTTGGTATGGAGCAGGAAGTGTTATCTACATAAATCATAAGAATCTTTAGCATATATTTGCCGAGAGGCTAATATATGTAGAAGAGAAGTTGGGTGTGGAATTTCTCAGTGACTACGATTTTCTGACTCGCCACTGTCAAGGAAGGGCGGACATCGTGGTAAGAGCGCTGAGCAGGAGTGAACGAGTGAAACTTGGATGTTTGTGAGCAATGATTATGATAATTCAGATCGGAGTTGAGAAAATGATACTAACAGCCTAGATAGAGAGGTTCAAGGATGAGAACTGGTAAGAAGAATGATTACTTGGTTTAAACCAGTAAATGGAGAGGAATGAAGATGGAGGAGTGTACTTTGCGGACCGCTAATGATTTCGTGGAGAGGAAGCTTAAGGATATCGATCATGCCAGGTATAAGATACATCCGGGAATGGATAAGACGTATTATTACCTTAGCAAGTGGTTGATACGCTTGAAGGTGAGTGTTGATGTCAATGATTATTATGGTGATGCAACGGTCAGAGATACTTGGAGATTTTGTTGAGAAGGAATTGGTGAGACATTTCATTTGATGAGTTGGTAGAGAGACGTGGAGTGTCGCGTCAATCAGCTTATATCATGATGAAATACTTACTCCGCGATTATGGTAAATGTTTTATGGAGCCTTGAGATAGCGTATGAAGATGAGTACGACTTATCGTTCTCTAATGAGTGAACTAAGTGAGCGTACAAATCAGGTGATGGATGGTGAGCTGAGAGCATGGACGTGTTTGAGTTTGGAGGAAGCTGAGGTATGCATTTATCTTTAGCTGAGTTCTCCTATATCAACAATTATAATTCTAAGTATTGAGTGTGTGTCGTGTGAAAAGTTGTATGGAAGGTAATGTAGATTACCAGTTTTATGGACAGAAGTTGGATGAGCCAACTAATTGGTCCTGAACTAGAACGAGAGACTACGAACAAGGTTTTCTGACTAAGGAAAGATTTAAGGTAGCAAGAGATCGCCAAAAGAGTTATGCGGATTATTTCCGTAAGCCTTAGAGGTTGGTGTTGGTGATATTGTGAGGTTAAAAGTATCTCCTTGGAAAGGTGTTGTGCGTTTCGGTAAGAAAGGCAAGCTAGCACCGAGATACGGAGGACCATTTGGGATTTACAGAAAGGAGGGGAATTGTGGCATACCGGTGGAAGTTAGCTGAGGAATTTAGTAGAGTGCATGATACGTTTCACGTATCTAATGAAAAAAAGTGGTTGGCAGATGATAGTCTGGATGTGCCATTAAATGAGATTAAGGTTGACAAGACTCTCCGTTTTGTCAAGAAACCTGTTAAGAATATGGAATCGTGATGCTAAGGGTTGAAGTATGGTGAGATAGCGTTGGTAAAGGTATGGTGGAATTCTAAGCGTGGTCCTGAGTCTAATTGGGAACGTGAGGATCCGATGAAATTTAAGTATCCAATTTTGTTTGCTGATGTGGTTGGTGAAGTAGATCGTTTGTAGTTGGATTTTAGATCGTGGAAGTTAGATGCGGGATATTCATAAATGTTTGTTTTATGGGTATTTTTTATTTGTGAGTGCGTCTTGCGGTTACCATTTGGCTTTTCATTTGGTTCGAGAGTATCGTACCTATCTGTGATAAGTCGTTCGGATCTTTGGTGTTATTGATCGGGGAGTGTATCTATTTGCGTGTATCGTTGGAGTGACGGGATGTTTTCTATCGTGTGAATTCGAGTATTTAGTCGGTTCACATTTTTGCGATTCTTTCTCTTTGATTTTATGGTGTGGTGTTTATCCGCTTAAAAATCCATAAATTTCCTTTAGCTGTTGTGAGTGGTGACTATAGTAGTTGAAATCTCGGGACGCGATTTCCCAGGTGGGGGATGATGTAACAACCGTAGTTTCAGCAGGTCAGTTTGACTGATAGTCTTGACTTGGTTGACGTTTTTTTGGTGTGTATTAGGTGTTTGAAGTGATATAAGTGTGATGTAGGTGAGTTTTAGCACTAAATCCCTTTGCGTAAGTGGTTTTATTGTGATTTGGAAAGTTTGGAGTTTGGGAAAGTTCATTTTGATCACCTTTGTGGTGTAGAAATGATTTGTGTAGTTTTGGTGTTTTTGTGTAACGAGTCTTCGTTCAAGTAATTGAGTGTTAGTAAGTTACGTGGGATTTGTTTTTATGAGTTATATTTCAAAAAGAGTGTGAAATTCTATTTTTGGAAACTTTGTTTTGAAAATGATAATTTTTCCGGTTGTTGTAAAAGTTGAGGTTTATCGCATAAGACGTTAGGATTAGCTACGGGTGTTTATAAAATATGAAAAGTATGAGGTTTTGAGTGTAATAAATTAATTTAATAATATATATATATATATATATATATATATATATATATATATATATATATATAAGAAAATCGGCTGGGAGAGGATAAGGGGGAAAAAGGAAACCCAATTGTAACCCAATTACAACTCTAAGTTAGGTAATTATCCACTAAATAATATAAATACAAAATCAAGGTTTCCAAAACTCTTTTTCCTGCAATTTTAAGTCGACATATGGAGAATCAAGAAGAAAAAATTAGGGTTTTTATTATTGAAGCTAAAATCAAGATCAAGGTATATTTTTTATACTAGTTTTCATTCAATTAATTAGTTATTGATCTAATTCATGTAATAATTATATGATGGATTAGGGTTTGTGTTAACTTCTGTAAATTAATGTTATTAAACATGTTGGGATCAATTAATGATAGTAGTATGAAGATTGGTTAAGAGAATTGAGCGTAAAACATGCTAGTTATTGAGTTAGGGTTTGGACAGATTTGTAAGGCTGTAAAGATGTGAGTGTATATAACAGATGGTGATGAGTTAAGTCACGAATTTTAAGTCTAAATTGAATTATAATGAAAGAGCTTTCCAAAAAGTCCAGCCACGATCAATTTTGAGGTGGGAAGTCGGACTTTTGATTTTTCTTTGTTAAGGTGTCAAAGCTGTCAAACCGGGACAGATTTTGGGTAAAAGTTTGAGGGTGACATGTGGTTGTAAAAGTGGTATTTTGACTTGGCCTTCTGGAATAGTTAATTTTTAGGTTATATTAGACTACCCCGAAGAGGATTCGTGATAAAAACATGTGGAAGTAAATATTAAGAATCAAAACTTTTTGATGTGCGTTCAGATCCGAATTTGAGTAGTTGACAAGTTTGAATTTCTTATGAGTACTTGTGTGTGTTATTGGTCCATGGCCTTCTGGGATTAGCTTCTATGCTTATGAGAGACCATGGTAAATTTTTGGTGTGAGTTGTTGAGTTTTATTTGTCATGATTTTATGTGAGTGAATGTACTCAAAAATTCTGCGTTTTCTGATTTTAAAGGTGCAAGGGATTTAGTGAGTATTAAGTTATGGTAGTGGTTAGTGTGGTGTCTAGGTGATCCATGGTGGGTCATTTGAGACTTAGACATCCATCATATGTGTATTACATGGGTTGTAGCTTTTAGCTTGACTTTGTGTAATGTGGATTATTTTTGTGTGCTATAGATTGTGAGTTGTTTTGTGGAAGCTGCGGAGTTTAAGGTGAGTTCATAGTCTGATATTTTACTTTGTTTTAAACTTGGGATGGGAATGACGCTTGTCTTAAATGATTTGATTTACTGTGATTATGTGTGTGGTATTAAAGAGCTTGGACTTATAATGTTATCGTATGCATGCTATGTGTGATTATTTGTTTGTGTGGATGTATATGGGATCCAATTAGGAGGATGTTATCCTGTTACTCACGCATGCGACCTAATTGATGTTTGATATGTTTGATGGGATCCAATTAGGAGAATGTTATCCTGTTACTCGCGCATGTGACCTAATTGATGATTATGGGGTCGGAGGACACGAGCCGTCCTAATGGTTGCTTTATGAGTGTTGTTGCCTTTGCGTGTGGATATGGATTTGCGAATGCATGTAGCTATATGATAACTATAATTATTTGTCCATCTATATTTTGTAATCACAGTGAATTCGGTTGCCTTGTGTGTTGAGTCTTAAACCTGTGAATCTCACCAACATTATTTTGACGCTTTAAGAATCATTTTCAAGTGAGCTTTCTAAGGATAAGATAGAAGGATGTGGATAGACGAGACCTTAGTTGCATTGGAAGTGGTTTATTATCTATGTTTAGATTTATGTTTTATTTTGGTTATTTTATTTGGGGGTATTGTTACAACACTTTGTGTTTGTACATTGCTCTATTTATGTGCATGTAGTTGTTCTCTATGTAGACACCAGGTGTTGTGATGATATAAATGAAGTTACACCCGCACGTTTCCGCCGTGGCGGGGTGTGACACTAACAACTATGGTAGTACCAACAGTCTTGAAGGATTGATGTCTAAGTTTATGGCATCTCAAGAGGCTCGCATAGCTAGGTTTGAAACCGAATTCAACCAACAACAAACGGAGATGACCAATAAGATTGAAAACTTGTTGAAAGGCCTCAACAACCAAGCGTTAACTACACCTAGGAAGGATACTAGGGACACCAATAGCGGAATCCAAACTAAGGACCCCTCGTCATCCAAACACGTCCACTTTGTCAATGTTGTCACCATTAAGCCAATAGATAAGGATATAGAAGAAAGTGACAAAGATGAAGTTGGAGTAGAAACCGAGACTGGGGATGAAATTAGGGAAGTTGAGGTTAATAAGGGAGAAGAGTTAGAGGAAGTGGAGACTGTAGAAGAGTACTTTGATAAGTTTCCCACCAAGGAAGAACGGGAATATCATAAGGATTTATTCGATGGCCCCGAGACACAATATATCATTGGCTCACCCCTTATCAAAATGGGAGATCCCTCTAACATTAACATACCATGCCACATTGGGCATATGCATATATGGAAAGCTTATATCGATCATAGATCTCCTATAAACATCATGACTAGGACTTATTATAATTGGGTAATGAAGAAACAACTTGGTTATAGGATGATGCCCAATAAGAATTTAATAAGTAATTTTGTAGGAAGAGTGAAGGGATTGCATGTAATTGTCAGAAATTTCACTTATGAGATCGATTTTATGATAGTAGAGGATACTCGTCCGGTGATAGATGCTTGCCTAAGTCAAGTAGTGTTCGGAAAACCATTCGTTGAGGCCACTAAGATGAGTTATGATCCGACTCTAGGGATAGTTAGGTTCAAGGAGGAGAATGATGAGATTGCCTACCAAATGCCCTATAAGATTGAGCAATACCGCCTCCTGTCAAATATAGAAAAGGAACACAAGCAAGCGGCTTATTATAGGAATGATGAGGATAGACGTAGAGGAGTAGAGTATGTGATGAATAGGATGCTTGGTTTCTACAAAGAATGCTTGTAACTAGGTCCGGAATACAAAACTGGTGTAGGAGATGACCTAGAGAGTGAAACCAACAATGAGATCACGTAGTAACCCATGACCTTGAGTCTAGCTACAAGACTCATAAATAAAGAACAGCGCTTCTTGGGAGGCAACCCATGTTTTGTGTGATTTTTATTTTTGTTTGATTGTTATTTGCTTTATTTTGTTGTTTGGCTTAGTCTTAACTTCATCCAAAGGTATTTCGCAATATTAAGTGAACATGTATATTCACAATATTAAGTGAATCTCCACAATATTAAGTGAACATGAATCTCCACAATATTAAGTGAACATGTTTTTTTAGAAACAAACTTGATCATGAATCTCCACAATATTAAGTGAACATGTATATTCGTATTTGTTAGAGTTAAATGCTTGTATCGAGTCATAATGATGTTTTGCAGGATTTTCCAGGAAGTAGGACATAAGTTTTTTCAGAAATTTTTCGGAAACTTAACATAAGAATTTCTGCAGGTCATTTCTGACGGCGTCACGTGTAAAATTTTGGAAATTTTACTAGTTTTGTTTTTCCAACAGAGTCTTAAAGTTTTTGTTAATTCTTTAGTTTTATAAACTCCAGGGAATCTGCAAAGATCATTCCACAAGCATTATATCTTACTTTGCTTTTTAGGATTTGTTAGCATATATAGATTGCCGCCGATTTTACACGAGGTTGCCTTGTCTGTTTTCTCAGGTTTAACAGGTTATGTATGACAAGAAGATGATTTATATTCTGGAAGGGAAGCTTTGATTGTTCATTTTCTTGGAGGAAGATCTAACCTAGCCACCTTATTATCCATACCAAGTGAATCAGGGGAGTATTTGATTTCATTCTTTTTACTTATTTCACTTTTACATTCTTTACTTGAACATTGGGGACAATGATCATCTTAAGTGTAAGGGGAGGGTAAAATGATGATACCTTACAGATACACTTTCGCTTGAGTTTGTTTGTTTGATAGTAGATGTGTAATAAAACTATGAGAAATACTTGTTACTATAATTTTAGCGCCAAATTTAAAATTTTTTACAATATTTAGGAGTGAAACTTTAGCCATAGCAAGCGTCTCATGGATAGGAGATTGTATGACTAGCACAAAACCGTACTATTCAGAAAAATTTTCCACCCAAATATGTGAGGTTCGCCTTTAGATTTGATAGGAAAAGCATTTACTATTAGTGCTTATGAGTGTACCGGTAGCATTTAGATTCTAGAACTTGCGTTAGTGATGCATCCCGAGACCGCTAGTGAGACTACATTCGTGTAGTAGGATTTACTACATGATAAGAGGCATTAGGATCACCCTTATGTTAAACCCGTATCATAATTACTTGACCATTAAAGTCATATTACTTGGCTAGTTAAGTCAACTAATTTTTCCCACACCCTTAGCGTTGTACTCATTTTTAGTACACGAAACCCCTAGTACACCCCTCCGAGCCTATCTTTTCGTTTCTAACTTTAAGCATCTTACTTAAAGGAAGAATTTGTTACACCCCACTTAAATGTACAACCAAATCGCCTTAGCCTTCCGTGTATGCACTCATCTTTAGTGCATTATTGTTATATGTTTAAAACCTTAGTTAATTATCTAATTGAATACATGGTTGCTAAGTCGAGACATATCCTTGTACATATTGTTTTGGGACGATTGGGACTCATGGGTAAAGTACTTATTTTATGAAGTAATGGGGAAGAACATCATATTATTACCCCATATGTACGTTAATCTTAAAAGTACTCCAAGTGTTTTGATTATCTTGATTCGAGTCATTAGATTAGTTTATTGTAAAGTATGTAAAAATTCAAGTGTAAGGGGAATTTTCATTCCCTATGATGTATTATTTTGGATGGTAGGGTAAGAGTGTATGAATAAAAAAATAATAAATCAATCAAAAAATCAAGAAAAAGAAAAAAAAAATAGAAAAAAGAAAAGAGAAAAACATACGGACTACCATCCCGTTTCATTCTATGTTTGTTTTATGTTTTTGTTATTTTTGATTTATTAGCTTAAGTCGAGTCTAATCTTGGCTTAGCAACGCCATATTGTACATGTAATTAACCAAGATGATTAACTCGCCACCAGTAAAAACTGCCTATATCCAACAAAACCATGTATTCCATATCCCTACACCTAACGTTACAACCCTTTAAAAGACATCTTTGATAGTTTATCCTAGGTGCTTACGCCATGTGGTGGAGGTTTGATCCTTTCCCAAGCCTATGGTAATCTATTTTTCTATGACAGGTAGTGAGAGATGTTTTCCATTTCCATATTGTGATATTACTTTATTACACCCGAGAGATGTGAGTATCTAAACACTATTTGTGAGGTGCTAGTGTATGACCTCCGTGCTTGTCTTTGGTCTTTAGTGGAATGATTAATTCTTGTAATTACTTTTATATTAGTGTTAAATGACCCCTAACTTGTATTTTGATTAGAATAAAAGCGCATTTGCTTGAGGACAAGGAAATCTCAAGTGTAAGGGTATACGATTAGGCAAAAAATTAACCTTTTTAGGGGGTCATTTAAGCCTGAAATTGAATTTATTTGATCAAATATTGCCCTAAATCATTCCTTTTGTGATTTTAGGTACTTTGGGAGTGAATTCTGGAAAAGGAAGCATTTTGGACCTTTTTGGAGCATAAAAGTGAAGAAAACGGCAAAGACGTAATTTTCCATGCTGAGAACAGTACCTGACGGCGTCAAGAAGGAAATTGTGACGGCGTCAGGAGTAAAATCCATGATGACCCAGTGAAAACCTGAAGGCGTCAAGAAAAGGGCGTCAAGAGTTAATTTGGTGACGGCCTGAAAATGGACTACACGTGACGGCGTCAAACCTAGATCTAGGCAGTCCAAGGAGTTTATTGGCGGCGAGATGACGGCGTCAGACATTTACTCTTGACGCCGTCACCTCACAAAATCTATATATACTTTTCTATTTTTCATTCATTAAGAGAGGAACTTGTGTGAAGAATACTAGGGTCGAACCTAATAAACCCTAGGTCATTTGTAACAGTATTTTCAAGGGTTTTCACCCCTTGAAACCTTTCATGTTCAATTAAGATAAGTCCTCTTTCAATTCATTCAATATGTCTATATGTTGTTTGAATATATCTTATGCTTGTCTTGATTTCAACATGTTAGGTTAGATCTTTCATGTGTTTGCTTAGATGTAATGAAACCTAGATGTTGATTATAGGTTGATTGCTTGTTTATAGTTGTAATGGATGAATGATTTCAATGTTAGGCTTAAGAAAACTGGCAGATCTCCATTGTGTAACTTGCTTGAACGTCTTAAGAAATATGAACCGATGTGTACTAGGTTTTTGTGATTGTATTTAATGCATGAGCGAATTCTGGTGATCCCATGTTAGGAGCTTCTTAGCTGGCTCGACATAGGAGTGAAGTAGGAGCTTATAGGATTGGGGAAGTAAGTACGCCACCCCATGAATGGTATTAAGGAATACAATCCGTCATCCACGCAACTGTAACAAGTAATTAACCTGTAAAAGATATCTAGGGAGTAGTGAAACCTAAGTAAACACAATTCTCCCATATATTGCTCACACCTTTAGTTAATTTAGTTTATTTTCATTTTTGTTATTTTATTTTGATTGCATCTTAGTAATTGGGTTAGTTGATTAGAAACTAATTCCGCCCAACTCCTTCAAAACCGAGATTTTTAATTGCTTTCATAAAATATAAAAAAAAACACAAAAAGAATCATCCCTCATCTCTAGACCTAGTCTTTAGGTTTTCTAATCCTAGCGACACTATTCCCAAGTTGAACGATCAATCCCCCGGTACTTGTCACTATACTATACTACAACGATCAGGTACACTGCCTGGTGGGGGTTGTAAGCTTCTCGAGATCCCTCGAGAGGTAAAGCCTGGTGCAATTCCCAAGCATCAACTAGATCCTCCGGATCCTTTCTGAGGGGATCCGGCTAGTTAAAACTAAGAGATCCTACTACTGAGACTAAAATGTTCACAGTGAGCTAGCATACATGCCGAATGTCAACTCTAGTATTTCAAACAACAAACATATATAAAAACAAGTAATAGAGCAAAAAAGACACAAATCACTTCATTAAAAAGATTAAGTAGATTATCATACATAAAATAAGTTTAACAGGAGATAAAAGGCTACAAAAAGTTTTTAGAAATGTTCAAAGTTGACTAAACCATAACTTTCAATCCTTTCACTTTTTCTTTTTCCCCATGTTTGTGATGAAGTGAGCAAGGTACTTGATCATTCCTTTTGTTTGCTTGAATTCTTCAGTTTCATTGGAAAGTTTGGGAAGTTGTTCCATGTACGAGATAGGATCAATTTGGAAGATTGAAATGGGATCGACTTCGACTTCACTCTCGTCCGAGGAGTCTGAGAGGGGAAAGGGTCTTTTTCCTTTGTCCAAAAATCTTTTGGCGGATCTCTTAGTGAGAGGAACCATGACATGATCCACTAGGGTATGATCGTTGGTAATTGGCGAAGGTTTGATTTCACAGACGTACTTAACAAGACGAGTTAGGAACATACCATATAGAAGAACCATTTTGTTGGTCTTGTAGACACCAACCATTCTTTTGGCGATATAGTATGCGAGATTAAATGGTTTTTCGTGAATGAGGCAATAAATCATTTGGACAAGACAAGCATTTGGATGATCTTTATTACCTACTTACTTTCTAAGCAAATGACATTTTCCCTAAGAATTTCTTCCCACTTCTTGAAAGTAGGAAGCATTTCAAAGAGTTCCATTTGAAAAGGGTAATGGTGAATGATTTTCTTGTTACGAGTTAGGGAGATTGATCGGTTCTTTTTGTTAAAATGGTGTCACGTACTAAAATGGGGTCATCAAGAGGTGTGCAGCAAATAGGACTAGGATCTAAGGCGAGATGTTGGTTGGCGATGGACCAATCCTTGGAATACATGCAAATTCCTTCGCAAGGTATCCTTAGAAAATCTTTAAAAATGGTGAGAGGTAGAGTGAAGGTTTGTTTGTTTATGATGAAAGAGAGGGAAATGGTTTCATCATCATTTCGAATGATCCAAACACTCTTGGAGAACTCGAAAATGAATACCGGACAGATATGTTCATCGATGTGAAGAAGACAATCCAATTTGATTGTCGAGAAGATTTTAGGGAAGTTTGTATTGTCAAGAAAGGATTCCTCAATGACACGTCCTTTGTGGATGAGACGTTTATAGAGCATTTTGGAAATTTTGTGATCTTGGGTTGAAAGGCATTCATTGAGATAGTATTTAGGAATGTAGTAGGCGGTGTCATAATGGTGTTGTTGAGTAAGTTTAGGCATTTTGATCCAGACGAAATTCAATGTAATAAGCTTTGTAAAATTGTGTATGAATGCTTTTTTATTATAATCTTACTTGCTCAAAATGGGTTTCAAGATGAAGGTTTCTTTTATTAAAATTGCCTAATAATCAATAATCCCTTTTAATTAAAAAAATATTTGAATGTTTTTTATTATACCCATTTGAGTTTGTTCATGATAATTTAAAACCCTATAAATCTAAATTTAAATTAAAATATTAAAAAGGATGAAGTAGTTACTTACAAAGGATGTTAAGAGGATTGAATGAGAAGGAGATGGAACCCTAAGATGAGAGAGTTTTGCTTTTGATCGTTTTTGATGTTATGAGAGGGAAAATAACTTTTTTGTTTTTTAGATACATAGGCTATTATCTGATGTGCCGGTTCTGCTGGATCCTTTTGAAAAGGGATCCGGTAGGTTAACATGGAGGGATCCGGCTAGACAGTCGAAAGGGAAACAGCAAGGATGATGTTGGGTGTGATTATTCCTTTTAAATTTGTTTGTTTTGATTGTTTTAATAAGACTAATTTTCCTTAATGAAAATCTAAATATTAGATGAGAAATGTGACTAAGTTTTAGATGCAATATTATAACGGGGAATATATTTTAGAAGAGAGTTTTAGAAACGAGAGTGGGAACATACGATGAATCGCAACTGTGGAGTCTTCTTCTTTTGATAAGGTGGTATCAAGAGATCAAGAAGGTTTGTCGCAAGAATGAGAAATACTTATTTAATGTAATGCGTTTTGTCATGATATATTTTAAGATGAGAAGAAATGTTTTATGTATTAGAGATGATGATAACGACTTGAAGAAAATATCTTCTTGTATCTTCTGGATTAAGGAATGATGGAATACGATTCCGCATAGTTTGAAAGAATAGTGAAGCGATACTTTTTGAAAGTTGTGATTTAGATGGAAAGATTAGTTTTGATATGACTCTTTTTGAAGCGAAATAATTTTAAAAAGAGTTTTGAAGAATAAAATAAGTAGGCACAAGTATGTCAACTAATGTGTACCAAATAGATCAACACTTTTTAATCATAAACAACTAATCACCTAGAACAAAAGAACAAACATACCTTTGCCATATAATCCTTTAAGAGTGAGAGCACTCTTAGATAAGCAATACTTCATAAACTTTTATAGAGATTTCCAACATGAAGATTTCTACAAAGAATTATGTTAGTAACAATTAAATGTTATAACAATTCTACCAATATCCAAATCTAGAGAATGTTATTTTTATTGTAAAAATGAGTTAGATGCATCTTTTACAAAAGATTTTTCCTTCATTGTAGTTTTCAAAACATACATGGATCTTATCAAGTTTTTAAAGTACAATATACTCTAAGAAAGTTGGTAATGAAGCTCTGATGCCAATTGTAGAAACCTAGAAGGGGGTTGAATAGTTTTACCGATTAAAATTACTTATTAAAACTTTTAGATCGACTTATGTCAATCTAGTTTTGATGTGCTGGATATTGATAGAAATGAAAGCATATAAACTTAAGCTATGAGATAGAGTTAGAGAGATTGAACGTGGTTTTGCAACCTTGCAAGACCTCTCGAGGGATCTCGAGAAGCTTGCAATCCCCACCAGGCAGTGTACCTGACTGATATAATATAGTGTAGTGGCAAGTACCGGGGGATTGATCGTTCTACTTGAGGAATAGTGTTCGTTAGGATTGAAACTTAATCTAACTAGGTCTAGAGGTGAGGGATGATTCTTTTTGTATTTTTATGGTTTATGGAAAGCAAGTAAAAATCTTGGGTATTGGAAGAGTGGGCAGAATTAGTTGCTAGTCAACTAACCCAAATAACTACAAATGCAATAAAAATAAAATAACAAGAAAATAAAATGTGATAAAAACCATATATGGAGAGAAACGTGTTTACATAGATTTCACTACTCCCTAGCTATCTTTCATTGATTGATTAGTTTGTTACAATTGTGTGGATGACGGGTTATATTCCTTAATACAATTCATAAGGCCGTGTACGATCTTCCCCAACTCTATAAGCTTCTACCTCGTCCTATGTCGAGCCGAAAACTAGCTCCTAACATGGCCTCCTTAGTAGTCACTTATGCATTAAATATAACCATTAAAATCGTAGTACACATCCGATTCATGTTTCTTAAGACGTTCAAGCATGTTACCAATTGAATATTAGCCAGTTTTCTTAAGACTAACATCGAAATCATTCATCCAACAACAATTAATAACAAACGGTCAACCAATAATCAACAGCTAGGTTTCATTACATCTAAGCACACACAAATAAACCTAGCCTATCATGTTAATGTAAAGACAAGCATAAGATAGAATCAAACAACACATAGACATATTGAATGATTATTAGAAGACTTATCTTTAATTAATCATGGCTGAAAGAAGGAATTGAAACCCTTACAAAAAGGCTAAAATTCGTCCTAGGGTTTATGGTGATGTTCCTCCAAAAGTTCTCTCTCTATTGAATGAAAATCAGAAAACTATATATATATAGAGAATACAATCTGACGGCGTCACGTTATATATGTGAGGCCATCAACTCGCCTCCAATGCTTTCCTCGGATTGCCTAGATCTAGAACTGACGCCATCACTTTATATTCTTCACTGGCCGTTACCTTATAGATTGTACGTGATGGCCTAAGCATCACAAAGGGTGACACCGTCACTCTTTAAATCCAAAAAACTTTCTAGCGCGTCTTGTATAAACTTCATATCCACCTCTTTGCCAACACGTGACGCCGTCACCTTTAGAGTGTGACACCGTCAAGCACTGTTTCCAGCTTGATTTTGGAGACTTTGTCATTTTCTTCACTTTTCGCTCCAAAATGCTTCCTTTTCCAGATTTCTTCTTCAATGAACCTAAAATGACAAAAGGAACGATTTGAGACAATATTTGATCAAATAATCACGACTTAGGGTTTAAATGACCCCCTAAAAGTGTAACACTTTTCGCCTCATCAAATACCCTTACACTTGAGATTTGCTTGTCCTCAAGCAAATGTGCTTTTATTCTAATCAAAATACAAGCTAGGGGTCATTTAACACTAATATAAAAGTAATTACAACAAATGATCATTCCACTTTAACCAAAACAAGCACGGAAATTGTACATTAGCATCTCACAAATAGTGTTTGGATACTCACATCTCTTGGGTGTAATAAAAGTATATATCACAAATGAAAATGAAAAATATCTCTCACTACCTGTCATAGCGCATAGATTACCATAGGCTTGGGAAAGGATCAAACCTCCATCACTTTGGCGTAAGCACGTAGGATAAACTATCAAAGAAGTCTTTTAAAGGGTTGTAATGTGAGGTGTAGGGATATGATAAACACAGTTTTGTTGGATAAAGGCATTCTTTACTGGTTGCGAGTTAATCATCTTGCTCAATTACATGTACAATGTGGCGTTGCAAAGCCAAGACTCGACTCGACTTAAGCTAATGAAAACTACAAAAACATAAACAGAACCATAAAAGGAAACGGGATGGTAGTCCGTATGTTTTTTCTACTTCTTTTTCTAATTTTTTTTTCGATTTTTTTTTCATACACTCTGCCCTACCATCCAAAATAATACAACGTAGGGAATTTGCATTCCCCTTACACTTGAAACTTTACATACTTTACAATCAACTATTCTAATGACTCGTATTAAGATAATCAAAACACTTGGAGTACTTTAAAATATTTACGCACATATGGGGGTAATAATTGACGTCTTCCCCAATACTCCATAACAATAGTACTTTGCCTATGAGTCCCAATCGTCCCAAAACAATATGCACAAGATATGACTCGACTTAGCAACTATGTAATCAATTAGACAATTAACTAAGGGTTTAAACATGTAACAATAATGCACTAAAGATGAGTGCACACAAGGAAGGCTAAGGCAATTTGGGTGTACATTTGGGGGTGGATTGTAAAGAAATTCTTCCTTTAAGTAAAATGCTTAAAGTTAGAAACGAAAAGATAGGCTCAGAGGGGTGTACTAGGGGTATTGTGTACTAAAAATGAGTACATCGCAAAGGTGTGGGAAAATTAATTGACTTTACTAATCAAGTGTATTGACTTTATTGGTCAAGTAATTATGATACGGGTTTATCATAAGGTTTATCCTAATGCCTCTTATCATGTAGTAATCCAACTACACGAATGTAGTCTCACATGTGGTCTCGGAATGCATCACTATCGCAAGTTCTAGAATCTAAGTACTACCGGTACACTCATAAGTATCTTTTCCTAACAAATCTACGGGCGAACCTCATATATTTGGTGTGGAAATTTTTTGAGTGGTACGGTTTTTGTGCTAGTCATACAACTCCTATCCATGAGACGCTTATTAAGACTAAAGTTTCACTCCTCTATGTTGTAAAAAAATTTAAATTTGTCGCTAAAATTACCCTAACAAGTGTTTCTCTTAGTTTTATTACACACCTACCATTAAACAAACAAAAATCAAGTGTAATTGCATCCTCTAAAGTATCATCATTTACCCTCCCCTTACACTTAAGTCGAACATTGTCTCCAGTGTTCAATTAAAAGGATGTAAAAGTAAAGAAGGTAAAAGTATGAAACAAATACTCCCATAATTCGTTCGGTGTGGATAATGCGTTAACATGGTTAGATCCCCCTCCAAGAAAATGAACGTTGAAAGCTTCCCTCCAGAAATATAAATCATCTTCTTGTCTAATATAACCTGTTAAACCTGAGAAAAAAATCATGGCAAACCTCGCGTAAAATCGGCGGCAAACTCTATATAATAAAATCCTAGAAAGCAAATAAAGATATAATGCTTGTGGAATGAATATTTGCTGATTTCCTGAAGTTTATAAAACTAAAGGTTTCACAAAAACTTTACGATTCTGGCGGAAAAACAAAACTTGCAAAATTTTAGAATTTTGCACATGACGCCATCAGGTTATAATCCTGACGCCTTCAGAAGTGACCTGCAGAAATTTCATGTTTAGTTTCTGGAAAATTTCTGGAAAAACTTATGCCATAATTCCTGGAAATCCTGCAAAATAGTCATTATGACTCGATACAATCATTTGACTCAAACAAATACTAATATGCATATTCATTTAATATTGTTGTGATTCATGTTCAATCTCGTTCTTAGAAACAAATTTAGATTTCCCTTACACTTATCTTTTGCAAAATACCTTTATATGTAATTAAGATGAAGTTAAAAACAAAATAAAGCATTTTCACAATTTACTTTGAAACATGAGCCATAAGCAATAAAAATAAAACATGCATACGGAAACAAATAAAATCAAACAAACAAACAAACAAACAAACAAAGCTAATAAAGCTTGGGTTGCCTCTCAAGAAGCGATTTTCTTTATTTACGAGTCTTGTAGCTAGACTCAAAGTCGTGCTCTATCCTATATGAGTGAGTTCCTCATCGAGGATGTCCTTAGGGTCGAACTTAGCGTGTAGTTTCCTATCGGTTCTCTTAGTTCGGTATGACTTTTCAAACTTCTCTCCATCCGGATCATATAGAATCATCTTCATATGCCATGATCCGTCACCTTCCTTAGGTGGCTTGTCCCAATTCCATTTACATTTATCACCTTCCCTTTTCCATTTGTTCATCCCTAAGTTTATAGGCATCACTCCTAGGAATTCAATCATTTTTCTAAAGACTAAGGGATCCTCAAAGGGGTTTAATTCCTCATCCCTAGCTATGAGTTGCTCCACCGTATGTGTTCGGTTTATGAACTCCTCTTCTAAATAAAATGGGCGTTGAGGTCCTATGAAGTCTCCATTGATCCAAGGTCCATATCTAGATGGTCTTCTATTCATGTCTACCCAATAAGGTGTTAGTTCATTCTCATTATCGTAGCTATGCTTCTTAACATTGTAGACCGACCAAGTCCCACGCTATCTTAGATTCCATACAATCAATCATGGCACTAGCGATCGCTAAAAATCCTCTTCCTACTAGCAATGGGCATGTAGTGTCACTAACCATATCAAGGACATGAAAATCCTCTAAGATAGTTAATCTTCCTACGTGAACTACTATATCTTTGATCTTTCCTACCAGGTGGGCAACACTTCCATCCGCTAGACCAATTATTACTTCCGTCTCTTCTAACTTCCCTAGCTTAAGTGTGGTGTAAAGGAATAAAGGAATCAAGTTGAGACTTGATCCTAGATCGGCTAGTGTGTCGAAAGCTTCTGAGTTCCCTATCTTACAAGGTAAAACAAATATACCTGGATCATCTAGTTTCTTAGGTAGTTTGTTTTGAATGAAAGCGGTCCCATTTTTGCCAACTTAAGTCTTTCTTCATATTTTTCTAAGAAGGCATTGTAGTAGGGGGCACGGGCTAAGACATCAATGACGGGGCGCTCAAGGTGAAGTTCCTTAAATTCATCTCCAAGGTCTTGTGTAGGAGGTGTTTCAACTATGCTATTGACCGGTTTAATGTTCGATGTTTTATTCAATTGGTCCTTTTGAATAATTTCGGTTTGCTTGAAACACGTGCTCATGGCATTGACCGAATAGTATTGTGGACAAGAATTAGGAGACGAAACCGATGATATGGCGTTAACGTTTAGTTTTGGGTTCTTGACCGTGTTGCTAGGGAGTGCTCCCATTTCTCGGTCATTGAGAACTTTCAACAATGTGTCAATCGTATTTGTCATCTCACTTTGTTTTTGTTTGAAATCGGCTTCAAACTTTGCTAAACGAGCTTCTTGAGATGCCATAAAGTTAGATATCAATCCTTCAAAGTTGTTGGTACTACCATAGTTGTTGGAAGGATTGTTGTTGAAAGTACGGTTAGGGGGTGGACCACTTGATTTGTAACGATTAGGTGGATTGGAAGAATTGTTTTGGGTTGCGTTTTGGTTTGTTTCCACCTAAAGTTTGGGTGATTTTTCCAAGAGGGATTGTATGAATCACCATAAGGGTTTGGCTCGGGTTTGAAAGTGTACCACTTCTCTCCCACTTCGTCGGTACACGAGGATGCATAATCCGCAAAAGCTTGTTCAGGGAGTTCCATGCAATCACGAGTGTCGTGGGGACCTTTAACACCCCAACCCAACAAGGGTCAAAATGTCACATTATGGTGCCAAATCAGAACATACAAACGCAAGCGAAAGACTTATAAACATAAAGTTACGAAGGTATTTTAAGGTTACAAAAGAAATGCCAACTCTATACAAGATGAAATACAAACCCAAACAGAAATCTAATCGAATCCAAATCCAAGTCTAATCGAGATGTAATGGGCTTCTAATCATCGGGTAGTCCACTAATGCTCCATGCACTCTTCACCCAAACCCAGCTTCCAACCTAAAACCTGTCGCAGGAAAAGAAATGCGGCTGAGCTTAAAAATTCTAGTAAACAGATATATAACAAAATGAATAAACGAAATGTATATAAGTATAAGAAAGAAATCATAAGCTCCTGTTTGAAATGAATGTCATCTGTCAAATGCATAAGAGATCAACGATCAACTAAACGAATATCATAAGTCAACAGAATAAAGAACATGAAGAATCAAATGGTAATACGAATCATATAGTAACCAGAATCAAATGAGCAGATAGAACAAAGGCTTGTCTACCCGAGACACTCGAATAGACACAACGAAACATAGGAAAGCCACGAGCCGACCTACCCGAGACACTCGAATAGATCTCGAATCACATAATCACATATCCGTCAAATCATAAATTGTACAAGGAGTAGCTAGCTCCAATGTACCAGAAGTGAAATGGGGTGCAAGGCACGCACAGCCAGTCACTGTCTTCACAAATCAAAACAGAACCTAGGATGCATCCATACGCCCCCTGCAAAACAAATCATATACATACACCGGCTCGCTTGACAGGTATATACACATATCATAATTTCCAAGTGATCACATATTATAGCAGAACAGAAGGGGACGCCGTGGATCAATCACAACTCCATGGAAAGTGTCATGCCATTGGTGCCATCAATGACATGCCCATGGTACCTCCATGAGTAGACTAAAAACTCGGGCATCAGAACAGAACATATCAGAGCAAACACAGCAAAGCTATCCATAATCATAACAAAGCTCCCAGAGCATAACAGAACAGAATCTCATATCAAAGAGATAGTAATCAGATTATCATAACAGAATGGATAACAAACAGAATCATATCAGAAGATAATATCAACGAATCATATCAAAGGGATCATAGCAAAGGCTCATATCAAATGAATCATATCATATTAATGAATCAAAGTCAAGGATCAAAAAGTCATGAGATCAGAACCCTGAGAAAGGGTAGAATATCTGTACCTTATACCGTAAATGAAACCATATCAGAAACAAAGATAGGAAGTTACTCCTTCTTCAGCGAATCTACACGAATTAATGAACGTCTTATTACTAATAAGCTCATTTTAAATCAGGTTACTCATTTTTGGGTTCTTTCTATATTCAGAACTTTCCATTTTTTAGTAACTTTCCATATATAGTGACTTTCTATTTTTAACAAGTTTCCCGAATTAGTAAGTTTCCAAATTTAATAAGATTTTGAAGTTAGTAAGTTTAGCAATTATAATTATAGTTACCATTTAAATATGTTTAAATGCTTAAAATAATCAATATGATAGATTAGGGTTTAATTATGACAATTATAATAGTTTAGGGTTAAAATGCCAAGATTACCAAGTTTAGGGTCTAAAGTGTAAATTAATTATATGCCACTTTCATAAATTGTCGAGTTCATGGATTTTAATAACACATGCACGCAAATATATAACCTCGGTTAATTAGCCCAAATGCGATATCGAACAACCCAAGACGACCCTAGTTTTAAACCAATTCTATATTGACACAAACACCTCTTGAATTCAGTTTATTAAGATGTTTTATACACTTATGTGATTCACCAAACTCACCCATCTCCTATGCATGCAGTATGTATACGAGACACACTCTTATAAGCATAAAATAACAATTCGAACATGCACTAGTTCACCCCTTTTCATTTTTTTATTAAGTTCAGTTATACATGCATGCTTAGACACTCATGCATATGTAACAATCATTTAGCCCCTTAGTGATGTTTAAAAAAACTACGCTTGTAAACAACTCACTCCCACACACATGCTTCATGCTTATCTTTTTTCTTATATATATATATATATATATATATATATATATATATATATATATATATATATATATATATATATATATATATATATATATTATATATTTATATAAAACCATGTACTCATGAAATCTCTATAACTAGCATACCCTCGACATCACGCATGCATGTACACACGATGGCATGCTGCATGCATACACTATACCCAGATTTTAACCCACTCGACACAAACTCACATGACACACACAAATCCAGCCCACACAAATCAGATACACAGCTGGTACAAAAAGTTGTATTGATCACGCCAAAAATGTGTGACGATATGCATATAGTCACACACGTTTTTTCGTTGTGTGTCACTAAAGGTCCCGCCACCGTAGGTGGCATATGGTCACATTGTTGAGTTCGTGGCCTTTTCCATCGAAAAAGAGTGACCAAAACCCCTAATATGTGTGACAAATTAGGCACAAGTTTTGTTGGCTTAGTCATTATCAGTGACCGTAAACACCTTATAGTCACACGAATGTTTTTTGAGAGTGACTATTGTTCATCCTTTGGTCACATAAATATATAATATATATGACATTTGAGATGATATATTCAAGTAATTGTGTATTTTGTGTGACTATTGATAATCCAATGGCCACATGAATATACAATAAATATGACGTTTGTGATGATTTAGTCACACAATGGGTGTTATTTTTTTGGAGTTAGTCACATACAATTTAACACAAAGTGGCCAAAAGTGTGAATAAGTGTGACCATATGTTGTTTAAAGTGAAGAAATGTTTATTTTGTGTGACTATTGATCATCCAATGGCCACATGAAGTTTATGTTTGCGTGGCCTTTTGTAACATTTAGTCACACAAAGCATGTCTGTTTTGGGTATTTAGTCACATACCATTAAGCAAACAATGGCCAAAATTGTTAATAAGTGTGACTATATGTTGTTTAAAGTGAAGAAATATATATTTTGTATGACTATTGATCATCCAATGGCCACATGAAGTTTATGTTTGCGTGGCTTTTTGTAATATTTAGTCACACAATGAACTAAGCAAACAGTGACCAAAGTGTTAATAAGTGTGACTATATGCATCTTTTAGTCACATTTAAAAAATCAATATATATCAAAACAGTTCAAATATATATCAAAACAAATTCAAATACAATAAAATTGGAATGTATATAACTTAACCAAATATAAAATTGGACATCCTTTTATACACCAAGGAGTCCTAGTCGGCTTACAATAGTTTCCTAAGTATCTATAATCTTCTCCATAAACAACTAGCAACTTCGAGCGGTCTTAATCTCTGAGCAGTACCAACTTTCACTAGCAGTCGTAACTTTTGTACTAGCAGTAGTAACTTTTGTACTAGCAGTAGTAATTACTTTTGCACATCTTCTTTGAAGTTCATGAGCAGAACTAAATCCATCTAAGCAATATTAACACAAACATGATCAGCAGTAATTCAAACAACATCACGAAGACTTTTAATCCAAAACAATGAACATAATAATAAAATTTGCAGTTAAACTTACAAGTTTTTCTCCCATTGATCTAATCTCATCATCTGGATATAAAAGCCTTGAAAACGTAGGCTGCAGCATATCAACAATAACTACATCAGGATTAGAGCAGAACTAGAACATGTCAAAGCTCACAACATAACAGAACTAGATGAGCATACTGGAATAAAGTTCTTGATTAGATGCTAGAAAACCTTCCTCTATAAAAAGTATGTGGTTATATATATTGTTGACGGGTGCATCTATTTCTTGACATATGACAGACACACTATTGCCTTGTCTTTTGTCAGGTGCATCTAGTTTGTTAGGCGCCACTAGTTCAAATATCTGTTGTTTTTCTGGTTTTGAGTCGCTTGATTCGCCACTGGTTCAACTATCTGCTTTGGTGGTTTTGAGTCGCTTGACTCGCCACTGATTCAACTATCTGCTTTGGTGGTTTTGAGTCGCTTGATGCGCCACTGGTTCAACTATCTGCTTTTGTGGTTTTGAGTCGCTTGATGCGCCACTGGTTCAACTATCTGCGCAAACACGATAGGAATAAAACGCATATCAGATCTTGTAACTTTGTCCCAACCACCCAATTAAAAATAACGTATAGATTAAACTCTAGGAATGGTTTAAAAAGGTACAAGTAACTTTGTCCCAACCACCCAATCAAAAATGGAAAAGATAAGCTGAAAAAATCAAATAGACCAACGCGACTACTTAATTAGAAACAGCTATATTTTTTGATAATCAGATCTTGGTGTATTTCCGATTTTAGGCTTTCTTACAATCGATTCTGCATCTTTTATTTGTAACTTTTATTCAACCTTCCAAAGCTATATACATTTCAGATTATTTTTTACAAACTAGAAAAACGAAAAGATTCCAAGGTAGCATTTGCTTTTGGCCAGTTTTGTTATGGTCAATCTAGTTTTTTAAATCAGTCCCCGGATAAAGGGTGCTTAAAAACATCTAAAAGATGAATTCAAGGATAAAAAACCATTTCAGATGTGAATGCACTTTCAAAAATAATAAAAGATAATACCACATAAAAATAGCGGGCTGGGTAACATGTCATGAAAGACATTTCGAGTTGTTTTGCAACCTGATGATGTATTAATAAATTAAGGACTAAGATATGCACCAGATAAATATGCCTGAATGCATCAGAAGTGTGTAATCAGGTATTCACAAAAAATCGTGTCATTATAAGATAGCAAGGCGGTATATGAACCTTGAGATTGTTTCAAAGCTTCACTGACAGCATCATCAACCCGGTTTAATATCTGCACACATTACATATAACTTTAGTGAAATCAAAATCAAGGAGCTTGAACCACGTAGCTCAATAACCATGTAAAAGCAAAGTACCAATCAAGAACAGGGCAAAGTTGGAGTGTTCCTCGCCAGTAATTAGGATCAACCAAACCGGTGAGTTGAATACCGAGCCGGAATGGACCGACAAACATAGTGAGCTGAATACCGATCCGGACTGGACCGCCAAACATGTCATTGGATCGGGCCTTAGCGGTGGTCTTGGTGCGAGTGTGGTGTTGGTGCGAGCGGTGGCGTTGGTGAGGAGAGTGTTGAGGAGATAGAAGAAGACCAGATCTAGATTTTGTGGATATTAATTGGGAACGAGTATTGAAAAACATGCGCGGGGCAATGAAATATTTGGGTGGAGGGCAATTTAAATTTGGGGAAAATTTTAAGCGGGTTGGGGAAAAGTTAAAATTTGGGATGGAGTATTTAAGCTCAAGCCTATCAAATGAAGTGGTAATTATTTAATGAGTTGAGCTCAACCTTATAAAAGTTCGACTCGAGTTATTGTTGAGTTTTCGAGCTTGTAAGTGATCTAGCATATGTTTATATATATATATATATATATATATATATATATATATATATATATATATATATATATATATATATATATATATATATATATATTGTATGTAAGCGTACTAAGTGTAAATAGTTAATTATAAATGTATCGAGCATGGTTGTCAGGATCCCGATCCTGATTTTAGGATCTTAGGATTTTACGATACTGCAAAGCAAGAACGATCCGGATCTTATGTAGGATCTTTGAAAGCTTAAGATCATATAGGAACCCGATCCTGAACATAGGATCTTAGGATCTAATCCGATCCGATCTTACTTTTCTCGAACTAGCAAACTAAAAAACTACAAATTTATGAATTGTGTCTTGTAAAATTGAAAAAACAACATGTTATAATCTTCTTAACATTTCATAACCATAATTTAGGACAACATTTCAATGAAACATTTATATAATTTTGTGTTTATGTATATAATAATTTATAAATTTGTATAATATTACAAAAGATACTTAGAAAATTCATTATGGTGGGATCTTAAGATCCCGATCCGATCTTACGATCTCGATCTTGCAAAGACAAAATCGATCCTAAGTAGGATATGATCCCGATCTTGAAAATCTTGGTATCGAGATTTTCGAGCTGAAGGTGAACCGAATTCGATTATTAGATTATATTTCAATTTTAATTTGTGTAAGACACACACCTTTACAAATAAACCAAGCTTTTCGAGTGATCAAGCTCAAACCGAGTTCAAACTTTCTCGATCCCTGATAACATGATCGGGAGGTCCTTGCATACTTGCTTCTTATTAATTAGTTTTTGTGACAAATGGTACACCTACCAAGCCGGTGTGACCCATGCATGACCGCCTTTAATAACTTCAAATACAATTCATATAACATTCAATTCACACTATATATAACTACTATACACCTACCAAGCCAGTGCAACCCATGCATGCATGACCGGTGATAATGGCTAATTCACATGGGTCATGGGTCATATGCATTAGGCTGTCACTGGTCACATTCAATAATGGGTATTTGACATTATATGGGTCATATGCATTAGGTTATCACTGGTCACATCCATGACTGTTGATCATTGGGTAATTAACATGGGTAACGGGTCATGTGCATTAATATTGGGTTGTAGTGGCATGTCACATACGTTATCGACCAATACATGATTGGTGATCGACAATGGGTAATTAACATGGGTCATGGGTCATGTGCATTGGATTTCGTTAAATAAGACAAATACTATACAACATTTTATACGTTTTGAAATTTTTTTTTTTTACGTTTTAATCCGTTTGT